>OY757915.1:36642986-36850108 GCA_963585895.1 Sepioteuthis lessoniana
CATTCACCATCACCTTTTTTTCCTTTTTTCTCATATACGTAAATATAGTCACATCTCTTACTCTAACATTCATTAGTCAGGAGGTAGTTGACATAACAAGAACTTATTTTAAGCCTACCTCAGATCTCCTTTTTAACAATATGACCGGCCATTTAAATTCTCCTCCAAAAATATCCAGCAACTTTTGTATACACCCTTTTTTTATAAGTTTCCATTGTACTTCAATTATTTCCTCGTTTAACTTTCTATTCCCATGCCTAATCAGGTAGCTTTGTGCAACGCCCTCTCACAAAGGTGATTTAAGGTTGTAAAACTGTAGCTTCGATGGCCTTCCTACTACTCCAATATATACCTAATTGATGTAACCTGTTGCTTTTACAGTTACTTCGGACACAATATTTTTCATTAAATATCTACCTTCAAAAGGGTAGCTTTCTTTAATTCTACAGTTACCGAGGGGTTTTCTACTTATGCTATGTTTATTCGTCACTTTATTGTTTGTTTGTTTTTTTTTAATCAATCAAATTATGTTGTTCATAGAGTTGTGATTAATTTTCAGGGAATTTCTGTTGAACGTCTTATACAATTTGGGAGAAGAGCTGATCAATCAAATTCATAGACATTTCTCCAAAACTTTGTTTATACCCCTGTGTTGTACGGTGGGAAAGAATCAAATGATGTGTCCCATTCTACCTGATTTTGTTTAGATCTGTTTTAGCTGAGTTACCGTTATATCTTAAATGTTGTTTCTTACTTTTAAATGTTGTTTCTTACTTTCTTTTGGTATGACAGAAGATGCTGTAGTTGTTAGAATTTACACTCTCTACAACACATCGATCTGTCAAAATTTGATTGAAAATAGTACATATGTGGGTGTGAATGCAAATTGGGCCTGCTCATTCGGGTGCCCGCCAAATCTTTAGTGTTTTTATACCATGTTAGATAGACAGATAGATAGATATGAATAGACGAAGATAGATAGACAGATAGATAGATTTTACGTAATTATTTTTATCATTATTCCACATTACCTAATTTCTTTAACCGTTTCTTTTTACTTTTCTTTTTATGTTTTTTTTTACTTCTACTTTCTTTGACGATTTTCGCTTTTTCTATTTGTTAGTTGTTTTCTTTTTGTCTGAACCTTCATTTTTACCCCCATTTTGTCGGCTTCTTTCATTCTTCTTCTTCTTCTTCTTCTTCTTCTTCTTCTTCTTCTTCTTCTTCTTCTTCTTCTTTTATCCTTAATTTTACTTTCTCTTTCTTCTTCTATTTTCGTTCAACAAAGTATTTCAACTAAACGAATCCGAGCTTCTGTCGTTGAGATACAATATGGCGTCCTTGCCTTGCCTCAAGTTTATATATATATATATATATATATTGTTCTACTCATTATATATTATTTTCTTTTCCTCTTTCTCCCGACGAAAGGGGCTGCGCACTTTATTGGCACAAGCTGGCCCCTGAACATAACGGGCCATAATGGTCGCAGCCGAGGTGCTATATAAACACAACCCCGATTGATAAAGAGCCAATTGTGAAGTGAGTTTGGTCGCCATTGTTGTTGCTTTGGGCGTTGAGCGGGGGAAAATATGGCAGATAAGAACCCCCCACTACGATTGCTGATGATCCACACGAAAGCATACGTGCCAAAACAGTAGATACTTACGAACATAAAGTACTATAAATAAATTTAGTCTCCATATATATATATATATATATATGTATGTATGAATGTATGTATGTATATATATAATATTTCTTAAAGATAGATGTGTCTAAAAACTAATAAAATATAACATTTAAAAACTCAAACACCAATGTGAACAGAAGCAAATGAAATAGTATCCAATACAAAGATACATTCATTTCTGTTGTTTGATTTACATGATTAATTCGTTAAATGTATTTTGTTGTATAGTACATAACTTTGATATTATATTCCGTAATTATTCAGGTACGACACGCATATTTTCCAATTTTTAATGACCCAGTCAGCTGGGGCTGTAGAATATACAGACTGCTTCTCTGCAGAGGGGTAAGACTCCCCCCACCCCAACGAGTGTTCTGGATATGAAAATAAACAATCTGATGGTGAGGTTCCAGTTATAATGAAGCTTTGGAGAATGTACAGTACCCCTTCTTTGCCATCACTACCAGGTTCACTCTGGCTCAGAGTGGTAGCACCTGATAGGGTCCTATCAATGGGTCAAATAGAACTCTTTGACATTTAAACTGAGTGCAAATAAAGATTTATTCTAAACTGAATTGATTGAAATAGAACTGTTTTATCATTTAACTGTGTGTAAACAAATAACTGATCTTTAATTAAATTGTTAGTGATACATAGCAATACTTGGAACCATTTGAATTTGTTGACTTAAGCTAAATTGAATTGTTAGAAACAGAATTGTTTGATCATTTAACTGTTTGTAAATAAATGACTGATGTTTAATTGAATTATAAGTGATATATAGCAATACTTGGAACCATTTGACTTTGTTGACTTATGTAATACTAAATTGTTTTAAATAGAACTGTTTAATCCTTTAACTGTATGTAAACTAATGACTAATGTTTAATTGAATTGTTAGTGTGCAACTGTGTGAAAACAAACGATTAATAGTAAATAGAATTATTCGTATTAGATACAAATATGTGAAACCATTTAACTGTTTGCAAAAAAAAATGAACTCATGTTGTATATTGACCTCCGACCCGGGATCAATATGTTGCAGTTCTGTTCAACCTCCAACTCACCTCCCACACAGTAAAACCTTTAGTAACCCTTTCGAATAAAGTGAGAGGTATATTTTTCTAAAGAACTGTGTCGCTCGTCTTTATTGTGTCGTTGTTATGATTCTGCATGCATATGTGTTTGTATAGTTGGTCATGGCTATACAACACTCAGACTTGTTTAAAAATGTTATCTACAAGCTTTGTTTAAAAATCATATATCTAATATATATGAATAAAAAGGATTTATCATTAAATAAACTACAATTGTTGATATGCTCAGGTCGAGTCATAACAAAGATTCAAAAATGGTACTTGATTCCGCATTGCTTAACACTCAGCATTATAAGGTAAGGATCAAGGGTAAAGTGGAGCATTCCAGGGAATGGAGTAACACCCACCCCTACAACTTGGTGTAAGTAAAGTTAGCGACCGTAGTCGAGGGCGACCAGAAAACTCCCTTTTCAATAGCTACTACACCGAGATGTAGGGAAGGGCGCTACTCCGTTCCCTGGATTGCTCCACTTTACCCTTGATACGTACCTTATATTGCTGAGTGTTAAGCAAGGAGGAATCAAGTACGATTTTTAAAGTCTTTGGTATGACGCAACCTGGGATTGAACCCAGGTCTTCCGGACCATCTGCGAACACTCTACCCACTAGGCCAATGAGCGGTGATTGGTGAAGTAGCTATTAAAAAGGTAGCCTTCGGGTCACCCTTGACTAAGGTCGCCAACTTGTGTATATATATATATATATATATATATATATATATCGTAGTCAAGGGTGAACCAAATGTTCTTTTTTCAATTGCTACTACACCGAGGTGTAAGAGGGCGCATATCCTTTCACTGGATTGCTCCACTTACCCTTGATCTGTACCTTATAATGCTGAGTGTTAAACAAGGAAGCATCAAGTACTTTTTTGGAGTCTTTGGTATGACCAGAACTGGGGGGGGGTCCTCGTGGTGTAATGGTTAAAGCGATGGACTGCGGAATCGTAGTACGCGAGTTCGTACTCCAGTCGCGCTATTACGTTCACTTTCGGGCAAATACCCTTGTGAAAGGTATGAACCCCCTTATCCTCCCAGCTACTACTGTTCTTCTAGGAGAATGGCTTTGGCATTAAATAACCTAAAAAGAGTTGATATGCCATTAAACAAAGAAACCAAACCAAACCTAAAACTGGGATTAAAACCCGGTCTCCCGGACCATAGGCGAACACTCTAGCCATTATGTCAATATATATATATATATATATATATAAGTGTGTGCGTATGTATGTGCGCATCCACGTAATTGTTCTTTCACATTTCTTTTTTCGGCGGCCGCGCTTGATTAATGCATGCCCCCCCCTAAACTACCCTACCCTACCCCATCCCGACAATGCCCAATCCAACTTTGTGGGACGTGGAATAAATACTTTTCACTCTTTTACGCTTTCAAGCCTCCATATCGGTAATGAATTATGGCTCATTTTCTATGACAGTTTTTTTTTTGCTTTTGTTTTTGTTTTTATTTTTTTGTTCTTTTTGTTTTTGTTTTTGTTATAGGGCTTGTTTGATTTTTTGTGGTGGGGGGAGTCTGTCAGTCTACCCCTCCCTAACTCCCGCAGGTGGGCAGAGAACATTGTCTCGTTATAACGCTAGAACCACCTTTCTTTTTTTTTCTTTTATTCTATTTATTTATTTTTGGGAAACCCACTTCCCCCACACTTCTCCCTTTTCTTCACCCTGGTTCATTCTCCTATTTTCACCAACCATGCTCACTACACCCTCCATTTCGAACTCCCACCGGTCTTCATCACCTTCATTTGTGTTTTATTTACAGGAAACACACGGTGCCAACTTAAGGTGAAACAGATAATACCATTTTTTAGAAGAGTGCGCTCTTTAACGCTTCCGATCCTTATTCCTTTTTTTGTGTGTGTGTGTGTGTGGAGAGAGGAGGCAGATTTCCCCGTAGCGTAGCGACACCCGAGAGGTTTAATCTCTTCTTGAGATTTTGTAAATTTGTAGCTCCCAGTGCATTGTCTAAGTAAAGAAATAAATTACGACCTTTTTTCTACTTTTTAATATTTTAATTTACGAAATATCAATTCAGATATACTTTATTTTGTGATTTACATTATGTAGGTATTTAGCCATTCACGTTTGTTTTCTTTTCTTGTTCTCTTTTCTTCCCGTCAGTCTGTCTCTCTGTCTGTCTGTCTGTCTGTCTCTCTCTCTTTCCTTCCCTTACAATACCCCTCCTCTCTCTTTTATCTCCTTATTCTTTCATTCTTCCGTTTCTTTCCTTTTCTTTTCCTTCCTTCCTTTTTTTCTCCTTCTTTCTCTTTCGAATTCAAAATCTTTCTTGGTAAATAAATAGAACAAATAAGTTCTACAGAATATTCCTAAACAGTCACGTGACATATTTTTGAACTGAAACGCTGATTTATTGATTTAACAGTTATCCCTTTCTCTGTATTTATAGTATTTCTTCCTTGTTTTCTATGTTATCAAACAACCGTTGGTGATTTAACATTACTTGATATCATCTTTCCCAGTCCTGATGATGGTTCATTAAAACCGAAACGTTATAGCGTCGGCTTTCTTTCTTGTTCTTGTTCTTGTTCTTCGCGGATTACCTTCTTCGTTAATTTTTCTCAATATTGTCGGATCTACTCCCATTATTGCTTTCCACTTTCTAAGTATGTAATTAAGTGGAATTATTGCTATAACAAAAAGCAGTTTCAAATCTCCTTGGAAGATGCCTCTGTTGGGGAACTAAACATAGTGGTCTCTCTTTTGGGGAGTTATGGGTGGAGATTCTGAGAATCAAATGAGCGTTGGTCATGTGACATTTCGAGAAGCGAGTTCTACCATTTTATGGTAGCAGACACCAGTCTGAGAGGACCCCTCTCTTTTGTCTCCGCTTTTTCGTGCTGCACATGCGTGAAAATTATCCTATGTGAATCTTTTCCTTACACCAGATGAAATTTAAGTTTTTACGCGCTGTCGTGCAGCACTTCAAGTTATGTGTAACAGCTTTTGTACCTTTTATAGTTTCAGACAGTTTATTCATGTTTCTTAATTATGTATTTTGTATATGTGTATAAAAGTATGTCGTTGTAGTCTAAATGGACTTTGTTTTTCCCTACCGAGGAAAAGGCTGGTGGTAGTCTCCATGAAGACTACACATCTATAAATTCCTATATCTCTTTGGAGTTTCACCTCTTCTACAGTTGGTCCTCTAATTTCACTCTCCAGTTTTTCATGGTTATCATGATGAAGTTTATTAACATCATTATTATTATACTCCTTGCAAACTTTCCCACCAGCTCTGGTATGACAACTAGTCTACGAGAAGGAAAACTCAGAATACAGTGACCTTGTGTCGCATCTTATCCGTGACTTATTCCTTCACCACTGTAGACAAATCAACTGCGTAGGTAGTTCAATGATTCAAATCTTTAACTCGACGGTTGAGATCGACAGGAGAGTACATCCCCAAGACCCCTTCACACACACACACACACACACACACATATATATATATATATATATATATATATATATATATATATGAGAATTTTTCCTCTTAAACATGTTCTTGAAGTTTTATATACATAGATTCACAAACCTTCCTTAAACAAAATCAACTTCGAATATAGCAGAAACATTCTGAAATGCCTGTAGCACGTTTCCCGTTAATTCTTCCTCGTACGTTTAGTAAAATTCTTTTACTCCGTACATTCCCATTCTTTCTTGATCTTTGTCTTACACTTTATATAGATATATATGACTCATCATTATATTTGTCATTTCATTGTTCGTTCTCTCGAATATGGTTCCTGTTAGAGGCCAAAAATAATTGGGAAACATACGGCTCCTTTCTAAATTCATTCCGTCCAAAATTCAAATGACTCATACGAAGACTTTAATGCATCAACCATAGATTAGACAGACACAAAGGGTCTGTTCTATTTAATCAGACATACATATATATATAATGAAACTGCAATACATGCATTGTTGGATAGACGATTCAGTTTCTTATTAATAGCTGTCAAAAATGCATAGTTAATGCTAGTGCCAATGTGATACAACAATGTTTTTTGATGGAAATTTGTTCTATTTGACTATATAGTTTTAATTCCCCCTCTCTGTTGTATAGAATGTGACAGAAATATCTGCCACGTTTTAAACTGTCACCCGTGTGTTGCAAGTGTACTAAAGGCAAGTGGCAATGGTAGTTCGTTCTAGCAATTGACTAGCATTTTTATTTTCAAATAATAATAGCACGATCATAGCTTGGACTAGTACATGTTGTGCATTTGCTGTTGAAACGATTTTACGACAGGTAAATTTGTAATCGCCACACAGATAGCTTTTCATACTCATTTCAATGTTACGTCCGAATTATGCTGTTACGGATAGGATTTTCAACCCATATAAGTATCGATTTTCTATCCGTAACTGCATCATTTTAACGTAACATTGAAATGAGCATGAAAAGTACTCTGGGTAACAATTGATGATTCGACAGTCTTAAAAAACATTTCCACAGCAAATGCTCGGTGCGCACCAGTCTAAACTATGATTGTACCTGATCGTATCTAAAAATAAAAATGATAAGAAATTAACTAGATGGAGCTATTGTTACCACTTGCCTTACTGCACTTGCACCACGCTGGTAACAGTTTAAAATGCGGGACGTACATATGTTGCATTATGTATTTACCGGGAATATAAATAAAACATATTTCCCTCAGAGCGTTCATCTTGAAAATTTTCTTCCACTTGTCAGTTGAAGGTTAGCAGATTTTATCTCCTATTGTTGAAGACGTAAAGTGTTTTAAGACCAATGGGGCTGCTTTCTTTTTTCTTTTTTCTTTTTCAATGGCATATTAATCTTCGATGGTTATCTAATGCCAAAGCCATTCTTGTAGAACAAGCAACCAATGACTGGGGGTGGGGGTAACGGGGATCATACCTTTCCCAAAGGTATTGGTCTGGAAAATGAACGAAATAGCGTGACTGGAGTTCGAACTCACTTACTTCGAGACTGCAGTCAAGCACTTTTGCCACAACACTACGGGAACTTCCCGCCAACTATTGGTGTTTTACTTCGCGCCAATACTCTTAGGAAAGGTGTGGATCCATCTTTTCTCCCTCAGCTCTGGGTAAATAGTAGGGCAGACTGGTTTCTTTCGCTAACCTGTCCAGGAGAAAGAAAACTGAATTCAAACCAGCTGTACTCCGCTTAAAAATTGACCTTGTGTCGCTTCCTGCTCATAGCGTAAGGGATGGGTACATACATACATACACATACATATACTTCTGAAAATTGAGCCACTTTTAACAAAGGACCTAATGTCCTGTTGTGCAGTGAACCGTTGGCAATAATAAGTGAAATTAAGCCCCACCTCCCGCTGGATCGACATCTGGCAATAGTACAAAAACCAAGACCTTTCAGTCACCCGGTGTGGGCGGCTGACACCTCTGATCTCCAAACCTCGACACAGGAAGGATCAAGGGTTTCCAAATGGGAGAGGGAGGTAGATCTAAGGTTCTGAAAAATAAAGAGAAAAACCCAACCATCACCAGCTGTGGCGGTAGGGAGCTTTCTTTTTCTTTCTTGATGGTCACCTAGTGAATTTGGACGGCAAGGTCCGCAAGGGTTAGAAACGAGGAAGCAGTTGTGAGAATTGGATCTGGACAGGGCTTTCATGGAAGTCCAGTGAAGGTCGGTGGTCGTAAGGAGTTTGAAAATTACTTGATAGTTATGTGTGTGAGGGCCGTTTTTTCTTCTTTTCCGTTTTTTTTTTTCTTTTTTTACCTTATCAATGTTTTCCTGAAAATAATTTTTCCCACGGTATGTACCATCGGAATTATTTGAGGGAAACTGGATTTCTCGCTACTTTTTTTTTTTTTTTCTCTCTCTCCAGGTCTTTTTTATCCTTATCAAAGCAAAATGTTTAAGTTTTACAAAATAATGTTTTAGTTAAAATTGTCAGTCATATTTTCCCGCCGGTTTGTCTTTCTTTCTATCTTTCCTTCTTTATCATATGCCTTTAGTTGCTTCTTTCTTTCTTTCTTTCTTTCTCAAATTTCTTTCCTCACTCCTTTCTTCAACTTTTTTCTCTCTTTTTTTCTTTCCTCAACCCTTTTATCTGTTCTCTCTTTCTTCTTTTATTTACTTCTTTCTTTCTCATATCTCTTTCCTCACTCCTTTCTTCAACTTTCTTTCTTTATTTCTTTCTTTCTTTCTTTCCTTAACCCTTTCTTCAGTTCTTTCTTTCTTTCATTCATTCTTTCTCATATCTCTTTAGTCACTCCATTCTTCAACTTTCTTTCTTTCTTTCTCATATCCCATAACTCAACCCTTTCTGCCACTAATTCTTTCCTTCTTTCTTCCCTTCTTTCTTTCATTCTTTCTTTCTCACATCCCTTTCTTCAACATTTTCACTAACTTTCTTCAACTCTTTATTTCTTTCTTCCTTGCCTTATTTCATCCTATCGTTTCTTTTTTTTTTTTGTATCTTTGTTGTTTTTTTTTTTAATTCTTTCATTCTTCTATCTCATCTGCCACCCTTTTCTTTCTTTCTTTCTTTCGTAATTTCCTTTGTTCTAGTTTGTTTGCTTGTTTTTCGTACCCCTTCCTTTATCCTTTTGTTTGTTTGTTTGTTTCTTCCTCTCTTTCTTTCTTTCTTTCTAACGTTTTTTTTTTTCATTCTCATATCTCTTCCGTCTCACACTTCTTTCTTCTCTCTTCAACCCTTTGTTTCTTTCTTCTATAGTTTCTTTTTTTCTATCTCATATTCTTTCCTTCATATTTTGGTTTGTTTATTTCTTTCTTTCTATTTTTCTTTCTTTCTCGTGACTTTCTTCTTTTTCGTGTCCTTTCTTTCTTTCTTTCTTTCTTTCTTTCTATTCACTCTTTCTTTCTTTTACACATCCCTTCCTTCATCCTTTTGTCTATTTCTTTTTTTCTTTCTTTCTTTCTTTCTTTCTTTCCTTCTTTCTTTCTTGACACATTCCTTTTTTCTATCTTTTTTTCTCTTCATCCATTCTCTACTTTTCTTATTTACGTCTTTAAAATTTTCTTTTTTATATTTTCTTTCTTTATTGAATGTTCTTTCTTTTTTTTTTCTTTTCTTTTTTTTCAATTTATGTGTTTCTCCTTTTTTTTTCATTCTCTTCCTTTCTATCAGCTTCTTTATTTATTTATTTATTCATTTATCTATTTATTTATTTATTCTTCGTATTTATTCCCTTTTGCTTATTTTTTCATGTTCTTTCTCTTTGCTTACTTGTTTCTTCCCTCAAAATTCTCTTATATTTTCTTTCCTTCATACTTCTCGCTTCCACCTTTTTCTTTCTTTTCAACCTCTTCTTCCTTACCTTCTCTTTATCATTTTTCTTTTTTTTTTTTTTTTGGCAGCATTTCCCGGTCTCTTCATATTTCCAGACCCCAAACCCAACCTTTTTCCTAATATTTACACTGTTAGCGTTAATCTATGCTTTCTTCTATTTCCTCGTCATTTAGTTAGCATTACTATTATCTCTTCTGCTTCTTCAATGTTTTTTCCTGTACACTTTCTTGTCAAATAAAAAGAATTTTCGAAGTCAATGATAATAATGATGATTATAAAGATGTCGTTAAAATTACTTATTGTTTTCGTTGTAGGCCAACTTCTCTCTGTCAAGAATAAAACAAATATTACATGGTAATTATTAAGCAAGATGGGGTGAAAAAGTCAGTACAAAATTATGAATTAAAACAGACACATTCGATCCTAATATTAATTTACATTTTTATATCTTTCTATCAATCTATCTATCTCAATCAATATATTTCTTTCTTTCTTTCTTTCTTTCTTTATTGGTCTCTTCGAACTTATTTATCTACTAATCTATCAAGCTAGCTTGCTATCAGTCAATAGATATCATTCTTTCTTTCTTTCTTTCTTTCTTTCTTTCTTTCTTTCTTTCTTTCTTTGCTTTATGCTCTCTTCGTATCTATCTATCTATCTCAGTCAATATATTTCTTTCTTTCTTTCTTTCTTTCTTTCTTTCTTTCTTTCTTTCTTTCTTAGTCTCTTCGAACTTATTTATTTACCAAGCTATTAAGCTAGCTTGCTATCAGTCAATAGATATCATTCTTTCTTTCTTTCTTTCCTTCTTTCTTTCTTTCTTTCTTTCTTCTTTCTTTCTTTGCTTTGCTTTATGCTCTCTTCGTATCTATCTATCTATCTATCTATCTATCTATCTATCTATCTCAGTCAATATATTTCTTTCTTCCTTTCTTTCTTTCTTTCTTTCTTTCTTTCTAAGTCTCTTCGAACTTATTTATTTACCAAGCTATTAAGCTAGCTTTCTATCAGTCAATAGATATCATTCTTTCTTTCTTTCTTTCCTTCTTTCTTTCTTTCTTTCTTTCTTCTTTCTTTCTTTGCTTTGCTTTATGCTCTCTTCGTATCTATCTATCTATCTATCTATCTATCTCAGTCAATATATTTCTTTCTTCCTTTCTTTCTTTCTTTCTTTCTTTCTTTCTTTCTTTCTGAGTCTCTTCGAACTTATTTATCTACCAAGCTATCAAGCTAGCTTTCTATCAGTCAATAGATATCATTCTTTCTTTTTTTCTTTCTTTGGTTTGCTTTGCTTTATGCTCTGTTCGTATCTATCTATCTATCTATCTATCTATCTATCTATCTATCTATCTATCTATCTATCTCAGTCAATATCTTTATTTCTTTCTTTCTTTCTTTCTCTCTTTCTTCCTTGGTCCCTTCGAACTTATTTATCAATCTATCAAGCTAGTTAGCTAGCTAGCTATCAGTCAGTCAATTGATATCAGTCACTATATTTCTTTCCTTTTTAGTCTCTTCGTATCTATCTATCTATCTATCTATCTATCTGTTGATATCAGTTTTTATATTTTCATCACTTTTTAGCCTCTTCATATCAATCAATCTATCAATCTCTCTACGTATTTATAACTGTCTTTATATTTCATTCATTCTCTCTTTACTAGTCAGTCTCTTCGTATCTATATATCTATCTGTTGATAGCAATCTATATATTTTTCTTGCTTGCCTTTTTAACTTATTCATATCTATCTATTTATCCATCTATCTATCAACGTATTTATATCAGTCTATACATTTCTTTCTTTTTTTCTTCTTTTTAGTCTCTTCGAATTTATTCATCTATGAATCTATATATATATATATATATATATATATATATATATATATATATATATATATATATATATATATATATATATATATATATATATTGATGCGTGTCGATGTTTTTCTTTCTTCCTTTTTTAGTATCTTCGTATCGACCTGTCAATCTATCAGTTCTACTTGATATGAATTTATCTCTTTCTTCCGTTCTTTCCTTCCTTTTTAGTATCTATCTATCTACCTATCTCAGTCAATATCTTTCTCTCCTTTTTTCTTTTTTTTTTCTCTTTGTATCTATCTATCTATCTATCTATCTGTCTGTCTGTCTTTCTTTCTTTCTTTCTTTCTTTCTTTCTTTCTTTTAAATGACATATCCAGGACACTCTTTGAGGTGGGGATCTTAACTCTTCATAGAAATGCAGTTGGTGTATTCTACAGCCCCCAGCCGACTGGGCTGGGCAGAGATGCAGTCAGTGTATACTACAACTCCAGCCGACTGAGCTAGGCAGAGAGGCAGTCGGTGTATACAACAGCCTCAGCCGACTGGGCCGGGCAGAGATACAGGACACTCGTTGTGGGGGTCATAACTCTGCAGAGATGCAGTCGGTGTATTCTACAGCCCCTACCCCTCAGTCGACAGGGCTAAATACCTTTGAGAAATTTATGCATTCAACTATTCCCCCCCCCTAGGTAGGCGTAAACTGAAGTGAGAATTGGGCTCTTTAACCTTCGTATGGCAAATGGTCTAGGAAAACTCTGAATTCAAATCTGTCAAATTCCGCTTAAAACTTGACCTTGTGTCACATCCTAATATATATACTGGCAGTAACGACGTCATTATTTACGGGAAAAATTGGGCACTCTACTGGCGCAGAAAATACATCATCAGTGGTGGTAACTATGAGCAAAAATTGCTTTTTGTAACTGAAAACGTGCCCTATCCAATAGAGTCATTGTGCCTCCTAGGAACCGTTTCCTTTACGTATCACCCATGTAATCATGTGCACTTTTTTTTTCTCCCGAGCGACGCCAGGTAGCACTGCGTGTACTTATTGTTTCCTTATTTGAACCTAAATACCCGTCTTTTTAGAAATGCTATTATTATGATCCTTAGTAGGCGAGTAGTAAGAGCTATTTCAATCGATATTCATATTTATTCGGCACAGTCTTATGTGGAACGATGCCATAAGAATACGACGAGCAAGTAGTAATTGAACTACACCTTTAGAAAAGCCTCGTTCAGGTTTATATACCTGCTACGCCACCATGCGGCCTGAGTTGAAGCAAAGAACAATTATCAGTTACTACAACGGAACAGAATACTCCCGGGAACTGTTGCTACACAATCTTCAGAAAACAAACAAACAGTCTCTGTAATAAAATTAAAGTTGGAAACCATAGTCAAGGAAAACCCGAAGTCTCCCTTTTCAATAGCTATTTCACCAAGGTGTCGGGTGGGGGCACTACTCCTTTCCCTGGGTTGCTCAACTTTACCCTTGATCTATACCTTATAATGCTGAGAGTTTAAGCACGGAGGTATCAAGTACTATTTTTAAGTCTTTGGTATGACTCAACCTGGGATTGAATCTTGGACTACCGAGCCATTGGCTGACATTCTACCTATTAGATCAATGAGCAATACTAAGAAACAATGGATAAGTAATATAGATTTGGGCAGAAATGATTCCTGAGTTTAGTTTACTTTTCACTGCTTTAAAAAATGACATTCAAACAAAAGGAAATGTCTTTAATTGTTTATTATTGCCCCAGTACGACCAATGTTGCGTACCAGTTTAAATGTCCTCCTGGATAACGTTACTTCAATAAAGTAAGTACTTCGTAGGCATACCTACATTAGCTCGAGACATTTAACAACTTACCTATCCGACACTTGTTCCATCTTTCAATACCACAAAACACATTCATGCTCTCCCTCTCAATACACAGGCGCCTCTGGTGGTGTAATGTTTAGCAAGCTCGACTAGCAAACCTACACGAGTGATTTCGAGTCTCATTGGGTGCCCCTTTCATATGGCCTTGGCTACATCTAAGCAAAAAAAGAGCTTAGTAAATAATTACTCCCCCTCAATACAGAATAATTCTGATTGAAAACACCTCTAGTTTACAAAAAAAAAAACACTGACAAAAAGTCCAAATTCTCCAAGCACTATATATAAAGATTAACACACCTTAAGCAAGTTGTCCAGTTGGCTGGGGCCGTAGAATACACCGACTGCACCTCTGCAGAGGGGTAAGACCCCCCCCCCCAACGAGTGTCCTAGGTATGACACTAAACAATCTGATTGCGAGGTCCCAGTAACGCTGGAGCTTTGGGGAACACGGAGTACTCCTTCATTGCCATCGCTCCCATGTCCACTCTGGTCCAGAGTGGTAGCACTTGATGGGGCTCTATCTATGTTTTAAATATAATTAAAATGCATACTTCTGCTAAACTGAGTTGTTTGGAATAGAACTGTTTTTGAAACTGTACCAAGCTAAACTGAATTGCTCGAAATTGAACAGTTTTGACTAAATTAAATGTTTTTGACAATTAAACTGTGTACTCATGATAAACTGAATTATTTGAAATTGAACTGTTTATTTGTATGAAAATTGATTTGGCATTAAATAAGCTTCAACGGTTGATATGCCATGAAACACAAACAAACAAGTATCCTTAGCAAGATCAACTTTGAAAATAGCTGCCACATTCTAAAATGCCTTTAAGACTTTTCCTATGACTTCTTTTTATCTTTAGTAAAATTCGTTTCATCTATGAATTCCCCACCTTTTGTTCTTCCTCCTACCATTTCTATAAGTCTTTATGGCTTGTCATTGTATTCGGCATTTCATCAGCCCAGATGGCTGGGGCTGTAAAATACGCAGACTGTATCTCTGCAGGTGCATAGGAGTCCCCCCTGAACAAGTTTCCTATATATGACACTAAACCATCTGACGACGAGGCTCCAATCCTATAGATTTAGGAACTTGGGAGTACTCCTTCATTGCTATTACTCCCATGTCCACTCAAGCCTGGAGTGACAGTACCTGTTAGGGTCCCATCAATAGTTCAAATACAAATACTCAATCAATTACTAAATTTGAAAGTATTAAACTGCGCAACCAAATTATTAATATTAAACTGAATTTTAGTATTTGATAGCAATGCTTGAAACCATTTAACTATGTGCAAACAGTAAATAATAATACGTGAAGCCATGAGCTCTGGATCGTTTAAAAATGTTAACTACAAACTATTGGTTTACAAATCATATATACCACAGTACTTGACTTGAAATAACCTACATGGGTTGATATGCTATAAACCGACCAACCAACTTGTCCTTTCATTATGTCATCCCCCGAAGATGCTGAAAGTACTAGGGAAAAATACGGCACCTTCCTGAATTCATTCCACACAGAAGTCAAACAATACATATGAGAACTTGAAGGAATCAAAGATAAAATAGGCTGACACGAAAGGTCTGCCTTATCTAATCAAGCATGATTAAAGGATAGTTTGGTTTTGGTTCGGTTTGGTTTGGTTTTATGGCACATCAACCATTGTCGATTATTTAATCCCAAATCTTCTTTATAAATATATATTAAATATATAAGATTTGGTTTGGTTTGGTATGGTTTTATGGCATATCAACCATTGTAGGGTATTAATGACAAATCCATGTTTATACATATAAACAGTTCTATTTCAAACAATTCAGTTTAGCAGAAGTACACAGTTTCAATGTCAAAAAACAGTCCTATTTGAAACAATTCAGTTTAGCGAACAAAAACAGGTCTATTTCAAACAATTCAGTTTAGAATAAGTATGCAGTTTGAATGTCAAAATAGTCCCATCGGAAAACAATTCAGTTTAGAATAAGTACACAGTTTAGTTCCATTTGACCCACAGATAAGACCCTATCGGGTACTACCACTCCGGGTTAGAGTGGACCAGAGAGAGAAGGCAATGAAGGGGTACTCTGCATTTCCCAAAGCTCCAGCATTACAGAATCTTCACCATCAGGTCGTTTAGTGTCATATTTAGGACACTCGTTCGGGGAGTCTTACCCCTGTGCAGAGATGCAGTCAGTGTATTCTGCAGTCCCAGCCAACTGGGTCAATGTTTAAAACAGAAAACGCTGCCTAGATATATATATTTCAAATGGTTTAATATGTCGATATGATAATTAATTTCAGATTATTTTATGAATGAAAATATGCAAAGATTTTTCTACCTTGAAATGTCTTGTTTCTTACGTAAAGTCTGGAACTTTCTCTCTCTCTCTCTCTCTCTCTATCTATCTATCTATCTGTCTCTATTCCCATCTATCTATCTCATAATATATATATATATATATATATATATATATATATATATATATATATATATATATATATATATATTCTAATTATATCTCATTTAAATATTACGGCTCTTTCCATAACGGAAGTTGAACGCTCTTGAAAAGTAAGTGATCCTCCAATTTTACCGTAGTGACCCATCTACCCGCCTTGTGTGTGTGTGTGTGTGTGTGTGTGTGTGTGTGTGTGTGTGTGTGTGTGTGTGTGTGTGTGTGTGTGTGTGTGTGAGTTTTCTATTTGACCAGACTATTCCATTACAAAGAGATAAGAAAACTGAATTATAAAATATGTTAAGGTAAGTGACAACGTGTAAATACGTTCTTTACTTTCTTTTATTAATACTAATCTCAAAGAAATTTAGAATATTTACGAATTGTCTTTAGTTTTATCTTCAGGAAATACTGATTGGTTTGGTTGGGTTGGGTTGGGTTTTATGGCATATCAACCATTGTTGGTTATTTAATGCCAAATCCTATTTCTACGTATATATTGAATATATATGATTTGTGAACTTATTTTGTAGATAACATTTTTAAACGAGCCTGAGTTCATTCTTTTGTACACAATAAAATGGTTTCAAGTATTTCTTACAAACACAAATATTTCTATTTACTATTTATCCTTTATCTGCAGACAGTAAAATGTTTTCAAGTTTTGCTATGATAACATTTTATCATCAGTCATTTGTTTGCTCACACGATATATATATATATATATATATATATATATATATATATATATATATATATATGTGTGTGTGTGTGTGTGTGTGTGTGTGTGTGTGTGTGTGTGTGTGTGTGTAGTCGGTTGGTTTAGTTATTTGGCATATCAACCTTTGTAGGCTATTTAACGCCAAATCCATTTTTATGCAAATAATCAATTCTATTTCAAACAATTCAGTTTAGCATGAGTACACAGTTTAATTGTCAAAAACATTCCTATTTCAAGCTACTTAGTTTAGTCAAACAGTTCTACTGTTTGACTAAACTGAATAGCTTGAAATAGAAAAGTTTTTTGCAATAGAAATTCAGCTAATTCAGTTTAGTATAAGTACAGATTTTGTTTGCACACAGTTAAATGTCAAAACAGTTCTATATTGAATAATTCAGTTCTGCGTAAGTACAGTTTCAATGTCAAAAACAGTTCCATTTCAAACAATTCAGTTTAGCATAAGCACTCAATTTTAATGTAAGTACACAGTTTATTTGTCAAAAACATTTCTATTCCAAGCTATTCAGTTTAATCAAACAGTTCTAATTCAAACAATTCAGTTTAGCATAAGTATGCAGTTGGTTCAATTTAACCAATAGATAGGGCCCTATCAGGTGCTACCATTCCGGGCCAGTTTGTTGGTAATTTCTCTTTCAAATGAGTTAGTGCTAATTTGTTTACACTTCAGTATTACTTTTGTTTCTACACAGTTGAATGGTTTCAATTATTGCTATCTAACACTGATAATTCTAGTTAATATTAATCATTTGTTTGCACTTAGTGAAGCGGTTACAAGCACTGCTATTTAACATTAATTATTTGATTCAACATTACTAATTCGGTTAAATAGTTCCAAATATTGCTATGAACCACCAACAATTCAATTAAACATTAGTCCTTTGTTTACACACAGTTAAATGATCTAACAGTTCAATTTAGCATAAGTCATTTGTTTACACAGTTTAAATGCCAACCAGTTCTATTCGACCCATAGATAGGACCTTATCAGGTTCTACCACTTCGGGCCAAAGTGGACCTGGGAAAAATGACAATAAACGGGTACTCCACATTCCCTAAAGCTCCAGGGCTGGAGCCTCACCATCAGATTGTTTAGTGTCATATCCAGAACACTAGTTGCAGGGTCTTACTTCTCTGCAGAGATGTTGTCGGTGTATTATACTACCCTAACCGACTGGGCAATAGTTTAAAGATAATTAAGTTTTTACCAGTTTAAAATGATTTTCTTGTGTATGTAATTGGAGACCATGGTTGTAAAACTGACTTCGGCAGGAAAATAATCCAATAAGGGTTGACATGCCGTAAAACCAGCCAAGCAACCTGAATAGTTCAGTTTGCAGTCCAAATGAATAATGTTTTACGCTGAAGTAAATGCAAAGCTGTACGCATGCGCAGTAATGGAAATAAATTTGTCTGCTGTAAATCAATTTTTATATTTCCCAATGTGAGTTTAATGTCGATCTAATGGCCTGAGGTGAGACATTTCTATCTTGGAGCCAAACTGAAAAGGGAAAAGAATGTTTTAATCGAAGTACAAGCAAAGAAAAATCGTGGAGTGAACGAAAGAGAAACAGAATAGAATACAGAAATGGAAAACGGAAAGGTAAAAAAAAAAAAAAAATACACCGATGCAGTTTTTGGACGAGTGCTAAAGAAATGCTCGACTTTGAAAAGTATTCCTTTTTTGTGGGGATATTTTATGCTTGTTTTTGATTTTATTTATTTTTTGTTTGGAGGGGGTCTTTTTTTTTTCGACGTATCACCAGTTTTTGTTTCGGTTTTTGATTTTCGTTATTTTTGTTTTGTTTTCCCTTTGTTTTCACTTTGTTGTTTTTGTTTTTGCTTTGGTTTTTTTGTATTGTTGTTTTTTTTTTTCCTTGGTTTTGTTTTCTGTTTTTTGTTTGTTTTTTTGTGGGGTTTTATTTTTTTTGTTTTTTGATTTTATGTTGCTTTTTTTCCCTTTTTCTTAGTTTGTTTTAACTCAATCATCTGATCCCAACGGGGTCTGCGAAATCAATTCGAGGTCTCTCCCATTAGTTAGGGGTTTTGGCAGGTCGAGGTAGTCCGTTTTTTCTGACACGACAGAATTCCCGTCGACACACACAATCAGCCCCTCACTTATTCACACACTTCTACACCAATGCGTACACACAAGCAAGAATTCGTCTACTCATACTCATACCTAGTTAACGAATATACTAAGACTCACACACACATACACACACACACACACACATACACACACGCGCACGCGCACAAAAACGGTACACGAACATACATCTCCAGACAAGGCTCATGTTTGATGTATGTGAACACAAACACACAGAACATACAATGTGATATATATATATATATATATATATATATGTAAATATATATATATATATATATATATATATATATATATTATCAAGTTGCGTAGCTAGCACGGTTTTCCTTGACTCTCTCTTTCTCTCTCTCTCTCTCTCTCTCTCTCTCTCTCTCTCTCTCTCTTCATCCTTCCCTATCATCCATCGCTCCCGGTCTGTCTTCCAGACTACATCCTGTGTCTGCTCAGAGCTGTCGTAAGTCCTTGCAGGTCGTCGAACACTAGCTCGTCCATGTGAAGGGGTCCATAGGAGAACATTTACTCAGGAGGTCGTCCTTACTTTTCCAGCAGTCTTCCACACGTCTTGTTCGTGTTATTTGGATGGTTTTAGGGATGAAAGGTAAGTGGCCGTACAGCTATTGTTTCGTGGGGTGCTGCTTCCAGGATTTAAGCCAGTTGTTTGGCAGAGTGTTTAGGAAATCGGCTAAACAGAACCATTGGCTATCAGGACCAGCCACACAAGACAACTGACTCAAATGGATGTAATCATTACTTCTTTTATGACAAATATACCAATATTTTGACCAATTAACAAGCTTTCAAATGAATATCTTTGAATGAAATCTGATACAATTATATATATATATATATCGAATATTTTAACCTCTAGACTAGAATTTTATGTAAAATAATTGAACTCTCAAAAATATACCGTATAAAATTCTAGATGACTAATTTACTTTCCTTACTTTCAGCAAGAATTCCCTATGAATTTTAATTCAAACCACCCTATAGCTATAATTAAACAAGTTCCAAAAGCTGTAAACCTAAGAATAAGAAATCTATCAGCTAATGAAGAAATATTCCGAAAAGGTAGTAAAATGTATATTGATGCACTAAAAAGGAGCGGGTATAAAGAAAACTTTACTTATAAAGAAGAGAAGGTGCCGAATGATAATAATAAAGAAATAGATAAGGAAAATAGACGTAAAAATAGAAAAAGGAAAATAATATGGTTCAACCCCCTGTTCTGTAGGCTAACTAATATAAATATAGGAAAATATTTTTTGAAACTAGTAGATAAACATTTTAAACACGGAAATAAACTACATAAAATATTTAACAGAAAAACGTTCAAGATAAGTTACTCTTGCACGAAAAATATTTTTCAAATAATTAATAGCCATAATAAAAATATAACTAAAGATTTTCAGGATCAAATAAATAATAATAATAATAATAATAATAATAATAATAATAATAATGGTATAAAAAAATAATGCAATTGTAAATCCCGAGACAAGTGTTCTATGAATGGACTATGTAATTTAAACAATATAATATACCAAGCTATAATTTACCCTAAAGAGAATATTACTGATAAGAAAACTTATATCGGGTTAGCATCCACTAAATGGAAGGGGAGATATTCAAACCAAAAATTTACCTTCTCCCACGAACACCTAAAACACCAGACGGCACTATCGAAACAATTCTGATGGTTAAAAAACAAAGGGTTAACCCCTGAGATAGAATGGTCTACTTTGAAAAAATCAAATACTCCAAATAGTTTTGACGGTAGATGCAATTTATGCTTAGAAGAGAAAATACATATCTTAATACATAAATGGCCTGATAAGTTATTAAATAAGAGAAGTGAATTAGATGTAGACATAAGACTAAATTTAAACTATAGACAAAAATCTAAAAACATAGAAATAAATTGTGAAACCGGAAAAAAAACGTATCCAACATACACACTAGGAAGAAATAGGTAGCTAAATAAATGGTATGGAAATTAATATAAACATTAATATTTCTCTTAAAAGTTAGTTATCGAACTTAACATGAAAAGAAAATGAATTAAACAAATAAATAAAAAAGTTAAATTACCGTAATTATAACTGACGAAATTTGAAAATAAAATAAATAGGTAAAAAACGGAAATTCAATAAAACGAGGAGGTAACTCCTTAATCTCTTCCCCTCCCCCTCCACCCCACGTGTCTATTCTGTTTTATTTATCCATTGGATCTGAAGAAGTCCTGTTATATTTTTCTTCATGTTTTTGGTTTACACCAGAAACGAAAAAACAGGATGAAAATAAATTTATAATCCTAAATTAACCGGTCTTTGGTTTTTTCTTTAAAAAAATATTGCTCTGTAAAAAATTACATTGAGCTCTCCACCAGGAAAATTTAAATGTTCAGCTCCTGAATGATTTTCTTGTCCTGAAGGAATTACTCCCAACTCTGGTTTAACTGGACCGAATTATACCTATATATATATATATATATATATATATATGGTGAGGCAGATGTAATTGGGCAGTTTTTAATATAAATAAGATAGTCCTTCTAAATAATTGGGATTTGTGCAGTAATATCTCGTCTTACGTCATCCGGACAACGTCTAACCGACGTTAACGCCACTTTTCTAAATTTCAGTTCAGCGAACGTCATTACATGCGACGTTACGTCACTCATCAACGTCAACAACGTCATCATAAAAGAAAGAGAAATAAATATTTTTCTCCTTAAAGATATATCTAGAATAAATTAAATGCATAAACATTAATAATAAAAGATAAAAAGAAGCAAGAAACCTATTTAAAATACAGTAAAAACGCATAAAACATTATATATTTTTGTCAGTAAAATAAAATATCTACATCAAAAATTTGTACGAAAAATGTATGCCTTAAATGTTGTCTAATGATAATTGTAATGTGTTTGTCGACATACTTAAGGCATTTTTCAAGCCAACTCACAAGATAAATAACATAAATTAAACAATTTTAGCAATTATCTTTCATAAAAACTATGATTAAATTTTTTTTAGTGTTCTTTTAGTATTAGTGATAGTTATATTGTTTCACATGTTAATTACACTAGTTTTACGGTGCTTGTTCTTATCTTAAGATATTTCGTCCGGGTTACGTCACGGTTTTTGAAACCAATCAATCATGTAGGTCGGATCATTACCATATATATACATATATATATAATTGAAAAATTCAATAAAGCGTCACATGACTATTATAGATTTATTTCAGCTGGCAACTCAATCAGAGAAACCAACCTCTTCAGAGAGCCATCACACAACGGAGAGAATTTTTAACGCGTAAGGATCCATTGAAAAACTTTTTAAAAATTTTTCTTTCCATGACAGATGGTTGAGTTTTTTCAATTATATGAAAATTTGCTCTGTAAGAAATTTATATATTAATTATCTTACGTTGAGCACCCATAGAGGCTTCTTATATATTCTCAAATAGAATCATTCCCAACTCATTTTCTTTGAATATTATATACATATATATATATATAAGTCGAGGGTGATCCTAAGTCTCCCTTTACGATAGCTACTACACCAAGGTCTAGGAGAGGGCGCTACACCTTTCCCTGGATTGCTCCACTTTACCCTTGATCCATACCTTATAATGGTGAGTGCCATTTTTTGAGTCTTTGGTATGAACCCAGGTCTCCCAGGCCATTGGCGAAACTTGTTGAAAAAAGTTAAAAGAATTAACAAGTCTATAGATCATCTGAAAAAAGAAAAAGTATTTTTGCTTGTTTGTTTTGTTATAGTTGTTTTGTTTTGTTTATTTGTTTTTGTTTTGTTTTTTGTTTTTGTTTTGTTTTTGTTTTTTGTTTTTTTGTTTTTTTTTAATTATCATAGATTCAAAAGAGGAAAAGTTGCGCTTCTAAAACTGTGAAGTCAGCCAATGAACTCAGAGAAATTTTGATTAAAACCCAGACGACAGATTTTCGCAGCCGACAGACTTAGGTCTGAGAGTCAAAGAGATTTTACCTA
The DNA here is from genome assembly GCA_963585895.1 of Sepioteuthis lessoniana. Taxonomy (NCBI): domain Eukaryota; kingdom Metazoa; phylum Mollusca; class Cephalopoda; order Myopsida; family Loliginidae; genus Sepioteuthis; species Sepioteuthis lessoniana. The sequence goes on from OY757915.1 coordinate 36,666,124, forward strand.
AAAGACAGGCGGGGAAAGATTTTTGAAGACTGCTGGATCTGGAAAACATGCCGAGACTGTAAGATATCTTGAAGCGGGAGTTATTTTGTTGGAAAAGAAAGAGGTATATTCTCTGGAGTTAATGATTATTTATTTATTCATTTATTTTGAGTGCTTAAAAAAAAACGGCGTCGTCTGAAAGACGTTGTTCATAAAAGAAAGACGTTGTTCATAAGAAAAATACAGTCTTCAATTTTCACAATTGTCACCGTCTCAAAATTTTTATTGTCTTGAAATTGAACTTTTTTATGAACAAAGTCTTTCTAATTTATTTCGTATTTTTCCGAGGTATTCTTTTTTTCCAAAAACAATAACATGTGTGCTCCCTTTATTCGCAACTTGCCCAGTCAGCTGGGGCTGTAGAATACACTGACTGCACCACTGTAGAAGGGTAAGACCCCCTCCCCCACGAGTGTCCTGGATATAACACTAAACAATCTGATGGTGAGGTTCCAGCAGTGCTGGAGCTTTGGGGAATGTGGAGTACCCCTTTATTGCCATTGCTCCCAGGTCCATTCTGGCCCGGAGTGGTAGCACCTGATAGGGCCCTATCTATGGGTTAAATAGAACTAACGGCATATTTATGCTAAACTGAATTGTTTGAATAAACTGAATAGCTGGAAATAGAAATGTTTTTGACGATTAAACCGTACTTACATTTAAACTGCGTGCTTATGCTTAACTGAATCATTTGAAATAGAACTGTTTTTCGACATTAAAACTGTATTTACACTTAACTGAATTGTTACATATAACTGCTTGAATAGTTTGAAATAAATGTTTTTGACCATTAAACTGTGTACTTATGCTAAAATGAATTGTTTTAAAAAGAACGGATTATTTACATAAAAATTGATTTGGCGTTAAATAACCTACAAAGGTTGATACGCCATAAAACCCAATAAACAAAACCATCTATTCGCAACTTGTACTACGATGACTGCGTGAAGAGAAGGTTTGATTTTTTATCATTTAAAGTTTAACTTGAAACTCATCACACACACACACACACACACACACACACACACACACACACACACACACACCAGTATCACTGAATGATACTGGTACCAATTAGCCCGGTACTACCTGCCATATGAACAAGTGATCGATGAGTAAATTAGTTTACCCATCAAACTTATCTGATGAGGCACCCAGAAGATTACCTGATGAGACACCCTCAAGATTAACATAAGGCAAAAAAAAAGAGCGGCTGAATCCAATGGTAGGGTCAACGGCCATCTTGCATACTCAGAGACGAACCATCTAAGAGAAAAATACTCTGATATAAAACTGGGAGTGATGGCAACCGACATTTTATTAAAACATGCGTCTAGAAAGGCATTCTGATGTCAAATCTAAAGCTTCAATAATAACTCCCATGTCCACTCTAAACCAAATTGGTAGTACCCGTTAGCGTCCTATCTATAATGGTCTGTTTGAAAATTATTAGCATTTGATGGGGATGCAAGAAACCATATAATGTGTGAAAACAATGATTATTATTATTATTATTGAATAGAAATACTTACTTATCATATAATTGTATATGAATTATTAGTACTGGATAGGGACACCAATAAAAATATATGTGAATATGTTTTATAAACCACTATATTCTTTTACTCCTGGTCTTTCCTTTGATTCTGAGCGACAGCAATTATCCTAAGGTCTCCAGAACTTTTCTCAGTATTCTGGCCGATCATAAAAATGCGGAAGTCTGGGTGGTCTCGATTCGTTCTCCGATTCATAACTTTTCGAGCTTCCTTTCCAAACACTTGGAGACCGTTCTAGTCCCACCAACTACAAGTGGTATCACCGTTACGCCCATGTTCCACAGCTTTCTTAGTTCTCTTGCAAGTTCTAAGTAGCTGCCTCTTAATTTTTTTTTTTTTTTTTTCATTTCCTTTTATTTTCACTCTGTGGTTCGATTGGACTACAAATTGCGCTATACGACAGGTTCATTTTTTATCACTGCGTCTGGTCTTCTGACCGGTATCAGGTGATTCGTTTGAATCTCAAAATCCCAGGAAATTTTATTCGTCTTATTCTTAAAGACAGATTCAGGTTTGTGCATATACCATTTGGTAATATGGTCAAATTTCAGTTTCTTCGTACAATTCTCAGTAGATAACCTTTTCCACCCAATCGTGTCTGGTTTTATACGCCTTTTGAAGTATTTTGCCGAGTCAGCTGGGGCTGTAGAATACACCGACTGCATCTCTGCAGAGGGGTAAGACCCCACCCATCCAATTTGATGGTGAGGTTTCAGTAATGCCGGAACTTTGAGGAATATGGAGTGCCCCTTTATTGCCACTGCTCCCCGCCTCATTCTGGCCCAGTGTATAGCATCTGGTAGGCCCTATCTACGGGTCAAATAGAACTAAACTGAGAATTTATGCTAAACTGAATTCCTTGAAATAGGACTGTTTTGACATTTGAACTGCGTACTTATGCTAAACTGAATTGCTTGAAATAAACTGTTTTGACATTTAAACTGCGTACTTATGCTAACCTGGATTGTTTGAAGTAGAACTGTTTTTTACTTTGAAACTGTACTTACGCTAAATTGAATTGTTTAAAATAGAAATGTTTTGACATTTAGCCGTGTGTAAACAAAAACTATACTTATACTAAACTGAATTGTTTGAAATAGAACTGTTTGAATAAACCGAATAGCTTGAAATAGAAATGTGTTTGACAATTAAACTGTGCACTTATGCTAAACTGAATTGTTTGAAATAGAACTGTTTATTTGTATAAAAAAATAAATTTGGCATTAAATAAGCTAGAAATGGTGTAATGGTTATTGTCGTGGGTAGGAGGTGCCCGTGGTGTAATGGTTATTGTCGTAGAAAATGGACATGGCGACACGAGTTCAAATCCTGGACGAGACTGATTGCATTTCACGTAGCACTAATACCCTTGGGAAAGGTATGAATCCAATTATTCTCCCTCCAGCTTTGGGTAAATAGTAGGGCAGACTAGGTTCTTCAGCTCTTGGTGAGGCAACTAGTCTAGGAGAAGGAAAACTCTAAATTCAAACCTGTTAAACTCCACTTAAAAATTGACCTTGTGTCATATCCTTCCCGAGCGGAGGAGTTGGGTAAATAGGATTAAATAAGCTAGAAAAGTTGATATGTCATAAAACCCAAACAGATACACAAAATCTCTTAAGTATTCCCTTTCTTAGCCATGTCCAGGCCTTCTCGTGTTAGATTTCGCTTGTTTGCCGTTTAAAGTATTTATACATTTGCTTTTCTTCACATTTCGATTTCCTAGTTTTTGTTGTTGTTCTATTTGTCCTTATGTTGTTAGTATTGTTACTGGCCGCAGTAATTAGTCTTTCTTTGCTCTTTTTATGAATTGTTCGAGTCCTTCTATCAATGCATCTACGCTATCTTCAATGCTAGCGAAACACATGGAGAAAAAAATTTGATGTGAACTACACAAGAATGCTACGTCCTCTATATAGCAAATTCTTGCCGCAACAACCATCAAAATAGCAACTGCACGGCCACTAACCTCTCATCTCACAACTCGTTCAAGTAAGACAAACAAGACATGCTGGGCACTGCTGAAGAAATAAGGACGATCTCATAAGCAAAGTGCTCTTATGGACTCCTATACATGAACGCGTCTATGTTGGCCGTCCAGCAAGGACTTAGGTTCATCAGTTCTGTGTGGATACTGGACGCAGTCTACAGGACCTACCAGGAGCGATGAACGATTGGGAAGGATTGCTAGAAAGAGTCAGGGAACTACGTGCTATCAGCGTGACTTGATTATATATATATATATATATATATATAAAGGGATGTTCACCAAATATATCTACACGTGTTAAGATTACTAAAAAGTCGCCCTATTTCAACATCTGCAATAGTTTACCATATGCCACCGACCATTTCCCCTGTCCTCGCAAAATATTGACGCGGATAATGATTTGTTTATCTACCTTAGTTTATTTTTCTCGCCATACATCTTATTTCTGTAAATATTTATAACACCCGGACGAATATTCCCTTGACACAAGACCAAATTTTTAAAACTAGGACCGATGTAGTTCACTCCCCTTGACAAGACGAACTTAGCTAACAGGTCCGCTAGAGGTCAGTGAAATAAGAAACGATATAATTATATCTACATTATAACCTGATTTTTTTTATCTTAGCGTCACACAACAAAAAATACTCATCGTAGTGAGATTTTCATAAGAACAGCGTTAAAATCTGGACTTTTGCAAATCTATACGATAATGATTTAGTCTTTCTTTGTTTGTATGTTACTGTAGAAGGAGGTGTAGTGGCTAATGCGCTGGACTATGACACTGTAGTGAGCGAGTTCGAACTCCAGTCGGGCTATTGACTTCACTTTCGGATTAACATCCTTGAAAAAGGTATAAATCCCCTTAACCTCCTCGGCTATGGGTTAAATAGTATCACTGCTATTTTTATACAAGGGTCTCTTTGACATTAAAAACCCTCGAAGGTTGATGTACCATTGAACAAAGGAATCAAAATGTTACCTTAAGACAGATTTTTGTTGACGTTAAAATGCTCTAATATAGAGAATAAAACAATCTCCAGTCCAATTTGCAAATAATGAATAATGTAAATTTTACTTTCGGGCTTACTCTGACCATTAAAATTTCTCAGTGGAGATAACTATGAAATACTACTTATCGCGTATTTGCCCCTTTTTTTTTTTTTTTGCTTTATATTATATATTAATTCATATATTTATTTATTAACGTTATTTATCATATAAATTCTAAAAATGATGTGTGCTTTTGAAGGGGACATTATTTTGTAGAGTCCCTCTAAGTGAAACAGTTATCGTCTTAGAAAATGGAATCGGCGAACTGAGTTCGAATCCTATACAAAGCTGTTTGCGTTTCACTTCTCGTTAATGCCTTTATGAAAATCATGAACGCATGGGTTGTTAGGGTCCCATCTCTGGGTCAAATAGAACTGTTGAATCCATTACTTAGGATAATCATTATTATTCGTTATTTGAAACCATACAGTTGTGTGCAAATTGTTTGTATTAGCTAGGAATACTTGATAAATAGAATTACTAATGTTAAATAAGGATTCCCCGTGGCATAATGGATAACGTGTTGGATTTCGATATCGTAGTAAGCGAGTTCGAACTCCAGTTGTGCTATTATGTTTACTTTCGAACTAATACCCTGATATGGATTCATATCAAGAAGAAATAATTAGTTTAAGACATAACCTCTATCGTAACAACTACCCAGAGCACATAACAAACCTGGATAGGAGGATAGAAGACGAAACCTGAAAACTCACCACAGTGTGTCTGCCCTATGTCAAAGGCATAGCCGAAAGGATACAAATGATATGTAGTCCATGTGACATCAGGACAATATTCACCAGTGGCTCAACTCTCTGGCGGTATCTCTTCCGTGTCAAGCAACCAACAGAATTCAAGAACTGTGCGTACTCCATCTCTCGCAGTTGTGGTAAAGTATATAAAGGCGAGACAGGTCGCCCATTAAAAGTAAGGCGACAAGAACATCGGAAAGCAGTAGTACGAGGTGAGATTGAACAGTTGGGTATGGTTGACCATATATGGAAAGAAAAGAGAAACCATTTGCCCTTATGGGATAAAGTTAAGATAATTGATAGAGAGGAACACTGGACAATTAGACGCCTTAAGGAGTCAATATGGGAACCAATAATCAAAAAGGTGAGAATAAAAAATTTGGAATATGAGCTCAGGTAAAAAAATCATGCATCACTCTGAACTGTCCAGCAGGACACAGCGTAACGGTTATAGACGGTGGTTCTTTAAGCTTCTAAGGAGACAATCATCTGGTGGTTGCAAGTTCAATCCTGACTGCTGGCGAATAACAACAGAGGAATACTTAGGACTTATACCCGATTATGGTTAACGGAATCCTCCGTGGATTAAATAAAGGACGCGGTTCGAAGTTCCATATAGGCTCCCGAGTTCGACAAACATCTGAAGAAGACCGGAGGGTATATCGGCCGAAATGTTGTGAATTTAAAGAGAAAGACAATTGTCCGAAAATCCTGGACGATAAAAAATCAACCAGCTTCGTCTCAAAAATTCAGATAACTAATACCCTGAGGAAATATAAGAACTCCATTATTCCCCCCAGCAAGCGGTTAAATGGTACCACACTTGTTCTTCTACAATGATGGATTTGACATTAAATAAATCTCGAAGGTTGAAATGCCATTAAACAAAGTACAATACTTGAAACCATTCAACTATGTGCAAACAAATAATCAATGTTAAATCGAATTATTTGTATTTGATTGCAATACTTGAAACCTTTTGATTGTGTGCAAACAAATGAGCTCGTGATCATTTAAAATGTTACTCCCAAACTACTCGCTTACAAATCGCACACACACACACACATACATATATATATATATATATATATATATATATATGTTCTGTTGAAGATCGCAGAGTATTTTCTTTTTAGGATCTTTAAGTGAAAGTGTTCAAGTCTTCTTATTAATATCCTTATGTCTGGATCGAGGTGGTGAAGAAAGTGCCCCATACTAACCCAAGCGCTTTCGATCATTTCGCTGGTCGTCGTCAGATTTTGGGTTTGATTGTTTATTGCTATGAGTTGTTGAAAGCGTATGGGCTAGTATAGGGTACTTTCTTCAACACCTCGATCCAAACATAAGGAAAATGATAAAACTTGAATATCTATTCTTAAAGATCCTGAAAGGAAAATACTCCGCTGTCTTCAATGGAATATACTTAAATAATGACTTGCTGCCTAAATTCACAACAAGGAGGAACAGAAAGGATGACTAATTTTGAATTGGCTACTGTGCAGCACCAGAAAGAGGGACATATGTCTGGTTAGGATTATTTAGGACGTAGCGTCTTAGCATTTTTTCTCTAACATTTTCTGTTATATTTCAGCTGAAGCCATTGTGCTATGGACAATAGAACATCGTGTGTTTTTCTACGACAGATATGTGAAGAATAACGTGTCTATTACAGCAGTTAGGCGTGAATTTCGGCGCCACTTCAACATTCATCGAAATCCGTCTATTCCCACCCATAAGACAATCGTACATTGGGTCAATGCACTTCACATTCAAGGTACACTATTCGATAGGAGATCTGTGGAGGCCCCACGAACAGTATGTACACTGGAAAATGATGAACGTGTCAGACAAGCTATGCTGGGGAGTCCCAATCGATCTACTCGGAGGCATTCCATTGAACTTGGCATCGATAATCGATCTGTAAAGCGTATTTTGCATTAAGACCTCGTTGTTGTCCAACAGTTGAAACGAGGGTACTATGCACCGAAGCTTAAGTTCGCGGGACAGATGACAGCAATTTTTGAGGCAAATGATAACTTCATTTTGTAATGAAGCTCATTTTCATTTTAATGGCGTGGTAAATATTGCTTCCCAAACTTAAAGTTGTCGAATGCGAATTCAATATAAACACAGTGTTGTCAATAAAATTTGTTTGAAACCAAAGTTAATGATTTCGTGAAATTTTCATAATTGGTCATCCTCTCTGCCCCATCTTATATATATATATATATAAAGAGGATTTGGCATTAAATAAACCACATGGGTTGATATGCCATAAGACATAACCAAACCAAACCAAACCAATCTGAACTCTTTTACTTAAAGCTATTGGTAAATAGTAAAGCAGACAGGGTTCTTATGCCTTATTAAGGCAACCAGTCGAGGAGAAGGAAATTTCTGAATTCAAAAAAATGACCTTAAGTCACATCCTGCTCGTGGCGGAAGTGTTGCATCATTTATTTGATGTTCAACTGTAACAAACGGGTTCTCAGGTTCACAGTTGTTGCAATTGTGACATTTAATTTAGCCATTGGACTTTATTGAAAAGAACATGGTACAATCGATGAGCAACAGAATACGCCCAAATACTATTTGAAACGATTTGTAAGATCAGTAATTGCATCTGTTCACGTTATCAGCAGTGCCTTTAACATAATGGTCATCAGGTTGAACACCTGCGATTATTCTGTGATTTTTATAATTCCATCTGTTCGCATTATCAGTTGGTCCTAGGCCACAACGATCATCCGTTCGAACACCTGCGATATCTTGTACTACGTTCTGCCAGTTGCAGACAGTTTAGTTTAATATATACACGATTTTATTTATTTATTCTAGATGAATGAATGAATAACACTTGAGAGATTTACCAATTTCTGCGTTTTTGTTTTTTGTAATTTCTTCTTTTTTTTTCAGCTAATTTGTTTTTACTAATACGATATGATTATTGTAGTCTCCATCTTAAATACGTATAGTAATAATCGGTAACGTATTGTCAAATGAAAATAGTTGTCTTCGCAAATAATTAATTAGTAAATTATTCCTTTATTTACTTAACTTTTGACACTGAGAGTGTATAATCCCTCACGATAAGTCAAGTTTTACAGCAACAAATCTTCTCATTGGTTATTATTTTTGATCTTTTCTCATAAGGAATAATCCCTCATGATAAGTCAAGTTTTACGGCAACATATCTTCCTATTGGTTATTATTTATTTTATTTTCTCATGAGGAATAATCCCTCAAGATTAGTCACGTTTTACAGCAACATATCTTCCTATAGGTTATTATCTTTTTAATCTTTTCTCTTAAGGAATAATCCCTCATGATAAGTCAAGTTTTGCTGCAACATATCTTCCTATTGGTAATTATCTATTTTCTTTTCCCATGAGGAATAATAATCATTTGTACATAAACTATTTCCCTTATAACCAATAAGTATTACATGACAAATTTAATAGCTCTGCATCAAACTGTTGCATTGCTGATTGATTGATTGATTTTAACGTTATGTGAATTTTTTTCCCAGAAGTCAGGGAATTGTATTCATATTCACATTTTGTGAGTAGTTGTTAATTAACATTGTTTCTTTTTTCTTGTTTTGTTGTTTTTATTGGTGGGGGATGTTGCACACAGTTCTATCGAAAACGAATATTCTTTAAACAGATCTATTTGATCCATAGATCAGATCCTAACTGGTACTACTACTCCGGATCAGAGTGGATCTGGGAGTAATGGCAATGAACGGGTTCTCGACACTCAGTAGAGCTCAAAAACTGGTGCCTCACCATCAGATGCAGTTTAGTGTCCTACCCAAGACACAAGGGTTAACTTGTGATTTTTCACAGAAGTTTGAATACTAGCAATTCCTCTCGGGTCCCCAGACACTCTGTCGGCAGAGCCTAGAATACGATCACTGTAGGGTGATTTTAAAAAAAACACCACTCCCAAAAGGCGAATATCCTGGGTATGTCACTAATCTGCATTTTGTGGTAAGACTCAAGTTCTGGAGATCTGGGTAGTAAGATGTAACTCTTCATTGTCATTACTCCCAGGTCCACTCTAAACCGGTATGATAATCTCTGTAAGGGTCACATCTATGGGTCAAATATATTGAAAGATCATTTGTATTAGAAAGGAATACTTGTTATCATAGAACTACATTATTTCTACGTGGAATAGTTACTTGACGCTGTAATTGTTTAATAAAGATATTTATTATTAGTTACTTTAAACTGAGTTAAAACAGATGACCTTTTAATTACTTTTAACTGAATTAAAATAAATGACCTTTATTTAATAAAAATAATTACTTGAAAACATATAATTTTTAGCGTTAGATAGGAATACTTGTGGTCACAGAACTACATTATTTGCATTAGGAATAGGAAAGCTGCAGGGCTGGACGAGATCCCCCCCAGAAGTGTGGAAGACTAGACAATTCGACGATATACTGCTCCGGCAATGCAACGCTGTCTATAGTCAAAATAGGATAGAAAGGTGGATGAAGGGATGCATCCTTCCTTTCCCTAAAAAAGGTGACCTCGGATTAGCCAAGAACTACCGAGGGATAACACTTACATCTATAGCAGCCAAAATCTACAATGCCCTACTACGAAACCGCATAGAACCCAAAATAGACAACATCCTTAGGAAAAACCAGGATGGCTTCCGGAGAAATAGATCCACAACCTCACAAATATTGACTATCCGTAGAATCCTTGAAGACGTTCGGGCAAAAAACCTTCAGGCGACATTACTATTTGTCGACTTTACCAAGGCCTTCGATTCCATCCACAGGGGGAAAATGGAACTAATCCTACTAGCATACGGCCTACCAAAAGAAACCGTAGCAGCAATAATGATCATCTACAGAAACACAAAAGTGAAAGTACGTTCACCAGATGGAGACACGGAATACTTCGACATTGTTGCAGGAGACACGGTAGCCCCATACCTCTTTATCATCTGTCTAGACTACGTGCTTAGAACTTCGATCGACAAAATCAGAGAAAATGGCTTCGAGCTGACTAAGAAAAGAAGCAAAAGGTACCCCGCAAAAACAATCACAGACGCCGACAACGCTGATGACTTAGGGTTACTGGCGAATACGCCTAATCAAGCAGAGACACTACTGCATAGTTTGGAACGAGCTGCAGCAGGCATTGGCCTCCATGTCAATGCGCACAAAACTGAATATATGTGTTACAACCAAACGGGCAACATTACCACACTAGACGGAGCCTCTCTGAGGCTAGTGGACAAATTCACCTACCTAGGAAGTAGCGTCTCATCAACAAAAAAAAGACATCGACACACGACTGACGAAAGCATGGACGGCTATAGATAGGCTCTCAATCATATGGAAATCAGACCTGACCGATGAAATGAAGCGCAGTTTCTTCCAGGCAGCAGTTGTATCGATACTGCTACGTGGATGCACTACATGGACGCTAACCAAACGGCTGGAGAAGAAACTTGACGGCAACTACACAAGAATGTTGAGAGCAATATTGAACAAGTCCTAGCGACAACACCCCACGAGACGCCAACTGTACGGCCACTTGCCTCCCATCACGAAAACTATACAGGTTAGACGAGCCAGACAGCCGGACACTGCTGGAGAAGAAAGGACGAGCTCGTAAGTGACATACTCCTATGGACCCCCACATATGGCCAAGCAAAAGCAGGACGACCAGCCCGAACTTACATACAGCAGCTATGTGAGGACACAGGATGTAACCCAGAAGACCTGCCGGAGGCGATGAATGATAGGGAGAAGTGGCAAGAGATGGTCAAGGATATCCGTGCTGGCGGCACGACATGATGATGATGATGACTTGACGCTGTTATTGTTTACAAAGGATATTTGTTATTAGTTCTCCACTCTAAATGGTGGTTTTCTGAAATTAGCGGACAAATTCACATACCTCGGTTGCAGCGTCTTATCTACTGAAAGTGATATCAATATGCGCCAAGCGAAGATGTGGACTGCAATCAATAGGTTATTGATCATATGGAAGTCTGACCAATCCTATAAAATAAAACACAATTTCTTCCAAGCAGTGGTTGTATTAATACTACTCTATGGTTTGGTTTGATTTGGTTTGTTTGGTTTTATGGCATATCAACCTTTGTAGGTTATTTAACGCCAAATCCATTTTTATGTAAATAATCTGTTCTATTGAAAACAGTTCAGTTTAGCATAAGTACACAGTTTAATTGTCAAAAACATTTCCATTTCAAACTATTAAAGCAGTGATATGTAATAATTCATTTAAGTGTAAATACAGTTTTAATGTCGAAAAACAGTTCTATTTGAAATAATTCAGTTAAGCATAAGCACGCAGTTTAAGTGTAAGTAAGGTTTAATTGTCAAAAACGTTTCTATTTCAAGCTATTCAGTTTACTCAATTCATTTTAGCATAGGTATGCCGTTAGTTCTATTTAACCCATAGATAGGGCCCTATCAGGTGCTACCACTCCGGGCCAGAGTGGACCTGGGAGCAATGGCAATGAAGGGGTACTCCGCATTCCCCAAAGCTCCAGCACTGCTGGAACCTCACTATCAGATTGTTTAGTGTCATATCAGGACACTCATTAGGGGGGGTCTTACCCCTCTGCAGAGGTGCAGTCAGTGTATTCTACAGCCCCAGCTGACTTGGCAAACTACTCTATGGATGCACCACATGGAAACTGACAAAGTGTATTGAGAAAAAGGCTAAACGGGAATGGCACAAGAATACTACGAGCTGTACTGAACAAATTGTGGAAGCAACATCCCACGAAACAGCAGCTGTACGGCTGCCTACCTCCTATCTCTAAAACCATCGTACGGACACAGAATGTAGTCTAGAAAACCGGCCGGAAGTGATGGATGATAGGGATGAATGGCGAGAGTCAAGGAAATCCGTGCTAGCAGCACGACTTGATCATGATGACTTTAAACTAGACAACTGACTCTTATTAAATAGAATAGTTACCTGAAACAATATGATTATTAGTATTAGATAGGAATACTTGAAACCACAATTTATGAAAAAAAAAAAAATTAAGAAACAACTACACCAAAAATGTAAATATGAATATACAATGAACGCGATTCCCTAACCTATAGGCATAAAATAATACGAGACAGGTTGGCATGCCGTTAAAGTCAATGAAATCTTAAATCAAGTCTCCAGGCCTCTAAGTATTCTTGCTGATTTTTACGTTGCTGTGGTCGTGTAGATCTCGATTGATCACCAGTTGCATCACTCTCTTGACTGGGCTTTTCGGAACCATTCCGAGGGCTCGAACTACAACTAGTATCACAGTTACCTTCATGTTACAACTAGTATCACAGTTACTTCATGTTACAACTAGTATCACAGTTACCTTCATATTCCAACTAGTATCACAGTTACCTTCATGTTACAACTAGTATCACAGTTACTTTCATATTCCAACTAGTATCACGGTTACCTTCATGTTACAACTAGTATCACAGTTACCTTCATGTTCCAACTATTATCACAGTTACCTTCATATTCCAACTAGTATCACAGTTACCTTCATGTTCCAACTAGTATCACAGTTACCTTCATGTTACAACTAGTATCACAGTTACCTTCATGTTACAACTAGTATCACAGTTACCTTCATATTCCACCTAATATCACAGTTACCTTCATGTTACAACTAGCATCACAGTTACCTTCATGTTACAACTAGTATCACAGTTACCTTCATGTTACAACTAGTATCACAGTTACCTTCATGTTCTCTACAAGATGTAGGTATTTTTCTTGTTTTTCTCTTACTTTTATTCTATTTGCTATTTTCTACGTCGTCTTAGACTGACTACCCTAGTAAGTTGTGATTTTAAAAAAAATAACTTATAACGTTATTAATTAATTAATTAAAAACTACGTGGCACCACACCTAAAATGATATACAATGAAAACAATAATACCACTGGATAGAACAGATTTTCAGCTATAAAAATATTATTTTCCTCATTTTTGTTTGCATATTCTTGCTAGAAGGCTGCGCGCTACGTCCGTAAAAATTATCACCTGTGTAGGCCACCCAATATTTTCCTAGTTGTGATGACGTTATTGTGCGATGTAGCGTTTACTGGCCGCTGGGCTGGGACATACTTTGACCGGCCGTGTTCATAGGTACATGGATCAGGTCAGGCGTGTCTTGGCTCCAGTGGCAGTCGGTAGAGGCCGTCTGACATGGATTCCGAGAAGCCGGCATTCATGTCGCGCTGAGAGCGTCGTTCCTCGATCCTCACGGTGCCGTCTCCCCAGGTTCTAACCCTCTCCGGAGGGGGTAGTTTTATCGCCTGGCGCCTGAGATTCCCCTTTTTAGGGGAATGCCGACAGGACCAGAGGCATTTTTGGAGCCACCGGGTGTGTCTGAACTACGGCCCTGCGCCTGGAACCACCAAAGAAAAGCCCTTGTGCCATACTCGCCCGTTTGGTGGGACGCGCGACAAATACCTGTGATGACAGCATTCATCTCAGAAAAATATTCTTCTCGTCGTCCACCTTTTATCGGCCCAATTTGTGCGGACACAAAGCTCTTCAGTTCGTTGGTTGCCAGTTGGGTTGAATGTGAAATGTCACTTACATCGTTGTCATCATTGCTGAAATGCATTGCCCACCACCTGACTGTGCTCACATCTACTGTTTGATATCCGTAAACGTTTAACAAACGTCCATAAATGTCAATGGGTGCACTTTTTTTTGCATATACGAATGCAATGGGAAATCTCTACTTTTATGATAGAAGCCATTTTTCTGAAAGCCTCTCGGCTACTATCTACAACAAGGCAGGAAAAAAAAACGAAATTAAAATTACTCTAAAGTCAACGAGACTTATAGTCATGGAACAATCTAATGATTTTTTAATGGTTGTTTGGGTTTTACGGCATATCAACCTTTGTAGGTTATTTAACGCCAAATCCATTTTTATACCAATAGTTCTACTTCAAATAATTCAGTTTAGCATGAGTACACAGTTTATACGTCAACAGCATTTCTATTTCAAGCTCTTCAGTTTATTCAAACAGTTCCAATTCAGCTAATTCAGTTTAGTATTAGTACAGATTTTATTTACACACAGTTAAAAACAGACTGTTTCGTTGTATCACAACTTTTCAGTGTGGCTAGACGCGTAAGACGCTTAAAGCTGGGATCGAAACCCGCCCAACTTTACGTCATACCGCTCAGCTAGCAAGCGAACCATTTTTTTTTAAGTTTGTTTGTTTTATTTAAGTGGACGTTGTTGTTGTTGTTGTTGTTTAACGGCATACAAACTCCTTATGGGTTATAAAATGTCGAAATTTCATTTCTGAATGCTTGATTGCAATTATGCCTATATATTTCAGTATTCCATTGCATCTATTCAAAATTGCACTTTATCTCTCTATTATCATTTGTTTGTACATTGTTACATTTCAAGTATTCCCATCTAACACAAATGATTTGCACTCTGTTGTATGGTTTTAAATATCTTATACTAATAATATACACACAATTATTTGTTTTAAAATAACTATTGCTTTTCAATAATAATCATTTGTTTGCCTATATTCATATGGTTTTAAATATTCCTATCTAACATCAATAATGTGCAAGTAGTTATATAGTTTCAAGTAACTGATCATAGTAATTGTTAGTAAACAATTATATCCTCAAGTAACTATATTTACACGTAAGGATGGTTAGGTTGGGTTTTGATGGGTTTGGTTTGAGCAATTCAGTATATATATATTGGCCTAACGAGTTGAGTATTCGCCAATGGCCCGGGAGACCTGGGTTCATTCACTGGTCGCGTCATACCAAAGACTTTAAAAATGGTACTTGATACCTTCTTGCTTAACACTCAGCATTATAAAGTACGTATCAAGGGTAAAGTGGAGCAATCCAGGGAAAGTAGTAGCGCCCTCCCCTACACCTCAGTGTAGTAGCTATTGAAAAGGGATCCTTCTGGTCACCCTCGACTGAGGTCGCCAACTTTACTTAGTTACTTACTATATATATATATATATATATAAGATTTTATATTTGATAGAAGATGATAACGTGCTTATCTCAATGAGAATCTAGCAGAGAGATGGATCGGACGTGGTGGAGATGAAGACTGTTTCCTATTGAAAAGTCAACGCGGTCACCAGACCTGTCCACGTGTGATTTCTTTTTATGGGGATATGCGAAGGGACTGGTCTATGTCCACCCCCTCTTCCTTCTAGCATTGATGGACTCAAGCAGAGAATCACTTCCACACTGGATAATGTTACCGGAGATATACTACAGCGTATTTGGCAAGAGTTTAACTACCGACTTGACGTGTGCCGTGTCACAGACGGTACACATATTGAATTCTTATGAAATCTATCCTATAATAAACTTATCTAGTTCAACACCTAAACTGTTCAATATTATTGAGCTAGACTTAGAATGATGTCAAATTTTTTGGGACACCCAATATTATATATATATATATATATATATATTAAGAAAGAGAAAATAGACTGAGAGAATACCGAAAAGAGACCGGTATAATATTTTAGGTTTTCTAGATTTGCTCTACTTAGTGTATTGTGCACTTTTACAAATTAACTAAGGTACCTCTGTCGATGTTTTTCTTTTGGCTAGACATTACAGTGTAGGTTGATTATTTTCAAGCAGTAATGAGGTTTTCAGTCTATTCTTTTTTATTGAATTTTTCCCCAGATATCAGTTTGTGAATTATTTTTTTCTTATTTACAAATTGAATCTTTGGATTTTTTTTATTATGTCGCCAGAGTTTTAGAAATATGTATAAACAATAAAAAAGAAATATTTATTGTCATCCACAGACAGATCTGTTTCGTTCTATTAGAACTCATCAGTGTGGCTAGACATACTAGCTTCCCGTAGCTGGGGTCGAAACCCGGTTGACTCAAACGCCAATCCAAAACTCTACCCCACAGCCACGAGGAACCAGCAGCAGCGAATTAAATTTTAAACTGTAATGAATTACAATTACTATTGTTTATATACATCCGCTAAACGGCTACCGAGAGCTCTATTCATATATGAAGAGCCTAGCAATATATATATATAAGCATAAACACACACATACACACATACATATATACACAAACACACAAGAATAATTCAATAAATAAGCTGAGTTTTCTAACAAAATGACTCACATTTCAACCAAGAAAAAAAAACTTGCTTTATTTTTTAATATAATCACCATTCTTTAAAACACTTTTTTTTCACATTGAAAAACAACCTTTTGTATTCCTTCTGCATAGAAATCTTTGGACTGATTTTTTAGCCATTTATTGTCAGTGCTGTTCACTTCATTATTGCTTGAAAACATTATTCCTAACTGAAATTCTTTGAGAAGGCTAAACTAGTAAAAACCAGGGAGGACTAGATCTGGACAATAAGAAGGATGTTGCAGCTGTACCAAACCAAATTGACAGATGATTTCCAGGGTTCTTGCTGCAGTATCACGTCTTGTATTGTCGTGGTTTGTGGTTTCTTTGTTTAATGGCATATCAACTCTTTGTAGGTTATTTAATGCCAAAGCCATTCTCCTAGACGAACAGTAGTGGTACTATTTAACACATAGCTGGAAGGATAAGGGGGTTCATACCTTTCCCAAGGGTATTTGCCCGAAAGTGAACGTAATAGCGCGACTGGAGTACGAACTCGCTTACTACGATTCCGCAGTCCATCGCTTTAACCATTACACCACGAGGACACCCCCCTTGTATTGTCGTGATGAAGCCAAATGATAAGTGAGCTGAGTAAAGGCAAGTGCATTTTTTCACAATTTCGTGTTCCATACCCACAGAAATTACCAGTTATTCAGAAATGTCCTCAATTGCAACTCTTCTGCCAGCCAAAATGAGCAAATTAAAGGAATCCACCATTTCAGGTATGCTCACTATTGCCGGCCTACCTGGCCTGTCTTCATTTTGAATATTACTTTGTCCTTCTTTAAACAATTTAAACCATTTGTAAACATTTTTTAAATCTCGCATTCTTATCCGCACATCACACCATTGTCCGGTTATTCATAAATCGCACATTGTTCTATAAATTCCACATAGTTTGCACTTGTTTGTTGGCTTTTATATCAGACCAACCATTATGAGTCGTTTAATGCCAAATTCCCTTTATATATATATATATATATATATATATATATATATATATATATATATTTGTAAGGATTCTCTAATATATATTTGATAGTATACATCTCTATGGGAATCCATTGTGGATTACGGAGGATTGAGATTGTCTCAAATTTTCTATTGGATATTCCTATTGTATATATATATATATATATATATATATATATATATATATACGTGTGTGTGTGTGTGTGTGTGTGTTAGTGTGTAGAGTGTTAGCCTGCGAGACCGGGGTTCAATCTCAAGTCGAGTGATACCAAAGATTCAAAAAATGGTACTTGATGCCTCCTTGCTTAACATCAATAATGTGCAAGGAGTTATATACATTATAAGATACGGATCAAAGGTAAAGTGGAGCAATCCAGAGTAAGAAGTGGTGCCCTCCCCAACACCTCGGTGGAGTAGATAATGAAAAAGGAGCCTTCGAGTCGCTTTCGACTATGTTCGACAACTTTACTTCATATATATGTGTGTGTGTGTGTGTGTGGGTGTGTGTGCTTTCACTTCTCAGTTACCAAAAGTTTTATGATAGACTTCTTTTCAAGCACTCTATTTGATTTGCTATCATTTTGAATAGCCTCAAAAGAAATATTTCTGTGAGATTAGAATAATCTTTTCTTTAAACCAATTCCAAATAACGCAGAGCTTACATTTATGAAAAAAAATTAAATAATTCATCTTCTTTATTAAATTATTAAATGACCCTTATATATTCCTAACACCCGGCTGCGAACTGCTAATTTATTGCACTAGTATAACGAAACATTCAAAGTTCCGGTATATAACATTGACCCTAGGGTATAAGTCTGAAAGTGGGTGTAATAACGCGACTAGAGTTTGAACTTACTACGATGACGGATTCCAGCACGAGCTATACGCTAAGGAGGCTCCCTCTTTCATTTTTTCTCGTACTATAATATGATAAAAGATTTTAATTAGTTATTTTTGTTACTAGTTTCGTTTTAGTGATAAATTGTATACTAGGTAAAAACTTTGAGTTTAAAGTTGCAGCTTTACGAATTGAAAAGGTCAAAAGCCGGTGAACCTTGCTTGCACGCACATGTCACGCCAGCTTTCATTAAAAAATTTTGTTTTGAAATCGATTGTAGGCAGGATATTAATGATAAACATTTTGGATGGGTGTCAGCTGATTTTAGAATGACGTAACTGGAGGTTTACGTGTTATTATCAGATTGATTAAGAGAATTATTTGCAGAATATATATATATATATATATATATTTATATATATATATATATATATAAGAAGAGTTCTAATCGAGCAGTCGGCAGTTGATAAGGTAGTCAGTGAGTTGGCGTCGTGCAGACAGTTCCAGTTCAACTCCAGTCGGTAATTGAGGCAAGTGGCTCTTTCGAAGATAGATCTTGGTCGAGGTGAAAAAAAGTGAAGTTTGTATTTGTTCGTCTCGTCTGCTATGAATTAAAGCCTCATCTTCTCTAGTGAGTGACACATAATTTTCATTCTATCTCTCTCGTTTCGAGCGACTACTGTAGAAGACAGTGGAAGCAATAAATTTTCGTATCAAGGAACAAGTGAGTCCGTCTTGTACTTGTGTGTGTGACAACGTTCATATTCATGTTACAGTTTTTTCATTCTGTGACAAGTTAAGCTTAGTGAATATGTATTTACGCAACACTTCCACCACAAACAGGATGTAACACAGTACATTTGTCTCTGTCATCCACCAGACAGGACTTGTCACAAGGTCAAATGACCCGAAGGTCGGATTATAGAGGGGGTTAGGGGAGGGAAAGTTCTATGCTGGTCATCGGCTCACTTAGTGCAATATGGCCCGATGAGCCCAGCTGGACATCCAGACACGGATGCCAGATTATAGCTTAAACTGGACCACGGGGTCCAGTACTATACAAAGGTGTCAATAATTTAGCTCGCCCACCCAAAGCTCGAGGCAGGAAGGCCTCGAGTCTGCCTTACATGAATGTGACACTGTGTCAGTTTTTAAATGGAGTACAGCTGGTTTGAATTGAGTTTTTCGTCTCCTAGGCCAGTTGCATAACCAAGACTAAAGAACCCAGTTAGCCTTACTATTTACCCAAACCTTGGAGGAGACCAGATGGATTCGTGCGATCAGCAAACTGTCTTCTACATCCCTCAAAAATGAAAATAGCACTGATATCTCATTTTATCAGATATATTTACCAAAATGACATGACATTATCTTGAAATACTATTTTTTTTTTTTCACAGAAATCGTCTTTAGCTTCAACCACAACCTCCAGACAACTTCGGAATCTCCTGCAAGTCTTTACGACGATCTCCTTGTTTAAATCCGTAAATGCTGCCGTTATCCTTGCCTTCAGTTCATCTGTGGTGTTGCTCAGAATTTTGTTGGTCAATCCTACTCAACCGAGCCCAACGCATAATCAAAGAGGTTGCAATCTAGGGAGTTAGACGGCCAGATGTTAGGGGTGATGTGGTCACAGAGGTTATCTGAAAGCTAACACTAGGTTCTCCTGCTTGTGTGGCTAGGCGCAGAATCCTTTTGCCAGACGGAGACTCTTCCAGTAGCCACATCTCTCGATTCAGAGAAGCAGTACCCTCTCCATACACTTGATATAGGCCTCTGTGTTGAGTCTGAGACAATATGTGTAGATGAATGGAGGCATAACGTCACCATCGCTAGTGACCACCCCAAATACCTCGATGTGGGCTGGGTGTGGGATTTCCATCAATATGAATCTGAATCTGATTAATGCTCAAACACTTTGAAATCTTTGTATTGATGTATCCGGCGTGAATGCCACGCAGTACAGCATGCCGTTACCAAATTTCCGGGGGAGTGACTTGCCTCATGGCACTGCTTTCCTCACAGACAGTGTCCAACTGACTCTAGTTTGGTGCACAGTAGACAAAACCTAAAACAAATAAAACTCATGCACGAAATTGATGACTTAAAATGGCTATACTGTATATATATATATATATATATATATATAGAGAGAGAGAGAGAGAGAGCAGAAGTAAAATATGGAGTAATTCATAAAACGATTTTTTTAGTCTGATTAGTCCAATTTTTTGAAAAAACCGCGATAAATCTAAATTTTTATGATTAGCTCTATTATTCAAACACTTTTTTTTGGCCCAGTCGGCTAGGGCTGTAGAATACACCGACTGTTTCTCTGCAGAGGGGTAAGACCCCCCCCCCAACGAGTGTCCTGGATATGCCACTAAACAATCTGACGGTGAGGTTCCAGCAATGCTGGAGCTTTGGGGAATGCGGAGTACCCCTTCATTGCCATCGCTCCCAGGTCCACTCTGACCCGGAGTGGTAGCACCTGATAGGGCCCTATCTATGGGTTAAATAGAACTAACAGCATACTTATGCTAAAATGAATTGTTTGAGTAAACTGAATGGCTTGAAATAGAAATTTTTTTTGACAATTAAACCGTACTTACATTTAAACTACGTACTTATGCTTAACTGAATTATTTCAAATGGAACTGTTTTTCGACATTAAAACTGTATTTACACTCAACGGAATTGTTACATATAACTGCTTGAATAGTTTGAAATAGAAATGTTTTTAACAAACTGTGTACTTATGCTAAACTGAATTGTTTTAAATAGAACAGATTATTCACATAAAAATAGATTTGGCGTTAAAACTCAATGTCATAAAACCCAGCAAACCAAACCAACCAAACCATCAAACACTTTTTTCATCCCAATATGAGTGAGCAAGAAATGAAACGGCAAAGAATCTATGATTTGCTTAACGCCAAAACCAAGCCAAAAAATATCCGAAATAATTGGAGTTTCTTTTTGGTCTCCATCAAGCCCAGACCTTAACCCCCTTGATTACGCTATATGGGATGTTTTAGAAAATAAAACAAATGCAACTTTCCATCCAAATGTTGGTTCGCTTAAGACTGATATTGTGGAGGAATAGAATAAAACTTCTGAAGAATTAATTTTAAAGGCCTTCAAATCGTTTCGAAAGTGCATTGGTGGAATAACTGAAAAAAATGGTGGCCATATTGAGTAAATTTACTGTTTTGTGTCAATCTTCTTAATTCGTTCTTTATTTGTCTTAAATTAAAATTAATCTTGTTTTATAATAGAGTCGTTTATTATTGTTCTTGAATCGATTCAATTCAATAAAAAAGAATAGACTGAAAACATCATTACTGCTTGAAAATAATCAACCTACACTGTAATGTCTAGCCAAAAGAAAAAAAAAACATCGACAGAAGTGCCTTAGTTAATTTGTAAAAGTACACAATACACTAGGTTGAGCAAAACTAGAATACATAAAATATTATACCTGGCTCTTTTCGGTATTCTCTATCTCTATTTCTCTCTTTCCCAATATATATATATATATAATATTGGGTGTCCCAAAAAAATTGACATCATTCTAAGTCTAGCTCAATAACATTGAACAATTTAGGTGTTGAACTAGATAAGTTTATTATAGGATAGATTTCATAAGAATTCAATATGTGTACCGTCTGTGACACGGCACACGTCAAGTCGGTAGTTAAACTCTTGCCAAATACGCTGTAGTATATCTCCGGTAACATTTCCATATATATTCAATACGCTGTAGCATATCTCCGATTCCATTTCCATATATATATATATATATATATATATATATATGGGGTTAAGGTGTGTAAAGTGAAAAGCGAATAGCTTTGTCCAAGATTTGAACTCGGGTCGCCGATTCCATTTCCTAATGTGACATGAGTCCTTGCATGTGTTTTTGATTGGTCGATGTTAACTCATACCACGTGATCTAGCAAAAAGGAAAATCATTTTTTTTCTCTGTGAGAGCATGAGACTGAACGTAAGAATAAAATGGTAGAAATGGTTTCCTTTCTAAAATCTCCAACCACAAATTATCTCCCGACCCCTTACCGTCAACATCTGTTTCGAAAAAAAAACATTTTTTTACTATAATATATGGATTCACGGAGAAAACAGAGGATAATTTACCGGAACCCGGCGAAATACAAGTTGCTGTTGTTGATAGAAGCCGAACGCTTTTCAAAAAGGTTCTGTTTAATGAAGTTTAGAAACCGAATCTACCACCCAACAAGCGAGTCCCCAAAGGAACGAACAAGATAATTCTATTAGCGACGTGTCTTATTAAGTTTTTCCCCTTTTTATGTATGTGTGTCTATATGTATTTGAACACACAAACAGATAAACACGCACAAAGTCACATACTCACTCACTCACACACACACACACACACACACACACACACACACATATATATATATATATATATATAAAGAGTCTAAAGATTAAGAGAAATGTACAAGTAGTTAGTAGGGTTTTTTTGTTGTTTTGTTTATGTTTTTATTTTGTGTCTGTTTCTTAATCTCTCTAACTTTCTGTTCGACAATTGTGAATCTTCTTGAATGTTCACTCACACATACACACATACATACACATGTGTACGAAATGTTTGGAGGTGCGTGTACGGGAAGGAGAATATTACAATCCAATTCTTTCTCACAAGGATTTGTGATAGCAGAGCGGTCTGATACTAAGTTTAACGTAATATTTGGCGGGTTTCGATCGCAGCTTGAAGCATCCTACGTGTCAACCACACTGAAGAGTTATAATATAACGAAACCTTCTGTCTGTGGATGACAATATATATGCAAAAAACATTTTGTATTCTGTTAAAATTGGCCTAGCGGTTAGAGTGTTCGCTAATGGCCCGGGAGAACTGGGTTCAATCCCAGGTCGAGTCATACCAAAGACTCAAAAAATGGTACTTGATGCCTCCTTGCTTAACACTCAGCATTATAAGGTACGGATCAAGGGTAAAGTAGAGTAATCCAGGGAAGGAGTAGCGCCCTCCCCTACACCTTGGTGTAGTAGCTATCGAAAAGGAAGCCTTCGGGTTACCCTCGACTATGGTCGCCAACTTTACTTACTTTTATATATATATATATATATATATTACGCAACTTTTCTCAGTTGCGTCTGATCTTTTATTTTTTATCTATTTATCTATATATATATACAGTCTGTCTGTGAATGACAATATATATATATATATGCAAAAAACATTTTGTATTCTGTTAAAAACTAATTGGCAATATATGTGTTTGAATATATATATATATACATATATATATATATATATATATTACGCAACTTTTCTCATTTGCGTCTGATCTTTTATTTCTTATCTATTTATCTATCTATATATATATATATATATATTGTCATCCACAAACAGACTGTTTCATTGTATTACAACTCTTCAGTGTAGCTAGACACGTAGGACGCTTCGAGCTGGGACTGAAATCTGACCAACTTTACGTTAGACTTAGTATCATACCGCTCAGCCAACAGTCGACATACATCAGCTCGGAAATTATAAGACATTATGTAGTAGCTTTGGCGTGTTTACATTTTGCCTTACCGGGTACCAGACTGCTCAATTCATACAAAGAGCTTTGCCTTATTTGTGTGGGAGTCTTTCTGTGCCTCTGTGTCTAAAAAGAGTTGGAGAGAGTAAGAGAAAATGAGGGAGATACAAACAGAAGGATAAGATGACATGTTTGTGTGTATAAATCAATAATAATAATAATAATCTCTGGGACTTGGAAATACCAACGTACCGCCTAATCCCGTCCAGAAGACCGAACTTCGTGTTAATTAACAAAAACACCAAAGAACTTGTCGTCAAGTGGATTTTGCTGCTCCAACGAACCCCAGAGTAAAAATGAAAGAAAATAAAAACATAGACAGATACTTAGACCTTATCAGAGAACGAAATAAGTAGGGGAACATGAGGGTGACAGTGATACCAGTGGTAGGTGGAGTACTTGGAACGGTCTCCAATGGCTTGTAAAGCGGATTGAAACAAAAGGAAACTGTGGAAGAATCGAGACCATCCAGACCACAGCATTGTTAAAATCGATTAGAATAATCAGAAGAGTCTAAGGAGACTTACTATCACTCAAAGCACTTAGACTTCTGTGGAAGACCACCAGCTAACGGTGGTGCAAAAAAAAAAAAAATCACAATGAATGAAATAATAATAATGGTAATATGCCGTATAGTGGACTTTTCCGTCCCAGCTGACCACAGAGTGAAAACCAAAGAAACCCAAAAAAGTGATAAATATCTAGATCTTGCTAGAGAGCTAAAAAAAACAATAGAACATGAAGATGACGGTGATACCCCTTGTAATTGGTACACTAGGAAATATCCCTAAAGGCTTGGCTTTACCAAGTGAAAGACTTTGAAATCAGAGGACCAGTGGAGACCAATCAGACTACAGCATTAAGATCGGATAGAATACTGAGAAGAGTTCTGGAAACTTGAGAAGACTCAAACCCCAGTAAAAAAAAAAAAACATCAACTAACTATGGTATGAAAATATCTAAAAGGAGTAAAATAATAATAATATAGATAATGACTGAAATTTGACCGTTCAGACAAATTATACATATACAAACCAGAAACTATGCCTAAAAAATAAGACCAACTAAATCCTCTGTCACCCAATCCCAGCCAGATGATCAAACCTAGTTGTAATAGACCAGAAGATACCAACATGGTATCCATCTCAGCATACAAAAGACTTGAAGCAAAACAAAAAAATATGAAGGTAATAGTAATACCCATCATAGTCGGAGAACACAGTTCTAATTCAATCAATTCAGTTTACTATAAGTATAGATTTTGTTTACGCACAGTTAAATGTCAAACACAGTTCTATATTAAACAATTCAGTTTAGCGTAAATACATATTCAATATCAATAACAGTTCTATTTCAAACAATTCAGTTTAGCATAGGTATGCAGTTTAGTTCTATTTAACCTATAGATAGGGCCCTATCAGGTGCTACCACACCGGGCCAGAATGGACCTGGGGGCGATGGCAATGAAGGGGTACTCCGCACTCCCCAAAGTTCCTGCATTACTGGAACCTCACCATCAGATTGTTTAGTGTCATACCAGGACACTCGTTGGGGAGGACTTACCCATCTGCAGAGGGGCAGTCGGTGTATTCTACAGCTCCAGCCGACTGGGCTAGCAAACGTTGGTGTGAAAAAGGAATAAATAATCATGATAATATTTTTAAATTTGACCATACAAACAAAGGCAAATGACTGCAGAAATGGCTCTATTTATGAGTATCACTTTTTAATTTTGGCAATAGCCAATCAGAGCTGGGCTTCTTCGATGACTACTGAAGCTTTCCTTTAAAATTGGGAGGCCACTTTGCTCTTGTTATCCCAATATTTGTCGCTGCCTCCCACCAGACACGACTTGACACAAGGTCAAAAGCCCGAAGGCCAATTAAAGTGGGGATAAAGGGGAGGGGAAGGTCGGGAAGGAGCCGAGACTCGAACCCTGCTTGTCAGTGCTGCTCATCGGCTCACTTAGTGCAATGTGAGCCTGATGAGGCAAGCAGTTTCACGAACCCAAATGTGGGTCCGGGCACGTATGCCAGTTTGCGGCTTAAACTAGACGCTTGGTCTAGTGCCGTACAAAGGGGACAAAAGTGCAGCTCGCCCACCCGAAGGTTGCCCAGCCGAAGCTGGGGGCCTATTCGGCCCCGAGTCTGCTCTTGGTTTCGAGCACCCATCCGGCACGAATGCCAGACGGCCCAGCTAAAAAGCCGGGGGTTTGCTCTTGTTATCCCTGCCGCAATGACGTCGTTATTCGGCTATTTGTTCAATCCGCTATGTAATTTTTTTCCTCTTCTCCTCGAAACTTTCTTACAACTTACAATAAAAAGAATATTTGATAGTGAAAATTTGATAGAATATTTGATAGTGAAAAATAGTATAAACACCAACGAGAACCAATTACGGAAGTAAAAGGAGCAACTATTCTCTGGGACTTTGCAATCGAAACTGACAGAAAATAAATAGCAATACATCAGGCAATTTACTTATGGACCTTAAAAGAAAAACATGCCTTCTAATTGATACGTCTGTGCTAAAAAATAATGATATATCAAAGAATATACTAAAATAAGTAAATACGAGGACATGAAAATAGAAATTGAACAAATGTTGTAACTTAAAACTAATGGCTAGCATGCTGGACTGCAACTTCGTTGTAAACTCTACACAAAAATTGTAAATATAACTGTACAATAATATACGCGATTCCCTATCCTCTAGACATAAAATAACCCTATATGGATTGATATACCGTAAATATCAATCAATCTGTGCCGACAACTTAATTATTTCATTAATCATTTCTTTAATTATCTGAGCTTTTCACAATATCTAATCATGAGAATAGCCAAAATATAAATCCAAAAAGATGTTTTGAACAATTGTACCAATAATGAGGAAGTCCTCTTGATGTAGTGGCTTACGTATAGACTGCAATATAGTTGTAAGCGTGTTCGAACTCCAGTCGTGCTGTTACCTTCACTTTCAGGCTAATACCCATAGGAAAGGCATGAACTCCATTATCCCTCCGGCAATACGTTAAATAGTACAACTAATGAACAGCTTTAGCATAAAATAACCCACGAAGGGTGAAATGCCATTAAACAAAGAAACCAAAACAAACATCAGCCGCAAGCAGGTTACGATACAAGGTCCATTTTTCAGCGGAAGTTTTCCTTCTCCTAGACCAGTTGCCATACAAAGGCTAAAGAGCTCGACTTGTACACATAACTGGAGGAAGGATTTAGAGTGAAGAGACAGACTAACTGCTTCATCTAGAATTCGAACTCGGATTGCTGTGTGCATTTCCTAGGACGATAACCGTTTCACTAGCCCCCCCCCATTTATGGTGTATATGAAATCACACATTCACGCACGCATATTTGGTATGTCCCTGAGACAGGGGCATTCGAAATTTTCTTCAAGTTTTGCAATTGGGTTTATGTCTGGGTCGCACCCCGAGTGCCACACAGCTGGTAGGCTCATGCCAAATATAATTTCATGGATCATTGTCCCAACCCACTCAGCCTGGCATGTAATGTAAGGATATCCCCGATGAACGACGGATGGTGGGTAGGTGTAGGAATAAAGAGCGAGGGAGCTTCGGCCTTATTCGGGATTATCTTCGGATCCATCATCTATCTCTTGAAAAAATATAACAAATAAAAAAAACACTTTTACCAGAAAAGAAAAACACTACCACGAATGCTCAACCGTTATTTGTGTATTTCAACGCTCTACCAGTAACCTCTGACCCTTTAAATTGAAACGAGAAATAATAGAAGGTAAAAAACACAGAATAACGAAAAGCAATAAAATAAAAATAAAAAAAGAGAATCTGATAAAGCGAATAGAAAGTTTTGGCTTTATTTTGTTCCGTTTAGTTTCATTTCATATTCAAGACTGTACGGTTGAAGAGTTCTAAAATGGAAGGGAGATAATCAAATTGACTTCCTTTTATAATAACGATGGAGACGTTCTAAAAGTCCATTGTGCATTAAAAAACACCAATACAATGTGGCGTAGCATATAAAGAACTATTAATATTCTATGAAAGCCATGAAATAACAACGATGAGATCTTTAGGAAAAATATTACAGGCTGCCCAAAACAAAATTACAAAAACTTTATGAGACCATATCAGTGTAACAGCATTTAGTTTTCAGCAGTAAATTTAAAATGAAAAAAACATCTAATCTTAAACAAAATAATTGTCGGCAACCATTACACACTCACTTGCTGCCAATATATATACATACTGGCATCTAGTTATTATTTATATACGCTTAAAGACTACGATTTTAAGTTTTTTTTCTTCAGCTTTCTCGCTGGTTTCTTTGTATCGGGGTCCAGTTGATAGAGAATCTCGCACCCAAAATATAAAAAAACAATACCGACGAAAAAATTCTCCACAAAATAAACAATCGATATAATCGAAGGCGCTTGAGAGCAGAAGTTAGGGCAACTTGTCTTTCAATTGAACCCTGATACAAAGAAACTAGAAAGAAAGCTAGAAAAAACATACGATAATCAAATAGGAATGTTCCGAGATCATTATCTTATATATATATATATATATATATATATATATATATATATAGAGAGAGAGAGAGAGAAGGGTGCTCATGACGAAATGGCTAACCTGCTGGAGTGCAACTTCGTAGTGTTGGGAGACTAACTGGAGTGGTCTCCCTTGTCACAGTAATTGAGGAACTCTCCCACGTCACTAGTCCTTTTTGGTTACGTGTTGCGTTGAACTGAGGAATCCGCCTCTTTGACGAACTGGGCTTGAGAAGGGCGGACGTAGTCAGCAGTGGCACACATGGTGCCTCTCTCCGTTATCTTTCAGACTTATGAATAGTAAGTGATTTCTACCTTTTTGCTGTATGGACTTATATTCATGTTCCTAGAACACATTGTGACTTTTTTTATGGCGTGAGACGGGATCATAGTTCCCTCCTTGTATTGAGTACAATAAAATATCATATTATATTACTTGACTTGTTTGTTTCCGACCGAATATTCTGTGTTTGTTAGTTTGGATAACTTAATACATTATAACAAACGGGGTATTATCTACGAATTAACACCTCGTTAAATCTTATAGTCGTAAACGAGTTCGAACTCTAGTCGCGCTATTACGTTCACTTTTGGACTAATATCTTTGGGAAAGGTACAAATTCCCTTATCCTCCACCAACTATGGGTTAAGTGGTACCACTACTCTTCTACAAAGATGGATTTGGTATTGAATAACCCATGAAGTTTGATATGCCACTAAGCAAAAGAATTAAATCCAAAAAACAATATATATATATATATATATATATATATATATATTTACCAACCCCTCCGCTCGAGAAGCATATGACACAAGGTCAATTTTTAAGCGGAGTTTAACAGGTTTGAATTCAGCGTTTTCCTTCTCCTAGACTAGTAGCCTCACCAAGAGTGAAGAACCTAGTATGCCCTGCTATTTACCCATAGCTAAAGGGAGAATAATTGGATTCATACCTTTCCCAAGGGTATTAGTGCTATGTGAAATGCAATCAGACCCGTCCAGGATTTGAACTCGTGTCACCGTGTCCATTTCCTACGACGATAACCATTACATATGTATATATATATATATATATATATATGTGTGTGTGTGTGTGTGTGTGTGTAAAGAAGTACGCCCAAACGTAGTTTTCTACATGATCAAAGTTATGGTTTTATTTTTTGTTGGGGAACATTTTACAATCTAAGTAAGTAAGGTAGGCGACCGTAGTCGTAGATAACCCGAAGGTTCCCTTTTCGATAGCTACTGCACCAAGGCGTAAGGAAGGGTGCTACTGCTTTCCCTGGATTACACCACTTTACCCTTGATCATTACCTTATAATGCTGAGTGTTAAGCAAGGCAGCATCATGAACCATTTTTTGAGTCTTTACCGTTACTATTAGATATTATTTATAACCAAACTCTACAGCATTGACACTCTGTAAGCAAAAATAAAGTAACCTAAATATATATAAGAGGTGTACTTATTTTTGTGAGGCAGCCGACTTATAGTTTCATATCTAGAAAACTCACTGAGAGGTACACTTACCCCTTTGCAGAGATGCAGTCGGTCTATTCTACAGCCCCAGTCTCCTATGGATGAAATATATCGGAAGTGTTTGGCTTATGTTATATTTAAACAGAGCAAAACAACATTATGTATCTGCGATTGACAAAAAGGTCCCGGTCCTCTGAAGGCTTCGTCCTAGGAATAAGGAAACTCACCTCCTCTTCTGACTGCATGTTGAGAGTAAAAGATTTATCTTCTCTATGGCAACTGCTAACGTCGTCTCCCAGCCATCGTTCATTTGGTTCATCCAGAAAGCAAGGGCAGATAACCCAATATTGAGTTCGAATTTCCGTGGAGCCTGTGTTGACTAAGTCTTAAAGAAGTTTGGATTATTTTGCAAAATATATATAATCCGTAGAGGATATACTCCAAAACTTCCCTACTTAACTGAAACAAGCTTTATTCTGTTTGATGGTTGGCCATGTGTCGCATCTTTTCCGTGGCGAAAGGGTTTGGTAAATTATATATAAATAGCATATTATAAATAGTATATTACAGTAGCAAGATTAAGATATTTCGCCCAGTCGGCATAGAAATCACCAACTCCGCACCTCTTCATCGAGATAAGACATGGGAGTGTCCTGAGTATGAGACAAAACTGCATCTGATGGTCAGGCTCCAGTCCTGGAGTTTTGGAGAATGTGGAGTACCCCTTCATTGTTATTACTCTGAGGTCTACTCTGACCTGGAGTTGTAGTGTCTGTTAGAGTTCTATCATTTACTATACATGAAACCATTGTACAGTGTGCAAACAAATGATTAATATCAGAGAGAATTATAGTACTAAATAGCAATGCTTGAAACCATTTAACTGTAAGGAAAAAAAAGATTAACATTAAATTAGATAGGAATGCTTGACAAACAGAAATACGAATGTTACTTAGCAATTCTTGGAATCATTCAAACAAATGAGTAATATTAACTAAAATAATTTGTACTAGATAGCAATAATGAAACTATTTAACTATGAGAAAAGGAATGATTAATATTAAATAGAATTATTAGTATTAGATGATAATACTTGAAACTATTTAGCAGTGTGCAAACAAATAATCTATTGTGTGTAATCAAACAGGAACGAAGATGCGAAAAGGAAGCTGTTTTCGTGTGAGCAATGGAAATGAGAATACGATATAATTTACCAACCTGAAAAAGGTTTTCTGGGCTATTTATAGCTGTAACAGATCCTAATGAATGTTTTCGGGATGTTGTCCTATGGACGGGATATCTCGGCAGTGTTCGGTTTATGTTATGTGTGCAAACAAATGTTTAATATTAAATTAGATGGTTATACTTGATACATAGAATTATTAATGTTAATTAGCAATTATCGAAATCATCTTGCTGTGTGCAAACAAATGATTAATATCAAAAGACTTATTAGTACTTGATAGCAATACCTGAAACCCTTTAACTGTGAGAAAACGAATGTTTAATGTTAAATAGAATCCCTAGTGTTAGAGAGTAATACTTGAAGCCATTTAACAGTGTGCAAACAAATGATTAATTGTATGAATCATTAATTTGAAATTAGATCGGAATACTTGATAAATAGAAATACTTATATCAATTTACTATACTTGAAATCATTTAACTGTGCGCAAACAAATAATCAAATATTAAACAGAATTATTAGTACTAGATAGCTATACTTGAAACTATTTAACTTTAAGGAAACGAATTTTTCATATCAAATAGAATTATTAGAGTTTTTGTATTAAATAACCAACAAAGGCTGATATGGCATAAAACACAATCAATCACGACCATTTAAAAATTGATCATGTGTCGTATCCTGCTCATACGAAGGGGTTGGTAAGTACATATACGTTACATATACGTTACACCTTATTTGCATACATACTCCTACAGACACACTTGCATCCACATGCATGTGCATACCTAAATGTTACGTGCTTTTATTGAATATAACTGGAGACCACAATCATAAAACTGGCTTCGGCATAAAATGACCCAGCAAGAGTTGACATGCCATAAAACCAACCAACTAACCATATTTCACCTTTTATGTTTGTCTTTCTTTTCTTTTTTCTTTTTTCTTTTTTTCTCTAGATTTCTTATCCCCTTTTCCTTTTTCATTTTTTTCCTCATGTTTTCATAATTTTTTTCTTTCCGCTTTACCCCCCCTCTCTCTCTCTCTCTCTCTCTCTCTCTCTCCTCCACTTTCCAGCTTTTCTTATTTTCTTCCTGCTGGATGCCCCACTGTTTTCGTCTTGTACCAAACTATGCTAAATTTAGCTTCTATCTACACCCACACGCACGTGTGCATTCGACAGCAAAGCAACGTGGGTGAAATTTTCGACCGAGATCGAGCAGCCCCTAACACAGGTGTTGTCGGAGAGATGTAAAACAAAAGAAAGTATCTTTTGAAAATCGTTGATGAAGATTTACTCCTCCTCTTCTTCCTCCTCCTCCTCCTCCTCCTCCTTCACCCATCCGCAGAGTATGCGGCGGGTGTGAAAGAGGCAAGGGTCGGGGAATGGAGGGGGGGACAAAAACGGGTGGAGAAGCAACATCTCAATCGCCCAACGACGTCCCACCCCAGACTCAACACCCTTAACTAGAGACAGAAGGTTCTGGAAATCGAGCGACAAAAGATTCCTACCGACATTTTCTGGGCCATCCTCCAGCGGCCTTTGCAGCTGCTGGTGGGTGGTGGTTCGTTCTGGGAGGGGGGGGTCTAGAGGCACTCGTCGAGGGACCAAAAGCGAAGGAAGTTTTGTTAAGGATTGTGGAAGAAAACATGCGTAATATTAGGGGACCGAGATTAGGAAAGAAAAGCGAAAAGTCAGACCAGTCACATCTCGCATTGTAATGAGGCTAATATGCACAGATGAATGGTTTCGTTTGGTTTCTTTGTTTTATGGCCTATCAACCTTCGTGGCTTATTTAATGCCATTGCCATCCTTGAAGAATAGTAAAAGTAAAGTAAAGTCGGCGACCGTAGTTGAGGGCGACCAGAAGGCTCCCTTTTCAAAAGCTACAACACCGTGGGGAGAGTGCTATTCCTTTCCCTGGATTGCTCCACTTTACCCTTGATACGTACTTTATATTGCTGAATGTTAAGCAAGGAGGTATCAAGTACCATTTTTTAAGTCTTTGGTATAACGCGACCTCAGATTGAACCTAGGTCTCCCGGACCATTGGCAAGAGGAACAATTCAACCCAAAGCTAGTTGGGGATAAGGAAGTTCATATCGTTCCCAAAGGTATTTAAGCTATCCTTGCAAAAGAACAGTATTGGTACTATTTGATCCATAACTGGTGAGATACAAGGGTTCATACCATTCACAAAGATATTAATCCTAAAGTGAAAACAAAACCGTGACTAGAGTTCGAACTCTCTTACTGCAATGTCACAGTCTAGCACTTCTCAGGTGAAGAAACGCCATTCATTAAGAAAGAAACAGGGTTTAAACACAGATTACAGAATTGCGAGTTGTTTCTACACATTCTGCTAAAATATGAAGCCATTTAAACGAGAATTAGATTACAAAATAATATTACTTTTTCTTAATTAACCTGCACATCTAAACTGATATCAGTCTTTTTAAAAACATCCTCTGTGTTTTTTTTGTTTTTTTTTGTGTGTGCTTAGAAGGTGCGAAAATAATTAATTTGTGCGCATTGTATCTTTCTTTAGTTCCATTTTGCTTCTTTGTTTAATGGCATATCAACCTTCGTGGCTTATTTAATGCCATTGGCATCCTTGTAGAAGAACTGGAGTGGTACTATAAACAATAGCTACTGTGGAAATTTACTAAGCTTTTTCCTTAGATGTGGCACAAGGCCATATGAAAGGGGCACCCAATGAGACTCGAACTCACTCGTGTAGGTTTGCTAGTCGAGCTTGCTAACCATTACACCACCAGAGGCGCGTCAAACAATAGCTACTGTGATAAAGAAGTTCATATCGTTTTCAAGAGTATGAGTCCGAAAGCAATTTTTTTAATGCAAAAACCTTTCTTGTTAGTATTTCTTTTATTATTGATTCTTGCAAGTTTTTCCCACCAACGTCGGCTGGTAGTCTTTCAATGGAATCTGAGTGACAGCAAGTCTCCTCAAGTGTCCAGGACTCTTCTCAGTATTCTGACAGATCTCAACAATGCAGTAGTTTGATAATCGCGATACGTTCCTCCGATTTCCAACTTTACCAGCCTTCTTTCCTAGCCTTTGGGAACCATTACAAGAGCAACAATTATAAATGGTATCACCATCATCTTCTACAGCTTTCTTAGTTCTCTCGCAAGGTCTAAGTACTTGTCTCTCTTTTTGTTTTCTTTTGTTTTCACTGAGGTCTGCCGGAACTGCAAAATCCATCAGATGGCAAGTTCTTTTTTCCCGTTAATTAACACTGGATCTGGTCTCCTAGCTAGGATTAGTTGGTCTGTTTGTACATTAAAGTCACAGAGAATATTGTGCATTCCATTCTTTAGAACGGATTCTGGTTTTTGAATATGCCATGGTCAAATTTTTGAATAGCATGGTCATATTTAAATCTCTTGTACAATTCCCAGTGGATTACCTTCCCAACTCAGCCGTGCCTTATCTAGTACTCCTTTCGAGCTAGTTTGCTGCATTGGCTTATGTGATTAACTGTCTCATCTCTGTCTCCACACAACCTTCTCTTGCTATTCTGTATTATCGATTTTTGCTTTTTTTGATCGGCCCATATGTCATTATTTCGTGCTGTTATTAACAAAAGTTCAGTTTCTTTCTGAAGGTTTCCTTATCTTTATTATTATTATTATTATTATTATTATTATTTACTCCTTTAGAGTTTTTCACATCAGTGTTAGCTGATGGTTTTTCACTGGAGTTTGAGTGACAGCAAGTCTCCTCAAGTCTCCAGGACTCGTCTCAGGATTCTGGTCGTTCTTAGCAATGCTGTCGTTTGGATAGTCTCTACCCGTCCGCCAACTTCCAAGTCCTCCAGGCCGTTTAATAATCCTTTAGTTATTGTGCCTAACGCACCAATCACAATTGGCACAATCATTACTTTCATGTTCCACAGCTTTTTCAATTCTCTAGCAAGGTCGAGGTACTTATCCTTCTTTTCACTTTCCTTCAGATTTATTCTGTGGTCCGCCGGGACAGCAAAGTCGACAATTTTGCAGATTCTCTTTTTTTTTGTTGATTATTATAAGGTCTGGTGTTCTGGCCGGGATTAGGTGATCCGTTTGTATGTTAAAGTCCCATAGGAGCTAATGCGAGTCATTTTCTAGGACAGGTGCTGGGTTGTGCATATACCATTTGTTTGTATTATTATTATTATTATTATTATTATTATTATTATTATTATTCCTGGTGAGTTTTTCACTCCAGTGTTAGCTAATATACATTCACTGGGGCCTGAATGACATAAGAAACCGCAAGTCTCTCACACTCTTCTGATTATTCTGGCCGATCTCAACAATGCTGTACTTTGAATGGTCTCGGCTCATCCTCTGGTTTCTAACTCTTCCCGCTTTTTTACCAAGCCTTTGAGAACCGTTCCAAGTACCAAAATTACTATTGGTATCACCGTCACGTTCATAGTTTTTCAGCTTTCTGGCAAGGTTTAAGTACTAGTCTCTCTTTTCGTTTCCTTTGATTTTCACTATGTGGTGCGCCGAGACAGCAGTTTTCCAGTTTTTCTCCCTTGTATTAGCTGGTGGTATTTCAATGGAGTCTGAGTGACAGCAAATCTCCTCAGGTCTCTAGGACTCTTCTCAGTATTCTAATCGTTCTAAACAATGCTGTAATCTGGATGGTCTCGATTATTCTTCTAGTTTCCAATTCTTCCAGGCCCCTTTCCAAGCATTTTGGGACCGTTCTAAGCGCGCCAACTACAATTTGTATTAACGTCTCTCCCAATCTCCACAATTATTTTAGTTTTCTGTCAAGGTCCAAGTTTTTATCTAACATTTCATTTTTTTTCTGTGGTCCGCCGGAAGGGCAAAATTCACTAGACGGCAAGATAAATCAGAAATACCACACATATTTTAAACTGTCACCTCTGGAAGTGCAAGTGAACTTAGACAAATGAAAATGGCAGCTCCATCTGATTAATGTCTTATAAATTTTTAATTTTCTTTCTTTCTTTTTTTTTTTTTTTTTTTTTTTAGATACGATCAGTTAAGATTCATAACTTGGACCGACCATGTTTTTTAAAAGGTTGTCAAAACGACCAAGAATCATATCTGGCGGTATTTCTGCCACTTTTTGGGGAATAGTATCCTTTGATTCTTCCGGGTGGCTTTCTTTTAACAGATGAACCAGTGGCTCTAAAATTTTCAACCCAAAACAGCATCCAGCCTAGTCGGCAGGAGCTGTAAAATACACCTACTGCATATCTGCAGAGAGGTAAAATCCCACCCAATCTGTTTGTCCTGGACATAGCTCTAACCAATATGACACTAAATAATCTAGTAAAGTTGGAGCTTTAAGGAATGTGGAGTACACCTTCGTTGCCATCGCTTCCCGGTTCACTCTGACTTGGAGTGGTAGGACTTGGTAGGGTCCTATCTATGGGTCAAATAGAACAGTTTGACATTTAACCTGCGTGAAAATAAATGACTTGTGCTAAATTGAATTGTTTGAAAAAGAACTGTTTGATCTTTTAACGGTGTGTAAACAAATGACTGATGTTTAATTGAATTATTAGTGATACATAGCAATACTTGAAACCATTTAACTTTGGCTTGCTATATTGAATTGTTAGAAATATAACTATTTAATCATTTAACTGTGTATAAACAAATGACTGATTTAGTGATACATAGCAATACTTGAAACAAATCAATTTTGTTAACTTATGTTTAAAAATCATATATATCTACATGAATAAACTGGATTTGGCATTAAATAATCTATAATGGTTGATATGCCTTAAAACCAAACCAAACCAAACCAAAGCAGTATCGATTTTTTATCCGGAACAGCATCGTTCCGCCATAACATGAAATGAGAATAAAAAGTTATCTATGTGGCAATTATAGATTCACCAGTCTTAAAGTTGTGTTTCATAAATCATAACAGAAAAAAATATGGTAAGAAGATAGATGAAGCTACAATAATCAGTTGCCTAAGTTCTCTTTGTACAACCCAGGAAATAGTTTAAAATGTGGAAGTTATTTCTACCCTCACCTTGTATAAAAGAAAATTTGTCCTTTTGATCGCTATAGAAAAAAAACAGTTGAACAAAAGAATTTTTTTAAAATATCTTCATATTAACTAATTTTTTCCCCAATGAAATTAATGCTACTTTTTATTTTCTATTTCTAGCCGTATTTAATGGTGAAATTTACTATGGACGATTACAGGGTTATTTTATAGATGCTTCAGAAATGATTACCGTCGTAGAAAATGGTTATGGCGCCAATAGTTCAAATCCTAAACGAGGCTGATTGTATTTCACATGGCACTAATACCCTTGGAAGAGGTATGAGTCCAATTATCCTCCCTTTTGCTATGGGTAAATAGTAGGGCAGCCTTTGGTTTGGCAACCAGTATAAATGAAGAAAACTCTGAATTCAAATCTGTTTAACTTCACTTGAAGATTGGACTTGTTTCACATTCTGCCTGTGCGGAGGGTTTGTCAAACACACACACACAGACACACACAGACACACACACACACACACACACACACATATATATATATATATATATATATATATATATATATATATATATATATACCATTAAATATGACAGACAAGGATTTACAATTTAATTTTTTTATTAGCCTTTTACCGATCATGAAGTAGATGTCGCCATTGAGGATGTCGGCTGTGTAATAATTGTCCGAAATCATAACATCAGAGATTTCGACCAATTGTTGAAAAGCCTTTACCCTCAGTCAAAACGTATTGCGAACATGAAAAGGTCCATAAGAGCTCAACTTAAAATCCTTGTCTGTTATCTTTAATAAAGTATGCCTACAAGAATATCTGCTGCTAAAGTAAACTATATATATATGTGTGTGTATGTGTGTGTGCAATTATATATATATATATATATATGTACACACACACACACACATATATATACATATATATGTGCAATTATACATATACATACATGCAATTATATATGTATGTGTATATATATATGTGTGTGTGTGTATATTTTGTGTGTGTGTGTGTGTGTGTGTGTGTGTGTGTGTGTGTGTGTGTGTGTGTGTGTGTGTGTGTAATTGGACATCTCGAGTGGTGTAATGGCTGGCAAGGTAGAAGAGCAAACTTTCACAAATGAGTTAGAGTCTCATTGGGTGCCCAGTTCATACGGCTTTGGGCCATATCTAAATAAAAAGTTTAGTAAATGACTATATATATATAAATGTAAGTAAAGTTGGCGACCGTAGTCGAGGGCTACCCGAAAGCTCCCTTTTCAATATCTACTACACCGTGGTGTAGGGGAGGGCGCTACTCCTTTTCCTCTATTGCTCCACTTTACCCTTGACACGTACCTTTTAATGTTGAGTGTTAAGCAAGGAAGTATTAAGTACTACTTTTTGAGTCTTTAGTATGACCCGACCTGAGACTGAACTCCGGTCTCCCGGGCCATTGGCGAACACTAATACAATTATATACACACATATATATATATATATATATATATGGAAGTAAATAATGGAGTGTAATCCGACAATATATAAAGAAAAATTGATAACAAGGTAATCCAAGTTGGAGAGGTTTATTGAGAAGCAAAGTCGACACTATAGTGTTTCGGTTCTAATGAACCATCATCAGGACTATAAGGGATGATGAAACAAAAAGAGAAAGGATAAAATTATTTAGGGAATTACAGAGTGAAATATCAGCGGCTTCGAAAATTCGTCTTAGTCTTTTATTATGAATGTAAATAAGCATTTTTGCTGAATTGAAATCGAAGTTGTGATTAGATTGAGAAATGTGTTGAAATAGTGCTTTAAGTTACCAATTCTAATGTCTCTTTTGTGTTCTTTCAAGCGAAAGTAAAGGTTCCAAGATGTTTCTCCAATATATTTTTGTTTACAATTCTTACAAGTGATACAATAAACACCAGCATCTGAAAATATGTTGCTTTGAAGGCTAGAGTCCCTAAATACTCGTCCGGGCTTTTATAATATTTCTCTTTACTTGAGCAAATAGCTACAATATATTCCATCTTTAGTTAATATATTCCACATATATCATCATTTTATACTTTCTTATTTTCTTTTTTCGCTTTCTTTTTCTTCCTCCTTTTGATTCGAATTCTTTCTCGATAAACAAACGGAATATAAATTCTACACAATATTTCTAATAAGTCAAATGACGTAATTTAAAAAACAAACAAACGCTGATTTACTAATTAAACGGCCAACTTTTTCTTGTTCCACAAATTTTCCCTGGGTTTTTATATTTTGCACTTTTAAACATCCATCGTTGATATAACATCACTAATATCATCCCTCATAGACCTGATGATGGTTCATTAGAACCGAAACGCTATAGTGTCGACTTTGCTTCTCAATAAATCTCTCTTTCTGTTTGGATTACCTTGTTATCAATTTTTCTTATATATATATATATATATATATATATATATATATAATCATAGATAGATAGATAAGACACAACTTTTAGTTTCAATTAAATTAATATATATTCTATGTATGCAGTATGACGTAGCTTCCTATTTTTTTATTTTAGAATCTCACTTACTTTTACTCATATACGGTTATATTCAATCTATTTTACCTTGTTCCTTAATGTTTCTTGAGCTAACATAATCTTACTCTAGTTTTTTTTAAAGTTGCGGTGAAAGCGTCAGTAAAATCAAGTTAAGGAAATCGCATTTCATATATCATGGATATGGCGAATTCCAAGGATTCGTCAACTGAAGGATTTAGACAAAAATCTGTACGAAACTCACCTACAAACATTCTTGAAACTAAATTAAATAATGTAGCCGTTAGAAAACGTTGATTTTTATCCTGCAATAGATAGATAGATAGAGAGAGAGAGAGAGAGAGAGAGAGAGAGAGAGAGAGAGAGAGAGAGAGAGAGAGAGATTGGTATCAATAGACTGAGATAAATAAGAATAGACTAAGATAGATGGATAGATATGAATAAAGTGAGATAGTGAAAAAGAGAGAAATAGACTGAAATGAAAATGAATACGAGATAGATAGATAGATAGATAGATAGAAGTAGCCTGAGATGGACAGATAGACTGAGAAATAAACTGAGAATGAGAGAGAGAGAGAGAGAAAGAAAAAGAGAGAATATGGACTGAAATAGACAGATTGATGAAGACGTCTATGTTTAATTTAATTTTAATACAAGACTAAAATTAATAAACCTCCGTGTGAACACAAAAAAACGGAAGCAATTTTCATTTTCCCTTCCGATCGTTTCTTTTCTAAAGGAATCACGACTTGTCAAACTTACCCCTCGGAAAAACAGACGCAAAGCCAACAAGTGCGTTCAAAACAGCAGAAAAAAAAAAGCAACGAAAAAGAAAAGAAAACGAAATAAAATTGTCGATGATAAGTCCGTGGGTCTGAGAGGGTCAGCATATACCCATAGAAGAAAGATCGGGAACAGGTTTCCCCCTTCGCACCAATTTTCTGTCCCCTAAGGAGCACTCCCCTCCGCCGACTTCAAACTCCCACAACCGCTCTGCACCCCTTTAATAACCAACTGATATCGGGCTTGGCTTGTAAGCATCAAGTTAACTATAATAATAATAAAAAAGGGTGAAAAAAGAAAAAAGATAAAAAATAAAAATCTGTCGTACTTGTCCGCCAGGGGTCGCTATTATCCACTCATATCTTTTTGTTATTTCAATTCTCTCTAATGCAAGATAATGGGAGTAATATTCTGTATATATAACCCTGAGTCCTGTTTGTGTCAACATGTCTGGTTTCTGTCGGAGGTTTGTGGCGGGGAAAATTTTTTGACTGGTTTATGTTTCCCTCTCTCCCTGGGTGCAGGATATTTCAGCTTGATAGGCGGCCGAGACAGATAAACAACGAGAATATGGCGAAAGAGGGCTTTCTCACCCCAAGATGTCAACCCGTGTAATATTGGCGTCCTCAGGAATTGGCCCCTCCCTAAATTCCATGATCGCAAAACCTTGGTCAACTTTTCATTTCCTTCTTTCTCGAATCCAACAACAAAAAAAATGTTATCCAGACTATGTGTCTAGATGGATACATCGATAGCATTCACTCACCCATAGTTCGAATTAACATAAAACCTTTATTGTTTTTTCAAATTATGATTTTCAGGCAAGTTGGAAATTTATGAAGATTGTTCTGGGTATAACACTAAATTACCTCGGATGGTGAGGCTACATTTCCGAAGATCAGGAGAGTGTGAGGTAATCTTTCATTGCCGTTAGTTCCACTGTGAGAGGTCCACTCTTGACAACAATTGTATTAGATAAGAAAACATGAAACCATATAACTGTGTATGAGAGGTGCCCGTGGTGTAATGGTTACCGTCGTAGGAAATGGACACGGCGACACGAGTTCAAATCCTGGCCGAGACTAATTGCATTTGACATAGCACTAATACCCTTGGGAAAGGTATGAATCCAATTATTCTCCCTCCAGCTATGGGTAAATAGTAGGGCAGACTGTGTTCTTCAGCCTTGGTGGGGCAACTAGTCTAGGAGAAGGAAAACTCTGAATTCAAACCTGTTAAACTTCGCTTAAAAATTGACCTTGTGTCACATCCTGCCCGAGCGGAGGGGTTGGTAAGTATGATATAACTGTGTACAAACAAATTATTATCAAATAAAGACAGTTACTTTTAACTCAATTTTGTACAAATATTTTGCATCATCCAAGAATAATTGTATGATATTAATAATTTGGAGGTGCCTGTGATGTGATGGTTATCGTCATAGGAAGGCAACACGAGTTCAAATCCTGGACGAGGCTGGTTGCATTTCAAATAATGTACTAATACTCTTGCGAAAGGTATGAATCCAATTGTTCTCCCTCCACCTAGGGATGACTAGTTGGGCAGACTGGATTCTTTGGCCTTGGTTAGGCAACCAGTTTTGGAGAAGGAAAACTCTGTTAAACTCCACTTAATTGGAGGTGCCTGTGGTGTAATGGTTATCGTAGGAAATGAACACGGCGACACGAGTTCAAATCCTGGACGAGACTGATTGCATTTCACATAGCACTAATACCCTTGGGAAAGGTATGAATCCAATTATTCTCCCTCCAGCTATGGTTTAATAGTAGGACAGACTGGGTTCTTCAGCCTTGGTGAGGCAACTAGTCTAGGAGAAGGAAAACTCTGAATTCAAACCTGATAAACTCCGCTTAAAAATTGACCTTGTGTCATATCCTGCCCGAGCGGAGGGGTTAGTAAATAAATACAAGAATACTTTTGACAATACAATGTATCCTGGGTATGATAGTAAACAGCATCTGGTGGTGAGGCTCCAGTTCTGAAGACCTAGTGAGTGTGGAGTAACCTTCATTGCCATTACACCCAAGTCCACTATGACATGGAGTGATGGTCTCTGTTAGGAGACCATAAATGGGCTAAATAGATTTGTTTAAAAAATTATTTATATTTGAGAGGGTTATGCGTAAAAAAATACAACAATGTAAATATGGACGTAAAATGAACGCGATTCCCTAACCTCTAAACAAAAAATAACCCAGACTAGTTGACATAACTTTAAAATCGATCTGTCTATCATAATTTCAAATTCTGATTTTCTTGCTAGCGGAAAATCTATGAAGATTGACGTGTCCTACGTATAGCACTAAAATTGCACCCGGTGGTGAGATTCCTGT
Source organism: Sepioteuthis lessoniana (assembly GCA_963585895.1). Taxonomy (NCBI): domain Eukaryota; kingdom Metazoa; phylum Mollusca; class Cephalopoda; order Myopsida; family Loliginidae; genus Sepioteuthis; species Sepioteuthis lessoniana. Next base: position 36,709,044 of record OY757915.1, read on the forward strand.
TCTGTATATCTGATGAGTGTGGAGTACTCCTTCTTTGCTATTACTCCCAGGTCTACTCTGACCCAGAGTAGACCTGGGAGACCTGTTAGAGTTCCATCTATGGGTCAGATGGGAACACATAAAACAATATAAGTAGGAGCAAATTATTTGTTTTTGATAAGAATACTTGAAACCACATAAATGTTGGTAAACTATCTTTAATAAAGAATAGGTACCTGAAGTTATTATTGTTTACTAAGGATTTACTTGAAACCATATAATCGCTTGCGAATTATGGGTGCTAATACTTATTTAAATAGAAATAGTTTAAACCACATAATTGTGCAAACAAATGATTATTATTGAATAGAAATAGTTACTTTAAACTATACCGGCTCATTGGCCAAGTGGGTCGAGTGTTCGCCAATGGCCCGGGAGACCTGGGTTCAATCCCAAAGACTTTAAAAATGGTACGTGATACCTCTTTGCTTAACACTCAGCAATATAAGGTATAAATCAAGGGTAAAGTGGAGCAACCTAGAGAAAGGAGTAGCGCCCTCCCTACACCTTTGTGCAGTAGCTATTGAAAAAGGAGCCTTCTGATTGCCCTCAACTTCGGTTTCCAACTTTACTTACTTTATATTGGGCCAATATTATTATTTGGTTTTGTTTGCTTTGGTTTTATGGCAGATCAACCATTGTTGGTTATTTAATGCCAAATCCTGTTTTTACATATATATTAGATATATGGTTTGTAAACACATTTCGTAGTTAAATGACAAACAGTTCTATTTCCAACAATTCAATTTAACATAAGTCAATCAGGTTAAATGATTTCAAGTATTGCTACGTATCATTAACAATTCAATTAAACATTAGTCATTTGTTTACACACAGTTAAATGATCAAACAGTTCTTATTTCAAACAACTGAATTTAGCATAAGTCATTTATTTGCACAGAGTTTAAATGTCGAACAGTTTTATTTGACCCATTGATATGACCCTGTTAGGAGCTACCCCTCCAAGCCAGAGTGCACCTGTGAGTGATGGCAATGAAGAGGTAATCTGTATTCGCCAAAGCTCCAAGATTACAGGAGCTTCACCATAAGATTATCTAATGTTATATCCAGGACACTCGTTGGAGTGGGAGATATCTTATCCCTCTGCAGAGACGCAGTCGATTTATTCAACAGCTCCAGCTGACTGGGCTGAGATGGTTTAATGTCATATCCAAAACATTCATTGGAGAGGGCGGGGTCTTACCCCTCTGCAGAGATGCAGTTGGTTTATTCAGCAGAACTAGCCGACTGGGCTGAGATGGTTTTAGTGTCATATCCAGAACGCTAATTGTGGGGGTCTTCCCCCTCTGCAGAGATGCAGTCGGTTTATTCAACAGCCCCAGTCAACTGAACTGAGATGGTTTAGTGTCATATCCAGAAAACTAATTGTGGGGGGTTACCCCTCTGCAGATGCAGAGATGCAGTCGGTTTATTCAACAGCCCCAGTCAACTGAACTGAGATGGTTTAGTGTCATATCCAGAAAACTAATTGGGTGGGGGGTTACCCCTCTGCAGATGCAGAGATGCAGTCGGTTTATTCAACAGCCCCAGTCAACTGAACTGAGATGGTTTAGTGTCATATCCAGAAAACTAATTGGTGGGGTTACCCCTCTGCAGATGCAGAGATGCAGTCGGTTTATTCAACAGCCCCAGTCAACTGAACTGAGATGGTTTAGTGTCATATCCAGAAAACTAATTGGTGGGGTTACCCCTCTGCAGAGATGCAGAGATGCAGTCGGTTTATTCAACAGCCCCAGTCAACTGAACTGAGATGGTTTAGAGTCATATCCAGAAAACTAATTGGGGGGGTTACCCCTCTGCAGATGCAGAGATGCAGTCGGTTTATTCAACAGCCCCAGTCAACTGGGCTATATAATTCATTAGTATGAAATAGGAATACGTGAAAGCATACAACTAAGTGAAAATTATTTGTATTACGAATAGTTAATCATAGTTATAATTGTTTAATAAAGATTATCATTAGTAACTCGAAACTATATAACAGTGCGAAAAAAAAACTACGAATAAACAGCAACACAAAAAATGTAAATATAAACATTCAATGAAAGCGATTCACGGGATAGAATAACCCTAGACGTGTTGACATGCCGTTAAAATCAATCAATCAATTAAATTAACATTTTGCTCTCTCTCTCTCTCTCTCTCTCTCTCTCTCTCTCTCTCTCTCTCTCTACTGTCAGTGCATTCATTAACTTATAAAATATGAGACTTTCCTAACAAGTTCGACATCGAGGTTCCAGTGATCCAGGAGCTTTGGGGAATGCGGAGCACTCATTCATTGCCATCGCTCCCAGGTTCACTCTGGCCTGGAGTGGTAGCACCCGGTAGGGTCCTATCTATGGGTCAAATAGAACTAAGCTGTGTACTTCTGCTAAACTGAAGTGCTTGAAATAGAACTGTTTGACTAAACTGAATAGATTGAAATAGAAATGTTTTTGACAATTAAACGGTGTACTTACATTTAAACTGCGTACTTATGCTTATATAAATAGTTTGAAATGGAACTGCTTTTGTACGCTAAACTTAATTGTTTTAAATAGAACTGTTTTTGACATTGACACTGTACTTACGCTAAACTGAATTGTTTGAAATAGAACTGATTATTTGTATAAAAATAGATTTATCAAAGGTTGATATGCCATATAATCCAACCAACCAACCAAGTTCGATATCATTACACTCATATATTTTAAAGGATTTTGTCATCCCTCAAAAGTAAAAACAATAAAAACTGACCGTTATTTTATAAGCGTAAGCAAGATCCTAACTTATTAATTCTGATAAATTCTACAAGCATTTCTAAATTAATTCTACTTACAAATACCAGCAATTATCAAAAATTATATCAAGATAGCAAATCTAAATAACAAGTTAACGATGCAATTCAAATCTAATCACGTTCCATCAAACTAAGATTTTATTATTCTTCCATAAAGGCAAGATGCAGTTCTGGTCCCTGGTCTCGGCTGTTCGCCAAATTTTCTTCTTCTATTTTTTTTTAAAATCTCAAGTCTACCATATCGATTAAAAATAGACTGAAGATTGCGTTCAATATCCTCCAATGCCAAGAGGATCTCCCCAGAATTAGTTGGAAGTCTAACCTTTTGGCAGTCACATGGGAAAATTACTTTATCTTACATGTGAAAAAAAAAAGTACAAAATGCAGACTTTTGAACGTTATCCCCCACCGGCTCTCGGTTAAATAGTATTACTGCTATTCTTCTACCACAAAGGTTGATATGCCATTAAAAAAAAGAACACAACCAAAATACTTTAGGACAACTTACCTTAAACTAGTTTTTTTTTTAATTACCTGAAGGCAGATTTTCAGAAAACTTACCAAAGGAAAACGTATCTTAAGGTTATCTTTAAGAAAACTCAACTTAGGGCAGACTTTGGGGTTGTCCAGTCGGCTAGTGCTATAGAATACACTGACTGCTTCTCAGCAGAGAGATAAGACCTCTCCACGAGTGTCCTAGATATGACATTAAACAATCGGATGATGAAGTTCCAGTAATTTTTCAAGTATTTCTTTTGTTTTCACATGGTAAAATGATTTCAATTATTCATTTTGTTTATTTATTCTTTTTTTTTTTAGTTTACATTCAAAATAATATATAAAAAAATGTAACCCTACACCAGTGAAAGGTTTCAAACATTTTCTTGATTTTTTTGTTATTTATTTATTGATTTTTTTTTTTTAATTTATATTCAAAACAATATTTCAGAATATGTAACCCTATACCAGTGAAAGGATTAAAATATTTTCATGATATTTTTTAAACTATTTTTTTTATTATTAATCCTATTTACCAACCCCTCCGCTCGGGCAGGATGTGACACAAGATCATTTTTAAGCGGAGTTTAACAGGTTTGAATTCAGAGTTTTTCTTTCTCCTAGACTAGTTGCCTAACCAAGGCTGAAGAACCCAGTCCTACTATTTACCCATAGCTGGAGGGAGAATAATTGGATTCATACCTTTCCCAAGGGTATTAGTGCTATGTGAAATGCAATCAGTCTCGTCCAGGTTTTGAACTCGTGTCGCCGTGTCCATTTCCTACGACGATAACCATTACACCATGGGCACCTCCATTTTTTACTATTAATGCTGTTACAGAACAATTTTTTAGATGAGACCTGATAAAGTCGAAAAAACAGTCTAGGAGTTCCGTGTGTCGCATGCAACATTTGCCAGATTTTCTGGTCAGGATAATTCAATCTGTAACAATTTTATAATTTTCGGAAAAGCAGCTTAGTTTTAATTCAAATTTTTATTTTAAAAAACTTAATAATAAAAGAATCTTAGAATTCTAAGATTACAATATACTTTTATTTAAGATTTTTTTTTTCCATTTTTGCTTACATTTAAAGTATTATTTTTAAAAATATTATCCTAAATTCGTGGGCGGTTGGAAACATTATCATAATTTTATTCTTTTAAGACTTTTTTAAATATGACAAAAATATTAAATCAGTTTCTTTATTGCTTTTGACCAGTCGGCTGGGACTGTAGAATACACTGACTGCACCTTGCAGAGGGGTAAGATTCCCCCCAACAAGTGTCCGGGATATGACACAAAACAGTCAGATGATGAGGTTCCAGTGATGCTGGAACTTTGGGGAATGCAGAGTACCCCTTCACTGCCATCGCTTCCAGGTCCACTCTGATAGGGTGCTACCATTATGGGTCAAATACAACTAAATTGCGTACTTATGCTAAACTGATTTGTTTGAAATGGAACTGTTTTTGTTTGCTCAACTGAATTGTTTGAAAAAGAACTGTTTATTTGTTTAAAAAATGGATTTGGCATTAGATAACCTACAAATGTTGATATGCCATAAAAACCAACCAACCAATCAACCTTAATTGCTTGTTGTGTTACAGTGATACAATATGTATTTGTTTAACTTTTTTTTTTTTAATCCAATAAATATGTAACAACAAAAAGAATTAAAACAAAACAATTAAAACAATTTAAACAATTAAAAATGTGTCTTCATTTTTCAGTTTCTGAGTTATCGATAAACAAGTCTTTCGTTTAATTTTTGTTATTTTTGTCTTTTTAACCTTCTAAAATCGTAACATTAAAGGTAGGTACAATATAAAAAGAAGTTAAGAAATAAAAATGTGTCCTCACATTAAAAAGGAGCTAAAAATTCAAAAGCTAAAATTTCTTTTCTTTTTTTTAAAAAAGATTTCATGATTTCTTTATTCTCCCAAAAATTAAGATTTTTTTTACAATTAGTACGAAATTATGGGACAATGATTTTTAAAAAAGCATTAGATTTAAATTTCATTTATGAAATCTGTGTGATATTAGGCATCGTCCATCCGGACCATTGGACTAGTGCTCGCCAATGGCTAGGAAGACCGGGGTTCAATCCCAGGTCGAATCATACCAAAGACTCGGAAAATGGTACTAGATGCCGCCTTACTTGGCACTCAGCATTATAAGGTACAGAGCAAGGATTAAGTAGAGCAATCCAGAAAAAGGAGAAGCGCCCTCCCCTACAACTTGGTGTACTAGCTAATGAAAAGGGAGTTTTCGGGTCGCCATCCTTACAACACACACACACACACACACAAACACACACACATATATATATATATATATATATATATATATATATATACACACACACACACACCCACGAGGTGCATACGATAAATTTCCAGACTTTTTTCGTATAGGCACTTTTATTGATAGTACACACAAGAAACTCTAGTCCCTTTCGAAGTAATCTCCTCCGGCTGCAACGCACTTATTGTACCGTTCCAACAACTTCTAGAAGGCCCCATGGAAATCCTCTTGTGTTAGCGTATCAATGACCTTCGTCACAGCCTCTTTCATCTCCTCAATTGTCTCATAACGACTGCTTCTGAGCTTAGGGGATAACCAAAAGTCACTGGGAGCAAGGTCTGGACTATAGGGAGGGTGACAAACTGTCTTGATGCCCCTCTTGGTCAAATAGTTTGTGATAAGGATGGAGTTGTGGACTGGTGTATTGTCCTGGTAGAAATGCCACTAACCCGATTTGAAGAGAGCTGGCCTCTTCCGATGGAATCTCTTTCTGAATTCCCTTAAAATCTCAACATAGTAACCCTAACCCTAACCCTTTGCCCAATCAACCCTGGTGTATTGACTTCCTTACTCCTCCCACACCTCTCATCATCCCTCACAGACTCCCTGCCTTCCTTGAATCTCTTATGCCACTCAAAAACTGATGCTCGATTCATGCATGATGCTCCAAAAGCAGTCTGAAGCATTCCATACGTTTCTGTGGCATCATTTTTTCCAAGTTTAAAACAGAATTCTATTGCATATCGTTCTTCCTCACGTCCAGATTGCATTTTTGAAAATCACCAGCTATGACAATCAGGCTTTAGTAGGGTGTATTCCAATTGCTGCTGTAGCTGTTGATTTGAACGTGAAATCATAAAAATTAGTCAGTCATCTGATAAGATGTATAGCAATAACATACTGAATTTTCAAGAGTCTACGACAATTTTAAATGCCCATAAAGTCTGGAAACTTATCGTATGCACCTTGTATATATATATATATATATATATATATAGGGAGAGAGAAAGAGAGAGAGATTTTATGGTTCATTCATAGGTTTAGGGTTCATTAATGGTTAAGAATCACAAAGAATCTAATTTGGTAAGCATTGATTTACTGGAAATGCTTAAGAAAGATGGAGATAAAAGTCTTCAATAGAAATATATGAACAGATTTAGATAGATATATAGATAGATAGATATGAGTGGACTGAGATAGATATAGAGAGAAGGAGAGAGAAATACACTTAGGTATGAATAAACTGGGCCATTGGCCTAATGAGTAGAGTGTTCGCCAATGGTCTGGAAGACCGGGTTCAATCCCCGGTAGAGTCATACCAAAGACTCAAAAAATGGCACTTGATGCCGCCTTCTTAAATACTCTTCATTATAATGTTAGGATCAAGGGTAAAGTGGGGCTAATCCAGAGAATGGAGTAGCTCCCTTCCCTACACCTCAGTGTGGTAGCTATTAAAAAGGGAGCCTTCGGGATCACCCTCAACTAAGGTCGCCAACTTTACTATGAATAAACTGAGATATTAAGAGAAATAGACTGTGATCGACAGAGAGATCACATTTCTAACCTCATTATACACCATTTTTCTCTCTCTCTCCTATATTTCTCACCTTCTCTCTCTCACTCGTTCTCTCTCTCTCTCTCTATATATATATATATATATATATTGAGAAAAGAGGTAAAGAAATAGTTCTTTTTAATTCTCTCTCTCTCTCTCTCTCTCTCTCTCTCTCTCTCTCTCACACACACACACACATACTCACGCCTCATTTTACTCTTTTCTATTCTATCTATCCATCTTTCTTTTTCTATCTCTTTACCTACACATGCACCCACCATCAACGCCACCCTCCCTCCAAATACACACACGCACCGTCAATCTCTTCCAGGTTGTGGCACGAGCCGACATTCAGATCGCATGTCTTTAAAATGTCAACCCAATCTGGATGGAACGCAATACAGCAGTTTCTTTCCCCCCAGCCCAACGGCAAAAAAAAAAAAAAAATTCTACCCCCACTTATTACCCGTACGCATTCCCCGCATTCGGTTCCCACACTAGAAGATTGCGGCCAACATCCCCGACCCGGACACTTGCAGCTAAATATTGCGCCCACCCTTTGTTGATGGCATACCTCCACAAGAAAGACGAATATATATATATATATATATATATATATATATATATAAACAGGATTTATTAAAGAGCACAAACAAGGTTTGTTTTCATAATCTTTTACTGATTTTCTTCTGTCTTTGCAGAAGATTGGAATCTCTGGTTAAAGCTTGCATAAAAAGTGCACAAAATATTTTTACCGGACTCCTCCAAACATCATCGGTAAATTTTGAAGGGTAGAGTTGAAATGTGATGGCATTTAAAATTCAACTGATATATAAGACTTTTTACGCTAAAGTGAATCTATTTTAATAGCAGCACCAACTAAAGCCATAAAAACCAATTATATCAAAGTAAAAAAAAAAAAATTTGATAACCTACACTTGTTATTCTATTGCGTATTATGTAGAGAAAGAAATGAAACAGCTAATCACATGATAAATAAAACTGACACAAAAAGAAATACTCGTCTAAGCACAGTTAGGTAGAAAAGGTGATCTACTGTGCCAGACATTAAAATTTGACTATAAAGACGAATAGAATATGCGCAAACTAGAATCTGTCATAGAAAATGAGATTTATCAGGGATTTTGAGATGGTTCAATCATCCTGGCCTGAAGATCAGACCTATTTTTAATTGGCAAGAAGAAAAGAACTTTTCAATATGGGAAATTTTGCCATTCCGGCAGACCACGGAGTAAAAATGAAAGAAAATGAGAAGATAGGCAAAGGCCAAGTCGGCTGGAGCTATAGAATACAACGAGTGCATCTCTGCACAGGGGTAAAACTCCTATTACCAGAGTCCCGTATATGACATTAAACAATCTGATGGTGAGGCTTCATTAATGCTGGGGTTTTGGGGAATACGGAGTACCCCTTCATTACCATCGCTCTGGCACGGAGTGGTAGCACCTGAAAGGTCCTATCTATGGGTCAAATAGAACTAAACTGTGTGCTTATGCTAAACTGGATTGCTTGAAATAGAACTGTTTTTGCATTTAACTGTGTGTAAACAAAAACTACTTTTGTTAAACTGAATTGTTTGAAATAGAACTGTCTTGATATCTAAACTGTGTACTTATGCTAAACTGAATTGTTTAGAATACAACTCTTTATATGTATAAAATGGATTTGTCGTTAAATAATCTACAGTGTTTGCCCCAAAACCCAGCTAAATCAAATCTTATATATTTGATATATATGTATAAAAAGGACTTAGCATTAAATAGCCTAAATTGGCTGATATGCTATAAAACCAAACCAAACAAAATTTTATATATTTAATGTAAATGTTTAAAGAGGATTTGACTTGAGATAATCTACATTGGTTGATATGCCATAAAACCTAACCAAGCCAAATCTTATATATTTGATATATATGTATAATGTGGATTTGGTATTAGATAACCTACAATGGTTGATATGCCATAAAACCAAACCAAGCCAAATCTTATATATTTTATATATATATATATATATATATATGTATAATGTGGATTTGGTATTAGATAACCTACAATGGTTGATATGCCATAAAACCAAACTAAGCCAAATCTTATATATTTGATATATATGTATAATGTGGATTTGGTATTAGATAACCTACAGTGGTTGATATGCCATAAAACCAAACTAAGCCAAATCTTATATATTTGATATATATGTATAATGTGGATTTGGTATTAGATAACCTACAATGGTTGATATGCCATAAAACCAAACTAAGCCAAATCTTATATATTTGATATATATGTATAATGTGGATTTGGTATTAGATAACCTACAATGGTTGATATGCCATAAAACCAAACCAAAGCAAACCAAAAGAAAGGCAGATCCTTGGATCTGTTTAACATGACGGCAATGGTGATGGCAGTTGTTGGTGGTGTCTTTAAAAACAGTTCTCATTGGTCTGGTAAAGAGACTGGAGGAATTGGAGATCAAAGGAATAATCGAGACTGTTCAGACCCCAGCACTGTTAAAAATTAGCTAGAATACTTAGCTGAGTCCTGGAAACCTGAGGAGACACCAATGAAGGACCTCCAGTTAAAACTAGTGGGAAAAACTCGCAAAGAGCAAAATAATAAAGAACAAATCGTTAAATCGCCGGAAAAAAAAAGAATTGCAAGCAATTGACGAAGACTTGGAGGCTTAAATATACTTGTAGTATTTAAGAACAACACTCAACAAAGTACCAAATTTAAATATACACAGTCACGATTAAATACGTAGATCCTGGTTGAAAATAAATACAGCCATTCGCTTACAAATCATATATGATATATAGGTATAAACATGATTAAATAACCCAGTCGACTGGGTTGTAGAATACACCGATCACATCTCTGCAGAGAGGTAAGACCTCCCTCACCCAACGAGAACCAAGTTATGACACTAAACAATCCGATGATGAGGTTCAAGTAATGATAGAGTTTTGGAGTACCCCTTTATTGCCATCACCCCCAGGTCAACTCTGGCTTGTAGTGGTAGCACCTGATAGGCACCTATCTATGGGTCAAATAGAATTAAACTGTGTACTTATGCTGAACTGAATTGTTTGAAATAGAACTGTTTTGATATTCAACTGAGTGTAAACAAAAACTATGCTTTTACTAAACTGAATTATTTGAATTAGAACTGTTTGACAAAACTGAACTGCTTGAAATAGAACTGCTTTGACATTTAAACTGCGTTCTTATACTAAAATGAATTGTCAGAAATGGAAATGTTTTTGCATGCAAAATTGAATTGTTTGAAATAGAATTGTTTTTGACATTGAAACTGTACTCACGCTAAACTGAATTGTTTTGATATCTAACTGTGTGTAAACAAAAACTATACTTATACTAAACAGAGTTGTTTGAATTAGAAATGTTTGACTAAACTGAATAGCTTGAAATAGAAATATTTTTTGACAATTAAACTGTGTATTTATGCTAAACTGAATTGTTTGAAAAAGAACTGTTTATTTGTATAAAAATGGAATTGACATGAAATAACCTACAAGTGTTGATATGCCATAAAATACCAACAATCAATCATTGCACTGATTTTGCTCGCGGGTTATTATTATTTTCATGTAAGTATACATATTCATTGATAATGTGACCTGATTACCGGTTTGACACTAACTCAGTCATGTGTACAACTATGACATATGATATTGGTTGTTTGGACTTTATGGTATACAAACCCTTGTAGGTTATTTATGGACACACACACACTCACACACACACACACACAAACACATATATATATATATATATATATATATTCTGTAATTGATATCATCGTAGGAAATGCACACGGCAAGAGATCAAACCCTAAACGAGGCTGTTTGCATTTCACATAGCGTTAATACCCTTGGGAAAGGTATAAATCCAACTATTCTCCCTTCACCCACGGATAAATAGTAGGGTAGACTGAGCTCTCTAGCTTTGTTATGGTTACTAGTCTAGGAGAAAGAAAAAAAATTCTAAATTCAAACCTGTTAACCTAAGAATAGACCTTGTGTTGCATCCAGCGCGTGCAGAGGAGTTGGTAAATTTTAAACAAGCCAGAACTTATTTCTTTGCAGACAGTCAAATGGTTTCGAGTATTGCTATCAAACAGTAACTATTCGATTTAACAGACATTTATTTTTATGCAGTTAAGTGGTTAAACAGTTCTATTTGACCAGAACAGGTATTACCAGGTCAGGGTGGATTTGAGAGTAATGGCAATGCTGTTTAGTGTGATAACCAGGACACCAGTTCTATTTGATCCACTGACGGGACCTAACCGACACTACCACTCCGAGTCAGAGAGGACCTGAGAGTTATGGCAATGATGGGGTACACTACATTCCCCAGAACTTACTATCCGATGCAGTTTAGTATGATATCCTGGACACTAGTTCTATTTGACGTATGGATTGGTCTTAATAGGTTCTACCACTCCCATAACATAACTAAAACATACAGTTAAATATATCACAGTACTGATGTTGATAATCAAACCAGTGTGAGGCAAAAGTTCTGCAATATTTTAGTAACTTGGTTATTGTAGTCTTTAAGTAACAATAAAAGCAGCCAAGCATTCAAAATAGAGGATATCGTGCGAGGGGTTACCTATGGTGTAATAACTAATGTTCTGGGCTATGACATCGTAGTAAGCGAGTTCGAAACCCAGTCGCGCAATTAGGGACAAATACTCTTAGAAAAAGTATCAATCTTCTTATTCCACCAGATGAGGGTTAGATAGAACCACCACTGTAAGGATGCTTTGGCATTAAATAACCCACGATGTTTATCATGCCATTAAAGAAATAAACCAAACCAAGACACCATCGGGTTCCACCGTCTAAAGATGCCTTTCTGACAGTTCTTTGATTCCACGCAAATAACAGTTTTGTTTTTTGTTTTGTTTTTGTTTGTTTTTTTGAGAGAGAAGAACTTCTTCCTTGAAGCTTCCATCTCCTCTTAGTTGTTGAAGAGTCGAGAGCCGAGGAAGTGAACCATGGATCGAAACCAGTAATAATCCGATGGAGTTGGGTCTGGACTATCAGCTGGGTGTGGCAGTTCCCTCAAGTTCCGGGAGTTTATTCTGTGTCTTTCGAACGGTATGAGTTTTTTGCGTTGCCCGGCTGCAGAAGATTGATTTAGTTTGCTTTTATGAGATAACAACCATTGTAGGTCATTTGATGTCAAATCATTTTTATACATATATATTAAATATAGGATTAATATTTTTAAAGGAGCCTGAGCTCATTTTTTTGCACACAGACGGTTTCACTTATTTCTCTCTAATTCGAATACACAGTTGAATGTAAAAACAGTTCTATTTCAAACAATTCAGTTTAGCATAAGTTCATTGTTTCTTGTTTACACACTGTTAGTCATTTGTTTAAATACAGTTTTTGTTTACTCACAGTTAAATGTAAAAACAGTTCTCTTTCAAAAAATTCAGTTTAGCATGTCAAAAAGTTAAATGTTCCCAAGTATTGCTATGTATCACAAACAATTAAATTAAACATCAGTTATGTATCTACACAGTTAAATTATCAAACAGTTCTATTTCCAAAAATTCAGTTTAACATAAGTACACAGTTTAAATGTCAAACAGTTCTATTTGATCCATAGATACGACTTTATCAGGTATAACCACCCCGGGTCAGAGTGGACCTGGGAGCGATGGCAATGAAGTGTTACTGTACTTTCCCAAAATCTCCAGCATAACTGAAGCCTTGTTTAGTGTTATATCCAGGACATTCATTGGGGTGGGGGGTCTTAGCCCTCTGCAGAGATGCAGTCAGTATATTCTACAGGCACAGCCGACTGCACCAGCTGCAGAAGAGCTCGATTTCAGGTATATTTGCCACACAGTGACATACATCAACTCCAGTTGTTCGGAGTACCGGTTGGCATCGATGGTTTGATCCTCAGGAAGAAAAAAAACACTGATTGCCCCGGGCGCAGATCATCATTTTGTATTTTAAATGTAAATATTGCAAAACTTTTGACTCCTCAAGTATTGACATTTTAGTTACTTATTCAAATGTTCATGAATATAAGGTTGGTTTGGTTTTATGGCATATCAACCATTATTGGTTATTTAATGCTAAATCCTGTTTTTACATATATATTAAATATATATGATTTTTAAACTCATTTTGTAGACACATTCTTAAACGAGCTTGAGTTTATGCTTTTGTACACAGTTAAATGTCTTTAAGTATTTCTTTCTAACACGGATATTTCTATTTACTATTAATCATTTGTTGGCACACAGTTAAATGGTTCTAAGTATTGCTAACAGTAACAATTTAATATCAGTCATTTTTTTGCGCACATTTTAATGGATAGACACATATGATTAGTAAGTCAAAAGGGTAGTCCTCGTGGTGTAATGGTTAAAGCGATGGACTGTGGAATCGTGGTAAGCGAGTTCGTACTCCAGTCGAACTATTACGTTCACTTTCGGGCAAATACCCTTGGGAAAGGTATGAACCCTCTTATCCTCCCTGCTATGGGTTAAATAGTACTACTACTGTTCTTCTAGGAGAATGGCTTTGGCATTATATAGCCTACTAAGGTTGATATGTTATTAATCAAAGAAACCGAACTGTAAGTAAATAGTTTGTACGTAATTTCATTTTTAAGTGAGTTACAACTAATTTGTTTGCACTCTAGTATGGCTATTATTTCTACACAGTTAAATGGTTTCAATTATTGCTATCTAACACTAATAATTCTATTCAATATTGCTCATTTGTTTGCACATAGTGAAGGGGTTCCAAGTACTGCTATTTAACACTAATCATTCTATTCAACGCTTTCATTCATTTGCACACAGTTAAATGTTCCAAGTATTGTTTTGTATCAGTAACAATTCAATTTAACATGAGCCATTTGTTTACACACAGTTAAATGATCAAGCAGATCTATTTCTAACAATTCAACTTAGCAAAAGACGTTTGTTTGGACTCCGTTTAGATAGTCAAACAGTTCTATTTGACCCATAGATAGAACCCTATCTGAGGCTACCACTCCCCAAATCTCGCCATCAGATAGCTTAATATCATATCCAGGACACTCGTTAGTGGAGTCTTACCCTTCTGCTGAGATGCCGTCCCCGTATTGTACAGCCCCAGCCGACTGGTCAGTCACAAATATTTTTTAAAAAACTCTCTTTAGCAACTGTCACTTTTTATAAAACAAGTGCAGATAACACAATATATAAATTCAAATTGCTGATTATTAAACTTAACGTAATTTTCTAAGCTAGTTTATCCTCAATCTTTCTAATAGCATCTTCATTGCACCAAAGCTCATGTTTTTGATCAGGGTTACCAACCAGAAAAATAGATTTTTAAAACTCGGTCTTTCTTTAACGACCTCATTGATAGACAGATGGATATGAATAGACATATACAGATAAATAGATGTCAAGGAGAACGTTGCCAATGTTACTGTCAAGCTCCTAACCAAATATATACAGATAAATATACTTACACTGTACTTTGACTTCTACAAGTTTTTTTTTTCAGCTCAGGGTGTGATCTTCTAACACCTACCCGTATTTCTATCCTTAGTTATGTGCTTGTTTATCCCTTTTTACTTACCCGGAAATGTCAAAGGGTAGATTCCCGTGGACAAGGTTGGGGGGTATAGCAGATGGTAAGTAGCAGGTAACCTACAATATATATATATATATATATATATATATATATATATATATATATATATATGTGTGTGTGTGTGTGTGTGGTGTGTGTATTCATATATATATATATATATATATATGTTTGTGAACATATATATATATGTGTGTGTGTGTGTTCGTTAGTATTCACTTATATATAGAAACAAACCCACAAAAGAATACGTGTGTATATATGTGTGTGTGTGCGTATATATGTATATTGTCATCCAAAGAAAAACTGTTTCGATGTATCCCAACACTTCAATGTGGGTAGACACGGAAGACGCTTGAAGCTGGAATCGAAACCCGGCTGATTTTACCTCGAAGCTTTCGTCATCTCCGCATCAGCGAAGGAATTTTAAAGGCATATATTCATAAACGCTTATCGGATACCGGAGTGTTCAATTCATGAGCATAATACTAAATATAATTCTGTTATATATATATATATATATATATATATATATATATATATATATATATATATATATATATATATATATATATATATCATCATCATCATCATCATATCGTGCCACAAACACGGATATCCCTGACCCTCTCGCGCCACTTTTCCCTATCGTTCATCGCCTCTGGCAGGTCTTCAGGGCTACATTCCGTATCCTCACATAGCTGCTGAATGTACGTTCATGCTGGTTGTCCTACTTTTGCCCGGCCATATGTGGGGGTCCATAGGAGTACATCACTTATGAGTTCGTCACTGCTTCTCCAGCAGTGTCCTGCATGTCTGGTTCGTCTAACTTGGATAGTTTTCGTGATGGGAGGCAGGCGGCCATATAGTTGATGTCTTGTGGGGTGTCATCGCCAGGACCTGTTCAAGATTGCTCGCAGCATTCTGATGTAATTGCCGTCTAGCTTCTTCTCCAGCCGTTTTGTTAGTGTCCATGTAGTGCATCCATACAGCAGTATCGATACGACAGCTGCCTGGAAGAAACTGTGTTTCATTTTATCGGTTAGGTCTGATTTCCATATGATCGATAGCCTATTGATGGCTGTCCATGCCTTTGTTAACTGCGTGTCGATGTCTATTTCAGTTGATGATACGCTGCTTCCTAGGTAAGTGAATTTGTCTACTAGTTTAAGAGGGGTTCCGTCTAGTGTGGAGATATCACCTGTTTGATTATAGCACATATATTCCGTTTTGTGTGCATTGACATGGAGGCCTATGCCTGCGGCTGGTCGTTCCAAACTATGCAGTAGTGTTTCGGCTTGGTTGGGTGTATTTGCCAGTATCGCTATGTCATCGGCGTAGTCGGCGTCGGTAATTGTTTTTGCGGGATACCTTCTGCTTCTTTTCTTTGTCAGCTCGAAGCCATTTTCTCTGATTTTATCAATCGATGTTTCGTCAATCGATGTTCTAAGCACGATATATATATATATATATATATATATATATTACGGTAGGTTGATTTTTCACTTTTCTTAAAATATTAAAAAATCTCACTTACCGAAAGTTGTGTATGGACCTATTAAGAACTCATACAAAAAATTAGATCAAATAGTTCAACGGTTTTTTTGAGTGTTTGGTATCAAAGATCGTAGACAAAAATATACTGAAAATTCCTTGTCTTTGCAAGATTTGGCTTGAATATTAGTGTGAAAACCAAATAATGTTAGTATCTAAATCTTATTTTATAAAAATGATATTAAATGATGGCTAATCTGCTTCTATAAACTGCTTTTTAACGTTATGTATTAAGCAGTAATATTTGAATACCTTGAAAATTGATTTTTTTCTGTTATAAGTGAAAATGTAACAAACAAAAAAAAAAAGTAAAAACAAACACTATTTTAATTTTTATATTTATACCATACATCTTAGTTGATGCTTCGGGATGGGTCGTCAGTGATGTTTCCTTTGGGATCATGGGGGGTTTCGGGTCTTTCAACATCAGACCCCCTCACCCAAATGACCCAGTTGGCATCGATCTAACTCCAACTCCCACCCCGGCAGCCAACCTGCGCATCCACACAAGGAGAAAACAAAAACAAAAAAAAATGACCACAGAAAAGGCTCTATATATAATTTTGCAACAGCCAATCAGAGCTAAGCTCTACTGATGACTTTAAAACTTTTCTTTAAAAATCGGGAGGCCACTTTACTCTGCTTTTTTTTTTGCTACAATGGAGTCGTTATTCGGTTATTTGTTCATTCCGGTATGTATTCCTTCCTTCCCCCCCCTTTTTTTTTTAATTAATTTTTACTTAAAGAAAAAACTTAAAAACTTAAATAAAAAAAAAATAAATAAATAAAGAAAAATAAAAATAAAAACTGTACATAACTAAAGAATTGCGATTAAAACAACAAACACGTATATAAAATGACATACGTTTAGTTTTAAAACTTATCTCCATTAAACACTGTACATAAATATACAATTACGAACTAAATCGGACGCCGCGCATTACTATACGTTAAAACATCCTAATCGAACGGTTTACGAATGAGAAAAGTCGAAGAAAAAAAAAAAAAAAAAAAAAAAAAATAAAAATAAAAAAAATCTGTACATAAATATCAATTGCGATTAAAACAAGAAACTCCTATATAAACTTGACATACGTTTACTTTTAAAAATTATTTTCATTAAAAACTTTACATAAATATACAATTACGAACTAAAAGAGACGCTGCGCACTACTATACGTTGCAACTCATTGAAAGGTTTACGAATGAGAAAAGACGAAATAAAATAAAATAAAAAAAAAAAAAAAAAAAAAAAAAAAAAAACAACCGAGGAGTACGTTGAAATCTTCACAAAAACATTGTCGTTTAAAATGCTATATTTACAAAATGGCTAAAACGTCTAAGATATTAATCAATTAAATGAGCCGGTTTCAAATGAACGCTTCAAGCCTAATACAACCACACTCCTTCGCGCGCAAAAATAAATAGATAAAACTAAAAAATAACAGATAAAAACTAGATAAATCATACGTGTATATATCGTTTTAAATTAGACGATCTTTTTTTTTTTTTTTTTTTTTTCCTTCCTTGTTTCCCCCCTTCTAATAATCACCTATCTACAACCCCAACTATCCGCCCTTCTGATCCACAGCCAGTTTGTTGCTCTTTCAGCTGCAGTGGTAATATTTTTCAGGGCCTTACGTTTTCCCGCACCTGAAATGCCGATGCTTGACAACGCTTTACTCATCGACCTTGCGTTAAATCCACGACATCCCACTTCGACTGCCTGGCATATTGCCTGCCAACCATTCATTCGACATTGCTCTACTAGCGGCTCATATTTGGCTATCTTTCTTTCGTGTGTGGACTCCATGTTTTCTTCCCATGGGACTGACAATTCCCACATTATCACCTTCTTTGTGGAATTTGAAAACATTACTAAATCTGGTCGGAGCTTTGTCTCCACAATATGCGCTGGAAACTTCGTCTGCCTTTCCAGGTCCACCAACAATTGCCAATCTGGCGCCGATGACAACATCGATACTTTATTTTTTGTCTGCGGCTGTTTCGAGCTTCCCGCTCTAACAAAAATAACCTTATGTCTTCCAGGACTGAATCTATTCGATTTTAATGCCTCAGATACCACTCCAGCAATAACTTTGAGGACCTGGTCATGTCGCCAGCGATAACGCCCTTCACTCAATGATCTTGGGCATCCAGATAGCAAATGCTGTAGCGATCCTTTACCCCCGCACAACTGACATGCTGGGGTATCATTTTTGCCCCATGTGTGAAGGTTTGATGGGCTAGGGAGAAGATCATAAACTGCCTGGATCTGGAATCTTAGCTGGCTTAAGTCGGCCTTCCACAAGTCCGACCAGGTAATTCGCCGCCGAACATAATTTTCCCATCTGGTCCAGGCACCCTGTTGAGACAGTCCTACCATCTTTGCCAGCCTAGTCTCCTCTATACCTTCTCTTACTTCTTTTTGCAAGAGCGCCCTTCTTTCTTTCCCTCTGGCGTTGTCTATCCTTGGACTCGGATAATATCCCAGGCCTCTTGTCCCACTGGCCACAGTACCGACCATAGCCTTCTGCTGCAATCTCTCTTCCGCAACCTTCAGTTCCCTGACAGCGCTCCACTTCCTTCCTGTGCGGATTTCAATTCCTGCACCTGCTACCTTTAAATCTCTGGAATCTCTATACATAATCGCCTCTCTTGTGCGTGTCACCACAAACTCTTCTTTGAGACCCCTGAAAGGAAGTTGGATCGCATTGGAGGTCCCATATAAAGCCGCGCTACTTAGGCACTTTGGCAAACCCAACCATCTCCTTAAATAGCCGCTAATTTTCCTTTCCATTCGTTCTACCGTGGTAATAGCTACCTCGTATAACATGAGTGGCCATAATATCCGCGGCAGAATTGCGTGTTGATACAACCACGCCTTAAACTTGCCGGGCAATCCTGACTTATCTATCTTTCTTAGCCAATCATCAAGGTCGCCCCCTATTCCTTTAATTGCTGCTTGATCCTTAGTACTGCTGTCGAACCACTTGCCAAGACTTTTTACAGGCTTCTCAGTCACTGTTGGTATGAATTCGCCGGCGATTGTGAAACGTGCCGTGCTTTTAATCTTTCCCTTTTGTAGTACTAGGGACCTAGATTTCCCTGGTTTAAACCTCATGCGGGCCCATATTATGAGTTTTTCTAAGCCCCTCACTATCCATTTACAGCCTATGACTGATGATGTTGTCACTGTAATATCGTCCATGTAAGCTCTCAATGGAGGCTGCCGTATCCCGGACTTTACCCTTGGACCCCGACACTCCACTTCCGCTGATTTGATTATCATATTCATCGCAAGGGAGAAGAGAGTGGCTGAGATTGTGCATCCGGTTATAATTCCCCTCTCTAGCCTGTGCCAGTCCGATGTCTTAGTACCCGACGTAACTCTCAGATTGAAGTTATTGTAATAATCTAAGATAAGATTACTGAAGGAACTTGGAACATGATATCTGCGGAGTGTCTCTTCGACCACTTTATGCGGGATTGAACCATACGCGTTTGCCAGGTCTAGCCATAGCACCGCTAAATTTCCATTATTTTCTTTAGCTTCACGTATAAGCTGCGATACCACGCCGGTATGTTCAATGCACCCTGGTATTCCAGCGACACCTCCTTTCTGTACTGAAGTATCAATGTACTCGTTCATTATTAGGAACTTAGATAGGCGCCTCGACAGAATACTGAAGAATATTTTCCCTTCTGTATTTAGTAACGATATTATCCTGAATTGATCGATTTCTTTGGACTTTTCCTCTTTTGGGATCCACACTCCTTCGGCTTGTCTCCACTGATCCGCAACTCTCCCCCTCCTCCAGATTGTCTGCAATACTTTCCATAATAAGTTTAGAATGCCAGGACATCGTTTATAAACTGTGTACGGAACTCCATTCGGACCTGGAGCTGCGCTTGTCCTAGCTGCCTTAACCACTTCTTGAATTTCCTTCCATGTTGGAGGTTTATCATTAAATTCAACACTTGGTGGTTCTGGACTAATCAAGGAGTTTATGTTATCGAGTTCCACGTCTCTGCTTGGATCACTGAAGGTGTTACTCAGGTGGGCGTTAATTTCTTCCACTGGCCTTTCCAACATACCACTTCTCTTATCACCGAATAACTTACGAGCAAATCCGAATGGATTTGCTATGAAATTTGTCCTTTTCCTAGCTCTCTCCTTTCCTCTCCGTCTATGCCATTCTGCTCTTCGTATGGCTTTAAGTTTCGCTCGTAATAGACCCCTGAGTTCTTCAAGGGCTGGCCGAACCTCAGGTCCTGCGGCTGCATGTTGTTTCTTCAGGGATCTGAGCTCCCCTCTGATCTTTTTTATCTTTTCTGCCCTCCGATTCATTTTATAAGGGACCTTTGGCTGTCTTGGTTCTTTATACCCAAATCTCTCCGCTGCAAAATTATTGATTATTACTGTGAGTAATTCTATCCGAGCCTCTACGCTTCCTTTTGAAGATAGACGTGCGATTTCGCAAACGTCCTTATCAAAATTCTGCCAATCCCCTATGCTATTCGAGGGGGGCCATTTGATATTTGTTGTCGTTGACGTCGATTTAGGGGCGACATTTGCGTGGAGAGACTGGGTTCTGTGGTGTACTTCCTGACCCTGCTTCTCCTGCGTCTGATCAAGATCTTGTCCTGTGCGCTGCTCCTGTCTCCCCCCCCATCAGACACTTCATACGACCCTGGTGAATTTTTAATCCTCGCAAATTCTTGCAGGTTTTACCGCACACACATTTCGAGCTCATAATCCTTTGGTCGGTCGATTCCGTTTCCTGTATGTCCGTCCTATTGGGGACCTCATTCTCCCCCCCTCTCGGGATCCCCTGGGGGTATTTTCCTGTGTGAATATCCGTAGCTTGTATTTAGGGTATCTCCTCTCGGAGATTGCATTTAGGGGTGCTATCCCGTCATGCCCCGATTGCCGTCTTCCCGGCTGCCAAACTGTCTCTCCAGTTCGTCACCAAATCTTTTCTTTGGTTGTCACCCGTTCTTTCTCGGTCGTCACTGGTTATTCCAGACTTATATTTATACCATACATCTTAGTTGATGCTTCGGGATGGGTCGTCAGTGATGTTTCCTTTGGGATCATGGGGGGTTTCGGGTCTTTCAACATCAGACCCCCTCACCCAAATGACCCAGTTGGCATCGATCTAACTCCAACTCCCACCCCGGCAGCCAACCTGCGCATCCACACAAGGAGAAAACAAAAAAAAAAAAAAATGACCACAGAAAAGGCTCTATATATAATTTTGCAACAGCCAATCAGAGCTAAGCTCTACTGATGACTTTAAAACTTTTCTTTAAAAATCGGGAGGCCACTTTACTCTGCTTTTTTTTTTTGCTACAATGGAGTCGTTATTCGGTTATTTGTTCATTCCGGTATGTATTCCTTCCTTCCCCCCCCTTTTTTTTTTAATTAATTTTTACTTAAAGAAAAAACTTAAAAACTTAAATAAAAAAAAAATAAATAAATAAAGAAAAAGAAAAATAAAAACTGTACATAACTAAAGAATTGCGATTAAAACAACAAACACGTATATAAAATGACATACGTTTAGTTTTAAAACTTATCTCCATTAAACACTGTACATAAATATACAATTACGAACTAAATCGGACGCCGCGCATTACTATACGTTAAAACATCCTAATCGAACGGTTTACGAATGAGAAAAGTCGAAGAAAAAAAAAAAAAAAAAAAAAAAATAATAAAATAAAAAAAATCTGTACATAAATATCAATTGCGATTAAAACAAGAAACTCCTATATAAACTTGACATACGTTTACTTTTAAAAATTATTTTCATTAAAAACTTTACATAAATATACAATTACGAACTAAAAGAGACGCTGCGCACTACTATACGTTGCAACTCATTGAAAGGTTTACGAATGAGAAAAGACGAAATAAAATAAAATAAAAAAAAAAACAAAAAAAAAAAAAAAAAAAAAAAAAAAACAACCGAGGAGTACGTTGAAATCTTCACAAAAACATTGTCGTTTAAAATGCTATATTTACAAAATGGCTAAAACGTCTAAGATATTAATCAATTAAATGAGCCGGTTTCAAATGAACGCTTCAAGCCTAATACAACCACACTCCTTCGCGCGCAAAAATAAATAGATAAAACTAAAAAATAACAGATAAAAACTAGATAAATCATACGTGTATATATCGTTTTAAATTAGACGATCTTTTTTTTTTTTTTTTTTTTTTTTTTCCTTCCTTGTTTCCCCCTTCTAATAATCACCTATCTACAACCCTCTTAATAGAGCTTAATATATAAAGTCAAATTGTTCCATATAAGAGCCCTTTGACAAAAATACCGTTCCCCATTTCTGGCTCAAAACTTTGGCTGTTATGTGTTGATGCCTTGCTTCAAAACCATTTACAGTTTGTGAAGCTTGTTAACTTGACTGCCCGTTCCATGGCCTGAGAATGTGAGGGCAAATCTGACAAGACAAGCTTGGTTCCATTTAACAATGATTCTCGAAGTTCAGATTCAGAAAATCTCCTGAAAGAATATAAAAATTAATTAATTGAATTATTAAAAAATTCCAATCTTTACTGCTTTAATAATTATGGTAAAATTAGAAAAAATCTTTAAAAATGATTCTATTAATTGGAATAATTGAGTCGGTGATATATAAATAAATATTTAATTACCTAATGGCCAAAATTCTTTTTAAAGCTTCTTCTCTTACTTCAACTTCCTCAGATTTGACCATGGAATATAGAAGTTTTTCTGGTAGTAAACAAAATGTATTACCTTATATATTTCTTAATGCTATCTGTTGGAATTCCTGAGGCTGCTCCTTAATCCTGAGGATCATATTAAAAATGTGCAGTTGCTGATTGTGGAATTTATTATTTCTTTTAATTTCAAACCAACAAGTGGCATACACATTTACGATAAAATTTATTAAACTGTGGAGTTTCTTGTGAGCCTTTGTGGGTATGCACCACGAGTCTATAAACACATGAGCCTGATGACCAGAGTTAACCATCTTGCCAGGTTTAAAGGACCAATTTTCCAGGAGGTATATCTAGTCAATCTTACCTCTAGAAATACCCACTGCGTATTCATACAGGAGTCTTTGGTCACAACTGAGATAATGTATTTCATCAATTTTCAAAACTGAATCCAGTGGACAGCTAATAGTAGAAAATGATATTTGGGGTAAATCATGGCAATTCTTTGAGCAGGATTTCCACAGGGGGCCACTTAATGCTGTAGGGCCTTTTGTGCAATCATATATATTTTTAAAAAGGGCAGAGAGGAACCGATTGTGTGAAGATTTTTTTTTTAATTTCTTCAAAAATTGCAACCATTCCACTTTCACAACCTGTGTTGGCATTAGTGTTGTCAACAAAGATAGCCTTGATAGTGTTCTCACTGTTGAATTCATGCAAAACATCCACCACTAGCTCTGCATGAACAGCACCTGTTGCACCAATATTAGGAAGAACTCTATGTATCAGATATGTACTTTCATATGGTGTCTCCTTTGTAAAAGTTAAATGGCGTTCTGGTCCCTTAGGTTTTTCCATAGTTTTCTGTCCATTTTCCGCCACAATTTCCTTATACAACAATGTGTCCTTATCCATTCTCCCATCAACTGCAATACATATAAGATTTTCCATACTTTGATCGTGTTTTTGTTGGGCAGTTGATTTCACTTTAGTCTTTGCCCTGTCAACTTTACATTTATCAATAATATCGTTTATATTAATATTGGGTATAAGAAGGCCCATAGCCTTCAAAGAGCAAGGCATTGGCAAGGCTGGCTCCAAGATAAGAAGATATGTCTCCCCTGACTAAATCGAGTGCGTATCTTGGAAATTTGATAAGGCTATAAGGCCCTTTTGGATGACTTTTGGCTGCAAATATTCTTCTTCTGTTCTCTTGGAGAAGATGAGTAGGAGGGGAAGAAACATTTCCATGGAGATTTGATGTTGAAGCTGTTAGTGTTGAATGTAAAATTTTTCTTGACCCCTCTCTTTACTTTTACTTTTTTTTATAGCACTTTTATCTACCGTATTTAGCTCATAAACAGTTTTTTTAATGAATAAACACTAACTTTAAAAATATAAACAAACCAGAATAATAATATAAGTTGTATTTTTTAATAGTTAAGTCTATTTTAATGATAAATACAAGAGATATTCGTGATAATTAAAATAGTAAACAGTAAAGAAGAAGAAAACAATCGTTTAGGAGGAGGTAATTTCAACAGGGGAATAGCATAAAAAGTATACAATAAATAAAACGGCATATGTAAATAGTTATTCGTATATCAAATTAAGTATTCTAGTGTTTTTATTCCTTTTTAATTTCATATTTTCATTTAATTTCTAAAGAAAAGGAATACTCAACTTCAAAATATTTATTATTAAGTGTATTGTATTATTTTATTTTTGTTAAAACTCGGGTTTTATTTAAGTGACGCTTGTTGCCGGTGACACCTATACCGTGATAAAAATCCCATTTTATTTGGTCTTTAAGTTTGATTCCTCAAATAAATACACATTTTTGAAGAAAGATATATCCTGTGGTAACTTTTGACATTTGCAACTTTCTTTAAATGCGATTTCTTACAGTTCCATAATCGACCTACCCTAATATATATATATATATATATATATATATATATATATGGATTTCGATCCCGGCTTTGAGTATCTCGCTTGTCTATCACAACTCTTCAGTGTGGCTAGACACGTAGGACGCTTGAAGCTGAGATCGAAACCCGCCAACTTTACGTTAGACTTAGTATCGTACCGCTCAGCCAGCAACCGAACCACATAAGCTCGGGAATTATAAGGCATTATGTGGTAGCTTTTGTTTGTTTACATTTTGCCTTACCGGATACCAGACTGCTCAATTCATTCGAAGAGCTTGCATTGTGCGAGTGGCAGCTGTTAATTCCTTCGCCAGATTGCTCAACCCCCGTTGGGAAGCGTAAAATAGGAAAAAGGATAATAAAAAAGGGATAAAAACTTACTACTTTGAGTTTCACGTTATCGATCCTTTAGTGAATAAGTATTGTGATAATACACTACATGTTAGTGCATAGACCACTATGAAAATTTTACTGATTAAAAAAAACAAACTTTTAGCGTTGAATTTTTATCATAATATGTATCATCGTTTATCTATTAATTTTGGGCTTATCAGAGGGGATTAGTATAAGTCCATTGTATTATCATATTTACCAACCCCTCCGCTCGGGCAGGATATGAGAATGTCCATTGTATCCCGTGTAGAGGAGTAGAGGAGTAAGATCCCCCCACTAAAAAAAGAGGTCTAAACTACATCCGGTTGTAAGGCTCTGTTCTTGAACTCTGGGGACGGTAAAGTACTTTTTCATTACTGTTACTTCCCTGTCCTCTCAGTCTCGAAGTGGTAAAATCTGTTAATGTTCTAAATATGGATCGAATTGATTTTTTCGAAATTACCTGTATTTTATAGGAATACTTAAAACTGTATAATTGCACAAATTAGTTGTATTAGATATGAATACTTGGAACTATTTCACAAATGATTATCATTAAATAGAAGTAGTTAATTAAAACCACACAATTATGTCAAAATTATTAGTATTAGATAGAAATACTTGAAACCATATAAACGTATGCAAATGATTTATATCGAGTTTCGGTAACAACTAAACAAAAAATTTATTATACTATAAACAAATAAACCCAACCAAACTTTCATATATATATATATGTGTGTGTGTGTGTGTGTGTGTGTGTGTGTGTGTGTGTGTGTGTGTGTGTCATATATATATATATATATATATATATATATATATATATATATATATATATATATATATTCCTTTAAGAAAAAAACCAAAGACCGGTTAATTTAGGATTATAAATTTATTTCCATCCTGTTTTTTAGTTTCTGGTGTAAACCAAAAACACAAAGAAAAATATAACAGGACTTATTTAAACTATAGAATAAAAAAAATTTTAAAACATAGAAATAAAGAGTGAAACCGAAAAAAAAACGTATCCAATATACATCCTAGTAAAAAATAGGTAGCTAAATAAATGGTATCGAATTAATATAAGCATTAATATTTCTCTTAAAAGTTAATTATCGAACTTAACATGAAAAGAAAATAAATAAACAAATAAATAAATAAAAAAGTTAAATTACCGTAATCATAACTGACGGATGAAATTTGATAATAGAATAAATAGGTAAATAAAAAACGGAAATTCAATAAAATGAGGAGGTAACTCCTTAATCTCTTCCCCCTCCCCCTCCACCCCACGTGTCTAAAATAAATAAAATAAATAACTGTATCATACTATATATATATATATATATATATATATATATATATATATATATATATATATATTTCGGAACCTTCATGTTCGCTTAAAAGAACACAAAAAAGACATTAGAATTGGTAACTTAAACAATACACTATTTCAGCACATTTCTTAATCAAATTACAACTTCGATTTCAATTCTGCCAAGATGCTCATTTACGTTCATAATAAAAGACTAAGAAGAATTTTCGCGGCCGGTGCTATTTAACTCATTAATTCCCTAAATACTCGCCCGGGCTTTTATAATATTTCTACTTAGTTGAGCTATCTATTTTAAATAGCTACAATATATTCCATCTTTAGTTAATATATTCCACATATATCATAGTTTTATACTTTCTCTTTTTCTTTTTCTTTTTGTCTTGATTTTTCTTTTTCTTCCTCCTTTTGATTCGAATTCTTTCTCGATAAACAAACGGAACATAAATTCTACACAATATTTCTAATAAGTCAAATGACGTAATTTATAAAACAAACAAACGCTGATTCACTAATTACACGGCCAACTTTTTCTTGTTATACTAATTTTCCCAAGTGTTGCTTCCAGGATTTGTTCAATATAACTCGTAGAATTCTTATCCAGTTTGCGTCTAGCCTTTTCCCAATTTGCACTTTTAAACATCCGTCGTTGATTTTACATCACTAATATCATCCCTCATAGTCCTAATGATGGTTCATTAGAACCGAAACACTATAGTGTCGACTTTGCTTCTCAGTAAATCTCTCCTTCTACTTGGATTACCTTGTTATCAATTTTTCTTTACAAATATATATATATATATATATATATATATATATATATATATATATATATATATATATATATATATATATATATTCGATTGAACATAATATACATTATTTGTCTACATATTTTTTTGTTAATCCTTTCGAATTGCTGTATGGATCTTACGATTTTCGGTGAGAATTGGTTGATAAACCTTCCATAATTAGTTATTTCCAAAGTATTCTCTGCCCAACCTTTGGTCATCATCAGGGGAGGATGTATTACAAAAGTGATGTAACTTTTGTATGTACATTACTACTTTGTAAGAATGAGCGTTTGTACAGTTATATTGTGGTTCGTTTACTTTTCGAATTTGTTTCTATAAATAGTATGAGTAGTTAAAGACATTTAAGTACATTAGCACTGGTTTCAAAATTAATTCTATTAAGTTTGGGTTGTCTATTCCTAATATGTAGTGCCTCGAGAATCTGTTTATTTTACTTATCATTTTGTAAAAATATGTAGGCAAAAATGTCTATTATGTTCAATCAAATATGTATTAATGAAGAAATGATGCCATTATATATATATAAATGTGTGTGTGTGTGTGTGTGTGTGTGTGTGTGTGTAAATGGTCTATCATTGATATTGAGCATTATTTAACAATATTGCAACATTTGCTTTTCCATTAACTCAACAAGTGAGCTAGTAAGAACCATAAATCCGTTATATATATATATATATATATATATGTGTGTGTGTGTGTGTGTGTGTGTGTGTGTGTGTGTGTGTGTGTGTGTGTGAATATAAAGTTATGTAAAATAAAGGTATTTTGAGAATGAGTTTATAGTAGAATAATCTGTGAACGTAAATATTTTGCTTTTTTTATCTAACCATCATCAGGGCAATGTTAATACGTGTTGGTTTTATTTTCTGAATTATATATATATATATATATATATATATATATATATATATATATATATATATAATGTATTAATTTGTGGAATGGACATGTGTATAGTATGAATGCATAATGACTCTAAGTCATTTATTTCTAGCTCCTGCCGAGAACTATTTAGTCCATATATTCTTGTATACATGTAATTTATTTTGTTCACTGGCAAAAGTACCAAACATTCTGCAGAATCAAAATAACACTCTAACGCATTTTATTTTTGCTGTTGTTGTTGTTGTTGTTGTTGTTAAACAGAAATTTGTCTGAGCCAGCAACATTACAGTCGAAGCATTTGCATGCTTGTAGAATCTTTGATATCCCCAGATGTCCAAATTTCTACAGCTTATAAAGTCGTTGACTTACGTTTTTGCCGTCGCATGCGCCATCTTTGTAAGCTATAAAACAACAGTTGTCAATGCAAAATATGCACTTGATTTTATTGTTTTAAATTTCTCGTTATTCCGATTTTTTTTTTTTTTTTTTTCAATTTATTATTCTATCTATTTAATAACAAAGTTTCTCACTTCTTTGAACAGCTTCCAGTTGTTGGCAATTCTTTCTAAACTGTGTTTCCAACGTAAAGTATTTTTTCTATTTTTTTTTTTCTTTGTATTTTCAAATGCACATCATTTGCAAAAATCACTCTTTTCGCTCAATTATGAAAATATTTTCATTGCAAAATGCCGCTGAGAAAAACAGCTTAAAAACAAATATCTTTTCTTCATTTTTTTTTTTTTTTTGAGGGGGTAAAAAAAATGAGAAAGAAAAAAGAAAGAAACGGAATATCAATAATATTCTATAATAATGATAATAATAATAATAACAATAATGATAATAATGATAACGATAAACGTTTGTAGCTTGTTGTCTCGTCTAAAAAAACAGACGATCGAACCAAAATACAAGAATTGAGAATCTACCGTAAGTAAACAAACCGTTTAACGTTGCATGTTTTCGAACCATGGCTGCTTGGTTAGAATAGCAAAATATCTGCGACTCAGTCAAAAGTGCTGACTCGGTAATGCTCATTGCAAGAACCTAAAGATGAGACGGAGTTGTTATTATAAAATCCTCGTCATAAATACATAACTTGGTCAATTAAATTTGGCACAAAGCCTTCTGTGTGGGGGATCGACTGAGGATCGAATTCACTATTCAGTAGGAATGGTTCTGCCAGATTAGCTTATTGACCATTATACTACGATGAGATATAACGTAAGGAGGTTGGTTTGGTTTTATGGCATATCAACCATTGTAGGATATTTAATGCCAAATCCATTTTTATACATATAAACAGTTCTATTTCAAACAAATCAGTTTAGCATAAGTACACAGTTTAGTTCTATTTGACCCATCCATAGGAACCTATCACTCCGAGTCCAGAGTGGACCTGGGAGCGATGGCAATGAAGTGGTACTCTGCATTCTCCAAACCCCCAGCATTACTGGAGCCTCAACATCAGATTGTTTAGTATCATATCTAGGAAGTCTTACCACTCGGCAGAGATGCACTCGGTGTATTCTCTAGCCCCAGCTGACGGGACAGTTTCGGAGGAGTGACAATAGCGCATATCTTACCCTAATAAAAAGAATATGCAGATAAAGTGCGATTTACAATTTTTTTTTTTTTTCGTTTTAAAGTTTTCTTTTAAAAGCTCGATTCATTATCGTGTATTCACCAGTAACATCAGCTTCAAAGTTTACTGAGCCTGAATCTAAAACCATCTAAAAACCTACTTTTGATGGGTGTAATGTATATATATATATATATAATATATATATATATATATGTGTGTGTGTGTGTGTGTGTGTGTGTGTGTGTGTGCTTTGGTTGGTTGGTTGCTTGCTTGGGTTTCATAGCATATCAACCTTTGTAGGTTATTTAACGCCAAATCCATTTTTATGCAAATAATCAGTTCTATTTCAAACAATTCAGTTTAGCATGAGCACACAGTTTAATTGTCAAAAACATTTCTATTTCAAACTATTCAGTTTAGTCAAACAGTTCTGATTCAGCTAATTCAATTTAGTATAAGTATAGATTTTGTTTATACACAGTTGAATGTCAAAACAGTTCTATATTAAACAATTCAGTTAAGTGTAAGTAGAGTTTCAGTGTCAAAAACAGTTCCATTTCCAGCAATTCAGTTTAGCATAAGTACGTAGTTTAAGTAGACAGTTTAATTGTCAAAAACATTTCTATTCAAAAGCTATTCAGTTTAGTCAAACAGTTCTATTTCAAACAATTCAGTTTTGCATAGGTATGCAGTTAGTTCTATTCAACCAATAAATAGCGCCCTATCAAGTGCTACCATTCCGGGTCCAGAGTGGACCTGGGAGTGATGGCAGTGAAGGGGCGCTCCGCATTCCCCAAAGCCCCAGCATCACTGGAACCTCACCTTCAGATTGTTTAGCATCATATCCAAGACACTTGTTGGAGGAAGTCCTACCCCTCTGCAGAGGTGCAGTCGGTGTATTCTACAGCCCCAGCCAACTGGGCAATATGTGTGTGTGTGTGTGAGAGAGAGAGAGAGATAGATAGAGAGAGATAGTATTTACCCACCACTCTGCATGACCATGAAGAGACACAAGGTCAGTTTTTTATAGTGGAGTTTAACAGGTTTGAATTCACAGTTTTCCTTCTACGAGGCTGGTTGTTATACTAAGGTTGAAGAGCCAAGTCTTCCCTAATATTTACCGATAGAACCGTAGATCTTGACATTGTGTCTGGATACGAATTTAAAAAAAAAATAAAAATCTTTGAAAGCCAAATATGAAAAATAAACTAGTCCTATCATTCAGCTGTCAGATTTCAAAATAATATTTTGGGTGACTTTAAAAGAAAATTGTATTTTGTCAGTGAAATCCTTCAGTAGAACAGTGTGATTAGGCACCCTTGTCTCCGTTATGGCTTTCATGAAAATAATTTTGAGGTGATAATAAAAAGATATAATAATAAAATTGAAAGAAAAAATTTTTTTTCACTTTTTAAACAGCTTTCACTCAGACTTGCTACATCTTACACGGTAACAAGAAAAACCTTTTTTCAAGAATGAATAAACAATTATATATATATATATATATAGATGATGATGATGATGATTGTACATATATATATTTATATTATCATCATTATCATCATCAACATCATGTCATGCTGCTCGCACGGATTTCTCTGATTCTCTCTGTCTCTCTCTCTTTCTCTCTCTGTCACTATAGTCCATCACTCCCGGCAGGTCTTCCAAACTGCATCCTGTGTCCGCACAGAATTGTTGTAGGAAAGTTCTTGCTGGACGACCATGTATAAGGGTCCATGGGAGAACGTTATGTATGAGGTCATCTTTGCTCCTCCAACAGTGACCCGCATGTCTTATTCGTCTTGCTTCTAGAGATGGGAATCAAGTGGCCGTACAGCTGCTGATTCGTGGGGTGTTGCTTCCAGGATTTGTTCAATATAACTCTTAGAATTCTAGTCCAGTTTCCGTCTAGCCTTTTCTCTCTGCGTTTTGTCAGCGTCCATGTGGTGCATCCATACTGTAGTATTGACACGGCCGCTGCTTGGAAGAAACCCCGTTTGATTTTATCGGATAGAGCAGTTTTGTTTTTTCTTATGATCGATGGCCTATCGATAGCTGTCCATGCCTTTGCTAAGTGAATATTGACATCTCTTTCAGTAGATGAGACACTGCTGCTGAGGTACGTGAATTTGTCGACCAATTTCAGACGAACGCCATTTAAAGTAGACATAGCTCCTTCTTGATTAAAACACATGTACTTCGCTTTGTTTGCATTCACATGGAGGCCAATGCCTACAGCTGCCTGCTCCAGTGATTTTGCTAGGGTTGGTGTACATGCAAGAAGCGCTATGTCATCAGTATTGTCTTCATCCGTCATAGTTTCTGTGAGATATCGTCTGCTTCTTGTCTTTTTTAGTGTAAAGCCATTTTCTCTCATTAGATTAATCGACGTTCGAAGCTCGTAGTCAAAGCAGATTATCAACAGATAGAGGGCTAATGTATCTCCTTGTAGAACTCCAGCAACAGTGTCGAAGAAGTCTGTGTCTCCATCCAGTGAGCGAACCTTGACTTTCAGGGAACTAGTATGCAAAGGCATTAACTAACGGATGAGGTGGAGATAGTGCTGGTAAGCTCTATATCTAATATAGAAAGTTAGGAAAGAAGAAGAAAAAAAATCTTTGAAGTCACGTGACCAACTTTTAGAATAAAGCAGTGAAGGACTTCTACTATTTAAGTTAGAATTAAAAGACGAAGGAGAAGGGAAAAAACTAATGCTGTACTGTGAATTCCTCGAAAAGAAGACACCGTAAGTAAATCTTCAAAATTGTCTTTGCTTTAACTATTTGAACTAAGGCATGTTTTTTTTTTTTGGGGGGGGGGTATTGCATTTTTCTCCTTTATAAGTTTTAACTTTTTAAATACAAAGGTCATCATCATCATCATCATCATGTCGTGCCGGCAGCACGGATATCATTGACCCTCTCTCGCCACTTCTACCTATCGTTCATCACCTCTGGCAGGTCTTCAGGGCTACATCCCGTATCCTCACATAGCTGCTGTATGTATGTTCGAGCTGGTCGTCCTGCTTTTACTCGGCCATATGTGGGGGTCCATAGGAAATACAAAGGTAAATACTGTTAATTTAGTACGATACTTTTTCTTTTTAAAATGACTAATTAGTAGCGGATATGGAAGACCTAAACGTAAAACGCAGATCATTGAACATAAACTAGCAGCACCTAAGTGCTCTTTGTCTAAACAATATATAAAAAACTGTTTTAGCTACAAATTAAAATAAAGTAAAACAGTGGATAGCTGGACTTGAACTAAGTTAAAACTTAACAGATCTAAAGGAAAATCTTTTCTTCTCTGAACATATATCACTAGAAGCCATGGGAAACAGCATGATGGATGTGAAGTAAGGTGGATGAATCCAAAGTTGAGTCAACAGCGAAACTCGTCAGATTCTGAGCGGAAGGTCTTCAAAGGTCAACAGCCAAGGACAAATAATTCAGTCACGAAACTACTGCAACACATCTTTAAGAGTGGTGTCTATTGATGAGATAAAAACGCTATTTTGAAGGAGGCGCTCGTTGTGCAATGGTTATAGTCGTCGGAAACGGATACGGCGAAACGAAATCATAACCTGAATGATCCTGTTTGTATTTCAGATGGCGCTAATACACTTGGGAAAGATATGAATCCAACTATTCTCCTTCTAGCTATGGGTAAATTGTAGGGCAGATTTCGTTCATTAACCTTAGTGTAAAAACCGGTTTGGAAGAGGGAATTCAAACCTGTTAAACATCATTTAAAAATTTACCTTGTGTCGGATCCTTCTCGAGTAGAGGACTTGGTAAACACAAACACACACACACACACACACACATATATATATATACTTACCAATGGTGTTTGAAGTCTCACTTTCGCAGACTCGATCATCAGATCAAAAGCTAATCGAAAAACTGACAGTCACCAAGTTCCATTAAACCTGTACCTACACAATCAAACCTTAGATCTCTTATATCCACATATGTTCTATCACCGATATTGAGCACTCTTTAAACATAAGTAAGTAAAGTTGTCTCCCTTTGGTCGAGGGTGACCCAAAGGCTCCCTTTTCGATAGCTACTAAACCAAGTTGTTGGGGAAGGCGCTACTCCTTTCCCCGGATTGCTCCACTTTACCCTTGATCCTTACCTTATAATGCAGAGTTTTGAGCAAGGTAGCATCAAGTACCATTTTTTGAGTCTTTGGTATGACTCGACCTGGGATTGAACCCAGGTCTCCCGGGCTATTGGCGAACACTTTAACCATTATGCCAATATCCGGTATTCTCTTTAAATATAAATAAGTAAAATTGGCGACCTTAGTCGAGGGTGATCCGAAAGCTCCCTTCTCAATAGCTACTACACCGAGGAGTAGGAAAGGGCTCTACTCCTTACCCTGGATTGCTCTACTTTACCCTTGATCCGTACCTTATAATGCTGAGTGTTAGGCAAGGTGGCATCAAGTACCATTTTTGAGGATTGGGGAACACTCTACTCATTCGGCCAATTGTCCTGTTATATATAAAGAATGAATCATCATCATCATCATGTCGAGCCGCCGGCACGGATATCCCTGACCCTCTCTCGCCACTTCTCCCTATCATTCATCGCCTCCGGCAGGTCTTCAGGGTTACATCCTGTGTCCTCACATAGTTGCTGTATGTAAGTTCGAGCTGGTCGTCCTGCTTTTGCACGGCCATATGTGGGGGTCCATAGGAGTACATCACTTATGAGCTCGTCCCTGCTTCTCCAGCAGTGTCCTGCGTTTCTGGTTCGTCTAACTTGTATAGTTTTCGTGATGGGGGGCAAGTGTCCGTACAGTTGGCGTCTCGTGGGGTGTTGTCGCCAGGACTTGGTTAATACTGCTCTCAACATTCTTGTGTAATTTCCGTCTAGTTTCTTCTCCAGCCGTTTAGTTAGCGTCCATGTAGTGCATCCATATAGCAGTATCGACACAACCGCTAAAGAATGAATAAAAGAAAGAAAAGACTGAAAGAAAAAAAGAAAAATGTCTGTACGACAACCGGACTACATGAAAGTTATACCCCGCTTTAAAATTCACCTACTTTTAATAGAAGGGTTGGGTATATACATAAGCAGAGTGCGAGGATTCTCTATCCTAAGCAGAAGTTCTGATGTGGTAGCACTGATTCATAGCCCGTCTAGTCTCACCGTTGTGTTTGTTGGATAACCCATGGAGGTTGATATGCCATTTAACAAAGAAACCAAACTAAAACTAAAGTTAAATAGCCCATTCTGTCCCGGCTGTTTGATTATTTAACTGAGAGTAAACAAATGACGGATGTTCATTTGAAGCATTAGTGATACATAGCAATATTTGGAACCATTAAACTTTTTTGATACGCTAAATTGAATTGTTTGGCGTAGAATTATTGACATTTACTCTGTATTACGCCAAATTGAATTGAGGTGACCGTGGTGTAATGGTTATCGTCGCAGGATATGGACACGGCGATACGAGTTCAAATTTTGGTCGTGACTGATTGCATTTCACATAGCACTAATACCCTTGGGAAAGGTATGAATCCAAATATTCTCCCTCCAGCTAGGGGTAAATAGTAGGGCAGACTAGGTTCTTTAGCCTTGGTGAGGCAACTAGTCTAGGAGAAGGAAAACTCTGAACTCAAACCTGTTAAACTCCGCTTAAAAATTGATCTTGTGTCATATCCTTGCCCTGAGCGGAGGGGTTGGTAAATAGGATTATGCCAAATTGAATTGTTTAAAATTAAATGAATCCATTTTACTGTGCCAAAAAAATTAGCTCAGAATTGTTTTTAAAATGATATCTACAAGTTGTGTTTAGAAATTATAGATTTAATATATGTATTTAAAAAAGTTGTGGCATTAAATAGCCTACAATGGTTGATGTGCTATAAAACTGTTATGGTACCTACCTACGTGGTAATGGACGATTCCCCCCCCCTCTATACCGACTCTTCCTGGTCACTTCAAGAGACAGCCAGACACTAAACAATCTGTTGGTGAGGCTCCAGTGATGCAAAAGCTTTGGGGAATGTGACGCACCCCTTCATTACCATTACTCCCAGGTCCCCTCTGGTTCGGAGTGGTAGCACCTGAAAGGGTCCTATCTGTGTATCTCTGTTAAGCTGAACCGTTAGAAATAGAACTGTTTGATCGTATGTAAACAAAAAAAATTGTACTTATGCTAACTGAATTGTTTGAAATAGAACTGTTGACATTTAAACTCTACGTGTGCAAAATCGATTTGTTTGAAATAGAACTGTTCTTACATTTAACTGTATAAACCAAAAAACTGTATTTAAACAAATGACTAACTGTGAATAAATATAATACTGTGTGCTTATGCTTAACTGAATTGTTTTAGATAGAACCGTTTTTACATTTAATTATGTATTCGTATTAGAGAAAAATAAGTGACACCATTTAACTGTGTGCAAAAAAATGAGCTCAGACTTGTGTAAAAATGTTATCTACAAAATGTGTTTAGAAATCATATATTTAATATATATTTATAAAAAGATTTGGCATTAAATGACCAACAATGATTTATATACCATAAAACCGAAACCAAACCAAACCAATCTAAATTCTGTCTTTTAGAAACTTCTATTCTTGACTGAAGTTTCTGGTACCGTCTTGAAGGACAGACATTCTACACACACTTACATATAAGAGGCGTTTGTGATTTAATGGTGATCGCTGTAGGAAATGGACACAGCGACACGAGTTCAAATCCTGGACAAGGCTGATTGCAAACCGATACTTATCTTTTATTCAGCAAATAATGAAAGATACACAGAAGAGGATTGGAGGTACCTGTGATGTAATGGTTATCGCGGTAGGAAATGGACACGGCGATACAAGTTCAAATCTTGGACAAGGTTGATCACAAAACTATACTTAACTTTTATTTAGCAAATAATGAAAGATACACAAAAGACGATTAGGGGTAACCTATGATGAAAGGTTTATCCCCGTAGGAAATGGACACGGCGAAACGAGTTCAATCCCTGTATGAGACTCTTTGCAATTCGCATAGCCATAATGCCCTTATGAAAGGTGTGAATCTAGTTATTCTACCTTCGGCTATGCGTCAAATAGTAGGGCAGACTTGGTTCTTCAACCTTCGGATGGCAAACAGTCTAGGAGAAGGAAAACCTTGAGTTCAGTTCAAACCTGTTAAACTCCGTTTAAAATTGATCTTGTGTCTCGCATTCTGTCCGGAATATATATATATATATATATATATATATATATATATATATATATATATATATATATATATATATATTACATCCATGCTTATATATACTCATGCATGTGGAGGTGTAATAGTTAACATCGGAGGAAATGGACACGGCAACACGAGTTCAAATCTTGGCTGAGGCTGACTGCATTTCACATGGCACTAATACCCTTGGGAAAAGTATGAATCCAATTATTCTCCTCCCCGACTAGGAATAAGTAGTAGGGCAGATAGTCTTCTTCAGTTTTGGTTAAAAAGGAAAGCTCTTAATTCAAACCTTTTAAACTCCGCTAAATAACCTACCCGTGCAGAGGAGTGGGTAAATACACATATATATATATATATATATACTCACGATAAAATGAAAGAAAACGGTTTCAAGCTAACAAAGGAAAGAAGCAGAAGGTACCCTGCACAAACAATTACGTACGCAGACTACGCCGATGACATAGCGCTTCTAGCAAATACACTCGCCCAAGTTGATTCCCTGCTACATAGTCTAGAATGAGCAGCTGCAGGCAAAGGCCTCCGTGTCAATGTACACAAGACGGAATACATGTGCTTTAATCAAAAAGGTGACATCTCTACACTAAACGGTAGCTCTCTGAAACTAGTAGACAAGTTCACCTACCTAAGAAGCAGTGTCTCATCAACCGACATCAGTGTCTCATCAGTGTCTCATCAACAGACATCAACATGCAACTAGCAAAGGCATGGACAGCTATTCATAGGCTATTGGTCATATGAAAGTCAGACCAGACCAATAAAATGAAATGCAGTTTTTTCCAAGCAGCAGTTGTGTCGATACTGCTGTATGGATGCATCACATAGACGCTAACTAAACGTATGGAGAAAAAGCTTGACGGTAATTATACTACTGCGAGCAATACTGAACAAGTCCTGGAGTCAGCAGCCTCAAAGCAGTAGCTGTACGGCCACTTACCACCCATCACGAAAACTATCCAAGTTAGACGAACCAGACATGCGGGACACTCCTGTAGAAGTAGGGACGAACTCATAAGTGACGTACTCTTGTGGACCCCTTCACATAGACGAGCAAGTTTTATGGGTACGATGTTGGTTGAGTTATCTACCCTTGCTAGCCGACATAATT
This sequence comes from Sepioteuthis lessoniana, assembly GCA_963585895.1. NCBI lineage: Eukaryota > Metazoa > Mollusca > Cephalopoda > Myopsida > Loliginidae > Sepioteuthis > Sepioteuthis lessoniana. The sequence goes on from OY757915.1 coordinate 36,747,448, forward strand.
GGTTGCAATAACAACAAGAAAAAGGTGCTTTCTATAATTGTTGGTTTCTTTTTTCTTTCTTTCTTTCTTGCCATATTAACCATCTTAGGTTATTTAATGCTAAAGCCAACCTCGTAGAACAGCTGTGATACAATTTAATCCATATATATATATATATATATATATACACACACACACAGTGCGGAAGCAAAAATGGGGATAATTCTAGTACAATAATAAACGACTCTGTTATAAAACAAGATTAATTTTAATTTTTTAAAATAAACCACAAAATAAGAAGATAGACACAAAACAGTAAATTTACTCAATATGGCCCCCATTTTTTTTTCCAACTATTGTATCCATACGCCTTCGAAACGATTTGCATGCCTTCAAAATAAATTCTTCAGGCATTTTATTCCATTCCTCCTCAATAGCAGTTTTAAGTGAACTTATGTTTGGATGGGGAGTTTCATTAGTTTTGTCTTCTAAAACACCCCATATAGCATAATCAAGGGGGTCAAGTTCTGGGCTTGATGGAGAACATAAAGAAACTCCGATATTATTGGAATTTTTTTCTATTGGTTTCGGTATTAAGAAAATCAGAGATTCGTTGTCGTTTCTTTTCTTGCTCTCTCATAGGACTGAATGAAAAAAGTGCTTGAATAATAGAGCTAATAATGAAAATTTAGATTTATCGTGTTTTTTAGGGGTTTTTTTTTCAAATTGGACTAATTAGACTAAAAAAATGTTTTAAGAATTATTCCATATTTTGCATCCGCACCCAGTATATATATGATTTTGTGTGTGTGTATATATATATATATATGTAAATATATTTTGTAACAATTCCACAGTGTACAGTATTGATTATGTCGGGCGTGTAGATTACCAACTCACCTGACGATCAAAGACGTGAAACTCAGAGTCATGAGTTATCACCCTGTCTTATTTCTATAATTGTTAATACACTGCTGTAATGCTCTGGATTTTTGGTATGGAGCGCTGTGTATATTTTGTGGTTGAGAGATGCTTGTAACGTTGAATTCTAACCATAATTGTGGCTTATATTTTAGTTGAGCCCTCTTAACACACACACACACACACACACACACATATATATATATATATATACATATATATTCATGCAGCTGCAAACAAACAACAGCTGTGCGGCCAACAAAATCTTCATCAAAGTTTTTGGTCCGAACAGCTGTTTTTTTTTTGTTCATTATATATATATATATATATATAGCGCAGACATGGATAGTCTTTTAATGTGTACATGATATAGGGTTTAATGTAAAGGATTGTACAAAGCAGAAATAGTTTTGATACACCCTAATATTTAACAACTTGAATATTGAAATACAAAACAACACATTCTTCTTTCTTTCTTTCTTCCAACCGCTTCTACCGAGACTACGAAGTTGTAGATCCAGTCGTTTTCTTGGGCAGTTGCTTTAAAACAACCTGGCCTGCTAAACTTGTCGTAGATATTGCTTCAAATCATAAACAATTTCCATTAAAAAAAAAAAACAAGTTGTAACAACTTATTTTAAACTTCCAATGTTTTAAACGCAACTGGAAATAACCTGATTAAAAAGTGCCTTCATCGGTCATTCTTATTTCAGTTGAGAAAGAATAATTTAATCTATGATTTCACGCCCCCAAAAATAGAGAAACTGAAAGTCTAAATTCGACATGTAATGTGGTGGGGATTTAAAAATTACGAAGACGATACAGAAACAGCTAGGAAATTTTACAGTCAGTGCTTAGAGCCAAGTTGCCATTACAGACTACCAAGTCCTAAATAGGTTTCACTCTGGCGATACGTCACTGAGAGATGACCACAGACCAGGATGCTCATCAGAGCTCGATCAAGATGCTTTAATAGACGCGGTAGAATGCAATCCGTACAAATGTACTCGAGAATTAACATTTGAACTCAACACATCCCAATCTAAAATCTGCCGCTACTTGAAAAAGACAGGAAAAGTGAGCAGACTGCGCGTTTGGGTTCCTCATTGTCTTAGTGAAAAGAATTTGGAAGATTGGGTATCTGTAAAAACAAGTCACTTTTCAAAGCAGAAAAATAACTCGTTTTTCAAGAACATAATTACAAGCGACGAAAAATGGGTCTTTTATGTTCCCTTCTAAAAGCAGTGGGTTGACAAGAATGAATCTCTGCAGCCAACCCCAAAGGTGTCTGATCAGTCGGCTGGGGCGGTAGAATGCACCGACTGCTTCTCTGCAGAGGGGTAAGACCCTCTCTTAACGAGTGTCCTGATATGACACTAAACAATTTGATGGTGAGGTTCCGGTAATTTTGGAGTTTTGGGGAATGCGGAGTACCTCTTCATTACCATCGCTCACAGGTCCTCTCTGGCCCGGGGTGGTAGCACCTGATGAGAGTCCTATCAATGGGTTAAATAGAACTAAACAGTGTACTCATGCTAAACTGATTTGTTAGAAATAGAACTATTTTAACATTTTAGTATTTATAAACAAAAAACTGTACTTATGCAAAACTGAATTGTTTGAAATAGAACTGTTTTTAGCATATACACTGTGTACTTATGCTAAAATGAATTGTTAGAAATAGAACTGCTCATATGTATAGAAATTGATTTGGCATTAAATAATCTACAATGACTGATATGCCATTAGACCCAACCATATCATATATATTGAATATATGTGTATAAAAATGATTTGGCATTAAATAACCTACAGTGGTTGATATGCCATAAAACCCAACTAAACTAAATCTTATATATTTGATATATATGTATAAAGAGGATTTGGCATTAAATAACCTACAATGGTTGATATACCATTAAACCAAACCAAACCATATCATATATATTGAATATATGTATATAACAATGATTTGGCATTAAATAACCTACAGTGGTTGATTTGCCATAAAACCCAACTAAACTAAATCTTATATATTTAATATACATGTATAAAGAGGATTTGGCATTAAATAATCTACAGTGGTTGATTTGCCATAAAACCCAACTAAACTAAATCTTATATATTTAATATATATGTATAAAGAAGATTTGGCATTAAATAACCTACAATGGTTGATATGCCATCAAACCAAACCAAACCTAAACGCAAAGGTGGATCTACACTGAAGAAAAATTATGTTTTGTATATTGTGGAATCACCGCGGTATTAGTCATTTTGAGCTTTTAAAAGGTAATCAAAAAATCAATGCCGACTTCGGGGTATCCTCGTGGTGTAATGGTTAAATCGCTGGACCATGACATCCCAGTAACGAGTTCGAACTCCAGTTGTGCTATTACATTCACTTTCGGACCATTGCACTTTGGAAAGTTATAACCCCCCCCCCCCCCCCATTAACAATGGGTTAAATAATACCTACGTTCTCTACAAAACAGTGTGAATACCAAAATTTTTCTCGCGAAGATCAGGTGAAAACTTTTGTCGAAAACCTGTTGAGCTTGAAACCAGTAGAATTTCTCTGGAGAGAAATCAATAAGCAATCAAATGAATGGCAAGAGTTAATTCAAAATGATATTGATTGAAATTAATTCATTGTTAAATCATTCAGAAATAAGTTTTATTTTACTAAAATGGAAATTATTTATAACCCAACCCAACAGTTTGGAATTTCCTTGTTCTAAACAGATTACTGCTCTATTATTTATCCATAGTTGAAGGAGCAAAAATAATTTTGATACAGCCTAATAAATAACTTAAATATTTAAAAAATCGGGTATGTTTCTTTCTTCCTATCACCTAATCCAGGCGAGCCACATACAGCCATATACAGCTCATTGCACTGTTCTCCGCGGGAGCCTCTAAGAAATAAAAAAATAAAAACTTGCACTTGAATTGAGACGAAATTCTTATGATTTTAAAGATGTGGCTCTTTGATAATTCATAAACCAGTGATGTGGCTCGCCTACCAAAAAGTTTGCCCACCCCTGACCAAATCCATAAAATATTTCATCGGTCTATTAAAAAAAAGATTTATGTTCAATATTTTGCTAAATTTTAATGTTTTTCTTTTAAATTAATCTATGTAATTCGCTATCGACAGCCACCTATTGGTGAAGCTTAGAATATGCTGACTGTATCCCCAGTAGGGGGGGCGGGTAACCCACCCACACCTTACACACACACACACACAATAAGGGTATCCTTAGTATAATGCTGAAGTGCATCCGGTTGTAAAGCTTTAGTTTTCGAGATCAGGGGAAGAATGGAGTACCTCTTCATTCCCATTACTCCCAGGTCCACTTAGCTCATGAGTTATAGTATCTGTTAGGCTTCCATCAATAGGTCAAATAGATCTGTTTGAAAATCATTTGTATTCAATTAGAATGGAGGTGCTCGTGGTGTAATGGTTATCGTCGTAGGAAATTGACACGGCGACACGAGTTCAAATCCTGGACAAGACTGATTGCATTTCACATAGCACTAATACCCTTGGGAAAGGTACGAATCCAATTATTCTCCCTCCAGCTATGGGTAAATAGTAGGGCAGACTGAGTTCTTCAGCCTTGGTGAGGCAACTAGTCTAGGAGAAGGAAAACCTGTTAAACTCTTCTTAAAAATTGACCTTGTGTCATATCCTGCCTGAGCGGAAGGGTTGGTAAATATGTGTATTCTATTAGAATACTTGATGGCATATAACTAAAAATTATTCTTATGGAGAATAATTACCTGAAACTGTTTAGTAAGGTTTGTTATCACTAACTTGAAACCATACAGCTGAATGCAAAGAATGGTTATAAATAATAATCAAACATTTTCAAATTAATCAAATTTCGGTATCGGGCAAGGAGAGTTGATATGCCGTTAAACAACCAAACCCAACCAAACTAAACCCAACCAAACCAAATCATCAAAAATATCGGAAGAAATTATACTCAGGTTTACAATCAGCTGTTAATTGATTAGACAACTGACCTTAGACCATCGATCCCGAATCGATCTCTAAAAATAACTGTATCCCCTGTAGAGGTGGAAGGAGGGAGAAACGCAACTCTCCAAATAAAGCAGTGTCCTGGATACGACACTGAACTCCATTTAATGATGAGGCTACAGCTTTGGAGCCCTGGGGAGTGCGGGTTACCTCTTCATTCTCATTACTCCCAGGTCCACTTTGAGCCAGAGTGATTGCAAATGTTAGGCTACCATCTAAAGGTCAAATAGATCTGTTTAAAAATCATTTGAATTCGCTTAAAATACTTGATACTATATAAATGTAAATTAATCTTATCGAGAATAATCACCTGAATACCCCAGTCGGCTTGGGCTGTAGAATACACCGACTGCATCTCTGCAAAAAAGTAAAAACCCAACCACCAACAAGTGTCTTGGGTATGATATTAAATAATCGGATGATGAGGTTCCAGTAATGCTGGAGTTTGGGGGAATGCGGAGTACTCCTTCATTAAGATCGCACCCGGGTCCACTCGAGCCCGAAGTGGTAGCACCTCAAAGGGTCCTATCAAAGGGTCAAATAGAACTGTCTGGCATTTAAACTGTGTAATAATGCTAAACTGAGTTGTTTGAAATAGAACTGTTTGATTATTTAACTGGGAGTAAACAAATGACTGATATTTAATTGAATTATATATGATACATAGATATACTTGGAACCATTTAATTTTGTTGACATTCTAAACTGAATTGTTTGAAATAGAACTGTTTGATTATTTAACTGGGAGTAAACAAATGACTGATATTTAATTGAATTATATATGATACATAGATATACTTGGAACCATTTAATTTTGTTGACATTCTAAACTGAATTGTTTGAAATAGAACTGTTTGATTATTTAACTGGGAGTAAACAAATGACTGATATTTAATTGAATTATATATGATACATAGATATACTTGGAACCATTTAATTTTGTTGACATTCTAAACTGAATTGTTTGAAATAGAACTGTTTGATTATTTAACTGGGAGTAAACAAATGACTGATATTTAATTGAATTATATATGATACATAGATATACTTGGAACCATTTAATTTTGTTGACATTCTAAACTGAATTGTTTGAAATAGAACTGTTTGATTATTTAACTGGGAGTAAACAAATGACTGATATTTAATTGAATTATATATGATACATAGATATACTTGGAACCATTTAATTTTGTTGACATTCTAAACTGAATTGTTTGAAATAGAACTGTTTGATTATTTAACCGGGAGTAAACAAATGACTGATATTTAATTGAATTATATATGATACATAGATATACTTGGAACCATTTAATTTTGTTGACATTCTAAACTGAATTGTTTGAAATAGAACTGTTTGATTATTTAACTGGGAGTAAACAAATGACTGATATTTAATTGAATTATATATGATACATAGATATACTTGGAACCATTTAATTTTGTTGACATTCTAAACTGAATTGTTTGAAATAGAACTGTTTGATTATTTAACTGTGTATTCGTATTAAATAGAAATAAGTAAAACCTTTTAACCATTTGAAGGGAAAAATGAGCTCAGACTCATTTAAAAATATTAATCATATATTTAATATATCCTATTTACCAACCCCTCCGCTCGGGCAGGATATGACACAAGGTCAATTTTTAAGCGGAGTTTAACAGGATTTAATTCAGAGTTTTCCTTCTCCTAGACTAGTTGCCTAACCAAGGCTGAAGAACCTAGTCTGTCCTACTATTTACCCATAGCTGGAGGGAGAATAATTGGATTCATACCTTTCCCCAAGGGTATTAGTGTTATGTGAAATGCAATCAGTCTCGTCCAGGATTTGAACTCGTGTCGCCGTGTTCATTTCCTACGACGATAACAATTACACCACGGGCACCTCCACCAAATCATATATTTAATATATGTGTATAAAAAGTAGGTAGAGTATTCGCCAATGATCCGGGAGACCTGGGCTCAATCCCAGGTTGCGTCATAGCAAAGACTTTAAAAATGGTACTTGATACCTCCTTGCTTAACACTCAGCAATATAAGGTACATATCAAGGGTAAAGTGGCGCAATCCAGTGAAAGGAGTACCATTGTATACACTTATAAAAGCCAGCCCAATTGGCTCGAGCTGTACAATACACTGACTGCATTTCTGCAGAAGAGTAAGACCCCACTCCAACTATATGTATATGACATTAAACCATCTGGTGGTGAGGCTCCAATAATGCTGGAATTCTGGAGAATGTGGAGTATACTTTCGTTGCTCCCTGATCCACTTCGGACCCTTAATTTTAGCGACTGAAAGGGTCCAATCAACAGGTCAAATAGAACTGTTTGAGATTTTAACTGAGTGCAAACAAATGACTAATGATAAATTAAATAGTTTGAAATAGAGCTGTTTTATGATTTAACTGTATGTAAATAAATGACTGATATCGAATTGAATTGTTAGTAATACATAGCAATACTTTGAACTATTTAACTTTGACTTACGCTAAATTGAATTCTTTGAAATAGAACTGTTTGACCATTTAACTGTGAGTAAACAAATGACTGATGTTAGTGATATATAAAAATACTTGGAACAATCTAACTTTGTCGACTTAAGTTTACAAAACATATAATCTAATGATAATCTAATCTATTCTCATATAATCTAATGATAATCTAATACAAATCATATAATCTAATGATAATCTAATACAAATCATATAATCTAATGTGTATGAATAAACCAATCGGATTTGACATTAAATAACCTACAATGGTTGACATACCATGAAACCAAACCAAACCAAACCAAACCAACTAAAAGCAAAAAATGTGTACTTACATCTATATAGATAAACTCGGACAATGGTGTGGGTCCCGTAGTCTTATGGTTAATGTCGTAAGAAATAGACACGACGAACCGAGTTCAAACCCTGGCTGTCGCTGTTAGCATTTCACATAGCGCTAAGACTCTCAAGGGAAAGGAATGAATCTAACTACTCTCCTTCCATTTATGGATAAAATGGTAAGGTAGACTGGCTTCTTTAGTCTTGGGACAACAACCAACCTAGGAGAAGGAAAATTCTGAATTCAAAACCTGCTAAACTCCGCTTATAAAATTGACCTTGTGTCGCATCCAGTTCGTAAGTCCGAAATTCTGTGGGAATAATTATTTAGAAATTATTTAGTTATTTTAAACTCCTTGCAAAAAAAAAGGCTGAGTTAAATAATCCAACGCAAATTAACATAAGATAACGCAACCAGGAAACTGACAGGAACTAAGAGTTGCAACGTGACAACTAAATTTTATTTTTAAAAAAATTTTAATTATTACCAAGGGAGCTAACTCTACAAAAGTTTTACAGATTTATCTTTCGTTAAAATCTTTGCATTTACGCAGCCGTCCTGTTTGGGGGATGAAGCGACACAAGGATATTTTTAAGCGGGGTTTAACAGGTTTGACTTTGGAGTTTTCCTTTTCCAAGATCAGTTGCTTGACTGAAGTTAAAGAGTTTAGTTTTTTCTAAGATTTGACGGTGGGAGAATATTTGAATTCATACTTTTCCCATGGGTATCATCGACACCTAAAATGCGAACAGCCTTGTTCAGGTTTTAAACTCAGGTCGTAAACCTGTTAGGTTTTTTGTTTGTTTGTTTGTTTTGTTTGTTTGTTTTTTATTGGTAGAATAAATGTAATGATAAAGTAACCCACAAAACAACAGTTGAATGGCCATTTATCTCTGATCTCACAAAGCATCCAATTAAGACCAGCAAGACATGCTGGATAATACTGGAAAAGTTAGGATAAATTCATAAGTGACGTTCTTTTACAGACTCCGACACTATAGAAATTTATTTCTAACAATAGAACAAGACTGGCTACGTGTGGCTCTTAAAAGCAATTTTGGCGCTTTTGAAGTGAAACGGGAGAAGTGGGCCTAAACGGCAAGCACCAAGCAGCCCCCATCCATTTTTATCAGCAGCTACTACTGATCTTCAGTGCCCCCTCGTTTTTTTTTGGGGGGGGGGTGTGAAGGCAATAAAAAGATAGCCAACAAAAAGGTATTTGTTACTCGCTTCTTTAATCGTTAAAAAGCAACTAAATTGGCAAGGAGCTATCCGAGAAATTCAATTTTAAGTCAACTTAACAGAATTTTCATTTAAATTCAACTGAAATTCAAGAATTCGACTAAAAGTCAACTTAACGGAAAACTCAACTAAAATTAAACGAAAGCTGAAAATCTAACCAACATTTCAACGAAACCACGAAGAAATTTATCTTCCAGACACACACACACACACATTCTCTCTCTCTCTCTCTCTCTCTCTCTCTCTCTCTCTCTCTCTAGATGTCCCGCAAATTACAGCGAATTTGCAACGCTTATCTTATCTATCTTTTCTCTTCTTTTGTTTATATTATATAAATGTGTTTTCTAAAACTTTGTCGTCTGTATTATCTTTTTGAATCAATATCCCAACTAGAAAACTGCGGAATCAACTGCTAGAAATTTATCTACTAAAGCCCTGCTATTTTCCCAAAATATTAAAAATTTCTTAGCTTACCCATATATTTTATTGTCATTCCCTTTATATTGCAAATCTATTATTATTATTAATAATATCTCAGAGTTTTTCACACCAGCGTTAGCTGATGGTTTTTCATTCGAGTCTGAGTGTCTTCTCAGTACTCTGACCGTTCTCAATTATGTATCAGTTTGGATGGTCTCCACCCGTCTGCCAACTTCCAAGTCCTCTGGTCCCTTTAGTAATCCTTTATTTACTTGTTTAAATTTCTGAGACGAAGCTTGTTAATTTTTATCATTATCTTTATTACAACGTTTGGGCCGATATGTCCTCCGGTCTTCTTCAGGTGTTTGTCGAACTCGGGAACCTTCACGGAACTTCGAACTACGTTCTTTATTGAAACCACGGGGGTCGCCTGTTCTGATTCCGTTTGCCATATCCGGGTACAAGTGTTAAGTATTCCTGTATATTACTCGCCAGAAGATTGAACCTGCAACCTTCAGATGATTGTCTCCTTAGAAGCTCAGGGAACCAACGCCTATACCCGTTTAGCTAGAATTACTACTATTATGTATGATTTTTTACCTGTGCTCATATTCAGATTCCAGTTTGTTTGTGGGGGGGTATCTAACCTTCTTGATTATCGGTTCCCATATTGTATTCAACTCTATACTTGGTTTACTCAGCAGGTCATTGTAGCCTAACATATGTGCTGATTCCTTAAGGTGTCTAATCCTCCAATGTTCAGCCCTATCAATTATTTCAACTTTGTCCCATAAGGGGAGATGATTTCCATTTTCCTTCCATATATGGTCCGCCATACCCGACTTTTCAATCTCTCCTCGTACTATTGCTTCCCGATGTTCTTCTAGCCTTACTTTTAGTGGGCGACCTGTCTCACCTTTGTATATTTTACCACAACTGCAAGTGATGAAGTAAATAGAGTTCTTGGTCATGTTGAATTCCATTGGTGGTTTGACCCGGAAGAGATACCAACGGTAAAAATATCAATGAGAGATGACAGAACCCGAATCCAACAATATCTGGATAAATCGTACAAACAGGAATTCAATATGGTCAAGGCTCATCAAATTACGAAGTTGGAGAAGATGAAAAACACCAATACGAAAATCCAATCCCATTACTCACCAGTGGAAGCCATTGTCAACATCAGTAAGCGACAGTTAACTCCGGAAAAATTAGTGCTAAACAAAGGTCTCAACTTCGCCACTACTATCAAGCGAATTCCCTACTTAGATCTAATTGCATCAATCGAGGATGCAGCTTTAAAAATACCCAAGGCAAGTGCCGATGAACTAAGATGGAAAGTGAGACAAGCACTTGGGAAATCAAAGCCTCCGAAACCTAACATCTCAAAAACGGAAAGACAGGCACTACATGTTCCACAGGTTATTATTATTATTATTATTATTATTATTATTATTATTATTTCCTTTATATGGCGAATTTTGCATTATTATTCCCTTTAACATGTAGAAACACTAGTGTTGGCCAATCATCAAAAATTTTTAATCTTTATTAAAATAAAGTAAAATTTGGGATTTTTAAAACTAAGTGTTCAATAACATATACTTATTCATGATTTGATTTATAGATAATGATTTATTGTAGATTTATTACGTTTTTATTTTTGGGAGGTTTTTGGGGTTTGTTTTTTTTTTGTTTTTTTTTTTTGTTGTTTTTTTTTTTTTGTTTTTTCAATGTTGAGTAAATTTTAGACAGTGATATTACTACCTGTGTAAATTTTCTTTTGGTAGAAAGAAAACGAATCGAATAGATAACGGATATAGAAAGGATTTCAACACGAATGTTATACACGTGTAACCACCATTCTCGTGTAATTACGCAAAATCATCTAACGGCCGTAAGTAAACGCTTTTTTAAATCACAAACTGCACCAAAATGAAGATGAACGAACGTCTAATGTAATGTCCGCTTTTAGTTGATTTTGTGTCTACATAGATATATATATTTCTTTTAAATACCCTATCCGGTGGCAAAAGCTGCTCGGTAGCGCCAGGAGTGGCAGTACCGCCTTGAGCTACCGAAACTGTGTTATCACCCTGATTGGCGGCTGATGAGGCTAGGGTATCGCACGTGCTTTCACACGTTGTATGATGAAAAAAAAAAAAAAAAAATTGGTAGCCTGGCTGTGACCTTTTATTTCTGTTAGCAAAAATAAAGGAGCTGTTGATAAAGGGAGGTAACTTATAAGCGTCTTACAGAATAACTTCCCTTGATATGCAGTTGTCTCCCCTGCATTAAAAATTTTGAATTACTTCATTCAGAAAAAAATTTATATTGTATTCCTGTCCTATGATTTGCGATCTATTTTAGGGTTTCAAGTAACTAAAATAATAATCCTTAGTAAACAATTATAGCTTCAAGTAACTTAGTGTGAGACATTTCCATACAGTTAAATTGTTTCAAGTATTCCTACCCAACATAATTCTATTTGGTTGTCTAAATTTCTGAGACAAAGCTTGATGATTTTTATCATTAAGGGTTTTCGCACTATTGTCTTCATCTTTATTGTTATTTCCACAACGTTTTGCCTGGTATGTCCTCTGGCCTTCTTCAGGTGTTTGTCGAACTCAGGAAAATACACGGAACTTCGAAAAAAATATCTGAATATAAGCACATTTAAAAATCATACATAATAGTAGCAATTCTAGTCAAGTAAGAACATTAAGTTTATAAGTCCCAAAAATTCACTCTGATTTGTCCAGCAGGACACATAGCGTAACGGTTATAGGCGTTGGTTCCCTAAGCTTCTGGGGAAGATTACAGACGAGTAACAATACATGAATATTTAACACTTGTACCCGGAACGGAACCAGAACAGGTGACCCCGTAGATTCAAAAAAAGGACGTAGTTCGAAGTTCCGTGAAGGTTCCCGAGTTCGACAAACCCCTGAAGAAGGCCGGGGGACATATCGGCCGAAACGCTGTGGAAATAATAATAAAGATGAAGACAATAGTCCGAAAACCCTCAATGATAAAAAAGGATTCTATTTGATTATAATAATCATTTGTGGAAGAGTTCCCAAATGGAAGTGGCTAACGTGTTGGACTGTAGTAAGCAAATTCTGACTCCAGTCACGCTATTAACGGCATATCTACACATCGAAGATTATTTCATATCTAGGGGTTTGGGAATCGTGTTCATATTAACATTTCTGTGTTATTGGTTCTTTAGAGCGTTTTTTTTTTTTTTTCATCATCATCATCATCATGTCGTGCCGCCAGCACGGATTTCCCTGACCCTCTCTCGCCACTTCTCCCTATCGTTCATCACTTTTGGAAGGTCTTCAGGGTTACATCCCGTATCCTCACATAGCTGCTGTATGTATGTTCGAGCTGGTCGTCCTGCTTTTGCTTGGCCATATGCGGGGGTCCATAGGAGTACATCACTGATGAGTTCATCCTTGCTTCTCCAGCAGTGTCCTGCGTGTCTGGTTCGTCTAACTTGTATAGTTTTCGTGATGGGAGGCAAGTGGCCGTATAGTTGGTGTCTTGTGGGGTGTTGTCGCCAGGACTTGTTCAATATTGCTCTCAACATTCTTGTGTAATTGCCGTCTAGTTTCTTCTTCAGCCGTTTAGTTAGCGTCCAAGTAGTGCAGCCATATAGCAGTATCGATACGACCGCTGCCTGGAAGAAACTGCGTTTCCTTTTATCGGTCAGGTCTGATTTCCATATGATCGAGTGCCTATCGATAGCTGTCCATGCTTTCATTAGTCGTGTGTCGATGTCTTTTTCGGTTGATGAGACGCTGCTTTCTAAGGTAGGTGAATTTGTCTACTCGTTTCGGAGAGGTTCCGTCTAGTGTGGTAATGTCGCCTGTTTGGTTGTAACACATATATTCAGTTTTGTGTGCATTTACATGGAGGCCAATGCCTGCGGCGGCTCGTTCCAAACTATGCTGTAGTGTATCGGCTTGGTTAGGCGTATTCGCCAGTAACGCTATGTCATTGGCGTAGTCGGCGTCGGTAATTGTTTTTGCAGGGTATCTTCTGCTTCTTTTCTTTGGCAGCTCGAAGCCATTTTCTCTGATTTTGTCGATCGAAGTTCTAAGCACGTAGTCCAGACAGATGATAAAGAGGTATGGAGCTAGCGTATCCCCTTGTAGTACTCCTGCAACAATGTTGAAGTATTCTGTGTCTCCATCTGGTGAACGTACTTTCACTTTGGTGTTTCTGTAGAGAATCGTTATTGCTGTTTCTTTTGGTAGGCCGTATGCTAGTAGGATTTGTTCCACCTTCCCTCTGTGTATGGAATCGAAGGCATTGGTAAAGTCGACAAATAGTAATGTCGCCTGTAGGTTTTTTGCCCGTACGCCTTCAAGGATTCTACGGATGGTCAATATTTGTGAGGTTGTGGATCTATTTCTTCGAAAGCCATTTTGGTTTTTCCTAAGAATGTTGTCTATTTTGGGTTCTATGCGGTTTCGTAGTAAGGCATTGTAGATTTTGGCTGCTATGGATGTAAGTGTTATACCTCGATAGTTCTTGGCTAATCCGAGGTCACCCTTTTAAGGGAAAGGAAGGATGCATCCCTTCATCCATCTTTCTATCCTATTTTGATTATAGACTGCGTTGCATTGTCGGAGCAGTATGTCGTCGAAATGTCTGGTCATCGATACTTCTGGGGGGGGATCTCGTCAAGCCCTGCAGCTTTCCTATTTTTAATTTTTCTAAGAACCGAGTCGAGTTTTTCTTTGGTGAACGGACCTAGTTTAATGTTTAATTGCTTACTGATAATTCTGGTGATCGGTGGGTTTCCAAGTAGATTTTCGAAATGCTGTTTCCATAGTTTTTCTTGTTGGCTTGCAGCTTTCAGTTTTGCTTTGGCTGTGCTCTTCCTTCTACTCACTTCGTTTATTGTTTGCCAGGCGCCCACAGTCATATGATTTCAAATATTCTTATCGAATAGATATATTTATATGGTTTCAAGAATTCCTTCCTAACATTCAACAGTTAAATGATTTCAAATATTCTTATTGGGCACAAATTATTTTATTTATCGAGTATATAAGACTTACACTCCTAAATTTTTTAAATGGCCGTGATACAAGAAAATTCTTGAAAATAGGATCTTGATTCACTTGTCCCCGAAACAAAGATAGAGGACGTCGTTAAACTAATTAGTTTCGGGAACAGATTGGTCAGGGAAGTCACGTGATTTATGCTCCCAACTACGTCCGCACCTTTGATTTTGTCCCGCGCAAAATAAACTGTGTGTTTAGAGCCGATCATATGACAAAGTTTAACTATATATACGCTAGACTTCCAATAATTCGCTCTCTTACATTTTGATTCCCAGGGACAGCTCTCATTCTCTCTTTCAACTCTTACATTCTGAATCCCATGTAGAAAAATAGCTTTTTACAAATTTCATCTCTTTTTTATCAGTAGGAGTTTACATATTTATGAATGATGTAGCTCTTCTTTTTTTTTTTTTTTTTTTAAATAACCCAAATCCTTAAGTACGTATTTACCCAACCCCTCCGCCATGGTCGGGATACGACAAAAGATCAATCTTTAAAACAGATACAGCTGGTTTGGAACTCAGAATTTTATCTTCTCTCAGACTGGTTGCCTTACCAAGGCAAAAGAATCCAGTTTGCCCAACTATTTACCGTAGCTAAACGATAACAGATGGGTTCATTAAGTATGCATACCAAATATGGTAAATCTACAACAAGCTGTTTGGCTATTTATAGATAGCAAACAAGTTCTTCCGAATTAATAGGGGCGTATCAGAAAAATGTTGGACTCTGGCCTCGAGGTAAGCGAGTTCGAACTCCAGTCGCGCTATAACATTCACTTTCACACTAAGACCATTGGAAAAAAAGGATGAACCCCCTTATTTGGATGAACCCAAATATGGGAAAATAGTATCACACATGTTCTACAAGAATTTCTTTGGCATTAAGTAGCTCACGAAGGTTGACATGCCATTAAAACAAAAGAAACCAATATATATACCACCATACCTTCGACGAACAGGATGCGACACGAGGTCAGTTTTATGCGGAGTTTAACTGGTTTGAATTCAGAGTTTTCCTTCTCCGAGATCATTTGAAGGCTAGAGATCCCAGTCTACCCTACTATTTACCCATAGCGAAAATAGTTAGATTCATACTTTTTCAAGGGTATTAGTGCTAGGTGAAATGCAAGCAACCTCGTCCAGGATTTGAAATCGGTTCGCAGTGTCCATTTTTTACGACGTTAACCATTATACCACGAGACTTTAAACATGATAAACAACAACTTGATTACTCTCTAAACATTTTCATGATCACCCTCTCTACAACCTGATGACCCCTCTCTACAAAAACCTGTTGATCACTCTCGGTACATTCTCACGATCATATTCTTTACAACCTGTTGATCACTCTGAACATTTTCATGATCACTCTCTATTCAACTTGTAGATCACCCTCTCTACAACCTGATGACCCCTCTCTATAAAAACCTGTTGATCACTCACTGAACATTTTCACGATCACTCTCTGTTCAACTTGTAGATCACCCTCTCTACAACCTAATGACCCCTCTCTATAAAAACCTGTTGATCACTCACTGAACATTTTCACGATCACTCTCTGTACTTTCTCATGATCACTCTCTCGACAGCCTTATGATCACTATATTTTATTTTTTTCATTTTACGAAGTTTTATTTTATGTAAGTAATCACACATCCTGTCATCATTATCATGTCGTGCCGCTAGCACGGATATCCCTGACTCTCTCTCTCGCCACCCCTCCCTATCATTCATTGCTTTTGGCAGGTCTTCAGAGCTACATCCCGTATCCTCACATAGCTGCTGTATGTATGTTCGAGCTGGTCGTCCTGCTTTTGCTTGGCCATATGCGGGGGTCCATAGGAGTACATCACTGATGAGTTCGTCCTTGCTTCTCCAGCAGTGTCCTGCGTGTCTGGTTCGTCTAACTTGTGTAGTTTTCGTGACGGGAGGCAAGTGGCTGTATAGTTGGTGTCTTGTGGGTTGTTGCCACCAGGACTTGTTCAATATTGCTCTCAACATTCTTGTGTAATTGCCGTCTAGTTTCTTCTTCAGCCGTTTTGTTTGCGTCCAAGTAGTGCAGCCATATAGCAGTATCGATACGACCGCTGCCTGGAAGAAACTGCGTTTCCTTTTATCGGTCAGGTCTGATTTCCATATGATCGAGAGCCTATCGATAGCTGTCCATGCTTTCGTTAGTCCTGTGACGATGTCTTTTTCGGTTGATGATACGCTGCTTCCAAGGTAGGTGAATTTGTCGACTAGTTTCAGAGAGGTTCCGTCTAGTGTGGAAATGTCGCCTGTTTGGTTGTAACACATATATTCAGTTTTGTGTGCATTGACATGGAGACCAATGCATACGGCGGCTCGTTCCAGCCTGTACCCTAGCACATTTCATCTTTATTGGATTTGATACGTGTAAGCGTCACTGTCAGATTTTACTTGCCTGAAATTCAAGCCTAATATCACAAAAGCATGTCATTAAAAACTTTATAAAACGATGTTTCAATCCAATTACTAATAGTGTAATTTGACCGATTCTAGTTCATTTATGTAGGTGAACTAATTACCAGGAAAATGGGACTAAGTCCAGGCTGTCACAGCGTCTCACACACACACACAAATTTTGAATCACACAACGTATCTTTTGTAAACGATTGCAGATTACCAAAAATAATACATTAAAAGACAACCTCTGTTTCAACCTAACCTTTTCTTATTTGTTTTGTTTGCTCGTTTTAATCAATAAATTTCAGTATTTTATTACTGTAGTCGGAAAACTACTCTGTGACAATTTTGAGTAACATTTCTTTATGAACTCTTTTAAACAAAAAATTTATCAGAAAATCTCTTCAAAAAGAAACACTATCTTTTTAACAGTAGCCCGTACAACAGACTTAGCGCAAGACATCATCTCTGAAAGCAAGCTCAAAAACTTGTATTATATCCTCAGACTCACGATCTGTCGGCCCAGTCGGCCAGAGCTGTAGTATATACCGACTGCATCTCTGCAGAGAAGTAAGACTCCCCCAACGAGTGTCCTGGATACAACACTAAACAATGTGGAGGTGCCCATAGTGTAATGATTATCATCGTAGGAAATGGACACGGCGACACAAGTTCAAATCCTGAACGAGGCTGATTACATTTCACGTAATACTAATACTCTTGGAAAAGGTATGGATCCAATTATTCTCCCTCCAGCTATTGGAAAATAGTTGGGCAGATTAGGTTCTTCAGCCTTGGTTAGGCAACCAGTCTCGAAGAAGGAAAACTCTGAATTGAAACCAGTTAAAAATTGACCTTGTGTCACATCGTGCTCGTGCGGAAGAGTTTGTAAATACATATATAGGACACAAAACAATCTGATGGTGAGGCTCCAGTAATACTGAAGATTATGGAAATGTGGAGTACCCCTTCATTGGCATCGCTCCCAGGTCCATTCTTGTAGCTTCTGATAGGGTCCTATCTATGGGTCCTATCTATGGGTCATTTAACTGTGTGTAAACAAATGACTGTTTAATTGAATTGTTAGTGTTAAATAAAAATACTTGAAAACACTCAACTATGTGCAAACAATGGTTAATAGTAAATAGAATTATTCGTATTTGATAGAAACAACTGAAACCATTTAACTGTGTGCAAAAAATGAGCTCAGGATTGTTTAAGAATGTTATTTACAAAATGTGTATAGAAATCATATTTTTGATATATATGTATAAAAAGGATTTGGCATTAAATAACCTACAATGGTTGATATGCCATAAAACCAAACCAACGAAATCATGCTCTGTCTTAATATTACTGAAAAATAAAAAATAAAAACTGGAAAACCTCTTAATCATTAAACTACCAAGTAGATTAGGCTCTATATTCAACTCTTAAGAGAATTTTATATGCTGGATACCAAGCCACATTGAAGTGAAGGGAAATAAAATAGCTAATTTGGCGGCCTAATTGGCTCTAGATTTGACCCCAACAAATTGAAAATTCCATATGCTGACTTTAAGTTAATCGATTTATTCATACAAAATGGCAAAGATGCTAGGATAACAACAATCACAAGTTCTTAATCAAACCCACTTTGGGAGACAGGAAAGTAGCACTCAGAAAATCCAAAAAGAAACTAGTCGCAACATCCTGATTATGCATTGGTCACACAAGACTTACACATTCCCTTTATACTCAAACAAGAACAATAAATTCGATGTATAACATGTCAAACACCCTGCACTTTTAAACACTTTTTCATAGAATGTAAAACTTTCACTCATATCAGAAAACGCTTTTTCAATGTAAATAATGTGAAAAATCTTTTTAAAAATATCAACATAGATGAAATTCCGTTCCTTTTGACAGAAACAAAATTATACCAAAAATTATACCATAATTATACCATAATTATACCAAAAACCTGATTGGTGCCGTACAAGTAACTTTGCAACACGATTCCCGACGATGCTAGGATATCGTCAAAACCATTAACTACAAATTCTTATCTCTAGGTATAGAGACAGGTTGATATGCCGTTAATATCCTTTAGACCAAATATAACTTTATGAATTCGCTACAATGTTCACGTTGTCATCGTCATATTTTTTACATAAAATGAATAAAAACTTTTTTTTTTCTTTTTAAATACGGATTTTAAAAGCAAAAGACGAAACTTTGTAACAAGAAAATTTAGCAAACAATCTAATTTAATCAAAACAATAATGCTGTGCTTCATATCGAAAATCATGGTTTACCCTGTTTAGCGTCCTGTGATTACTCCCTGTGAATGACGTCACTAACTGTTGATGGATAGTTCTCTCTCTCTCTCTCTCTCTCTCTCTCTCTCTCTCTCTCTCTCTCTCTCTCTATCCGTTCTTGACTCGACAACCAGAAAACACATCTCACGTCCCAACAAACCTCGTGTCGTACAACGCATGGCACCATGCTTTGTCGGAAGAACTTTTATTCTACAAAGGACTCTTCAGCTACTAAATTAGACTTTCTCTCCATAATTCAATTGTAGCATTTCATTTAATTCCTGTATCTATCACGTTTGCTCAGGCAATAAATATGGTGTTGTTAATTCGTCGGGAATCGTTTTATATTGTTTGGTACGAGGGAATATTAAAACATAAATTCCTTCTGTTACAAGTGTTCAAATTGTGTTTCTTATTCTATAATAATTGTTGCAGTGAGTTTTGGTACTCAGATACAACAAATATACGAAGACAAAGCTTCAAGTTGTGGATATCAAATCCCACTCGATCCTATCCAACACTAGTATCGTATTCAATTATTTATTATGCGACTGTGCGTTTGACAGCGGTTGAATATGAAGTATACGTTACAGTCTGGTTTTGTGGAATTTTTTCCGTCGGCTCATGGATAATTATTATAAAAGTTATAAAGTATGAACTTCTAGTTTTGAGAAGCTGCAAAATGCACGGTGTTAATAAGTTTGACATATAAAAACATATTAAACTTAGTAAATCCAAAAATAGTTTTTCAATGTCTCAAATCAATTTCCAGTGTTCAAATACAAAATGGCCGCCACATATCTGGCATTTTATGGCAAATCCATGATATACTAAGATAGAAGAAACGGAAGGAAAGACAGTAAAATCTCATTTATATATCAGCCCATTCGGCAGGTGCTGTAGTATACACCTACTGCATCTCTGCAAAAGGTCAAGACTAACGAATGTCCGGAATATGACATTAAACAATCTGATGGAGAGGCTCTAGTGATACTGATGCTTCGGGGAATGCTGAGTACCCCTTTATTATCATTGCTCCCATGTCCAATTTGGCCCGGAGTGGTAGGACCCTATCAGGTCTTCATCATCATCATCATGTCGCGCTGGTAGCACGGATATCCCTGACCCTCTCTCGCCACTCCTCCCTATCGTTCATCGCCCTAGGCAGGTCTTCAGGACAACATCCCGTATCCTCACATAGCTGCTGAATGTATGTTCGTGCTGGTCGTCCTGCTTTTGCACGGCCATGTGTGGGGGTCCATAAGAGTACATCACTTTATCAGGTCCTACCAATAGGTAAAATAGAACTGTTTGATAATTAAACTGTGTGTCAACAAATGACCTACGTTAAATCGAATTGTTAACAATAGAAACTATTTGGCGATTTAATTGTGTGGAAACAAATGACCGATGTTTAATTGAATTTTAAGTGATACATAGCAATATTTTAACGGTGTGCTAACGAATGAGTCATATTGAATAGAATCATTAGGGTTGATCAGCAATACTTGAAACTCCTTAACTGTGTGCCTTAATTGAATTATTAGTGTTACATAGAGATGCTTGAAACCATTTAACTGTATGCAAATAAAACTATTTATGTGAGATAGGAATATTTTAAACCATTTCCGTGGATGCAAACAAATGATTAATTCTAAATTTCAATCATACATCCTAGATGCATCAAGGAGGTCTTCAGTGATGCACTGTCTTCATCGCCGATTTCGGGTTATTTTTGCATCATATCGGCTCCGACAGAAACCCCGGCATGAATCTGGAAGAGCCAAGCCGCCTCCTTGATCGCGACGTGCTACGCTCGTGCCTCTACCAAAGCAAAAGCAATAAGGCCGGACTTCGGCCGTTCTTATAGACATCTGTCCTTCAGTAACAGCCAATGAAAACAGGGCATTCCACACTCCTCTACTATATATAATACCATCTTTACCTCATCCGGTTTCGGTTGACTACTTCCGGATTCGGTACCGAGGGAAGATGGTATTTTTAATACTCGTCCACGTCCACGTCCATGAGTTACACTTAACAAGACTTACACAAGTCCCCCCCAAATCTATCCAATACTAATACTTCCAAACTTACATGAAATAAGCCCCTACTCTAACTATTCAGTCAGTTTTTAACTAGAACTATTTCTGTTAAAATATTTGGAACCACATAACTGTGTGCAAACAATAGCAATACAATGCAATGCAAACAAATTAGCTTTGTCTCATTTAAAAAATAAGATTACCTACAAACTATGGACTTACAAATCATATATATAACCACATAACTGTATGCTAAAAGAAATGATATACGAAACCTCACATTTACTGCCCCTCAAACATTGCCTGATAAGAGCTTGTGTGATTGGTCAAGAGCCTTTGTCGGCAACCAATTAGAGCACATACGACATTAGGTTTTGTTAGGGGTACAAATTCAAACACAAGAGAGATATCATTCTCTTCCATACGCTGCAGACCGTCCAAGTAAGACGTTAATATGCCAGTGACTTATAAGGACCATTGACCACGTAAAGTCAACCATGCAGAAGCAACGAGCACTTAACAACCTAAGTAACTAGATAAGTTCGCAGGCATAATATTTTGCAATCTATTAAGTTCACTTAACAATTTTTTAACAACTCTCGCTCTTCATTACTTTTTACACTTTACTCTTTGTATTACGCTTGAAATTGATATTGTTGAGAATATATCGTTTTGTTGAAGTGTCGTGTCTTGTTTTCCTTGCCACTAACTTTTATGTCTATTTTGTCCGTCTAATTGCTACAATGCAAACAAATGAGCTCTGACTCGTTTTAAAATGTTATCTACAAACTATGCGTTTACAAATCATATGTAATACGTATAAAAAGGATTAGTACATAAATAACATACAATGGTTGATATACGATAAAACCCAACCAAACCAAAGCATTTACAAACCAGAATTATTTAATATATACATAATATACATATAAGGTGCCCATGGTGTAATGGTTATCGTCGTAGGAAATGGACACGTTGATACGAGTTCAAATCCTGGACGAGACTGATTGCATTTCACATAGCACTAATACCCTTGGGAAAGGTATAAATCCAATTATTCTCCCTCCAGCTATGGATAAATAGTAGGGCAGACTGGGTTCTTCAGCCTTGGTGAGGCAACTAGTCTAGAAGGAAAACTCTGAATTCAAACCTGTTAAACTCCGCTTAAAAATTGACCTTGTGTCATATCCTGCACGAGCGGAGGGGTTGGGTAAATATCTACTTAATATACATATAAGTACTATGGAAAGGAATGCGCAGACATGACCCAACTATGACAAATACGTACAATTTCTTCTATAAACGTGTAGTATGTGGAAAGGATGCCAAAAAAATAAAAAAGCTTACTTGATGATGGAGAGTAAAATAGCCATCACGGGAACAAGAGACAACAACATCTCTATGTTCAAAGAAGGTAGAGAATAGATACGGAGACTGTCAGGTCCACAAGACACCTAACGAACACGCCCATTCTCTAGAGAGATAATTCGTAATTGCTTCCGCAATCTAAACAGTTTTCTTCTTCTTTTTTTAAATGTAATTTAATCAAATAAGAAATTGTGTAATTTGTTTTAAATCAATCTAATTAAGAAATCCTTTTAAATTTAATTTGTTGGGTAATTTATTTGAAAAAACAAACATGCCATTTGATTTACACCTTCTTCCCAACAGCATGCAACCATTTCTTTTAAACAGAAATAACTTAACTTTTGCATCATTGGACAGCCCAGTCGCCTAGGGCTATTGAATACAACGACTGCATCTCTACAGAGGGGTAAGACTCTCCCTAGGAGGCCCAGTCGCCTAGGGCTATTGAATACAACGACTGCATCTCTACAGAGGGGTAAGACTCTCCCTAGGAGGCCCAGTCGCCTAGGGCTATTGAATACAACGACTGCATCTCTGCAGAGGGGTAAGACTCTCCCTAGGAGGCCCTGTCGACTGGTGCTGTAGAATACGCCGACTGCATCTCTGAAGAGGGGTATTGTTCTATATCATATTCAACAGCCCCAGTCTATGATATTCTATATCATATTCAGCTATTCTATATCATATTCTATATCATATATCAGCCCCAGTCTATGATATTCTATATCATATTCAACAGCCCCAGTCGACTGGGCATCGTTGGTAGAGTCTTACCAACGATGCCCAGTCGACTGGGGCTGTTGAATACAACGACTGCATCTCTGCAAAGGGGTAAGAATCTACCAAGGAGGCTCAGTCGACTGGTGCCGTAGAATACGCCGACTGCATCTCTGAAGAGGGGTAAGACCCTCCCCAACAATAACGAGTGTCATAGATATGATATAGAACAATCTGACGGTGAGGCTCCAGTAATGCTGGAGTTCTAGGGGATGTAGAGTACCCTTTCATTTAACTATGTGTAAATAATTGACTGATGTTTAATCGAATTGTTAGTTATAGATAGCAATACTTGGAACCATTTAAATTTGTTGACTTATGTTAAATTGAATCGCTAGAAAAGTTTGATCATTTAATTCTTATCTTAAAATCTCGATTTAAATAAATTATTATTGTTAACACGATTATAATTTTATTTTAGTCGCATGAAGAAAGAGTTATCTCCCTTAGACTATGTAACATGACAATGAAGAAGAGATTTATCTCCTAACCTGGTTTAGGTCGGTGGAACGCTACTCCCGTAGCGTGGCTTGAGTCTAGTTTGAATTCGGAGTTTTCCTTCTCTGAGAGTGGTTGCCATGCCATGGTTGAAGAGACTAATCCGACCTACGATTTATACTTACTTGGAAAGAGAATAGATTCACACCTTTCCTAAGAGTATGTGAAATTCAAAGAACATCGTTCAGGATTTTTAATTTGTATAGTCGAGTCCACTTCCAACGACAATAGCCGTTACGCAACAACCGCCTTCTCAAAACCTTTCAATAGAAGAATTTTCCAAAATCTTCATTCACAAAGCAAAACCAAATACGGTGGTGTTAAGAAGGTTTTATTATTCGTTTCATGATGTAGGCTGTCGGTTGTCTGGGAATTGTTGGGTTCTATCGGAATGATTCTGAGTTTCGTATCTGACTCGTTTTCTTCTTACTCCATTCACTTGTTGTCTTCTTGAGAGTATTTCCAGTGAGTTACAAATTCGAGGGTTTATCGTATGTTCAGTAAGGTATGTTTAGCAGAGGTGGCTTAGAGGTGCGTGCTAGCGGGAGACACGGCTGGCGCCACGCCCAGGACTAAACAAACACGTGAACTACTTTGCTAGCAGCCGAGAGGAAAAAGGTCTATTCAATGGCAGTGGTAATAGCTTAATGAAAAAAATTCTCTTTTTGGCGCCCGAAGCGCTTTCTTTTCAGGCTTGCGCGGATTTCGCTTCCTGTCAAAGACCCCCAAGAAAAACACTATTTTTTAATTTCTTAAAATTTCTTTTTTTAAATCACCACAGCGTCTCCGTGGTGTAATAGCTTACGCGGCTTATGAAGGTTAATTGAGGTTAATTGTTGACTTTGTTAGGAGATTCTGACATTTATAAACTAACTTCTTACCCCATTCACTAGTCTTCTTTTTGTCTTTCGAGGCTGTAAGGGAATTGAAGGCGGAAGAAAAAAGACGAGGATACCTTTTGACTCAAATTTTGTATTGGGTTTAATGACTATTCTGTGAAGAATGTTTTCCTGAACCAGTCAAAGCGTTTGAAGTATATTATGGAATCATTTTCGGCAGTTACAAGTTTGAGGGTCTGTCGGATGTTTAGTGGATATGTTCAGCTGATGCTACTACGAGTAGGAAAGGCACAATTCGCTGTTAAGTTAGAGAATCAGTAGGGACGTACCCTCTCCGCTAGCAACAGAGGGAAACGGGTCTGTTCAGTCGAGGTGTCTCCAGATAATTAAGAGAGTTCCTCTTTGGGGCCAGGAAGCCCCTCTTGAAGACATGTACCGATTTCACTTCCTGTCAGAGGACTCCTGGGAAACTGTTACTTTTGCATTTTATTTGTTCATTTCTTTAAGTAATTGTATTTTTTATTTTTTTGTTTCCTCCCCACAGGCTAGTTTCCTGGAATGCACTATTACTTTCACTTTTGAACTAATACCCTTGGGAAAGGCATGAACCCTCTTATTCCCCTAGATATAGGTTAAACAGTATCGCTGCTATTCTTCTACAGGGATGGCTTTGGCATTAAATAACCCACGAAGGTTGATATGCCATTAAACAAAGAAACTAAACCATTGACGACGCTTGGTATTTGGACTGTGCTGTCTTTTATTTATTCTTTTTTCTTTCTTTTTAGACTGTTTAGATTAGGTCCTTCCATAACAGATTTTTTTAAAAACTTTCTAATTCCAGTTTCCATGGGAAAACTGTTGAGAGCAAGAATTTTTCCATGTTAAATTGAATTATTAGTTTCAGTAGAACTTACAAATAACCTCAGTGATGTACAAAATTTTAACCACGGAAGGGTTGGCTTCAGTTTTCTTTTCAGTGTACCAAAAGGAGAAAACACCTGGAATGGAGAGGGAGAAAAAGAAGGAAGGGGAAGAGAGGACAGGAGGGAATGGGATGGGGAGTAGAGAATATAAAAAATAAATAAATAAATAAATAAATAAAAATCAAATATGGAGGTAGGGTTGGCAAATTTGGAAGGGTGGGAGTAGAGGAAAATAAAAATTGTAAAAAAAAAAATATATATATATATATAAAAGTCCAAAGAAAAGTGAGGTTAAAAAAAAATAAAACTTTGTAAACAAATCGGGATATTCAAAGATTTTTCAAATATTGATATTGTATTTCGAGCAGGGATTTCAGTTGTTTACCATTAGTCTTGGTTCCACGACCAAATAAAATTTCAACAACCTTATGTTGTGAGTCGATACAAAAGGTCAACTTATACATATGCTAATTACTGGTAGAATTATTCTATCATTACAACATCTTTCTAAAGCGAATTGGCTTTATACCCGACGTTGATCTCAACTTTCTTCTGGCTCGTTTTTTTTTGGCGATGCTGCTTTGTGTCCTGTGGTGGGGCGCTCTCGACCGACTGTGGTTGCGAGCTGCAGTCTGTTCGGGTGTGTTCTACCACTGGATACATCACCTCTGGCCTCAGGGGGCCGTCCCCCCAGGCTTTAACCCTCTTCGGAGGGGTTGGGTTTATCGCCCGGCGCCTGAGGCGCCCCGAAAAGGGGAATGCCGACGGGGTCCGAGGCATTTTTGGAACTGCCTATCGCGTTGGTCTTCGGCCCTGCGACAGGACCCACCTTAAAAACGGCCTTGTGCCATATTCGTACGTTGGTGGGGCGTAGGATAAATACATCTCAACTTTCTTCTTTTATTTCATTTTCTCAATTCTTTGAATTCTTTTTCTTCCTCTCTCTAAAGATCTATGTTCGATGGTCGCTCAAAAAAAATCCAAGCCTCACCTAGATTTTAGATTCGTGGCATACCTTTCACTTTTGTACAGGCCTCACCAGCACAGAAATTAAGACAGAAATATGATTTAGTTTTTTTCTAGTTTTATAAAAAGTGGTAGTGTTGTCAGAATTTTTGAGACGAAGCTTAATGATTTTTATCGTTCAGGGTTTTCGGACTATTGCCTTCATCTTTATTGTTATATTCACAACGTTTCGGCAGATATGTTCTCCGGCCTTCTTTTGATGTTTGTCGAACACAGGAGCCTACACGGAACATCAAACCATGTCCTTTATTTAACCCAAGTGCTCCTGAATTGTTACTCGCCTGCAGTCAGGATTGAACCGGCAACTCCCTGATGATTGTCCCTTTAGAAGCTTAGGGAACCACCTGGAGGTTGCAGGTTCAATCCTGACTGCAAGCGAGTAACAATACAGAAATACTTAGCACTTATACCCGGTTATGGTTAACTGAATCAGAACAATCGACCCCCGTGGATTAAATAAAGGACGTGATTCGAAGTTCCGTGTAAGCTCCCGAGTTCAACAAACACCTGAAGAAGGCCGGAGTACGTATCGGCCGAAACGTGGTGGATATAACTGTAAAGATGAAGACAATAGTCCGAAAAGCCTAAATGATAAAAAGTCGTAGTGGGTTGGCACAACAAAAGTATTCAGCTATAACTCTTCTTTCAGGGTGAAACCTAAAACTTTTTGATCCACCCTCGTATATATTTCTCTCTAAAAGAGAACTATATCTTCTTTGTTTATCAATGACATCTCTTTCTTCACAATCTATATTTGAGTCTCATGAGTTGTCTTAGTTTCCCATTGTCACCTCATCACTCCTTTTCTGTTGAGTTAGAGGCTCCGCGCTGAATTCACTTCCCGGCTCGTTTTTATATTCTTGTGAAGATCTAATTTGATCTATATGGGAAAGAATGCCCATTTAAGCTTTCTTTTCTTTTTTAAGCGTATATCAACCTTCGAGGGTCATTTAACGCAAAAGACAGCCTTGTAGAAGGATAATAGTGGTACTATTTAACCCATAGCTGAAGGGAATAAAGAGCGTGCACCTTTCCCTAGGATACTGGTGCCTTTTTTAAATACTGATACTGTATTATATGACATAATGGTTTGAATGTTTGCCAATGGCCCGAGGGGCCGCAGTTAAATCCCGGGTCGAATCATACCAAAGACTCAAAAAATGGTACTCGAAGCCACCTTGCTTAACAGTCAGCATTATAAGGTACGGATCAAGGATAAGTGGAGCAATCCAGGGAAAGGAGTTGCACTCTCCCCTACACTTCGGTGTAGTAGCTATTGAAAAGAGAGCCTTCGGGTCACCCTCGACTACGGTCGGCCAACTTACTTATATCCCTTCTACAATATAGAAATCTCTTCTTCGAGAATAGATTCTCTATTTTTCTAGTACTACATTTTTTCATTAATAAAGAATGACATTGCGGGATAAGATCAAGTGGGATTTGGTATCGACTACTCGAAGGTTTGTCTTCGTATATTTATCGTATCTGAGTACCAAAAATCAACGCCACAATTATTAGAGAATGAAAAGCATGATTCGGACACTTGTAGCAAAGGAAATATATTATGGTTTAATATTTCATCGTGCCAAATAATATAAAACAATTCACACCGAATTTACAATGAAACATTTATTACCCGAGTAAACTTAATAAAAAGGATTCAAGAATTACGTTAAATACTAAGAAAACATTATGGAGACAAAGTCCTATGTTGCATTTCTTTGTAGAAAGAAAGTTGTTGTATGAAGACTTACGTTAAAGCATGGTACCGTGCGTGATACAACAGGAGGTTTGTTGAGGCGTTAACCCTCTCCTGTCGGTTGACACACACATTCGTATGAGCTTTTTGGCTATCCAGCCCGCAACGAAGAGAGAGAGAGAGAGAGAGAGAGAGAGAGAGAGAGAGAGAGAAAGAGAGAGAGAAATTTTCGACTTTACTGCGCCTTTTGGTCAAAACCCCAAGCGGCGATTAGTAGTATTATTTTGGAAAGTAAGGGATATAATCCCTATAACATGCTTAATAGGAATCTAATCTGTCTCCTCATTTTTTGTAACACCCATATATGCATGAAAAGAAGAGAAAATACTTGAGCTTTTGTTAAGTTGTCTACTTAACAAAAGCTCAAGTATTGCATTCAACCGAAATAACGCATTAGCAGAAAATAAGACAAAATAAACGATAATTACAATCCGTATACTGCCGACCAAGATATAACTGAAAGTCTTTCTCGCTGACGTCCATCCGACTGAGCTCATTTAAATTAGATGGTTTCAAGTATAGCTATCTAACACTAATAATTCTATTCAATATTAATCATTTCTCCGCACACAGTGAAAAGGATACAAGTATTACTATTTAACATTAATTATTCTATTCAACATTACTCATTTGTTTGCACACGGCTAAATGCTTGTAAACATTGTTCTATATCACTAACAATTCAATTAAATGGTCCTTTGTTTACACACAGTTAAATGATCAAATTTTTATTTCAAACAATTTTATTTAGCAAAAGTCATTTGTTTGCTTTCAGTTTAAATGTCAAACAGTTCTATTTAACCTATAGATAGGACCTTATCAGGTGCTGCTACTCCGGGCAACAGTGGACCTGGAAGCAATGGCATGAAATGGTATTCCACATTCCCCAAAGCTCCAGCATTACTAGAGCTTCACCATAAGATTGTTTAGTGTCATATCCAGGACACTCGTTAGGGGCGGTGTCTGCAGAGTTACAGTCAGTGTATTCTTCAGTCTAGGGTCGCCGTATCCATTTCCTCCGACGTAACTAAGCAATAGTCTAGGTGATAAACAATCAATCTCATATTGTTGAGGAGAAAATGCTTTCAATCCCATTTATAAACAGTAGCATTCTTTCTGCAATTTCATTTGATTGCGGATCATTTCTACGGATAAACATTCAATTCTCCTTAAAACAGATTTCGTCACAATATTCTGGGCCATTATCTGATACTAACGTTTTCCAAGCCCAGTCGCCAGGCGATGTAGAATACACCGACTGCATCTAAGCAGAGTGGAAAGGCCCCTTCTACAACAACAACAACAACGAGTGTCCGGGATATGACATTAAACAATCTGAGGGGGGCGCTCCAGTAATGCTGAAGCTTTGGAGAATACGGAGTACCCCTTCATTGCCATCGCTCCCAGGTCCACTATGGCCCAGAGTGGTAACACCCAACAGGGTCCAATCAATGGGTCGAATAGAATTGTTTAACATTTAAACTGAGATCAAACAAATCACCAATGCAAAATTGAATTGCTTGAAATAGAACTGTTTGATCATTTAACTGAGTGTAAACAAATGACTGATGTTTTATTGAATTGTTAGTGATACATGGTAATACTTGGGACCATTTAACTTTCTTGACTTATGATGCTAAATTGAATTGTTCGAAATAGAACTGTTTGAGCATTTAACTGTGTGTATCTACGAAATGTGTTTACAAACCATGTATTTGATATATTTGTAAAAACAGGATTTGGCATTAAATAACCGACAATGGAAGATATTAGCTGTCTAAATTTCTGAGACGAAGATTGATGATTTTTATCATTAAGGGTTTTCGGACTATTGTCTTCATCTAGTCAAGTAAGAACATTAAGTTTATAAGTTCCAAAAATTCACTCTGAACTGTCCATCAGGACACATAACATAACGGTTATAGGCGTTGGTTCCCTAAGCTTCTAAGGAGACAATCATATGGTGGTTGCAAGTTCAATCCTGACTGCAGGCGAGTAACATTACAGGAATACTTAACACTTGTACCCGCCTATGGCCAACGGAATCAGAACAGGTGACTCCCATGGATTCAATAAAAGACGTAGTTCGAAGTTCCGTGAAGGTTCCCGAGTTCGACAAACACCTGAAGAAAGCCGGAGGACATATCGGCCGAAACGTTGTGGAAATAACAATAAAGATGAAGACAATAGTCCGAAAACCCTTAATGATAAAAATCAATAGTGATAGGTCCTTTCACCTTTTAAAATATTATCAGCGTGACCTTCTTTACTGAACATTGAGGCTGGAACTGTTTCTAGACGGTAAAGTTAGTGAGTTTTTTTCAGTCGACAAATTGTCCGTTCGACTCAGGCTTGCAGTGGCAAGCAATTCTTTAGCCAATAAGTAAGCATTTTTTCTAAAATATACATCACTGTATACACGACAAATTCTTCTGTAAAGTTCAGAGGGGTCGCACTTCTCAGCTATTAAAACTTTGATGACCAATTTTCGTTCAAGCTTGATGGACTCTGATTTATTGCCATTTTGAATATCTTCAAAAGAAATATTTTTGCGAGGTTAAAAGAATTTTTGATATGAGCCAAAAATTGCGAAAAAAATATTCTGCTTCAGCATTAGCACCCTATTACATTGTTTCTATTGCAGTGTGCAGTCTGTCACATTGTGTCTATCGTAGAATGGTTTCTATCACATTTTTTCTATTGCAGTATGCAGTCTGTCACATTGTGTCTATTATAGAATGGTTTTTATCACATTGTTTCTATTG
This sequence comes from Sepioteuthis lessoniana, assembly GCA_963585895.1. Lineage (NCBI taxonomy): Eukaryota > Metazoa > Mollusca > Cephalopoda > Myopsida > Loliginidae > Sepioteuthis > Sepioteuthis lessoniana. Next base: position 36,778,709 of record OY757915.1, read on the forward strand.
CAGTATGCAGTCTGTCACATTGTGTCTATCGTAGAATAGTTTCTATCACATTTTTTCTATTGCAGTATGCAGTCTGTCACATTGTGTCTATCGTAGAATAGTTTCTATCACATTTTTTCTATTGCAGTATGCAGTCTGTCACATTGTGTCTATTATAGAATGGTTTCTATCACATTGTTTCTATTGCAGTATGCAGTCTGTCACATTGTGTCTATCGTAGAATGGTTTCTACCACAGAGTTTATTTTACAGTATGCAGTCTGTGACATTGCGTCTATCGTAGAATAGTTTCTATCAAATTGTTTCTATTGAAATATGCAGTCTATTAACTCTATTGCAGTATTCAGTCACTCATATCGTTTGATTTTTTTTGGGGGGGGTTGTTTTTTTGTTTTTTTGCTGTATCTCGTCTATCACATTGTTTCTATTGCAGTATGCAGTTAATTACATTGTTTCTATTCTAGTAGTCAGTTTTTAAATCGTTTCTATTGCATAATGCAGTATATCACATCGTTTCTATTGCAGAATGCAATCTATTACATCGTTTCTATTGCAGTATGCAGTCTATCACATTGTTTCTAATATAATATATGGTCAATCACTTTTTTCTGTTATAATATGAGGTTTAACATTGTTTCTGTTGTAGTATGCACTCTATCACATTGTTTCTATCGTAGTTTACAACCTGCACTGAACCCTCACTAACGGTCCAATCTAAATCATTCACCTGCCACCAAAGATACCCACTAAACGCTCCTTTCCACGACATTTATGTGTAGTATAGCGATCTCCTTACAGTGCTTCCCACGCTAACATGGGTAATGTTATTGAACTCCATTTATGACAAAAATCAAGAACCACTATAAGCCTCTGCTCCGTGTGACAACCTTCTCTTTGCACAAACAACGGCCTTCCAATCAAATCACTTACACACACATACACACCAAAAAAACTCAATATATAGACAGCAACAGAAAGTCCATTCTTCAAATTCTGAATAAGAAGCCTTGAGTTTCGTCGAACGAACATTCATATAGTAAAATTATCTTGTACATTTGGCTTATAAATAAAAAATCTAACAGTGCAACATTGTCCCCAGCAAGATTACCTTTCATCTTTAGATCTCTCTTTCTTACCTCCTTTGTATTACTTAACAAGAGGTTTATACCAATAATATTACAAGTATTATAAAAAGTGTCTCAATATACATGGAACCCATGAGACAGCTAATAACTCTACTACTAATAATGTTGTGTTCTTTTTTGTTTCAGATTTGAAAATAGTATATTATAACAGCTATTAATCCTCGATCACAATGCCTTGGACAAAAGAGGAAAAAATATTTTGCGTTACTACTAATTTGGAGACAAAATCATTCAAAACTGTCTCAAAAAAATACAACCTATTAATATGTTAATGATTTATTACTGAGACAAGAAACTTAAAAAATTTTGCATGTCCTGGAAGCTTATATAATAACAATTAAAAAAACATTGATTAGATATTACTCGCTGAAAGACGGCATTTTTTACAGGTGTTGCATCATCACAACCATGATACATATACATGTGGAAACATAGTCAACACAATAATGACGAACGAACACACTTCTTAAGAAAAATATACCTCTCACACTTAATTCGAAATGGTTGTGAAAGGGTTGCGAAAGGGTTATGTGTGAAAGGTGAGTTGGAGACTGAACAAACTGCAACATATTGACCCCCAGTTCCTTTGTCTTTAGCAGCACCTCTTTCTCGTTCTGCTGGGCTGCTCAATCGGGGGTCCTGAGGGCCCATAGCCCTCTGCTGGGTGCTGGTTCTCTCTAAAGCATCTTATATCCAACTAATTGACTCCAACTAACTGAACTTCCTGTCGCACCGGGTTATATCATTGTTTGACATCCACCTGCTTCCTGTGAGCGTCACATTTGCACCCAATTCAACCCGTCCACAGTCAAGCTTATACCCTGATATCTTCAACCGGATGCACATGTCCCTTGATTGACGGCTGGGTCGAAGGTCAATATGTTGCACAGGCCGTGTTCCAAATGACAGCCATTGCGCTTGTCTCAGTAATAAATCATTATCACATTAATGGGTTGCATCTATTTTGAGATACCCTATACTTATGTTCCATTGCCTCCCCTTAAACTTGAAATTATATTTAAAAACCATCGGACTCAGGTGAGATTTTCTCGTAAACTAATTAGACATACCTAATAGTCACAACAATACATAAGTGCTTATAAGATAATAAGATAATTATAACTGGAGTGAGGCAGGGTAGTCCATCGCCACAAAAAAAAAAAAACATGCATTTGTGAATGCAGTTGTGACTCAGACTCTTAAGTCATAAAATCAGATTTAGACTTAGTGTTTGTTTTGGGATATTCCTATAAATGTTATTAATTGGTATTAACTTATTTGAATGAAACAGATTAAACTGGATTAAGACAAAAGAAGCGGTCAGCGATTACTCATCGAAAATTAGCGCTTGTTTTTTTACGGTTACATGAAAGTACATTCTAACGGAATTCTCTTTTTAAATATTTTTAAAATCCTAATTCCTTTGTCATTCGTCTTCATCTACAGTAATTTTTTGTTATGTAAAACTTTGCTTGTATATGTGTGTGTCTGTGTGTGTATCCACCTTATTTCGTCTATAATAAATTCACTCCATGTAAATCTCTTATCATCTATAGTAAACTTTAGTCGCGTAAATCTCCGTGTGTCCATCTTTCACCATCTATTGTCAATTTTCGTGACAAAAATTTCCTGTGTGAGTGTGTCCAACTTCTGTCATCTGTTGTAAATTTTCGTTTTGCAAATATGTGTGTGTCCACTTTCTATCATCTATCATAAAGTTGAGTGATGCAAATCTAATGATGCTGTTCTGAATCAGTTGAGTGTCATACCAAAGATACCCCTTTTAAGGGGGATCTTACCCCTCCACAGTCAGAGTGTTCTAAGCCTCGACAGAGCATGTTTCTCATCGAAGGAACGAACCTAGCGAATTACAATAGTTAATGCAGCACATTTCGCTGGTCATTATCAGAGACAGCGCCGTTGCCATATGATTAGCAGGACGAACAACGACGGAAAAATAATTATTTCTTAAATATTTCGAATAGCTTGACGTAGTCGAAGGTCAAAAGAATTAAATTCACCCATTTTTAGACTTGAAACGCTAAGGTCGTTTATTTCATCTTTTCTTATTTTTTGTAAAAAAAATAATTTTAAATAAAAAATGAAAAAACAGAAAGTTAAAGCGAAGACATTCCTATCGAAACTCTACACAATTGTGACGTAAAAAAATCTTGTTCTGATAGCAAGTAGAAAATGTGGAACGAACACAAAGAAACTGAAACAAGGCAGCGAACAAGTAAAAAAGGTGTTTTGTCTCTTTTTTTTCTTTTTTTTTTTCTTTTGTAATTTTTGAGATTTTTGTTTAGTATGATGTTTGTTTTATTTAGTTAGACTATTGTAGGTTTGTTTATTCATCAACTGACTTGTGCTACTCGTACAGATGAGTTGACGGGATCTTTTGCATAAAAATAGGAGGACAGATAGGAGAACAGTGGAAGACGTTTGCAGCTTCAGGATTTTTAAGCTTCGTGTTGGCGTTTTAAACTCCTTTGTTTTTCATTTTTAAAAAAATAGAAGAAAAATAGATAAAATAAAATTAAATAAAAACCAGGTAGGTGGATCGTTTTGTCTATTTTTCTAGGTTCTTTCTACTGTTCTCTTTTTCCGCGCTCTTTTTCCCGCTTTTTTTTTTTTTTTTCATTTTTTTTATTACTTTACTGAGTAGTTTTGAAGACAAAAACGACACTCTCAGTCAATTTTACGGCTGACTTAATATTCGATGGAAACGTTTCACAAAAAGGACTCATTGAAAAGTGTTGTTAAAAAGAAAAGATGACGGGGTTGGCGAAAAGAACACGGTAGTCGGGTCGATGGCGAAGACAGAAAAAGAAAGAAAGAAAGAAAGAAAGAAAGAAACATTGTAAAACGTCATTGTGTCGTTTTTTTCTCTTGCTCAAAAACTTTTTCGTGGGTTTTTCAGTTTCAATTGTGAAAAACTATCGAAGATTTTATATTGTAAAAAGCTTCTCCATAAACTCTTTCTCTCTCTCTCTCTCTCTCTCTCTCTCGATATATATATATATATATATATGTCTTAACCAGCAAATCTTATCTATCTTCTGTTTGCTATCCCTTATACCGTCTGTCTGTCTGTCTGTCTCTCTCACTCTGCCCCTTTCTCTTCCTCTCTCTCTCTCTCCCTCTTTCCTTTTCTTACTCTCTCTTTCTTTTTCTCTTTTCTTTTTCCTCTCTCTCCCCCCTCTCTCTCTCTTAACCTGCTAAGCTTATCTATATTCCGTTTGCCATCCCTTCAGCTTATAATGTTTGTCTGTCTGTTTCGGCCCCTTTCTCCCTCCCTCTCTCTCTCTCTCTCTCTCTTTCTCTCCCCCTCTCGTTCTTTCGCTTTTCGTCTCTCTATCTCTCTCTCTCACACACACACCCAACCTGCTAAATTTATTCTGTAATTTCTCTATCTCATTATCTGCCTCTTTCTCTTTCTCTTCCTCCCTCCTTCACTCTCATATATATATATATATATATATATATATATATAGAGAGAGAGAGAGAGAGAAATAATAGATTGGAAAAATCCGACAAGATATGAAAAAATAAATGGAAAAAGTTGATAAACTAAAACACAGACAACGGATTAAAATTAATATTTCGTATATTTTTTTGAAGAAGACTTTGATGAAATAAAGACGAAATATTAATTTTAATCCGTTGTCTGTGCTTTTCCCATTCATTTTTTACATACACACACACACACACACACACACACACACACGTATATATACGTATATATGTATCGTTCCCAGCCTGCTAAACGAACTTTTTTTCATTTGTTACATAAACTCTTTTCCCATCCTTTCACCCATGCACAATTTTTATGCAACTCCGATCATTCTATCTATCTTTCTCAGTCTGCTCATATCCGTCTATCTATGTACGTATGTTTTTATCTGCCTTTTTTCTACGCATGTTTTTATCAAAGTCTGTTAATACCAATTCATCTTTCACTTTATCTATCCATCTCTCTCTCTCTCTCTCTCTCTCTCTCTCTCTCTCTCTCTCTCTCTCTCCTAGAACGAGCCGCCGTGGGCATCGGCCTCCATGTCAATGCACACAAGATAGAATATATGTGCTTTAATCAAGCAGATGACATCTCCACACTAAATGGTAGCTCTCTGAAACTAGTTGACAATTCCACCTACATAAGAAGCAGTGTCTCATCAACCGAGACAGACATCGACACGCGACTAGCAAAGGCCTAGACAGCTATCGATTGGTTATCGTTCATATGGAAGTCAGACCTGACCGATAAAATGAAACGCAGTTTCTTTCAAGCAGTGGTCGTGTCGATACTGCTATATGGATGCACTACATGGACGCTAACTAAACATATAGAGAAAATGCTACACAAGAATGCTGCTAGCAATATTGAACAAGTCCTGGAAGCAGCACCCCACAAAGCAGCAGCTGTACGGCCACTTACCACCCATCACGAAAAATATCAAAATAAGACGAACCAGACATGCGGGACTCTGCTGGAGAAGTAGAGACGAGCTCATAAGTGATGTACTCCTGTGGACCCCTTCACATGGACGTGCAAAGGTACGACGACCAGCTCGAATCTACAGGCAGCAGCTCTGTTCCGATACGGGATGTAGCCATGAAGACTCGCCGGAAACAATGGACGATAGGGATGGGTGTCGAGAGAGGCTCAGGGATATCCGTGCTGATGGCGCGACATGATGATGATGATATATATAAGATGTGGGCTTAAGAGGTATCGAGATTGAATCTGTATTTACCGAAATGAAAATGAACAATGAATAAAGCATCAATTTTCTTCAAAATATTCATTTACCTCACTTATTCCAGCAGGTTTTCTATTGGTCGAGGTACCTTTGAAACTCCTCTTTGCATATGCCGTGAAGCTTCACTGCCGTATTTCTCTTGATATCCCCCATGTTCTCAAATCTTACACGTGGGATGGATTTTCACTTTAGGAAAAGTCACTTGGAGATAGGACTAAAGAGTATGAAGAACGTTCCACTTACACAACCTTGTGTTTCACCATAAAGAATTTTCATATTGACACTGATTCATCTAGATATAAAGACACCGTCACGTCATAACATAATTTACTCAACTGTGTAATGGCTGGACAACAGTCTCGAAATGAGAGGGAAATCCATTTCTGCTTCTACGTTCACTTTCGGACTAATACTCTTGGGAAAGGCATGAACCTCCTTATCCTCTACCAGCATTAGGTTAAATAGTATCGCTGCTGTTCTTCTACAAGGATGATTTTCGCATTAAGTAACACAAGAACGATGACATGCCATAAAACAAAGAAACCGATCTTAATCAAAACCTGATGATAGAAGGGTTATAATCAAAAACATGTAAAATTTTCCCAAATCTTCATTCACAAAACCAAACCATTTAGTGGGTGGGGGATCTACGTTGCATAGTGGCTAATGGGATTGACTACGGTCTCAAAGTAAGCAAGTTCGAATCCAAGTCTCTCAATTATGTTCACTTTCAGAATAATACCCTTGGGAAAGGCATGAACCCCTTATCCCCCACTAGTAATGGGTTAAATAGTATTGCTGCTGTTCTAAGGCAAGGATCACTTTGGCATTGATTAACACATGAAGGTTGATATACCATTAAACAAAGGGATCGATCCTAATCAAAACCTGTCAATAAAAGTGTTATATTATAAATTAAATTACCATGACCAGAAAATCCAGCAAACGCCAGCATACGACATAGAAAACCACTAGACGGTTGTTTTAACCTTATTAGGTCTCATCAACACTGTATACCGCGATATCCCCTATTGGAGATCGAAGCAGTGACCATAGAATGCAGAGACGAAACTCTACCCCTGAGCTAGTGGTCCACATCGCACACAAGCGATGCCAAATTAACTAATCATGGTAATTGTGCGGTAATTCCTCAACTTAAAAAAAGAAAAAGAGGAGTTATAATTAAAAACATGTAATGTTTTCCCAAATCTTCATTCACAAAACCAAACTATTTAATAGGGGTGGGGGGACGTCCACGTGGTATAGTGGCTAATGTGATGGACTACGACCTCGAAGTAAGTAAGTTTGAATTCCAGTCTCTCAATCATGTTCACTTTCGGGATAATACCCTTGGGAAAGGTTATAGTCCTTATCCCCACCAGCAATGAGCTAAATAGTATCACTGCTATTCTTCTACAAGGAATACTTTGCCATTATATAATCCACGAAGGTTGAGATGCCTTTAAACAAAAACAAAAAAAGCCAACTGAACGACCAATCAACCTTGTATGCGTCTTTATTTAGATTTTAAATGATAATAAAGCAATTAAAACATCAGTCTCAACAACTTTTTATTACACCTTATATATATATATATATATATATATATATATATATATATATATCACTTGGATGACTTGTGAGATTGGAAGTACGTCACCGTTCAGCAGCATTTTTGTGAGTTACTGCTTCTAGGATTTGTTCAAAATAGCTCGTAGTATTCTAGCGTGGTTTTAATCTAACTCCATCTGAATGCGTTACGTTAGCGTCCAGGTGGTGCACTCATACAGTATTACTGACACAGCTTGGAAGAATTCCCGTTTTATTTTATCAGGGAGATTAGATTTCCATACGATCGATAACCTGTCAATCGCAGTCTGTGCTTTCTCTATGCGTACGTTGACATTGCTTTCAGTAGATGAGATATTGCTGCCGAGATATGAGAACTGGTCCACTTATTTTAGAGGCTTGCCACTTCAAGTGGAAAGGGCTCCTTCTAGTTCAAAAGACAAGAACTTGGGTTCCCGTGGAGGCTAATGCCTGCTACTGCTTGATCCAGATCATACAGCAGGGATTCGGCTTGGATAAGTGTATTTGCGAGAAGCACTAGATCATCAGCGTAGTCTGCTGCATCAGTGACAATTGCTGAGCACTTCTAGTGAAGTAAGGTCGTATTCCTAAGCGAAGTTCTCTTATAGACTTCTATATATTGACGCGCCAATGTTGGCCGTCCGGCAAGAACCAACGTACATCAGGATGCAGTCTTGAGGACTTACCAGAAGCAATGGACGATAGAGAGGGATGGCGAGGGAAATTCAAGGAACACTGTGCTATCAACACTACTTGATGATATATATATATATATAGAGAGAGAGAGAGAGAGAAAGAGAGAGAGAGAGAGATTATTCAAATTGACTGATAAGGATTTAGTATTTGTTAGTGAACAAGATGTCGCCACTGCGGTTGTGGTAGTATGAAAATTGTCCAAAATCTCCGTTAATGTACCCTGAGTACCAGTACTTTCGACCATCTTTGGTCATTGACAAGGACGAGGGCACTCCTCTGTTGTGGGATGCTGGATTGATTCTGTGCTCAAGGAATTTTTAAGTGGGCCTATTCATCACAGAGATACACAAACGGACATTTGTAAGCTTCTATTTACATCTAATGTAGCTCTTCAGCCACATCACTTGCGTTGATGCAGTTGTAGAGATAAGGCTCCTTGCTTTCCAAAATAATACTTCTAATCGCCGCAAGGTGGTTTGACCAGAAGTTTTATAAAACCCACGACAAAATCAAAACTCCCCCCTCTCTCTCTCGCTCTCTTCCTTCCAGATTCGACAACTCGAAAGCACGTACGAGTATGTGCATATCCCAACAGTAGGGATTCACGTCCCATCAAACCTCATGTCGAAATACTCACTGTACAATGCTTTGACAGAAGTCTTCATAAAACATCTTTCATCCTATAAAAGAAATAATGCACTCTTAGTATTTCATGTAATTCCCGTATCTTTCCCATTAAATTTGCTCAGACAATAGATATTGTGTTGTTAATTTGTCGCAAATTGTTTAGTATTGTTTGGCACGAGAAAATATTAAAACATAAAACATTTTCTCAGCTACGAGTGTCTGAATTGTGTTTTCTCATCGACAAGGTGACTCACGTCCCAACAAACCTCCTGCTGTACCACGCACCGAAGAGAATTATTAGAGTTAGATAGCTCTACTTGAAACCATTTAACTTAAATGAGCTCAGTCGGACGGACCTCAGCGAGAAAGACTTTACAGTAATATCTTGGTCGGCAGTGTACGGATTGTAACTATTTTTTTATTTGGCTTATTTTTCTATCAAAGTGTTATTTCGGTTAAATTCAATACTTAAGCTTTTGTTAAATTGTCTGTCAAATATTTTCTCTTCATTTTTATGCACATATGAGCATTACAAAAAAGGAGGAGACGGATTAGATCCCTATTAACCCTGTTATAGGGATTATATCCCTTGCTTTCAAAAATACTACTACTAATCGCCGCTAGTTGGTTTGACCAAAACATGCGGCATAGTCGAAACACACACTCTCTCTCTCTCCCTCTTCGTTGCGGGATCGATAACCAAAAAGCTCACACGAATAGGCGCGTCAACCGACATGTGGGGGACTAACGTCCCTATAAACCTCCTGTTGTACCACACATGGTACCATGCTTTAACGTAAGTCTTCATACCACAACTTTCTTTCTACAAAGAACTACTAGATAGGACTTTGCCTCCATAATGTTTTCTTAGAATTTCACGTAATTTCTGAAGTGGTAGTGTTCGCCAATGGCCCGGGAGACTGTGGTTCAATATCAGGTCGAGTCATACCAAAGACTCAAAAAATGGCACTTGATACCTCCTTGCTTAACACTCAGCATTATCCTATTTACCAACCCCTCCGCTCGGGCAGGATATGACACAAGGTCAATTTTTAAGCGGAGTTTAACAGGATTTAATTCAGAGTTTTCCTTCGCCTAGACTAGTTGCCTAACCAAGGCTGAAGAACCTAGTCTGTCTTACTATTTACCCATAGCTGGAGGGAGAATAATTGGATTCATACCTTTCCCAATAATTGGATTCATACCTCAGCATTATAAGGTACGTTTCAAAGGTAAAGTGGAGCAATCCAGGGAATGGAGTAGCACCTTCTCTTACACCTCGGTGTAGTAGCGAATGAAAAGGGAGCTTTCTGGTCACCCTTGACTAAGGGCAACAACTTTACTTCCTTTAGTTTTATTCAGTTTATTCGGTTAATAAATATTTCATTGTAAATTCGATGTGAATTGTTTTATATTGTTTGGCACGATGAAATATTAAACCATATTACATTTCCTTTGCTACAGGTGCCCGAATCAGGTTTTTCATTCTCTAATAATCGTGGCGTTGATTTTTGGTACTCAGATACGATAAATATACGAAGACAAACCTTCGAGTGGTCGATACCAAATCCCACTTGATCTTATCCCGCTATGTCATTCTTTATTAATGAAAAAATGTAGTACTAGAAAAATAGAGAATCTATTCTAGAAAGAGAGATATTTATATTGTAGAAAGGACATAAGTAAGTTGGCCGACCGTAGTCGAGGGCAACCTGAAGGCTCTCTTTTCAATAGCTACTACACCGAAGTGTAGGGGAGAGTGCTATTCCTTTCCCTGGATACCAAATCCCACTCGATCCTATCTTACACAGCCTTAACATTCCGATACTCAGATTTGTAATATAAACACCTTTGTTTACAGAGTGTCATCTGTCATCAGGCGACCTTGGTATCACTTTAAATCCTTTCAATACTGTTGTTTACCAAACTATAATTGTCAGCAGCAATACAATATAACAATGATTGCGTTGTCGGATATTAAAAGTAAGTCTGCCGTGCTGATAATGACGACGTGTGCATGGATATCCTAAACTGTGTAGTCCTTTCTGAAGGGTCTATTAAGCCTGTTTAAAGATGAACAAAAGAGACTACATACTGATGAGTAAGAACAACTCGCTGTTGCCACTGGGTTACACTTGACGCATACATGTTTTTAAGGACCCAAGGTGGCTCCTGAAAATGGGTCAAAAATGAGCTTATTTGGATTGATTAGTAAATGCGTCTTGTGCTTTTATCACAAAATACTGGTTGACAGTTGCAGCTGCTTCCCCGAATACAAACAGTTAAACAAAAGAAAGCTTGTCATTTATCATTTAAATGTTCAAGAGTGAACATGGTAGCCATAGACTAGTTACTTTTTGGTTAAATCTATCAAGAAGGTTTAGAAAGTAGCAGAGCTCTATCATTCCTTTATATATATATATATATATATATATATATATCATCATCATATCGTGCTGGTAGCACGGATATCCCTGACCCTCTCTCACCACTCCTCCCTATCGTTCATCGCCCTAGGTAGGTCTTCAGGACAACATCCTGTATCCTCACATAGCTGCTGAATGTACGTTCGAGCTGGTCGCCCTGCTTTTGCGCGGCCATGTGTGGGGATTCATAAGAGTACATCTCTTATGAGTTCATCTCTGCTTCTCCAGTAGTGTCCTGCATGTCTGGTTCGTCTAACTTGAATAGTTTTCGTGATAGGGGGCAGGTGGCCGTACAGTTGGTGTCTTGTGGGGTGTTGCTGCCAGGACTTGATCAGGATTGCACGCAGCATTCTTGTGTAATTGCCATCTAGTTTCTTCTCCAGCCGTTTTGTTAGCGTCCATGTAGTGCATCCATATAGCAGTATCGATGTGACCGCTGCCTGGAAGAAACTGCGTTTCATTTTATCGGTTAGGTCTGATTTCCATATAATCGATAGCTTATTGATAGCTGTCCATGCTTTCGTTATATAATTATTTTTTCTCTCCTTCACGTCTTTTTAAATATTTTTTGTACAGTAATATTTTTGTAAAGAATATAAGAATAATTGATGTCATATAACTGCGTGTAAATTATTTGTATAAAAAATAGTTACTTGAAGCTATTATTGCTTATTAAGGATCTACCTTGTCAGATCATAGTAGATCTTCCCAGCTCTAGGAGCGTCCGGAGATTCTGAGCGCAACTCTCTTTGTATAAAAAAAATAATTACTTGAAGCTATTACTGTTTATTAAGGATACTTAAAAATGTTTTTTGTGCAGTAATGTTTTTTACAGTATATCGAAGTGCTTAATGCCTCATAAGGATTATTACTGATTACTTGAAACTCTATGCAAAAAAATAATTGTTATTAGATGGAACTAGAGGAGAGTCCCCGTGGCGTTGTGGTTAACGAGCTGGACTGTGACGTTGTAGTAAGCGATTTCGAACTCCAGCCACGCAATAGCGTTCACTTTTAGACTTATACCTTCGGAAAAAGGTGCCTGTGGTGTAATTGGAGGTGCCCGTGGTGTAATGGTTATCGTCGTAGGAAATGGACACGGTGACACAAGTTCAAATCCTGGACGAGACTGATTGCATTTCACATAGCACTAATACCCTTGGGAAAGGTATGAATCCAATTATTCTCCCTCCAGCTATGGGTAAATAGTAGGACAGACTAGCTTTTCCAGCCTTGGTGAGGCGACTAGTCTCGGAGAAGGAAAACTCTGAATTCAAACCTGTTAAACTCCGCTTAAAAATTGACCTTGTGTCACATCCTGCCCGAGCGGAGGGGTTGGTAAATATATATACCTTCGGAAAAGTTAAGGGCTCCCTCATCCCCCTTAGTATGGGTTAAATAGCTCCACTGCTATTCTTCTAAAAGGATGGTTTCAGCATTAAATAAACAACGAAGGTTGATATGCCATTGAATAAAGAAACGAAACCAACCCAAAAGATGGTAATGAGAGAAAAAAAAATTATAAAAGAAAAACAAAACGATATCTGCGTTTTATTTTATTCATTTAATTTGGTAATTTATTTACTATCTATATATCTAATTTTATTGTTTGATAAATTAATTTTCTTTTTTAGGGTTTATTATTTAGTCCAAAAGTGAATGTAATAGCCCTACTGGAGTTCGAACATCATCTTTTAAAATGTTTTCGTGAATTTTTATCAAAGACTATAAACTCCCATTGAACCTATTGCTTTACCTTGTAACACCAGTCCATGATGATACAGATACGTCTGTTTCAAAATAAGTGAACGATTCTAGTTAATGTTTCGCAGTTATCTCTGTTATAGGTTGGTTGGTTGGTTGGTATATCAACCTTTGTAGGTTATTCAACGCCAAATTCATTTTTATGCAAATAATCAGTTCTATTTCAAACAATTCAGTTTAGTATGAGTACACAGTTTAATGGTCAAAAACATTTCTATTTCAAGCTATTCAGTTTAGTATAAGAACAGTTTTTTTTTACACATAGTTAAATGTCAAAACAGTTCTATCTTAAACAATTCAGTTTAGTGTAAATAGAGTTTCAACGTCAAAACAATTCAAATTCAGTCAATTCAGTTTAGCATAAGTACGCAGTTAGTTCTATTTAACCAATAGATAGGACCCTTATCAGGTGTTACCACTCCAGGCCAGAGTGGACCTGGGAGCGATGCCAATGAAGGGGTACTCCGCATTCCCCAAAGCTCCAGTATTACTGGAACCTAAACCTCAGATTGTCTAGTGTTATATCCAGGACACTCGTTGGGGGTGGTCTAGACACTCAGTTATTAGAATTTAGATAAACTGTAACACTATGGATCCTTGGCATAGTAAAGTAAGTAAAGTAGGCGACCATAGTCGAGGGTGCCCGAAGGCTCCCTTTTCGATTGCTTACTATACCAATGTGTAGGGGAGGGCGCTACTCCTTTCCCTGGATTGCTCCACTTTACCCTTGATCCGTACCTTATAATGCTGAGTGTTAAGCAAGGAGGCATCAAGTACCACTTTTTGAGTCTTTGGTATGACTCGACCTGGGATTGAACCCAGGTCTCCCGGGGGATTGGCGAACACTCTAACCGCTAGGCCAATGTCCGGTTAGTATAGAGTTAGATGTGTGTCAAGGTGGATGTATGAGCTTATGTGGGTACATATAAAAAGGTGTATATATGTGTGTATGTATCTATGTGGTATGTAAAAAATGAGGGAGGAAGAAACAGTTCACCCCCCCCACACACACACACACCAACAGCTTATCAGGCCAGTAGGTAAAACCGTATGTTTGAACGAAGCGACTTCACGACCTCGAATAAGTGTGGGGCTAAACAATGCGCGAGAAAAGAGAACAAAACAGGAAATGACTAAGCACTTCCTGTTTTCTAAAAGTACAGAGAAGCCAGAGTGGAAAGAGTGAATCAGAGGAATCCGTCGAAGCGAGTTGGTCAGAGAAAGTGACTTGAGAGTTGTGCTCAGAATCTCCAGGCGCCCCTAGACCTGGGAAGATCTGCAAGGATCTGGGAAGGTAGAATTTGATCTGAACGCCTACGGGAAATGGGTCGTAGCCAAAGTAAGGTCCGAAGTAACACACACCTCTCCATCAATGAGCAAGGTCAGTCCTTCAGACTATTTTTCTCTTTGTCTTCTTTTGACACCGTCTCGGACAATGTGCAATAAACACAGAGTGAGGATCACACAATGCAGTGAGTAGACAGACGCACTGCAGAGTTGTGGCGTGCCGTCACAGAACAGAGACCCCACAAAATTATCATTCAGTTGCAAATTGAACAAGAAATGGTTTTATTCTTTTAGTTAGAGCATTTTTAGCACATTTCTCGAATGAAAATCTGGCAATGATATCCGTCTTTTTGGCGGTGGGGGGTATACAGACATTATGAGAATTTTAGTAATACGAGGGAGAGTCAGAAGTTTTGCAATATTTTGGTAGTACATGAAGCACAATTTGGCAATTTTGGATGCTTTTGCCGCGGTCGTTAAGGTGACGAATTACCCCGAACTGGGAGATGCCGTCGTGCTCGCCTGATACTCTCCGAGTGCTACTCACCAGATTTGCCTTTATGACTTAGAGCATGGCCTCGGAATCAATGGTTATAGATCTATCTGACCTTGCCTGATCGTCGAGGCCCTTGCAACTCGAATGAAATTTCTAGAACAATCTGGTTACTGTACTATGATCAACTTCACCTTCGCCTTTTGCACAACAAATGTTTTTAGTTGCTTTCTTCGGTGTTATGACCCAGTTCGAACTTAAAAGGCATAAATTCCCAAATTAAACTATGTTGCACATTCATCTCTACAGCTTTCAAATCATACACTGAGTGAAGCAATACACAACGTGTCGGCACACCAACGATCGTGATACCAACTACCATACTACCAACCGCAAAGGGATTTTCCACAACCTGAACTGCTTTGGTTACATGATATATATGTATTTACCTCCCCCCTGCACACACAAGCAGAATGTGATTCAAGGTCAATTCTTAAGTAGAGTTTAATAAGTTTGAATTCAGAGTTTTCCTTCTCCTAAATCACTTGCCATACTGTTGTGGAAGCCTTACCCATCTCACCATAATGGACTCTTACCGTTATTAGTACTGAGAGATTTCGCTGCCAGAGAGGCAGATCAATATCAGTGTTATCCGAATAGTACGAGACTTCTTACCTTTTCTATGTAACTCTATCTTTCTTGTGTAATACAATCTGTTATCTAATATCCGTGTTTGCGTTTTCATTAGTGACTCTTTCCAGGGCCACAACACATACCCAGGTTAAAAAGCCCAATTTGCCTGACTATTTATTGATAGCTAGAGGGAGAATAGTTAGATACAAGCACTATGTGAAATGCAAACATACGACTTGAACTTGAGTCGCTGTGTCCATTTCTTACGACAATAACCATTACACCACGAGGGCCTCCAAAATAATTTAAACTGATCACATGATATATGTGCTCCTGACAAGCAACTGCCAAAATATTGCAAAACTTTTGACCCTCCTGACTGGTATGCTCAGATTTTATTGGGTCCTAATATGAGCTCATGCAAAAAAGAAAACAGTTGCTTCTTTCTTAATGAATGACTTTTTCATTATCTACATGTTTGTTTTTTAATTTCCCCATCAACTAAATGTTTCTCAAATACAGGGTACAGCCAAAATACCCCCCTACATTTTAAACTGTCACCTATATTGTGCAAGTAAACTTAAGCAAATGGTAATGGTAGCTCCATCTAGCTGATGTCTTAACTTTTTTTTTTTTTTTAGATACGATCAGTTACAATAATGACTTGCATACCATGCTATGCACTCGCTGCTGAAACGTTTTGGTTTTTTTTAAATACTGAGGAAGCTATAATTGATACACAAAGAGGTTTTCATGCTCACTTTTGTTACATCAGAATAATGTTGTTCTGGAGAGAAAATCGATTCTGCTCAGGTTTGAAAATTCTGTCAGCAGAATTATATACTTGATTATCGTTTCAAACAAATGATTCTTTTCCCAACAAATATGTTGACCCTTGTTGATGAGCCATAATGATAAAATCTCAGATGAAATACTTCCTTTTCTCATGCTCTTTAAGTTCATCAAAACATTTTGATTCGCCTGCAATCAACTCTCAGCTGCCACAAAACCCACATTTCTCTTCTCAATTCCATATCCCAACAAAGGAATTTATTTTGTAAAGAAAAAATAACCTAAACTCTTTAACCAATGTACTTTTGATCTACTTGTAAAATCAAAACAGGTTAGATTCACTTTCTAAGCCTTTTCTCATAAAATCAAAACAGGTTAGATTCACTTTCTAAGCCTTTTCTCATAAAATCAAAACAGGTTAGATTCACTTTCTAAGCCTTTTCTCATAAAATCAAAACAGGTTAGATTCACTTTCTAAGCCTTTTCTCATAAAATCAAAACAGGTTAGATTCACTTTCTAAGCCTTTTCTCATAAAATCAAAACAGGTTAGATTCACTTTCTAAGCCTTTTCTCATAAAATCAAAACAGGTTAGATTCACTTTCTAAGCCTTTTCTCATAAAATCAAAACAGGTTAGATTCACTTTCTAAGCCTTTTCTCATAAAATCAAAACAGGTTAAATTCACTTTCTAAGCCTTTTCTCATAAAATCAAAACAGGTTAGATTCACTTTCTAAGCCTTTTCTCATAAAATCAAAACAGGTTAAATTCACTTTCTAAGCCTTTTCTGATAAAATCAAAACAGGTTAGATTCACTTTCTAAGCCTTTTCTCAGAAAATCTACAAATAATGCACAATAAAAAGTAAAAGTAAAAAAAAAGTTAAAAAAAAAAAAATTACCTTCTGAGTGGCCATTTATAGTAGATTTTACTTACCAGCTATATTTTATGTTCTTGTAAAATCCACAGTAGTCATATCATTGTTCTCCCCTCATGCATAATGTGAATTCTCAACAGTTTAGTTAAATATGTGAACCAAAAGAGTGGTTAAATGGGTTATTTGTTTATAGAGGCAAAGGTTTGTGTAGGACCAACCATACTTTTTGGATGAGCTGATAACAGAATAATGTAACGGTATGTCACATATTTTCCAAACACAACGACTCAGGTGAAGAATTCAGAATTTTTCTCTTCTAGAATGGTTGCCCGACCATGACTAAGTTGGTGACCTTAGTCAAGAGTGACTCGAAAGCTCCTTTTTTAATAGTTACTACACCGAGGAGTCAGAGAGGACACTACTCCTTTCCCTGGATTGCTCCACTTTACCCTTCATCCTTACCTTACGAAGCTGAGTGTTGAGCAAGGTGGCATCAAGTACCATTTTTTGTGCATTTGGTATGACAACCTGGGATTGAATCCTGGTTTCCCAGCCCAGTGGCGAACACTTTTCTAATTAGAGAACCTAATAGAGAACCTAATCTGCCCTATGATTTACCCATAGTTGGGGTAGTGGAGAAGAGATATCATAGTCATAATAGCATAATACAATTCACTTGATATTATTTTGGACAAGAAAGATAACAATTTTAATTTTGTATTATTTAGGCAGAATTTTTATTTTCTATTAATTTTGGAAATTTTTATTGTTATTTTGGGAGAATTTTTTCTCAAATGTCATTTTGGTGGAATTTTGTGTGTGTAATTTTGGAAGAATCTTTATTGAATACTATTTTGAGAAAATTTTTATTGAACATTATTTTGAGAGAATTTTTATTGAACATTATTTTGAGAGAATTTTTATTGAACATTATTTTGAGAGAATTTTTATTGAATATTATTTTGAGAGAATTTTTATTGAACATTATTTTGAGAGAATTTTTATTGAACATTATTTTGAGAGAATTTTTATTGAACATTATTTTGAGAGAATTTTTATTGAATATTATTTTGAAATAATTTTTATGAAATATTATTTTTGGAAGAATTTTTATTGAATACTATTTTGAGAAAATTTCTATTGAATATAATCATGAAAGAATTTTTTTGAATATTATTTTAGAAGAATTTTTATTGAGTATTATTTTGGAGAATATTTTTCTGTTTTATATTGGAAGAATTTTTATCAAATATTATCTTAAAAAAACTTCTTTCATTATTTTGAAAAATTTTTTTAGTGTTTTATTTTGGGAGAATTCTTAATTTGGATTATGATGTAAGAATTTTTCTGAATATCATTTTGGAAGAAGTTTTTTATGAAATATTATTTTGGGAGAATTTTTTTTCTAATTATTTTGGACAAATTCTTGGTTGAATATTATTTTAAAAGAGTTTTTAATATTATTTTGGGAGAATGTTTATTGTTTGTTATTTTAGGATTGTTTTTATTTTTTATTATTTTGCAGTTATTCTTTGTGGTTATTTACTACAGATTTTTTCTGTTATTTATTACAGATTCTTTTTTGCCCTGTCAGCTGTGGCTGTAGAATACACTAACTGCCCAAAGAGTGTCCTGATATGACACTAAACAGTCTGATGGTGAGGCTCCGGTGATGCTGGAGCTTTTGGGAATGTGGAGCACCCCTTCATTGCCATTGCTCCCAGGTCCACTCTAGCCTGGAATGGTACCACCTGATAGGGCCCTATCTATGGGTTGGATAGAACTAACTGCATACTTATGCTAAACTGAATTATTTGAATTAGAACTGTTTGACTAAACTGAATTGCTTGAAATAGAAATGTTTTTGACAAATAAACTGTGTACTTACATTTAAATTGTGTACTTATGCTAAACTGAACTGTTTGAAATAGAACTGTTTTTAACATTGAAACTCTACTTACACTAAACTGAATTGTTTAATATAGAACTATTTTGACATTTAACTGGGTGTAAAAAAATTAGCTGAATTAGAACTGTTTGACTAAACTGAATAGCTTGAAATAGAAATGTTTTTGACAATTAAACTGTGTACTCATGCTAAACTGAATTGTTTGAAATGGAACTGATTATTTGCATAAAAATGGATTTTGCGTTAAATAACCTACAAAGGTTGATATGCCATAAAACCCAATCAACCAACCAACAACAGATTCTTTTCAGTTATTTACTAAATATTCTTTGCAGTTATTTTCTACATACTCTTTACAGTAATTAACTACAGACACTTTGCAGCTATTTATGCAGTTATTTATGACAGACTCTTTGCAACCAACCAACCACAAATTCTTTGCAGTTATTTTCTACATACTCTTTACAGTAATTAACTATGGACACTTTGCAGTTATTTATGACAGACTCTTTGCAATTATTTACTACAGATTCACTGTGGCTACTCACTACAGCTACTAATTTGAAATTCACCTGATCTAAGCTGGAGAGATAGCCAAGTGAAATTTGATAAAAATGATGAAGATGAAGATATTACTAATGCATGAGTATAACTTATTACAGAAGTTATCATTCTAAAATCATCATCATCATGTCGCGCTGGTAGCACGGATATCCCTGACCCTCTCTCGCCACTCCACCCTAGGCAGGTCTTCAGGACAACATCCCATATCCTCACATAGCTGCTGAATGTATGTTTGTGCTGGTCATCCTGCTTTTGCACGGCCAAGTGTGGGGGTCCATAAGAGTGCATCTCTTATGAGTTCGTCCCTGCTTCTCCAGCAGTGTCCTGCATGTCTGGTTCGTCTAACTTGAATAGTTTTCGTGATAGGAGGCAGGTGGCCGTACAGTTGGTGTCTTGTGGGGTGTTGCCGCCAGGACTTGTTCAAGATTGCACACAGCATTCTTGTGTAATTGCCGTCTAGCTTCTTCTCCAGCCGTTTTGTTAGCGTCCATGTAGTGCACCCGTATAGCAGTATCGATGTGACCACTGCCTGATTCTCATATTTGAAAATATACAAAA
The DNA here is from genome assembly GCA_963585895.1 of Sepioteuthis lessoniana. NCBI lineage: Eukaryota > Metazoa > Mollusca > Cephalopoda > Myopsida > Loliginidae > Sepioteuthis > Sepioteuthis lessoniana. The sequence continues at coordinate 36,798,827 of OY757915.1, forward strand.
AACATAACAAGGTTCTTTTTCTCATCATATTTGATTTTGTTTTCTGGAATAATAAATTTATTCCAATGAAGCTATAACTTTTGTCAAACAGATTTTTCATAATTCCTTCCCTTTTATGATATGTGTATAAATAAATGAAATCCTACTACTCCAACTGCAAAGAGAACAGTTGAAGTACCACAAACGAAACCTTCATCAGGGCTGAAGCATCATTATCATTAACCCAGGTGTCCCAACAGTAAGTTACAATGCCACCAGGCTCTGGTGTTTGCTTGTGGGAATACTAGATCCATGCAGATATTGCTTTTGCCAGATCTTGATGCCTTTTCATATATTTTCATTTTTCTACTGACCATAAGCCAAGTTTAGTCAGATATACAGAGGGCAAATTAGAATGATATGCATATATATATATATATATATATATATATATATATATATATATATATATATATATATATTCTGCACAAACCATTACAACTTCTACAGAGATACAAAATTCACAATCAGTAAGGATTGAAAAAGAGACTAACATGAAATCAATAAGTGGAAAAAAAATAGATAAATGGTTAGAAAGTCTAAAAACATACATACCATTTGGATTTAATTTGAAACTTAATCACCAGACCTGGAAATAATAAAAATTTGAGAACCATAAACGTCTATACAAACAAACAAACCACAGACAATATTTGAATAACTGCCTCTTGAAAATAACACAGAGAAAAAGTCCACATAAACAAGCAAACAAGCTGGTCAAGTCTAGGCTAATTCAAAACACAGCCCTTTTACACCAAATAAAAACACATTAAAGCAGGTGCTCTAACAACAGAGACAGATATATATATATATATATATATATATATATATATATATATATATCAGACCAACCAAAGACACTTTGATTAGGCAACATTCTTCAAACTAATGGATATGCTCTGCCAACAAAACATATATATATGTATATAAAGTTGGCGACCTAAGTCGGGGGTGACTCGAAGGCTCCCTTTTCAATAGGTACTACACCAAGGTGTAGAAGGGTTTCTACTCCATTCCCTTGATTGCCCCCCTTTACCCTTGATTCGCACCTTATATTGCTGAGTGTTAAGCAAGGCAGCATCAAGTACCATTTTTTTAACTTTGATATAACTTGACCTGGCATTGGCGAACACTCTACTCATTATGCCAATATATATATATATATATATATGTGTGTGTGTGTGTGTGTGTGTATACATGTGTGCGTGTGTGTATATATATATATATATATATAGAGAGAGAGAGAGAGAGAGAGTAGAGAGAGGGAGGGATGGAGGACTACAGAGCTAAACAATAATCATTCTGAAAAATGGAACTGGCGACTCGAGTTCAAATCCTGGACGAGTCTGTTAGCATTTTTCTTCACGTAAATGCCTTTAAAAGAGGCATGAATCCATCTGCTACCCCTATCTACGGGTAAATAGTAGAACAGACAAGGTTTTCACCCTTGGTTAGGCAATCAGTCAAGGAAAAGGAAAACTGAATTCAAACCAGCTTTATTCCACTTAAAAATCGACTTTGTCACACATTCTGCCCAGGGAGGAGGTATTTGATACACACACACACACACACACACATATATATATATATTTCAGAAATGCGTTATTAGTTAAATCCAATGATTGAGAAGTTGTATACATAGCGATTGCATGAAGTCAGGGATCAGTTAAGTACAAGAATAAGAATAAAATTGATCCCTGTTTTTATTGCTAAAAACTAAAAAGAATATGATTATTGAATATTTTGTAATATAAAATTGGTTTTTGAATAAAGAATATTATCCTTACATGCTGATTATTTAAAAGAAGAAAAAAGCAACCAGGGTTCAATGGAGTGCATATATATTCAATATATACACAACAACAATAAAAGTGTCAGATATGGATGAGGGTAGGATGGAAGATGGAGGTCGAGATGATGATGCAATGTGGGAGGCTTTCAATAAATGCCAACACAAAATCAATTAAACATATGTATTGTTTGTTAAGTGTTTTTGTTGATTTAACTTGGTTTTATTTTTTAGAAAGAAAGAAAGAAAGAAAGAAAGAAAGAAAGAAAGAAAATCAAAAAGAGAGAAAAAATGAATGAAAAACAGGAAGAACGAATAAAGAGAAACAAACAAGAAACAGACAAAATCTATAAAGAATTAGTGGAAAAATTAAAAACAAAAACAAAAAAAATAAAGCAACTGAAAGCAAGAAGAAGAAAAAAGAAAATAAAAAATAGAAAGAAAGAGTTAATAAAAGAAAAGAAAAAAAAACACAAAGAAAAGAAAAAAAGAAAAAGAGAGAATGAAAAATATAAAAAAAAGAGTTAAAAAAAAACAAGAAAGAGAAAAAAAGAAAACAAAGAAAAGCAAAAAGAGAAAAAAAAGAAAGAGAGACAGAAAGAATAATACTAAGAAAAAACAAACAAAAGCAATAAAAAAAGAATAGAAAAATAAGAAAATCAAAAAGAGATTTAAAAAAAAAACGATAAAAAGAAAGTGTAAGAATAAAAAAAACACCCAAAAACAAACGGAAGCAATAGAGAAAGAATGAAAAAGAAAGAAAAGCAAAAAAGAAAAAAGAAAGAATGAAAAACTGAAAGAAAGAGTAAAAAAACAAAAACAAAAGCAAGAAAAAAAGTAAAGAAAAAAAAGCTGAAAGAGAAAAGCGAAAGAATAAAAAAAAAAAGAAAGAAAGAGTAAAAAGAAAAAACAAGAAGCGAACAAAAGCAACAAAGAAAGAGAGGAAAAGACAGAAAAGCAAAAAGAGAAAAAGAAAGAATGAAAGGCAAAAAGAATGAGTTAAAAAGAAAAAACAAGAGAGAAAAAGAGGAAAACAAAGAAAAGCTCATAGAAAAAAAGAAAGATTAAAAAAGAGGGAAGAAGGAGTAAAAAAAAACAACAACAAGCGAACAAAAGCAAGAAAGAAAGAGAGGAAAAGAAAGAAAAGTAAAAAGAAAAAAAAGAAAGATTGAAAAACTGAAAGAAAGAGTAAAAAGAAAAAACAAAAGCAATATGAAAAAAAATAATAGTATGAAAGAATAAGAATTCGAAAGAATTAGAGAAGAAATTCAGAATTTCTTCATCTTGGGATTTTTTTTTTATTGAAGAATAGAATAAAAATACAAAACAAAAAAAATGTTAACATCTATGGCCATCAAAATTCTCAGTAATTCTTTCTAACACTAAATCAATCGTGAAAATAAAAAAGGGTAATTAAGGAAAATTGAAATCAATCGAAAAATTGTATAAAGAATTCTCTAAATCAACATCCACTTGTGATTTAATAAAAAAAAAAACGAAAAAAGTGATGAGTACACAATAAACAGTTTCCTTTAACAATTGTTACAGAAAGAAGACGATTTTCATGATGATGATGATGATGATTGTAAAGCAGGAGAGCAAGGGACATTAAGAGTTGTGCTAACAAGAGTTAGGAGCTAACAAGGGTTTTAAAAATAATGACGATGTCAATAAAACAGAAAAGAATGCTACTAATGATAAGGCGAGCGGCTCTCAAGATGGCGATGAAGAAAGAGAAAACCGTAACGTTATTAAAGAGAAGCATTTTATAATGCTGATGATGACGATCATCAGAAGAAAAACCCACGACGGTAATTAGGAAACAAGTACTGCTATCAGCTGCTTAGTTTTGACCAATTGGACATTACATGACTTGGACATTCTATATACAGTAAAAGGGAATCTCCAAGACGTAGTGGCTAAATGTTAGACTGCGACATCGTAGTGAGTTTGGACTCCTGTTATGTTAATATGTTCCCTTTTGGACTAATACCCTGGGGGAAAAGCATGGACTCTCTTATCCTCTCAGCTGATGTTCGTCTACTAAGATGGCTTGGGCATTAAATAACCCATGAAGAGCGATATGCCATTAAACAAAGAAACCAAAGATACAGATATATACAATAATAAGTCATGTAAAGCACACATTCAGGTATAATAAGCATCCCTAACTTTCAGCTACGAAATTCTGGAAGAAACATTTCTCGTATATAATACGCATTGACTTTTTGGAGGATGGTTGGGGGGAATTTGTAGCAGTTAAATTTAAACTAAATTTAACATTTATTCAACTTTCTTTTTTATCTGGTTTGTATTGACTAAAAATAGGAATCTACAATGTTTCGACACACAAAATTTGCACAACATTTACAGTAAAGTGAAGAACCTGTTGACACAAAAATGTAGGAAATTTTTGGTGAAAATAAATTCACAAAAGAAGAAACAAATTAGAAACAAAGACACATTTCAGTGGCTGTTTCTCTAAAGCGGTAGAAAACAGATGTGTTTCTTACAGATTAGTCAGTTTGTAGAGAAGAGAAAAATTTCGTATTTTGGTTTGGCGCGCAATTTAATTCGACACTTAATTTCACCCAATCAGGATGACTTATGCTATTCACCCCGGACCTTCTTTTCCGGTCAGCAAATCGGGTAAACTGCCAAACCCAGTCACACTGGCCGTTCTTCAATAGCGATGTATTTTAGCTGGTCAACGCCGCCCAGTGCAGACATCTCACTGCGGCTCTAAAATAGCAGCAGCAGCAGCAACATGGATACACGAGGGAACCCATCTAATTTATGGATTCCTTACGAGGAATCCCAGTTGAATATAAATTAGATGCATTCAACATGCCTCGCACAGGCACAACTTTATGTCACCCCAAAATTGGCTATGTCGATCTGAGCGTAATCCCGCTCTCGACACGCATGGAGATAACGCCCACTCTCCCCAAATACCAGACACGAAACTCACGGTGACATCCAAAGTTCAATTCCTACAACTGCAACATGTCTTTCGTCAAAAATGCAAAAAACACAATCCCTCACACGTCCAACGACACACGCTGCCTTCTCAACATCTCGTAACGCCATTTCGTCTCAATACTAACAAGCTTAAACTCCACGAGTCTTGCAGCACCAAAAGCAAACCCAAATATTCCATGCTACAAATAAAAACCTATTCATAAAAACATATATCGACTATCGCCATCTTACTTCTTCATCATTCTACCTTTATTTCTCCAAAACTTAGCGAGGAGACTAACAACACTAAGCGAGGAAACAACTCAACGTAAACACACATACGTTACAACCATCTTCCTCGCTAACAACAAACTTTCCCTTGCTACTAACAATCCAACTTCTCCAGCTAAAAATCATCCAACAAATATCCTCGTACAAGTTTATACCATAGATATAACTTACTTTCGGTCATGTCGTCCCGAATACGACGATGCACGTGGCCGGAAAAAAAAAAAAGTTAATATTTAGTTCTCGTATATTACACGCACCCCGAACTTTCAGCTACGAAATTCTGGAAGAAACATTCCTCGTGTATAATACGCATTGATTTTTTTTTTTAACTTGAAGCAGTTAAACTTAAACTGAATTTAATATTTGTTCAACTTTTTATCCGATTTGTATCGACTAAAAATAAGAATTTATATAGTTTATCTAATGTTTCCACACAAAATTTACACTGGATTCACCGCAAAGGGAATATAAAACGGAAGTGCTAGTTATAGATTAATTAGTTTGGAGCACGGATATCACTTACTTTTGGTCATGTAGTCCTGAAAAAAGTTATTCAGTTCTCGTGTATAATACGCACCCTTAACTTTTGGTTTGAAAAACCTGTAAAAACTGTGCATCATATACATTTAGCGATACTGTAAATTGTTATTACTTTTGGCGATAGGAATGTTTGTTATTGCGTGTGTGTGTGTTATTCCCGCGCTAATTGTTGTTGTTAATAAAAGAGGATGAAGAAGTAAGAAGACGAAGATGCCGTTAGGTTATAGGATACAAATTTTTCTAGTCTTAAAAAAAGCAATAAAAACATACTTAAGAACATTCTAGAAATTTAGGATCAAAAACGCATTAGCATTTAAGTAGGATTTTTATATTTTTCAACCAATCAGCTAAAAACATAGAATAGAACATTCTAGAAAAATAGGATCGGAAGTCAACTAACAGAAAATATTTAGGCTCTAAAATAAAATAGTAACATACAAATCTGATTGGTCAATAAATCTCTACGCGCCAAAAGTTTAGGACGATTCTTTGATCCACCTGTAGGATATAAATAACACAGAGTTAGGGAGCCATAAACACAAGCCACTAAGCCAGTAAAGCAGTAGCCGATACTATGTCCGGTAAATTCCTTTCCTTCCTCAACTAAAGTTCATGACCTAACTTCAGATGGCCGCAAATCACATTCAAAAGAAAAACCCGACAAACTTCCTTTCATCAACGCGACACGCTGTCGCCACAATCATAAAACAAGACATGAACTTAATGTAAGTAAGAACGACTTATTTACGGACTCCGTTAACATGAACATACACACATCTTTAAACAAATTTATTTTCTTCTTGCCAAACTTTATTTTCCAAAAGGCCATTTACACATCATGTATTTTGTTTGTTTTCATATTCTGTTATATGCATATTAAATTGTTTGTTGTTTAATGTTCGTTGTGTTCTATTCCATTTCTTTTACGCGATTGTAATATCTTGTGTTGTATTTGTGGTGGAAATAATTTAGAGAGCAATACCCGTAAATTACGGACGCACATCTACTGAAATAACCAAATTACATACAACCCCCACAAGGTTTTATATGAAGTTTTAATGGCAGCGTGGAATAAAGGGTTTACGTTTATGCTGCAAGTCTCGTAGCAAGGAAAGAAGTAAGGAAACGAAATGAAGTTGTTATGGAGTGGAGAAAGCTGCGCGTGTTGTTGGACGAGCGAGGGAGATATGTTCGCCATCGTGTAGCAAAAGTCGTGTTTGCTGTTTGAGGAGAGAAGCGTTGAAATCACCGTGAGTTGGTGGTTCTGGTTGTTTCGGGGAGAAGCGTGAATGTCTCCAGAAAATGTTGCCCAGAAGTGAAGTCGCTAGGTGTCGGAGCGGAATTCTGCATCACAATCGACATAGCCAATTTTGGGGGTGACGTAAAGTTGTTCCTGTGTGTGGCGTATTGAATTTATCTAATTCATATTCAACTGGGAACCCTTGGTCTAAGAGAAAAAGACACAACGGATCCATAAATTAGACTGCTTCCCTCATTGTGTCCATGCTGCTGCTGCTATTGAAGAGCAAACAATGAGACGTCAGCACTGAACGAAGTTGTTCAGCCAAAGAGGGTGTTTGACGGTTTCCCCCATTTGTGCTGCCCAGAAAGGTGGTCGGAATCAATAGGATAAGTCATCCTGATGGGGTGAAATAATGCGTCGACCCTAACGGTCGAATTAAATTACGCGCCAAACAAAAATACGAAATTCCTTCTGATACATACACAAATAATTATTATACTCCTTGGCTGAATAAATCCATTATCCTGATTCTGTTTGGTATTTCATATAATGACATTTTTAAAAGAATATTACCCTTTTTTTAAATACATGCCAAAAATCTAATAAACCTCCAATAACTTTTGGTTGGTTGGTTGGTTGGTTGGAACATATTATGGCATGTCAACCGTTGTTGAGTTATTTTATGTTACAATCAATTTAGCTATTAAGGTTACCAATTATACATGACACCAAAAATGCACAATGTATTTACTAAGTCATTAATCGTTATACAAGCGACTAATTCATAATTAGTTGCAATATCAATGTTTTCAGAACCAACGAATAAATATAATTCAAAATCCTTTTTAATATTATCTCAAACAGATCAATTTGACCCATAAACAAAGCCCTGATATTGTATAATAGCGGTACTAAAAATACTCTAGACCCCGTTGTGTCCACGCTGCCGTGGTAACAAGTTGAGGAACGCAAGGACTTTGTTAAGCCTCACGAAAGTTTAATGACTTCACATTTGTAGTTAGCCGCCGGGAGAAAGAAAGAGAGCATAGACCTGAGACGACCGCTTCGTTAGACAAAATAAACAACATATCATGGAAGTAAAGTAAGAGCAGACACAGACCTTGATTTTTTTCCTTTGTTTGCTGGGTCGCGTGTAAGCAAAAGCTCCCCTTTGGAGCTCGTGAACTGGAGTCTCCTTACATCTTCGTGGTTCGTGTTCAACTGGCGTCTTAACCTTCTCGCGTCTCGCCGTTGACTCTCCAAAGGGACACACGATGTCCACTCGCTTCCGCCTGTTGTTTCCCCTCTCACATACGCAAAACGATCCTCGGACATTTTGTCCTCCCTAGTCATTTTTAAATTACAAGTGCCTCTGCCTTGTTATTCGGCGACTACTGTCTGTTTTATTTATTTCTAATTTATCAATTCATCTACCTATTTATTTAATTTTCTATGAGACGTTCAATTACGTTACAATATATATTATCATTCAGAGTCTGAGTGGGTCTGGGAGTAATGGCAATGAAAAGATGACTGCACACTCTCTTCAGTTTCAAAACTGAAACCTTACCACTGAATGTAATTTACTAAATATACCCAGGACACTCAATTTTTGAGTGGGAGTCAGCATATTCTAGGGCCCACTGACAGGACCAACAATGTCAGATGCAAATAGATATGAAAAGACTGATATATTCACACTTTTAGGCTTACCTGACGTTGCCTGATTGTCAAGGTTCTTGCAACCCAAGTAATATTTCTGGAACCATGATGTCATGGTTAGCAAGCTGGACCAGCAAACCTTCATGAGTGAATTCGAGTCCCATTGGGTGCCTCATTCATACGGCCTTGTGCCACATCTAAACAAAAAGCTTAGTAACTTACTACTGTGATGAAGTGTGCCTTCACCTGTCACAAAACAAATGTTTTGGGTTGGTAGCATTGTGTTATAGGGCGTGTTCTCGTGGTGTAATGGTACTATTTACCAACCCCTCCGCTCGGGCAGGATATGACACAAGGTCAATTTTTAAGCGGAGTTTAACAGGTTTGAATTCAGAGTTTTTCCTTCTCCTAGACTAGTTGCCTCACCAAGGCTGAAGAACCTAGTCCGTCCTACTATTTACCCATAGCTGGAGGGAGAATAAGGGGGTTCAGACCTTTCCCAAGGGTATTTGGCCGAAAGTGAACGTAATAGCGCGACTGGAGTACGAACTCGCGTACTACGATTCCGCAGTTCATCGCTTTAACAATTACACCACGAGGACACCCCCCCCTCGTGGTGTAATGGTTAGAGTGATGGACTGCGGAATCGTAGAAAGCGAGTTCGAACTCCAGTCGAGCTATAACATTCACTTTCGAACAAATACTCTTGGGAAAGGTATGAACCCCCTAATCCTCCCATCTATGGGTTAAATAGCATCACTACTGTTCTTCTAAAAGGAGGGCTTTGGCATGAAATAACCAACAAAGGTTGATATGCCATTAAACAAAGAAACGAAACGAAATGAAACAGTGTTATGGCCCAGTTAAAACTTGTAAAGTATAAGTTTCTGAATTAGACACATTCATCTGCACAGCTTTCAAATCCCTCACAGGATGAAGCAATGCACAACGTGTCAACACACCAACTACCATGTTACTACCAACTACACCCTTCACGGCTTGAATTGCTATTGGTCACATTATATACATGCTGCAAACTAACACATTCCAAAATATTGCAAAACTTTTAACTCACTTTAGTATTATGGTCTCCAATTCTGCACCCAGCCCCGTCAGATAGGGGTGTAGAATATGCTAACTGCATCTCTGCAGAAGGCTAAGACCCCTACCCACCAACAATAGTCTTGGATAGGACATTAAACTATTTGACTGTGAGGCTTTAGACCAAGAACTTGGGGGAGTGTGGAGTACTCCTTCATTGCCATTACTCCCAGGTCCACTCTGACCCGGAATAGTAGTACCCGTTAGGGTCCCATCTATGAGTCAAATGAAATTACGTAATCATTTTCTAAGTTTGAAACCACTTAACTGTATGCAAACAAATTGCTAATATTAAATTGAATTATTAGTATTACATTGTAAGTCTTGAAATTATTTGACTGTATACAAACAAATGAGTTCTGGCTTATTTAAAAATGTAACCTACTATCTGTTCATTTACAAATTATATATTTAGTATATATGTATAAACAGGATTTGGTATTAAATAACCCACAAGGGTTGATATATAAAGCACAACCAACTAACCAACTCTAAACAGTATAAAGATGTACCTTCACAATGATTTTAAACAGGTAAATACTTCTGTTGCATTCTGTTTAGTGAACGCTTGTAATATTAAATAAAGGACAAACCACGATATGAGAGAAAATAGAGTTATATTCTCAGGAAAAAGTACATACAATAGAGAGACTATTAGTAGACAAGAACATAGGATTAGTGAATACAGAATAAAGATATAGTCCAATGATAGTATTGGCTTCCGTTATTACCGTAGCAAGTAAGGTGATCTAGTGCAATCTCCAGTCTCCAACGCTCTAATACTATTCCTATAAGAAGCTGCTCTTCACCTTCTAGTCTACCTTGGTATTAGTAGCTACTGCTATATATGGCAGATGGACTAGTTCATTGAGAGGAAAAAGGTGGGTGATACTCAACAACTCCATACTTCATACTTCATTGCAATGTAAATGTTTTAAAAACGAACATTTTAATACAGTTCAAAAGGATCTTAAACATTACCTCAAACAGATCTATTTGACTCATAAATGGGACCCTAACAGGTACTACCACTCCAGGTCAGAGTAGACCTGAGGGGTCCAAGTGAAGCTGGGAGTAATAGCAGGGCTGACTTTAGAGGACTAAACACTTTCTGAGATAGCCACACATGCGCCTTCATTTGTTCGTGCCCCCTCCCGACATTAAAATGACTTTCTGTCAATTCTGACTTTATCTTTGATAAATCCTTCCTCCTAGATGATCTTTCAAACCAGCAGCAATCTTGCAGACCTTGAAGTAGACATGATAGAAATATGTAGTAATAGCTGTAGATGTAACTCGATTCCATTCTTAGAAAAGGTTTTTGTCGATAGCCATGTGCCTTTTTTGAGCCAAACAAAAACAAAAACTTTGCAATAAATGACTCAAGTGATATCACCTAGCCTATATATATATATATATATATATATATGGTTTTGTTTTGTTTGGTTTCCTTGTTTTATGGCATATCAACTTTTGTAGGTTATGAAATGCCAAAGCTAGAAAAACAGTAGTGGTACTATTTAACCCATAGCTGGGAGGATAAGGGGGTTCATACCTTTCCCAAGGGTATTTGCCCAAAAGTGAACGTAATAGGACAACTAGAGTATGAACTTACTTACTATGATTCCGCAGTTTATCACTTTAACCATTACACCACGAGGACGCCCCCTATATATATATATATAGATAGATAGATGGATACATACATACATACATACATACATAAATATATATATTTACCAACCCTTCCACACAAGCAGAATGTGACACAAGGTCAATCTTAAGCAAAGTTTGACAGGTTTGAATTCAGAGTTTTCCTACTTTGAGACTAGTTGCCAAACCAAGGTTAAAGAGCCTTGTCTACCCTATTATTTACTCATAGCTGGAAGGAGAATAGTTGGATTCATATCTTTCCCAAGGGTGTTAGTGCTATGTAAAATGCAAACAGCCTCCTCCAGAATTTGAACTCAGGTCACTGTGTCTAGTAGAAGTCATTCAAACCTTGAAGAAAGATGATAGACAAATGCAATGATAACTGTAGATATTTCTTGAATTGGTAATTGGAGAAGGTTTTTGTGTACTGCCATGTGCCTTGTCATGGCAGACAATGATTTTCAGATTTTACTGCAAATGATGCAAGTGGTATCACCTCACTTCAAAGGAAGTGTCCTGGTCCACATCTTCAAAAAGACTTTCTGTGATTGAGGTATCCAGTTTTAGAAGGGAAGAACACAATTAGAACTATTACATCTTCAATGGTCCTGTCAGAGGGGCTTGGAATACACTGATTAAATCCCTTGCAGTTAACTAAGACTCCCCAACAAAGAGGGGTATCTTGAATATAGCCCTAAACTTCATCTGGTTGTGACACTGTAGTTCTAGAGCTCTTAAGCGTGGGGTACCCCTTCATTGCTATTATTGACAGTAACATGAACTTTTCTTCAAATTTTGGGTTATTTTCCCCTAGGTGTTGATTTCCCAATTAAAATTTTGTTCTTAACTACTACTATAAAGAGAGCCAGCAGTAGACCAAGGCCAAATAGGAAAAATCAATCTCATCTTCAAACTGCTTATGTTTTTTCAATTCTTTTAGACATGGTAAAAAGTGTCTCATGAGTGTTAATCAAGGAGGTATCAAGTACCAATTTTTAAGTCTTTGGTGTAACTCAACCTGAGATTGATCCCCGATCTCCTGGCTGGTTGGTGAAAATACTCTAACCATTATGCCAACAGGCTAGTTACCAAAAGCATTAGTCTGAAAGGGAACATAATAGCATGACTGGAGATTGAACTCACAAACTACGATGTTGTAGTCCAGCACATTAGCCACTACCAAGTTGAATTTGAATATTAAATGTAACATGAACATTACACTTAGATAAAAAACAAAAACAACTTTCCAAAGGTTGAAACTAGTTGAGAAGAATTAAAAATCAAAAACTACAAAACAAATTCTTTTTCTCATATCACTATTATTCATCTCATTATATATATATTTATATATCATTATACATATATATACTTGCCCAGTTGGCTGGGACTGTAGAATACACTGATTGCAAAACCCCACCTCAATGAGTGCTCTGATATGACAATAAACAATCTGATGGTGAGGTTCCAGTGATGCTGGAGCTTTGGGGAATGTAGAATACCCCTTCATTGCTATCGCTCCCAGGTCCACTCTGACCCAGAGTGGTAGCATATGACAGGGCTCCATCTATGGATTGAATAGAACTAACTGCATACTTATGCTAAACTGAATTATTTGAATTAGAACTGTTTGACTAAACTGAATATCTTGAAATAGAACTGTTTTTAACAATTAAGTTGTATACTTACATTTAAACTGTGTGCTTATGCTAAACTGAATTGTTTGAAATGGAACTGTTTTTGACATTGAAACTCTACTTACACTAAACTGAATTGTTTAATATAGAACTGTTTTGACATTTAACTGTGTGTAAACAAAATCTGTACTTATACTAAACTAAACCAGCTGAATTAGAACTGTTTGACTAAACTGAATAGCTTGAAATAGAAACGTTTTTGACAATTAAACTGGGTACTCATTCTAAACTGAATTATTTGAAATAGAACTATTTGCATAAAAATGGATTTGGTGTTAAATAACCTACGAAGGTTGATATGCCATAAAATCCAACCAACCAACCAACCAACACACACACATATATATATATATATCATCAAATCAGGTTAATAATACAGATTTCCCTTACTCTCTCTCTCGCCATCCATATCTATTGTCCATTGCTTCTGGCAAGTCCAGTAGACTACATCTAGTGTCTACACAGAGCTGATGAATGTATATATTTACTCATCCCTTCACATGAGCAGGATGTGACCCAAGGTCGATTTTCCAAGTGGAGTTTAGCAAGTTTGAATTCAGTGTTTTCCTTTTTCTAGATCAGTTGCCATACAAAGGTTAAAGAGCCCAGTCTGCCCTACCATTTACCAAAGACACCAGGAATTTATCATTTTTAGCTGAATATCAAACTAGGGTGATGGTTTGGTTATTTGGATATTTGGCATATCAACACCTGTGGTTTATTTAATGCCAAATTTTAATGGTAGAGTGTTCACCAATGGTTTGGGAGACTGGGGTTCAATCCCAGGTCAAGTCATACCAAAGACTCAAAAAATGGTACTTGATATTGCCTTAATTAACACTCAGCATTATAAGGTATGGATCAAGGGTAAAGTGGAGCAATCAAGGGAATGGAGTAGAACCCTTCCTGACACCTCAGTGTAGTAGCTATTGAAAAGGGAGCCTTTGGGTCACCCTCAACTACAGTCGCTAGCTTAACTTTTATATATATATATATATATATATATATATATATGTTGGTCAAGAATTAAAACTGTTGGTGCAATCTCACCACATGAAACTCAAACTCGAGAGTTTTTATTCTATTATATTTCATAGTAAAATTAATATATATATATATATATATATATATCATCAATTTAAAAAGTTGCCAGTGGCTAAGCAAAAATTAAATATTGCAAATAAACAGAATCGGGTTATAATGTTTTTATTAGTAGTAAATATACTGTGAGTGAGGTTTGGGTTGGTTTCTTTCTTTAATCGCATATCAACTCTTCATGGGTTATTTAATGCCAAAGCCACCCTTAAAGATATTAAACCATAGTTGGGGGAATAAGAGATTTCATGCTTTTCCCATGGGTATTAATCTGAAAGTGAACATAATAGCATGATTGGAGTTTGAACTCACTTACTATTATGTTGCAGTTCAGCGCGTTAACCACAACACTAAGGGGACTCCCATCTGTGTGAGGGTATTATGTGCATATGCATACATGCACATATAGACACTCAAAACCCGAATAAGCACACAGACATAAGCACTCACAAACACACACACACATATTCATATTTATATATATATATATATATATACACACACATAGTTATGTATGTAATTTTTATTAATGCATTGCTATTTTGTATGTATCTTAAATCCTAATCCTTATCCTTAATCTGTTTTTATTCACTCTTCTATCTGCTTCACTGTCAATTGTGGATTACCTCAGCCCTTCTTAGCCCTTGGACAACCACTAAGCATGACTTAAACAAAAACCTTAAGAAGATTATTCTCTCTTTGATTGTTTTTCAGATTAACCATAAAGATTATTGCCAATAATCATTCATTTTTTTTTACCTGATTGGTCATCATTTAGTTTCGTCACAGATTTATTGGCTCTAGTTTCTCCTTGGTTGAGATTTGTATGTTGAGTGGTAGTTGTTTTGAAAAAATACCAAATCAGAATGAGTCAGTAGGAGTATCCCAATATTATAAAAGATAAATATTTGGGTGAGTCAAAAGTTTTGCAATATTTTGATGACATGAGGGAGCTCTGAATGCTTTAAAGTGATAAACAACATTAGACCATGAGATGCCAATCTCACCTGATATTCTCTTAGTGCTACTTACCAGATTTGTCTCCATGGCTATGGCTTTGGAATACATGGTTTTAGGCCTATCTGATCATGCTCATTCATGATGGTTCTTGCAACCTGAACAAAATTTCTTGGGCCATCTGGTTACTGTTAAGTAATCAACTAAACCTTCAACTTTTACAAGGTTGGTGTCCTCATGATGAAATAGTTAAAGCACTGGATTGTGGAATCATAGTAAGCGACACTGAACTCAAGTTGTGCTATTACGTTCACTTTTGGGCAAATACCCTTGGGAAAGGTATGAATCTCCTTATCCTCCCAGCTATGGGTTAAATAGTATCACTACTGTTCTTCTAGAAGGATGGCTTTGGCATAGAATAACCCACAAAGGTTGATATGCCATTAAACAAAGAAAACAAACCAAACTTTCACCATAAATGTTTTTTGTTGCTTCCACAACATAATGGCCCAGTTTGACTTATAAAGAATAAGTTCCCAAATTAGACTACATGGTACATTTGTCACAGTGCAACTTTCTAATCACATAGAATGTGTCAGCACACCAACTATCACAATACTATTAACCATAGCAGGTTACCTTCCATGGCTTGAACTGCTTTGGTCACATATATGCGCAAAAAACTAAAACATCAAAATATTGCAAAACTTTTGACTCACTATTGAAAATAAAAAATATTTTTTGTTATTTCATTTTGACCATTTTTAGGAGAATTTTTTTTTAATCAATAATATAAGATGAACTACTTGAACTGATATATCACATGAGAAATTTCTTTGCCCCAATGAAATATCTTGTGAGAAATTTCTTTGGCTTAGAGCTGCTGCTAAGTAATCTTGTAAGAAATTTATGTTTTGTTAAGCTTCTGATGATATACCCTCTTAAGAGAAAGACTGCTGTCTAAGTACATTATATATATATATATATATATATATATATATATATATATATATATATATATATACTGCAATAAGAAGGAAACTCAAACCTGGTTAAGTTGTCATTATAATTTATTTCACCAGAGAATATTATTATACTCTCCATCTCATCAGATGACTTTTTCATGTTAGACTTGAGGTTGCGGAACAGCAAATGTGGAATTACAGTTCATATATGAATGAAAAAAAAATAAATTAAATTCTTAGGTGAGGGCAGAGGGGTTCAAAACAATAGGTATTAGAAACATACTGTCTTTGGATACTGACTGGATATATATATATATGCAGTATATATATATATATATATAAATGCAGTATAATTTGGAGAGTGCTCAATATTTGTGATAGATCTATTATATAATGTATTGAATATATATTAGTTTTTGTATATATCTAATAGCAGGGATACTTATCTGTGATCACAGGGTTAGGGTTAGGGTTAGGGATCACAGATAAGTATCCCTGCTATTAGATATATAAAAAAACTAATATATATTCAATACATTATATAATAGATCTATCACAAATATTGAGCACTCTCCAAATTATACTGCATTTGGTTTACCACTAACCTACCAAGTGAGATAATGACAAAAATAAACTATTGTAGTATATATGTACATATATATTTATATGCATACAAATATGAGTGAAAGAATCTCTCTTTCTCTCTCTCTCTCTATATATATATATATATATATATACAAATTTATCTTACAATGCAGCCCAGTTGCTTGGAGTGTCCTGGATATGATATTAAAAAATCTGTTAATGAGATTCAAATAATCCTGGAGCTTTGGGGAATACAGAGTACCCATTCATTGCCATTACTCCCAAGTCCACTCTGGCCAGAAGAGAAGCACCTGATAGGGTCCTATTTATGGGTTAAATAGAACTGTTTGATTTTTAAACTGAGAGCAAACAAATGTCTCCTGCTAAATTTAATTGTTTAATATAGAAATGTTTGATCATTCAACTGTATGCAAACAAATGACTGATGTTTAATTGAATTGTTTGTAACACATAGCAATAATTGGAGCCATTTAAATTTGTTAACTAATAATGAATTGAATTGTTAAAAATAGGACTGATTGATTATATATATATATATATATATATAGATATATATATGTGTGTGTGTGTATATATATATAGCCAATAGGCTGATGTAATACTATATATATATATCTATATATATATATTTTCTCTTAAAAAAACAACAATTGGTCACATTAAGATAATAAATTTATTTCCATCCTGTTAAAAGCATTGATATGAATCAATGATCTAAAAAATTAACAGGACTTCAAATTTTACCGTAAATGACATTAGTTTTTGATTTTTTTAGTTCATTTTAATAAAAATTGATGTACTAAAATTAGATATGCCTGAATAAAAATTTTTTTTAATATATATAAATGTATGATTGTTTAGACATGTATTATCATAGTTGTAAATTTTTCCTCTGTTAAATTTGAAGTACAATGAAACCCGAGGTTTTTTACATGCTATAATAAGTTACTGTTACTTGAAGTTAAAGGCTTACTTTTATATATAGGAGAAATAAGGGTTTTTTTCTTTTTTTTTTTTTTTTTTCTAGTCTGGTTGTGAATGTGTAAAAGTTATTTTAATCCATTTTCTTGTTTGATCTGAAGAAGTCCTGTTAATTTTTTTAGAGCATTGATTTATGTCAATGCTTTTAACAGGATGGAAATAAATTTATTATCTTAATGTTACCGATTCCTTTTTTTTTACATGAAAATTATTTGCTCTGTGGATTTTATTTACATTGAGCTCTTGCCCGGGATTACTTAATTTAATATTCTATTTTTCAATATTTTATTTGTCCTGCTTGGAATAGTCCCCAACTCCAGATTTACTGGATAATAATATCTTTTATATATATATATATATATATATATATATATATATATATATATATATATATATATATCAATCCCAGGTTGAGCCATACCTAAAACTTAAAAAATGATACTTTTTGCCTCCTTATTTCATACTCAGCATTATAAGGTTTGTAGCAAGGATAAAGTGGAGCAATCTAGGGAAAGGAGTAACTCCTTCCTCTAAACCTTAGTGTAGTAGCTATTGAAAAGGGAGCCTTTGGGTCACCCTCAACTGTAGTCACCAACTTTACTTTACTTTCATATATATCTATTTATATATTAGAATAATAATTTACCCCACATTCCATATGAATACTGATACTAGAATTTTCATTAATTTTTTTTTGACAAAAAAAGAAAAACATAATTATCAGACAGGTGGTTGTGGGAGTAAAAAGAAAATTCTCTTTTCAATGGAAATGTGAGGTAAATTATCATTTCAGTTTTTAAACTACCCTGCTTGTCAGGTGCTATGTTATAATAAACTATTTGATTTACAGATAAGCTAGGGGAGGAGGAATAGAGACATAACACTTTCCAAAGTAAGCACAAACTGCCTTGACTAGAATTTGAACCTGGATTGCTGATTCCATTTTCCATTCTGTTCATCATCATCATCATCATCATCATCATCATCATCATCAAAATTCATCTGTCTTTTCTTGAATATTCATTATCAACATTGTTATGATTCTTCAGATCCTTTTGCCCAGTCGGCTGGAGCTGTAAAATATACCAACTGCACCTCTGCAAAGGAGTAAGACACCCACCCCAACAAGTGTCCTGGATATGACACTAAACAATCAGATGGTGAGGTTCCAGTAATGCTGGAGCTTTGGAGAATGCAGAGTATTCTTCATTACCATCGCTACCAGGTTCACTTTGGCCAAGAGTGGTAGCACCAGATAGGGTCCTATTTATGGGTCAAATAGAACTAAACTGCATACTTATGCTAAACTGAATTGCTTGAAGTAGAAGTTTTGACATTTATCTGTGTGTAAACAAAAAATATACTTATACTAAACTGAATTCATTGAATTAGAACTGTTTTACTAAACTGAATAGCTTGAAACAGAAATGTTCTTGACAATTAAATTATGTACTCATGCTAAACTGAATTGTTTGAAATAAAATTGTTTATTTTTATAAAAATAGATTTGGCATTAAATAACCTACAAAGGCTGATATCCCATAAAACCCAAACAACCAACCAAACACATAACAAAATATCGCAAAACATCTGAATGATCCTAGTACAATGAAAACAGATATTATTGTTGTATACTTCTCAGAGACCCAACCAAGAACATAATCAAAGATAATGAATGAACTTCAATGAACAAACGAAACTCACTTCTTTATAAAAATATATCTCTCTCATTTTATTCTCAAAAGGGGCACACAGTTTGTTATAAGTTTGAGAGATAGATGGAGAGACATATACTCAGAGAGCGACTTCTTGCCCCATATCTTCTTCTTGGAGCCAGGGATGCCAATGCTTACACCCCTTGCAAGCCATATCATCAGAAACGACCTAACGCCTCTGATCGGCTGCGTATCTCTGGCTCGACTCTCGATTCTGACTGAACTGATTGTCTAAATCTGACTGCGTAGTTCTCATATGATGTGGTCTCCTTCCAGTTACACACCTGCTTGACCAGCCTAGCCCGACGCACTGCCATCCCTCTGTTTGCTAATTACAACATGACAGCTTGTCAAAGCACTTGGGGTCACTAGGAACAAACTCAAAATCCATGTCAACAGTCATTATATAACATTATGAGGTATTATCGATTACAAAATTATCCAGCAGGGAAACTTTGTAATACAAAATATGAATATGTAGCTGTCAAAAATATGTACACCCCAACACAAAACTTTATGTGATAACTCTGATGAAACTTGACATTTTTACTCAGAATGTTTCAATAATATGTAATGATATCCATTTTGAGTTATATATATATATATATATATAGTTTCATTCACATCAGTCCATTGACAAAATGGTTAGAGAGTTCGCCAATGATCCGAGAGACTGGGATTCAATCTCAGGTCGAGTTATTCCAAAAACTCAAAAAATGGTACTTGATGCCTCCTTACTTAATGCTCAGCATTATAAGGTATGGATCAATGGTAAGTGAAGCAATCTAGGGAAAGGAGTAGTGCCCTTCCCTATATTTCAGTATAGTAGCTATTGAAAAGTGAACCTTCAGGTTGCGCTCGACTATGGTTGGCCAACTGACTTACTTATACTTGAAAATGAAGCGGCCCACATGGGGATTTATTTTTCAAGGTATTTATTTCTCTTCAATACATGTTTCTGGTATTTTACACTGTCTTCATTGAACCAACAAAAAAAAATTTATATGTATGTATCCTGTGGAAAACAAACTCATAAGTGACCTACTCCTGTAGACCCCTTCACATGGACGAGCAAAGGCAGGACGACCAGCTAGAATCTACATACAATAGCTCTGTGCCTATACAGGATATAGCCTTGAAGACCTACCAGAAGTGATGGACGACAGAGAAGGGTGACGAGAGAGGGTCAGGGATATCCATGCTGATGGCATGGTATGATGATGGAGAGACTCATTGTGTAAAGGTTATCATCATGGAAAATTTATAAGTAATTAAAGTTGGCAACTGTAGTTGAGGGCAACCCAAAAGTTCCATTTTTAATAGCTACTACACTGAGGTATCAGGGAGGGTGCTATTCAATTCCCTAAATTGTTCCACTTTACCCTTGTTCCGCATCTTATAATGTTGAGTGTTATGCAAGGCGGCATCAAGTACCATTTTTTGAGTCTTTGGTATGACTCAACCAGGGATTGAACCCCAATCTCCTGCACCATTGGCAAACACTCTAACCATTATAATGTCCCTCAAAAAATGATAAAATCCCACTATCTTTGGTTTAGAAGAAAAGGCAAGACAAATTACTTTTTCTAAGCAGAGAACAGTTGGTTTGAATTCAGAGTTTTCCTTCTCTTAGACTGGTTGTCTTACCATGTTTAAAGAACCCAGTCTACCCTGACCTTAGATAATTTACATGTCTGTTCAGTGTTCATAGGATCTCACATGATAGTCTCAGAAAGCTCTTCACAGTCTATTTCTGACTCTGTTCTAAGCACAGTAGAGATGTTATCTCTAACCCTCCCAGGGGATGGTAAGCCATGGTGATGCCCTTATGAAATTAACCTTTTTCCTTCTTTGTAACCCTTTTACATACTGCTTGTTCATGAAACAATATGTGTATAAATCTAGCAATTGGGACATATTTGTGAACATCTTTCTTTTAATACCACTAGTATGCATATTGTATATATTAAATGTTCTTGTATCTGTAATAAAATTTATTTTGTCTTTCCGTCTATTTTGTTCAATATTAGTATACTATGGATATACTTTAGCGCCCTCCCCTACACATTGGTGTAGTAGCTATTGAAAAGGGAGCCTTCGGGTTACCCTCGACTATGGTCGCCAACTTTACTTATGGATATACTAATGTTAATATCAGTCCTTGGTGAGTAGGGATTCAGCTAAAAATCCTTCCCCACCACCAAACATTCATGATATCATAAATTAATTGTGGATTAGCTTGGAAATTACTTCATTCTTTAAGTTATAAAATTTATGTGTATTACTCAAATAAAAATTGTGTCATTTTTGCTGGGGTTATTGTAATGTATATATCATGAGAATTTCAGTGATAGATATGAACAGAATGAGATAGATAGATAGATAGATAGATAGATAGATAGATACACACATACATTTGAACAGAATGAGATTGATAAGAACAGAATGAGATAGATAGATAGATAGATAGACAGACAGACAGACAGACATACAAGTTGCTCTTTGTATGAAGGTGGTACAATTAAGCTTCAACTATCCACTATTCATATGCAGGGTTAGAATAGAATTTTTCTATTCTAGCCACATATGGGTGGGTTCCACTCACAGGTGGGTTCCACTCATGGGTGGGTTCTATATAGGGGTGGGTTCCAATGTCACTGGTGACCAATATCTTAAACATCATTCAAAAGAGAACAAATGAACTGATCAATATTTTATTGATTTCTAACAGTTATCATCCTTTGCAAAACCACATCACATTTATTTCCTTACTGTCCCTCAATTACTAACATTACTTTATAACTTGAAAAAATTCATGGGTGGTGGATCATATTATAATATATTTCCCATTTGTACTAATAGTAAGAGTTCAAGTCGATATAAAAATGAAAAATAAGAATAAGAAATGTATCAAAAATAAAATAAAATTCTAAAAGTTAAGTTTTAGGTTTAATTTCTTTTTTTTATATTTGAATTATTCATTTTTAAGCTTGGTTGTTTTGGGTTATTTTTCTTTTATTTCAAATCTTAATTTTTAAGCAAGGTTGCTTTTTTAAATTTCAAATGATATTTTTTAAGCAAGGTTGCTTTTTTTTCAAATTTAAAATGTTCATATTTAAGTATGTTTCTTTCTTTATTCTTTAATCTCAGATGTTAATTTTTATGTAAGTTTGATTTTTTTTCAATTTTCAAATTCTAATTTTTAAGCTTGTTTGCCTTTTTTTTTCAAATTTCAAATTTTAATTTTTAAGATAAATTGCATCTTTCAAATTGCAGGCATTAATTTTTAACATTTCCTTTTTTTTAGTCAAATTTAAATGCTAATTTTTAAGCAAGTTTCTTTTTTTTTTCAAATCTCAGATGTTAATTCTTAAGTTTGGTGGGTTTTTTTACAAATTACAAATTTTAATTTTTAAGCTAAATTTCTTTTTTTTTCAAGTTTCAAATCTTAATTTTTCAACTAAATTACTTTTTCCTCTCAAATTTCAAACATCAATTTTTAAATTAAGTTGCTTTTTTTTAAAAAATTTTGAATGTTTATTTTTAAGCATGTCCTTTTTTTTCAAGTGTCAGGTGTTAATTTTTAAGTAAGGTTGTTTTTTTTTCAAATTTCAAATTTTATCTAAGTTTACTTGCTTTTTTTGTCAAATTTCAAATCCTAATTTTTAAAATAAATTCCTTCTTTTTCAAATTGCAAATTTTAATTTCAAAGCTATTTTTTTTTTAATTTTTAATTTTAATTTTTAAACTAAGTCAATTTTTTCTCTCAAACTTTAAATGTTAGTTTTTAAGCTTGGTTACTTTTTTTTTCCGAAATTCAAATGTTCATTTTTTAGGTATGTTGCTTTTTTTTCAAATTTCAAATCTTATTCTTTAAGCTAAATTTTTTTTTTTTTTCAGACATCGATTTTTAAGCTAGGTTGGGGTTTTTTTTCTCAAATTTTAAATGTTAAAACCCTAAGTTACATTTTTTCAATTTTCAAACTCTAATTATTATTTTTTTTTAATTTCAAGTGTTAACTTTTAAGGTTATAATGGCAAATTTTGGATTGGGCTGATAAAATAACTGATGGATCTTAAGGTTGATAGCTCATTTACCAAAACTTTTGTCCTTCTCTGATGACACCTGAATGGAAAAATAAGGTCTAAAATTGTTCTGCTTCAATTTACCCTGACTGTGCTTTTAACTTGGACTATGAAGCTTATCTGCACATTCTCTTTCAAAGTAATGATAAAAACAAGCCAGAGTTATAATAGTATATCAATGAAAGTGTGTGTGGGGGGGGATGAATTCGTGTGTGTGTGTGTGTGTGTGTGTGTGTGTGTGTGTGTGTGTGACACCTTAAGCAAATCCTTTGCCCACTTTTGAGCAAAGTATTATCAGAAAGGAAACAAACATGAAACATTAGATAAGATACTTGTTAACCTTGAATTTAAAGATTTTAAGATTATATTTCAACAGGAAGATATTGGTGGGAGAGTTGTTATCTACTAAGCATTGGACATGAGCTTTAGGTTGATTACAGTGCATGCTATTGCTAAGTGGTCACCCATCTAAGCACTGAACAGACCTACCACTGCTTAACTTAGATAATCCGATGGGAACTGGTGCTTTCAGAAAGACTTATCTATAAATCCACAATGGTTAGGGAGTTTGTTCCACATTGCAGCTGTTCTAGGGAGAGAAGTTGTTTTGTTATATTTTGACCTTCGGCCCGAGCAAAATGCCATTCAAGGTGATGTCCCGGAAGGAAGTGACACATTCCAATGGCAGTTATGTAAGGAAATCGCGTGGGCGGAAATTGGCTGATGAAATGGGACGAGTTAATAACAGTGGGGTCAAAATATTACAGTTTATGTTCGGTCTCCAGCTCCCTCTTACACGCAAACCCTGAGCAACCTTTTGTACCCTTACAAATAAAGTGAGAGGTAAATATTTGTAAAGAAGTCTTCCTGTGTCTTTCTGCATGCGTTTGTCTTTGTCACTGCGTCTTAATTATTGTGTCGTTATGATGCTGTAGATGAGCATATAACAGTTTCTATGAAAGTCTAAGAAGTATTCAGTAAGGGTAGATTAGATATACTAAATGTTTTCCAGGTCTCTTCTGAGTATTCTAACTGGTTTTAACAGTGCTGTGGTCTGGATAATTTTGATTCTTCCTCCAATCTCCAGTTCCCCTTGTCCCTTTTCCAGGCCTTTGGGGCCTATTCCAGGAGCTCTCATTAGGGTGTCTCAATATACATGGGACCCATGTGACTGCTAATAAATCTACTACTAATAATGTTGTGTTCTTTTATGTCTTGAGCTCAAAGGATGCATTTTTTACAGGACATGTTCCAAATGACTGCCATTGCATTTGTATCAGAAATAAATCATTATCATATTAATGGGTTGCTTCTGTGGGGATTTAGGAATTAACAATAAAACTCCCAACCGGATGTTGACTTGTCGGCTGCCACATACAAAATGTATAAATGCGTCGCCATGCATCGACTCCATGCATCCATCTGGTTAAAAATCAGAAAAAAAGAAAAATAATAAAAATTAAAGTCGCCAATGGGAAGCAGTCACGCCAAAATGAGAAGGATTTTGGAGTGACGAATTTGGAGCCGGTGGGGAGAGATAAGTACTCGGGTTTTCTGTGAACCGGGTCAGTGAGGACAAAAGAGACCCAAGGAAGCACATAGATACAGTGATCAGTTGAGAAGTAACGTCCGCCCTCGAGTTAAGAGCTGAAACTACTTTTCTGTTAGTTTCACTACCTGACCATAAAAGAAAGAGAAGAAAAGAAAAAAGGAATAAGTACACTTTAAAATCATTCTCCTCCTTTCCCCTTTTAATATCTGACTTTCCACCACTTCGAAAATTTACTACTTGTAAAAGAGAACATCTGAACATTCAAATCCAAGTTGACGTTTTTTGTTTTATAAAAATTCTTTAAATTTTAAATGTTCCTTGTTTGTCTTGTTTTAAATGAAGTTTTTCTCATTGTGTGTTGTAACACTCCAAACCCAACCAACAAGGCCATACTTCTATTTTCAGACACCTGTACAATCAGTATCACCATCACTTTTATGTTCTAGGCCCAGTCACCTGGTGCTGTAGAATACACCGACTGCATCTCTACAGAGGGGTAAGACTCCCCCAACGAGTGTCCTGGATATGACACTAAACAATCTGATGGTAAGGCTCCAGTAATGCTGGAGCTTTGGAGAATGCCGAGTACCCTTTTATTGCCATCGCTCACAGGTCAACTCTGGTCCGGAGTGGTAGCAGCTGACAGGGTCCTATCAAAAAGAACTAAACTGTGTGTTTTTGTTAAACTGAATTATTTGAAAGAGAAATCTTTTGACATTCAAACTGCGTACTTATGCTAAACTGAATTGTTCAAATAGAACTGTTTTGACATTTAACTATGTGTAAATGAATGACTGATGTTTAATTGAATTGTAAGTGATATATAGCAAAATGTGGAAACATTTAACTTTGTTGAATAAACTGAATAGCTTGAAAAAGAACTGTTTTTGACATTTAAACTGAATTGTTTGAAATAGAACAGTTTATATGTATAAAAATTGATTTCGCATTAAATAACCAACAATGGTTGATATGCCATAAAACCAAACCAAACCAAACCAAACCAAACTTTCATGTTCTAGTGGGGGGGTTGTTCTCAGGCAGGGTCAAGGTATTTGTCCAGTTTTTTACCTTTCTTCACTTTTCCTCTATGGTCTGTTGGCATATCAAAATCCATGAAATAACAAATTCTTTTCTTTTTGTCAATTCACTCAAATTCTGGTCTTTTGGCTGGGATTCACAGATCCATTTATCCCTCAAAGTTCTTGAATATTTCAGATAGATTGTGGTTTGTGCATATACCATTTGTCAGCATGTTCAAAATTTAGTTTCTTACACAATTCCCAGTGGATCATCTTTTATTTTCATTCCCTGTGAGTTATTCATATAAGCATCAGCTGGTTATTGTTGTTTGGAGTCTGAGTGACAGCAAGTCTCATTAGGTGTCCAAGATGTTTCTTTTTATTCTGGCTAATTTCAACATCACAAGAGTCTGGATAGTCTTGATTCTTCCTCTGATTTCCTATTCTTTTAGTCCCCTTTCCTAGCATTTGGAGCTATTCCAAGTATACCAACTACAATTAGTATCACCATCACCCTCATGTTCCTCAACTTTCTTAGTTCTCTGGCAAGGTCCAAGTATTTGTCTATCTTTTCCCTCTTTTGCATTTCCACTCGATGGTCTGCTAGAACAGCAAAATTCAAGGTATGGCAAGTTCTTTTTTTCTTGCTAAGTCTTGTAAAAATCCCAGAGAATTTTATGCATTTCATTCTCTAGAACAGATTCTGGTTTGTACATATACTATTTGATTAAATTTCAATTTCTTGCACAATTCCCACTGGATCACCTTTCCCATCCAATCATGCCTAATCTTGTACCTCTTTTGTGCTAGTTTGCTGCATTTGCTTGCAATGGGATTAACCATTTCAATTCTTTCTCTGCATTACATACATTTGGTATTCTGTTGAGAATTATTGATTTTCAATTTAATATGATTGGTTCTTATGGTGTTGTTTTATGCTGCTATTAGAAGAGATTTGATCTCTCTCTTAAGATTTCCCTTTTAGTGGCCATATCCAGGTCTTCTCGTATGCAATTTCACCAGTTTGTCACTTGAAATATCCATACAGTTGTTTTCTTCCCATTTCTGTTTTCTAGTTTTTGTTGTTTTTCTGTTTGTTCTTTTGTTGCCAATACTGTTATTGGCTGCAATGATTATTCTTTCTTTGCTCTTGCTCTTTTTAATGTAATCCTTGAGTCCTCATATAGATGTATCTACACAATCTTCAATGCAGGTAAGTCCACTTTTATTGACACACATCATCTGTCTCTATCATCTCTTGGATGTAAGTCCTTGTAAGTGCATCATTATCACCTTTTTTTTTCTCTAGTCCATTTGTCTGAGTCCATCTCTTGTCCATTTTAAGAATGGTCTTACAAAAGAAACTGCCAATATTCCCAAGTACTTGTAATTTTCTTTTTCTCCAAGCATTTTGATTCTTTCCTGATCTGGCAGTTATATTCCTTCTGCTATTTCTCTTTTTCCACTTTTCATTATTCACACGACATCTTTTTCTATGCTAAATTCCATTCCTATATACTGGCTGTATGTTCTTATTTTTTGTATCAGTTTCCAATTCTTTTTCATTTTTACAAATAGCTTGATGTTATGAAATGATTTTGTAAATTTGTAGCCCGCCTCCCCAGTGCATTTCCTAAGTATGTAATTGAGTGACATCATTGCTACCTCAATGGAAGATGCCTTACTGGATTTTCACTTCAGCTAAAATTTTTCCTCCAGAGGTTAATTCCATTTTCTAATCTTTCATGGCTTTCATAATGAAGTTTATGACTTTGTCAGATATTTAGCACATTTTCAAACACTCCATAATCCAAGTTTGCAGGATCATATCTGTCGTGATGCTGACAAAAGAAA
This sequence comes from Sepioteuthis lessoniana, assembly GCA_963585895.1. Taxonomy (NCBI): domain Eukaryota; kingdom Metazoa; phylum Mollusca; class Cephalopoda; order Myopsida; family Loliginidae; genus Sepioteuthis; species Sepioteuthis lessoniana. Next base: position 36,826,633 of record OY757915.1, read on the forward strand.
AACACGGGGAATGCAAAAAGATTGATAGAAAAACATTTATATTCTAGTAACAGAAACAAGATACAAGTGAACCTGGCTAAACAGTAGTTATTTGATAGGAACCTGTGAATCCAGTGGGGTAGTGACTATCCACTATGCAGATGGTATTACACGTGATTGTGTCATGCGGGTCTGGAGAACTCCGTCTAACGCTCTCGTTGACGTGTATTTATGGAGGAGGGCGAGTCCATTATGTAGGGAGTACAACAATATCATAGGCCTTTATGAAGTCAATCCATTGGATAGCTACATTTTCAGACACTCTATTATCCAAGCTTGCAAGATCATATCATACGGCTTTTTGAAGTCAATCAAAGCATAGCTACATTTTTCTGCTTTGTTTTGGTCTCTCAGAGGATTTCTCAATCTATGCAAAATAGGTCACCTGTTCCTCTTGTGACACTGCAGCATCCTTTTTGTTTCTTCCGGAAAAGTATATATAAGTATTTGCTGCATATTTGCTCTGTGTATAGAATCAAATGCTTTAAAGAAATCTACAAACAGAGACTTTTTGCATGTACTCCTTTGATGATTCAATGAATAGTTAGAATCTGAGAAGTTGTAGATTGATTTCTCTATAAGCTGTTCTGATTTTTTCCTAAGGACTTTCTCAATCTCAGGTCAGATATGACTGAGAAGTAAGGCATTAACACTATATGTAATAACAGTTTAGAGAGTTTGCAAATAGACCTGGAGGCCGGGGTCCAGTCTCAGGGCGCATCATACCAAAGACTCAAAAAAATGGTACTTGCTGTTGCCTTGTTAAACACTCAGCATTATAAGGTATGGATCAAGGATAAAGTGGAGCAATCCAGGGAATGGATTAACGTCCTCTCCTACACCTTGGTGGTGTAGTAGCTATTGAAAATGATCATCAGTTATCAATTTGGGGCAGTAATGGATAAAGCATTGAACTGTGGCCTCAAAATAAGCAAGTTCAAACTTAAGTTGTGCTATTACATTCACTTCCAGACAAATACTCAAAGGAAAGGCATGAACATCCTTGTTTCCCCAGGTACAAATTAAATGGTATCACTGCTGACTATTTTTTAGAAGGATTGTTTAGGCATTAAATAACCTACAAAGGTTGATTTGCCATCAAACACTGAAACTAAACCAGTTATAAATTTTGATGCTTTAAAATTAAATGTAGAGAATTTGACCACTAACACTCAAAAGAAATTTAACAACAATATAACTTGTGATTTGTTTTTTTGTTTGATGGCATATCAACCTTCATGGGTTATTTTATGCCAAAGTCATCCTTGTAGAAGAACAACAGTGATACTATTTAACTCATAACTAGGAGGATCAGGGGTTTCATACCTTTCCCAAGGGTATTAGTCCAAAAGTGAGCCCTTAAGCTAAAATGGCTCTCGAAAAATAAAATTTTCAAAGTCTGTACAGGAAAAACAGACTGACTCATAAGAATGATTTTTCATCACACTTTCCCGTCACACTTGCTGTCACAACAGACTGTCACAACAGACTGACTAATAAGAGTGATGAAAAAAAGCCTCTTCTGTCACACTCACTGTCACAACAGACTAATAAGAATGATGAAAAAAAGCCTCTCCTGTCACACTTGCTGTCACAACAGACTGTCACAACTGACTGACTAATAAGAGTGATGAAGAAAAGCCTCTTCTGTTATACTATGTATATAAGCACCCAACAGTTCAGTTAAAGATGTGATCTGCTAGACTGTTTATGCCGGTGATTTAGTTCATAGTGGTGAAGACTTTCAAAGGACCAGTGACTCATTTTGGATAAGTTGATAATAGAAGAAATATTTTATCAATATGCCACAGATTCTCCCAAACAACACTACACAGGTTTTGAATTCAAAGTTTTTCCTCCTTCTTTACCAAGGCAAGTCTGCCCTTGCATGGTAAAAGAATGTTTTTTTCAGTTGTTGGGAACGTATGAGGTTTGGTAACTGATTTTTTTCTTCTTGTCCTCATTCATTTGTTATCATCTTTTTGTTTGTTGAAGCTGCAAAAGACAGAAAGTAAAAAGACAGGGATACTCTTAAACTCAATTTTCATTTTGGGATTTTATGAGCATTTTGTGGTGGGGAGAATGTTTTCCTGAACCAGTAGAAATAACCTGGTTTTTAGGCAAGGAGTTAGAGGAATCTCAGGAATTATTTTAGCAAATTGTGAATCATCGATATCAAGTATAAGGGGTTTGAGGATCATTTTGACAAATTGTGGATTTGAGGATCTGCCATGAGTGTTTATATTCAGTCGGTATATTCAGCTGACACTGCTACAAGCAGGAGACACAATGCATTGCTTGGCGAGGGGCCTTAGCAAGTATGTGTGCTCCAACTGGCTATCAAGAGAAAAAGGAACATCCACTCAGTCGTATGTCAAGGGAACTGGGGAAGGATTTCTTTTTAGTGCCAGGTAGACCATCTTTCCAGGCATGTACAGATTGTGTTTCCTGTCAGAGGTCCCCTGGGAAATTGATATTTTTGTATTTATTTATTTTCTGTTTATTCTATTTTTATTTTTATTCTTTTATATCATTGTTTTTTTTTCTTTCATATTCACTCATTACAACATAGTACTTACCCGTTGCTGGGTGGAAATCAGAAGGATTTAAGCCTTTCCCTGAAGTGAAATGGAAACAGCATCTTTCAAAATAATTAGTTCCATTTTCTCCAATGTCATAAACATCTCCAAAGAATTTTAACTCTTTAGCAAAACTAGAAAACTATAAGAATATTTTTATTTCATTAACTAAACTAAAATCAAACCAAATCAAAGCATTTGGTCCAAAATGTACTTGAAAATTGAAATTTTTAAAAAAAGATTCTTAAATTTAATTAACAGTAATGAGAATTGAAATATTGGATCATGATTTTTTTTTTCCACAGAGCATTCTGAGTTGAATATTTTTTCATCACGGATTCACATATGTTTATTTTAGTTTTTCTGGTCATGATCTGATTGGTACAATTAATCAAAGGTATGAGAAGGGACCATTTCTTTTGTTACTCCTCTTCCTCCTTTACTTGCTTCTTTTCCATCTCCTCTCCTTTTTGCTTATCTCTTTTTTTATTATTATTTTTCCTCTTCCTTTTCCTCTTTTCTCTACAAGTAATATCAAAAATGATTATATGCTGTTGTTAATGTTTTTGTTGTTCTTCTTGTTATCATCATTATTATTATTATTATCATTATTATTATGACTATTATTTTGTTGTCGTTGTTGTTGTTGTTCTTCTTCTTCTTTCTATTTTCCCTGTTACTCTTCTGCCTGTTCTTGTTCTCCTCTTCCCCCTCCTCCTCCTCCTCCTCCTCTTTTTCTTCTTCTTCTTGTTATTGCTCTGTTTGTTCTTGTACTTTTTTTCCTCCTCATCCTCTTTTTCTTCTTTTACCTCTATTTACTCCTCCTCTTTTTTTCCTTCTCTTTTTCTTCTGTTTGTTCTTGCCTCCTCCTTCTCTGCTTCTACTTCTTTCTTTCTCTTCCTTTTTTTTTCAACTTGTTATTGCTCGGCTTGATCTTGTTCTTCTCATCCATCATCTCTTTCTTCTTCTTCTTCTTCTTCTTCTTATTATTATTATTATTATTATTATTATTATTATTATTATTATCATTATGTTTTTACTATCAGGTATCATTGGTACCTGGTACAAACTAAATGAATACTACTTTAATTTCTTTGATATTTAATATTACTTTTAATAAACATCTAACTAATAGATACTGCAGTAATTAGTAACAAAATTACAATGGAATTAAAACATAAAATATTTTGCCATTATTGCTGAGTTTATAAAGGGAACTGTTTTCTTTTTTTTAATTATTTTTTTTATTTCATTTCATTTTTATTTATTTGTTGTTGTTTTTTTTGTAATTATTTTATTTTAGATGAATTTCATTTTTTAGTGTTTAAACTGAAGTGTAACTGGTGGCAGGTGGGGTGTCAATAAATATGTAATTGGTTGTCATGGAAATGAGTATCACACTCTTTGTGTTAGTAATTCTGGCATTGGTAGTTCCAATAGTTTGCATGAATGAAATAAACACTGCTACTTTTTCTCCCTTTACATTTACCATTATGACTAAGAATGCTTTAACTACAAACTCAAATCCAATAACTTGTGCGGTAAAAATCACAATTGTCATGCAAACTTGGTTAACTTATTGTTTATTACAGTGGTCTGTTTGCCGGTACCTAGAGAAGATTTTGGTTTGGTTTGATTTGGTTGTGTTTTATGGCATATCAATCTTTCCGGGTTATTTAATGCGAAATCCTGTTTATATATATATATATATATATATATATATATATATATATATATATATGTAGAAAAGGTAAAACGAAAGAGTGATATATTTCATGGTTTGTTTATTTCCCAACGTGTTTCGACTTCAATCTTTTTTTTAAAGCAAAACTGTTTTATCAAAATTATTTTTGTATGAGAATTAATTATGACAGATAAATTCTAATTCAATTAGAAGTCTTCATCAGGGTTTGTAGATCTTGCGATGTGAAAAAAACGGATTAATACTAATTCAATGAAAATTTATCAATCATAATTATTTCTCATACTGAAATAATTTTGATAAAATACTTTTGTATTCAAAAAAAGATTGAAGTCAATATGTGTTGGCAAATAAACAAACCATGAAACATATCTTTCTTCCATTTTACCTTTTCTATATACATTTTATCAGATAAAACTCATTTCTTCCTACATATATATATATATATATATATATACATATATATATATATATATATATATATATATATATATATATATATATATATATATATATATGATGGTTAGAGTGTTCACCAATGGCCCGGGTCATACCAAAGACTCAAAAAATGGTACTTGATGCCTCCTTGCTTAACACTCAGCATTATAAGGTACAGATCAAGGGTAAAGTGGAGAAATCAAGGGAAAGGAGTAGCGCCCTCCCCTACACCTTGGTGTATTAGCTATCAAAAAGGGAGCCTTCAGGTCACCCTCGACTAACGTCACCAACTTTACTTTACTTTTATATATATATATATATATGTATATATATATATATCCAGAGAAAGGAGTAATGCTCTCCTCAGTGTAGTAGATATTGAAAAGGAAGCTTTCAAGTTGCCCTCAACTATAGTTGCATAACTTACTTACATATATATATATATATATATATATATATATATATATATATATATATATATATATATATATATGTGTGTGTGTGTGTGTGTGTGTGTGTGTGTGTGTGTGATTTGTAAGTAAATAGTTTATAGGTATCATTATTTTTAAACAAGCCAGAGTTCATTTGTTTGCACACAGTTAAATGGTTTCAAGTATTGCTATTCAACACAAGAAATTCTATTTGATATTAATCATTTGTTTGTACATAGTTAAATGGTTTCAAGTATTGCTACTTAACACTACTAATTCAAGTATTCCTATCTTATATGAAGTTACAATAATAATTCTATTTGCACACAGTTAAATGGTTTCAAATATTACTACCAAACACTAATAATTCTATTCAATGTCAATCATTTGTTTGCACACAGTTAAATGTTTTCAAGTATAGTAAGTGATGGAATAGGTCTATTTTACCCATACATGGGACCCTAAAAGTCTCGTCCAGGATTTGAACTCGTGTCGCCGTGTCTATTTCCTACGACAATAACCATTACACCACGGGTACCTATAAAGCCATAAAAGGTATATCTGTAGTCAGATAACAAGACTAAATGGAACTTGGATCCTAGTCAGCTGGGGCTGTAGAATACACCAATTGCATCTCTGTAGAAGGGTAAGACTTCTCTCACAAGTGTCTTGGATAAGGCACCAAACCATCTGGGGGTGTCCTCATGGTGTAATGGTTAAAGCAATGGACTGTAAAATTGTAGTAAGCGAGTTTGCACTCCAGTCGCACTATTACGTTCACTTTCACACAAATACCCTTGGAAAAGGCATGAACCCCCTTATCCTCCCAGCTATGGGTTAAATAGTACCACTACTGTTCTTCTAGGAGAATGGCTTTGGCATTAAATAACCTATAAAGGTTGATATGCCATTAAACAAAGAAACCAAACCAAACCATCTGATGGTGAGGTTCCAGTTCTGGAGCTTTGGGGAATATGGAGTACTCCTTCATATTACTCCCAGGTCGGCTCTGACCCAGAGAAGTAGCACCTATTAGGGTTCTATCTTTTGGTCAAATAGAATTATATTCAATCATTTACTATACTTGAAATTATTTAACTGTGTGCAAACAATAAAAAGCAATATTTGAAACCATTTAACTGTATGCAAATAAATGAGCTCTGGCCCATCTAAAAATATTACCTCTCAACTATTCACTTAAAAATTATATGTATGAACAGGATTTAGCATCAAATAACCATCAAGGGTTGATACATCATTAAACCAAATATCCCAATTTAAACTGAATGTAAATTAATTTTTTCTTGCTTTTTCTTGGAGAAAATTCAATTGCTTATTGAGAAAAAATTAACATTGCCACTAGCATGTTAGCAAGGTTATAACAAATTGAAATTTTAAATATTTGAACAAAAACAAACCTGGCATTCAGTCTCCTAGTGGTATAATGGTTAAAGCGGTGGCTTGCAGAATTGTTGTAAGTGAGTTTGAACTCCAGTCACACTAATACGTTTACTTTTGGATTAATACCCTTGGGAAACGTATGAACCCCCGCACCCTCCTAGATATAGGTTAAATAGTACCAATACTGTTCAGAAGTCTCCTAGTGGTGTAATGGTTTAAGCGCTGGCCTGCAGAATCATTGTGAGTTCAAACTCCAGTCGTGCGAGTACGTTCACTTTTGGATTAATACACTTAGGAAAGGTATGAACCTCCTCACCCTCCCAGATATAGGTTAAATGGTACCTCTACTATCCTTCTAGAAGGATAGATTTGACATTAAATAACCCAAGAAGGTTAATATGCCATTAAACAATAAACAAACAATCACAAAAACAGAGAGAAGTAAAAGTAGAAATGTTTCTCATATTATAAAATGAATAAGTATGTCTTTAATAGTCAAATAATATAAAAATCATTTTCACTTTTTCTCAAACTCTCTCTCTCTCTTTCTCTCTCTCTCTCTACATATATATATATGTATGTGTGTGTGTGTGTGCGCATGTTATATATATGTATGTATAAATAATGTATAATAAACTAACCAACCCTCTACACAAGCAAGATGCGATACAACGTCAATTTTTATCTTGAGCACAGTTTAACAGGTTTGAATTCAGAGTTTTCTGGCTATTCCCTTAGACCAGTTGCCATATGAAGATTAGAGAGTTCAGTCTTCCCTATCATTTACCCATAGCTGAAGGGAGAATAGTTAGATACATAACTTTCCCCAGAATATTAGCAATGTGTGAAATACAAACTACCTCGTTCAGGAATTGAACTTGAGTTGTTGTGTTCATTTCCCATAAAATAACCATGACACCATAAGCCTCTAAAGATATATAATATGTAGCAACTAATACAAATACTATTTTCTCTCTCTCTCTCTCTCTCTCTATATATATATATATATATATATATATATATACATATATATATATGTTGAAATGATAGATTGTGGTGAATCTGACAGTATGCTAGAAATATATATATATATATATATATATAAAGTTGACTGACCAGAGTTGAAGACAACCTAAAGACTCCCTTTTCAATAGCTACTCGGGGGGTGCTACTCCTTTCCTTGAATTGCTCCAATCACCCTTGACCCATACCTTTTATGCTGAGTGTTGAGGAAGAAGACATCAAGTACCATTTTTGGAGTCTTTGGTATGACTCAACCTGGAATTGAACCCCAGTCTCCTGGGCCATTGGCGAACACTACCATTAATCATTTATTCACATTTTCATGGTATCAATTATTGCTATTTAACTCAAATAATTCTATTCATTAAATGGTTTCAAGTATTGCTATCTAATACTAATAATTCTATTTAACACTGATCGTTTATTTTGTACAGTTAAATGGTTTCAAGCATTATTATTCAACATCGGTAATTCTATCTATTAAGTATTTTGTCTAATACAAATAACTTGCACACAACTGCATATTTCATATATTTAATAATGATAATCCCAAGTAAAAGATTGAACAGTTCTATTTGACTCATAGATGTTACCCTAACAGGTACTACAACTTTGGGTCACAGTGGACCTGAAAGTAACGATAATGAAGGAGTACTCTACATTTTCCAGACTGAAGCCTCACCATCAGATGGTTTAGTCTTATACCCAGGACACTCATTGGGTTGAGGGCCTTACCCCTCTGTAGAGATGCAGTCAGTGTGTCCTATAGCCCCAGTAGACAGAGAAATGATAGAATAATAAAATACAATATTAAACATTTCACACCCAGTTGGCGTAGGTTGTAGAATACACCAACTGTATGTCTGCAGAAATCTCTGTTAAAAATAGAACTGTTTGAACATTTAACTGCGTGCAAACAAATGACTGATGTTTAATTGAATTGTTAGTGATTCATAACAATACTTGGAACCACTTAACTGTGTGCAAATGAATGAATAGTGTTGGATAGACTAATGTGGAGTACCCTTCATTGCCATTGCTCCTAGGTCCAATCTGTCCCGGAGTGGTAGAACCTGGCTGGGTCCTATCTATGGGTCAAATAGAACTGTTTGACATTTAAACTCAGTGCAAACAAATCACTAATGCTAAATTGAATTATTTGAAATGGAACTGTTTGATCATTTAAATGTTTATAAACAAATGACAGATGTTTAATTGAATTGTTAGTGATTCATAACAATACTTGGAACCAATTAACTGTATGCAAATGAAGGAGTAATGTTGACTAGAATAATTAGTTGTACATTTTCTTTTTTAGATAGAGGAATTATATTGTGAATTGAATTACCATGACCAGAAAATCCGGCAAACACTTGTATGCGACATACAGAAACAATGGACAGCTGTTTTGACCTTATTACGTCTTATTAGAAATGTATACTGTGATCTCCCCCACAGGAGATTGAACCAGCGACCACTGAATGCAGAGCCAAAACTCTACCACTAAGACACCAATCCACATCGCACACAAGTGACGCTAAATCAACTAGTCATAGTAATTGTGCAGCCAATTAACCTGAATGTGTCTTGCAAGTTACATCCGTACTCTTTACAAAGGACACGGTTATCTCCAGGGCCACATCTTCCCAGGAGGATTGGAAATATGTATCCGCATAATTATTATAACATCAAGGGCAAGGATATAGATGTACATTTTCTTTTTTAAGTAGAGGAATTATATTGTGAATTGAATTACCATGACCAGAAAATCCGGCAAACATGTGACATATGGAAACATAGAATAATTAATATTAAATAGCAATGCTTGTAACCACTTAACTGTGTGTAAACAAATGATTAATATTGAATAGAATTATAAGCATAAGATAGCAATAATTGAAACCATTTAACTGTGCAGAAAAAATAGCAATACTAAAGTGTAAACAAATTAGTTCTAACTCATGTGAAAATGAAATTAGCAACAAACTAATTATACCTAACAAATTATATATAACAATTATATATTTAATTATACATATAATTATATGTACGAGGGTCATACAATAAGTTTCCAGCCTTTTTTTGTATGAGCACTTTTATTGATAGTACACACATAAAACTCTAGTCCCCTTCGAAGTAATCTCCTCCAGCTGTAATGCACTTGTTGTACCATTCCAACAACTTCTGGAATACCCCATGGAAGTCCTCTTGTGTGAGCGTGTCAATGACCTTCCTCACAGCCTCTTTCATCTCCTCAATTGTCTCATAACGACAGCCTCTGAGCTTAGGCAATAACCAAAAGTCACAGGGAGCAAAGTCTGGACTATAGGGAGGCTGAGGAACTGTATTGATGCCCATCTTGGTCAAATAGTCTGTGACAAAGATGGAGTTGTGGACTGGTGTATTGTCCTGGTGAAAATGCCACTGACCCGATTTGAAGAGTGCTGGCCTCTTCCCAAGGAATCTCTTCCTGAACTCCCTTAAAACCTCAACATAGTAGCCCTAACCCTAACCCTTTGGCCAATCAATTCTGGTGTATTTACTTCCTTACTCCTCCTACACCTCTCATCATCACAGATTCCCTGCGTTCCTTGAATCTCTTATGCCACTCAAAAACTGATGCTCAATTCATGCAAGATGCTCAAAAAGCAGTCTGAAGCATTCCATACGTTTCTGTGGTATTTTTTCCAAGTTTAAAACCGAATTTCATTGCATATCATTCTTCTAAAGTGTCAGATTGCATATTTGAAATTCACCAGCTGTGACAATCAGGCTTTAGTAGGGTGTATTCCAATTGGTGCTATCGCTGTTCATTTGAACCTGAAATCATAAAAATTGGTCAGTCATCTCATAAGATGTATAGCAATAACATAGTGAATTTTCAAGAGTCTACTAAAATTTTAAATGGCCGTACGAAAAAAGTCTGGAAACTTATCGTATGCTCCTCATATATAATTAGAGATAACAAAACTGTTATATATCATGTTCATCTATTTAAATGTGTGAAAACAAATGACTGATGTTACATTGTTATTGTTATATAGCATTATTTGAAAGCATTTAACTGCGTGCAAAAAATGAGCTTCGGGTCATTTTAAAAATTTATCATCAAATTGTGTTTACAAATCATATATATTTAATATATATGTATAAACAGGATTTGGCATTAAATAACCTACAATGGTTGATATGCCCTAAAACCCAACCAAACCAAATCATATATATTTGATATATATGTATAAAAAGGATTTGGCATTAAATAACCTACAATGGCTAATATGCCATAAAACCCAACCAAACCAAATCATATATATTTAATATATCTGTATAAAGAGGATTTGGCATTAAATAACCTACAATGGTTGATATGCCATAAACCCAACCCAACCAAAACTGAACATTTCATTATATAATGATATGATATGATGAAAATAAAATAGTATAATGGAAAATTAAATCATAAAATATCTACCAGCTCTATTCCATACTTATCTGATATTCCAGAGCTCATTTGTCATTCACACCAGATGGGTAATATCAAGCTGACCACCTGGTACCAGGGGGGCTTTCTCCTTGGCAAAACCTGCTTAGCAGGGAGTGAGTTTATTTCTTGGTGGCTGAGACACCCCTAAAGAGGAATGAGCATTTTTTTTGTGATGACCATAGGAGTCTCAATTTATGATCTTACGTCAAATCTGATTTGGTGGAAAATCAGATAAATCCATAAGTGTCCCATAATAGTTGTTACATTTGCATATAAATTTCATGCAATAAATGCATGAACAATTATGGAACAGAGATAGTGGACTATTTGTTGAAATAATAATGCCAATTAAGACCATAATACAGATATGGACTCTCTACCAACAGCACATAAAAAGACAAGTAATTTCCCATGTGAGTGTTGTCTTCCATCATGGATGCTTGGTTGTAAGATAAAGTGTCTAGTCTAGCATTCAATGGATGCCTCTTAAAGTTTGGTTTTGCTGGGTCTGTCATATTATTCAAATGGTTAACAGTAGAATCTCAGAGTGGTTACTGTATACAAGGACATAGCCAGGTTCTAAGGGGGAGGGTTTTCCGTGGTGTAGTGGCTAACATGACATCATAGTAAGGGAGTTCAAACTCCAATTATGCTTTTCCATTAATTTGGAAAAAGAATGAACACCCTTATCTTCCCACCCTGAGTATGGATTAAATAGTACCACTACTATTCTTCTACAAGGATGCCTTTAGCATTAAATAACCCACAAAGGTTGAAATCCCATTAAACAAAGAAACCAAACCAAACTGAACCAAACCAAGTTAGATCCTAGAATTGAGGAGACTGAAAGAAAGGAGCCAGGACAGGTAATAAATAATTTTAAATTCATCTTTTAATTTTATTCTTTTTTTATTCAACACCAAAATGCAAGAAAGATAATTTTAAAGTACAATATGATAAATTAATATTATTATTTATTATCTCCCTTGGATATTGGAAGCATGTCCATTGGGCACCTCATAGTCACATGAGAATCCCAGAATCCATTTTGTTTGTAATTGTTCAAAGAACAATGAAGACATCCTCTTTTCCATCTATTCTTTGAACAGTAGAGACATTGTCTCCTCTCTCAGCAGTGGCTACTATACTTACCTTCATCAAGTAAGCATTGTTACTGTTTTGGTTTGGCTTTGTAACATTTCAACCATTGTTGGTTATTTAATGCCAAATCTTGTTTTGACATATATTAAATATATGATTTGTAAACATATTTTGTGGATACACAGTTAAATGATCACACAGTTCCATTTCTAACAATTCAATTTAGCAGAAGTCAACAAAGTTGAATGGTTACAAGTATTGCTATGCATCACCAACAATTCAATTAAATATCTGTCATTTGTTTACACACATGTAATTGATCAAACAGTTGCATTTCAAATAATTCAATTTAGCAGGATTTGTTTGCACTGAGTTTAAATGTCAAACAGTTCTATTTGACACATAGATAAGACCCTATCAGATGCTACCAGCCAGGACTAGAATAGACCTAGGAAAAATGGCAATGAATGTGTACTCCACATTCCTGAAAGCTCTAGCATAACTGGAACCTTACCATCAGATTGTTTAATGTCATATCCAGGACACTTGTTGGTGGGGGGGGTCTAACTCTCGGCAGATATACAGTCAGTGTATTTTACAACCCGTCAAATCACACTGAAAGTACTCATTCCCATTTGATCACAAGCCATGTCAGCAGGGGCTCAGAATATGTCAACTGCATCTCCTCCTGCCACAGGATAAAACCCCTGACTAAAAGTATGTCCTAGGTACGACACTAAATTGCATTGGGTGGTTAGACTGCTGTTCTTGAGCTCAGGAGAATATGGAGTCACCTCTTCATTGATTCTGAGTGTTAGTACTTGTTAGGGTCCTATCTATAGGTCAAATAGATCTGTTTGAAAATTATCTGTAATAGATAAAAATACTTGAAACCATATAACTGCACAAATTATTTGTATTAAAAATAGTTACTTGAAGTTATAATTTTTTACAAGTGATTATTATCATTACTTACTTGAAGCAATGTAATTGCTTGAAATACTTGAAACTATATAATTGTGCCCAAACTATCAGAATTAGATAGGAATACTTGAAATCATATAATTCTGTGCAAATTTTTTGTATTAAGAAAAGCTAATACGAGCTATCATTGCTGATAAAGAATTAGTATTAGTTACTTGAAACTATAAAATTTGGCCCAGTCAGCTAGGGCTGTAGAATACTCCAACTGCATCTCTACAGAGGGGTAAGACCCCAACCCGACCCCCAATGAATTTCCTGGTTATGACATTCAACAATCTATTAGTGAGGCTTCAATAATGCTGGAGCTTTGGGGAATGCAGAGTATCCCTTCATTGTCATCGCTCCCAGGTCCACTCTGTCCTGGAGTGGTACCAACTGATAGGGTCCTATCTATGATTGATGTAGAACTATTTGACATTTAAACTGTGTATTCATGCTAAACTGGATTGCTTGAAAAAGAACTGTTTTGTCATTTATCTGTGTGTAAACAAATGACTGATATTTGAATTGTTAGTGATACATAGTAATACTTGGTACTATTCAACTTTGTTGACATGCTAAACTAAATTGTTAGAAATAGAACTGTTTGGTCATTTAACTGTGTACACAAAAACTGTGTATTTATGCGAAACTGAATTGTTTGAAATAGAACTGTTTTTACACTTAAATGTGTGTAAACAAAAAACTATTTAAACAAATGACTGTGTGTGAACAAGAAACTGTGTACTCATGCTAAATTGAATTGTTTTAAGTAGAACTATTTGATCATTTAACTATGTATTCGTATTAAATAAAAATAAGTGAAACCATTTTACTGTATGAAAAAAAATGAGCTCAGGCTTGTTTAGAAATAATAGTCATATATATATATATATATATATATATATATATATATATATATAATATCAAAGTCCTGATGAAGGTCATTAGAACCGAAACGTTTAACATTGGCTTTACATCACATTGGATTATTCTGTTTTTATTATTCAGTTTTTCTGCTTTCTTTTTATATATATATATATATATATATATATATATATATACATGAAGAATGCAGAAAAATAGAATAATCTAGATAGGTGAATTTATTGTGATGTAAAGCCAATATTAAATGTTTCGGTTTTAATAACCTTCATCAGGAATTTGATATTATGAGAATCATTCACACAGTGATGGATGCTTGTCGTAATAACAGGAGCAAATAAAATGTACACAAAAAAAGGTACAAACATATGCATAGCGTTCTTATTTTTAAAGTATTAAGTACATGTTTGGCACATGGTAAGATATTTGAAGATGTTGGATTTTTTTAAGAGACAAGAAAAATCCTCCTGTCTTTTAAAGAAATATACAAAGATAGGTAAGTTTTCATATATACAGATTGTTTTGAAGTCATCCATGTTAGATGTCATGTAATAATGTATTTGGTATATATATATATATATATATATATATATACATATACCAAATACATTATTACATGACATCTAACATCTAATATATATATAAAGGAATCGGCAATTAATGACCTACAGTGGTTGATATGCCATAAAACCAACCCAAACTAAACTATAAAATTACTTGAAATACTTGAAACTATATACCTTTGGAAATTATTTGTATTTTCTAGGAATACTTGAAACCATATAACTCTTTGCAAATTATTTGTATTAAGAATAGCAACTCTAAGCTCTAATTGCTTATAAAGAATAAATATTAGTTAATTGAAATGATATAATCATTTGAAATACTTGAAATTATATAACTTTACTTTGTGATTACTTGTATTTCATAGGAATACTTAAAACCATATATATGTGAGTAAACAAATGTTTATTAAAAAAGAATTGTTACTTGAAACTGTATAATTGTATAGAAATTATTCGAATTAAGAATAGTTACTTGAAGCTATTATTGTTTACCAAGGATTTGTATTATTATTTACTTGAAACCATATAACAGTGTAAATTATCAGTGTTAAGAATAGTTACTTGAAGCTGTAATTGTTTACAAAGGATAATTATTATTAGTTACTTGAAATCCATAAAACCCAACCAACCAAACCAACCAACCAACCAATCATTAGATAACTAAAATTAAGTAGTGATGTGACTGTTCAGTAGTTAAATGGGGGACCATTTAGTAACATCAAGTACTGTAAACAATCTAAGGCCTGTGTACTAGATTAAGCAAACGTTACTAAACATTACAAAGATTGACTTGCTGTAAAACCAAACGACCATTACAGCCTAGTAGGCTGAGGCTGTAGAATACACCGACTGCATCTCTGCAGAGGGACGAGACCCCCCACCCAAACAAGTGTCCTGGATATGACATTAAACAATCTGATGGTGAGGCTCCAGCCTTGGAGCTTTAAGGAGTGTGGAGTACCCCTATCTGTTTTCTATATACAAGGTCCTCATCAGTCACAAACCAGGGGTGATACAATTGTTTCAGTGGCTAACGTGTGTTGGTATTCTTTCATAAAGCTCGGTAGCTATGAGTCAGCACTCATTTGCATAAAAGTGATGAGTTACAAGTTGAAGTGGGATTATACAAACATTGGGGCATTCCATTATTCGCAAATGGCTAAGTCCATTCTCTGGTCAGTGATTGGTTGCTGGCCCAGTGAATATATAAATCAGCTTGCTTCAGTCATGTTATGGGCTTGGTATTAAGTTACCGTCCATTTTATTTTTTGTCTGCCAGCTGGACACTGAGCTGGTAAGTGTTGTTATTATTGTTGTTTATTCTGCATGTTAGAGCAGTGACTTCTACAAGATAGTACTGCCACCTCTGGCACTACCTGCAGCTTTTGCTTCCAGACAGGATATTATTTTGTCTTATGCGTAATGTCATGCATCACCTTGTTTCTTATTTCTTGTTACTTATATGATGTAGTGTTAATTAAGTAGCATTTTATTTCCATTGAAGTTTAACATCATTTTCTTTTGAGATTGTCATGTTCTCATTTAGTCACCTTCACTCAAGAGCCTACACAATACAGAAAAATGATCTAATCAGCTAACTAGTGAGACCTTTGAGATGGTTGGTAAGTGTTAATGAGGGTTCCTGATAAAGAGGTGATATCCTCATGGTGTAATGGTTAAAGCAGTGGACTGAGGAATCGTAATAAGCGTGTTCAAACTCCAGTGGTGCTATAATGTTCAATTTCAGACAAATACCCTTGGGAAATCCTTTTATCTTCCCAGCTATCAGTTGAATAGTACCAGTACTCTTCTTCTAGAAGGATGGATTTGGCATTAAATAACCAAAGAAGGTTGATATGTCATAAAATAACAAAAGCTAAACAAAACCAAACCTGATGAAGATTTGACCAAGTAGTTCTCTGCTTACCTTTAGGTCACTGAATTCTTGGCCAGCTCAGAATTTCACAAGTGCATTGATTATCAGCAATAAAATAGGAAAATTGTGGGTATAATCCAGATTCTTCATCCCATCATTCGATTTGCATTCTTCAATCGGAAGATTACATTGCTTACACCAACATCCCTTAATAATGCACAATTTTCACTGGCTGTTGAAATGTCAACTGCAATTGCACATTGTTGATGGGTTCAGTTCAAGGTTGTTAATCCTTAAGTCTGACAAATAGGTGATATATTCTCTCCCCCCACCCCGCTACAGTCACCTTGAGGATATTTTCCTTCATTTGTGTTTGTCATGTGCGGACATTAATTTCTGTCTTTTCCAAGTGTCACCAAAAATTTCCTGGGAGCCACCTCGTCTTTCCTGAGAGTCACTTTGTCTTTTCTAGTCTAGCAAACCTAGACGAGTGAGTTCGAGTCTCATTGGGTGTCCCATTCATATGGCTTTGTGCCATATCTAAGCAAAAAGCTTAGTAAATTACCACTATGTCTTTCCTGGGAGTCACTTAATATTTCTGGGGAGTGATCTTCCTTTATCAGAGTGTCTGCTTGAATAATTTTCAACATCCAATGTGTAAATGCACATGCCACTAACCAGTGGTCATACCACATTGTCACTGGCTAAGGTGGTACCACTATCACTGGTACTACTGGCACCTTTGGCCACCAGACAGGGCACTATTAAATCTTTCAGTCAGTTTGTTTGTAACTGAATTATTGGGAAAACAAGACATTTTAGCATAGACTTTCTTATGATAACCGGATATTGACATGATAGAGTGCTCGCCAATGGCTTTGGAGACTGGGGTTCAATCCCAGGCCAAGTCGTACCAAAGACTCAAAAAATGCTACTTGATGCCTCCTTGCTTAACACTCAGCATTATAAGGTACGGATCAAAGGTAAAGTGGAGCAATTCAGAGAAAGAAGTAGCATCATCCCCTACACCTCGGTGTAGTAGCTATCAAAAAGGGAGCCTTCAGGTCACCCTCGACTAAGGTCACCAACTCTACTTACTTACTTTTTATGAAATTTGCCCAGAGATGAAAGTACAGTTGGTTTTTGAGTTGATTTGGTAACTTGGAACCAAGTTTTGGGTATTCCAACTTGGAAAAGAAAGTAGTTATTTACTAAGCATTTTGCTTAGATATGGTACAAGGCCGAATGAATGGGGCCACCCAAAGAGATCGAAACAACTTGGAAAAGTAAGTAGTACATTAATGTTATATTGCTAAAAGGATGACAAATCATGTAGAAGAGAACAGAAAGATTTTTTAAAAAATAAATAAATATCAATTTTGCAAACAAAATTATGAATATTCCCATTTTTCATATTTTATCTTTGATGTAAAAAAATTGATGAAGAATTTGACAAACATTTTTTAAATTTTTTGTCTTTTGAAAACTGGGGTTTTAAAAATTTAAGAAAGTAGTAATTTACTAAGCATTTTGCTTAGATATGGTACAAGGCTGAATGAATGGGGCACCCAAAGAGACCGAAACAACTTGGAAAAGTGGACATTGGCATAATGGTTAGAGTGTTCGCTAATGGCCCAGAAGACCTGGGTTCAATCCCAGGTCGAGTCATACCAAAGACTTTAAAAATGCTACTTGATGCCTCCTTGCTTAACACTCAGCATTATAAGGTACAGATCAAGAGTAAAGTGGAGAAATCCTGGGAAAGGAGTAGCACCCTCCCCCTACACCTTGGTGTAGTAGCTATCGAAAAGGGAGCCTTCAGGTCACTCTCGACTATGGTCGCCAACTTACATTAATGTTATATTGCTAAAAGGATGACAAATCATGTAGAAGAGAACAGAAAGATTTTTTAAAAAATAAATAAATATCAATTTTGCAAACAAAATTATGAATATTCCCATTTTTCATATTTTATCTTTGATGTAAAAAAACTGATGAAGAATTTGACAAACATTTTTAAAATATTTTGTCTTTTGAAAACTTCCTGCTGGGGTTTTAAAAATTTAATTTTAAAAATTTATTTAGTAATGGATGTAATTATTTTAAAAATGTGTTTATTTTTGAAAAACTTTGTAGAGATATATTTATTTCAAAGTTAGGTAGCTCTTAGTGTATTTAATTTTTTAATTTCCTTAGAAAAAACATTCTTTATAGGTGTCATAGCCTGAAGCCACTTCTACTTTCTTAGAAACTAGAAGTTTAACAAAAGAAAACCCTTTCACTGTTGTAACTTCATCTTAGTAAGTAAAGTTGGCAACTGTAGTTGAGGGTGACCTGTAGGCTCCCTTTTCAATAGCTACAACACCAAGGTGTAGAGGAGAGTGCTAGTCCTTCCCCCTGGATTGTTCCACTTTACCCTTGATACATACCTTATAATGGTGAGTGTTAAGCAAGGAGGTATCAAGTACCATTTTTTGAGTCTTATGCGTTTTTTTGGTTTGAGTCTTTGGTATGACTCGACCTGGGATCAATACCTGGTCTCTCGGGCCATTGGCAACACTCTACCCATTAGACTAACAGGCCAGTGTGCTTACTATATATATATGATGTTATTTCTTCTACCCTGGGCAATGCTGAGTAGTCCTATTATTATTATTATTATTGTTGTTGTTGTTGTTGTTGTTGTTGTTGTAGTACTACTACTAATAATAATAATAATACTACAGAAAAAAACAAGAAGAGAACCTACCGAATAGTGAACTTTGCTGTCCCAACATATCACAGATTGAAAATAAAAGAAAGCAAAAAGAGAGATAAGTACATAAACCTTGTTAGAGAACAAAAAACTATGGAACATGAAGGTGATAGTGATACCAATTGTCATTGGTGTACTTGGGACAATTCCCAAAGGATTGGTTTAGGGAATGGAAGGCTTGGATATAAAAGGACAAGTAGAGACCATCCAGACTATAGCATTATTAAGATTGGCCAGAATACTTTGAAGAGTCCTGAAGACCTGAGAAGACTTGCTGTCACTCAAACTCCAGTGAGAAACTACCAGCTAATGGTGGTATGAAAAACTCTCAAATGAGTAAATAATAAACAGAACAATGAAAACTTGGACACAGAAATGGGAAGAAAAACAACTGTATCAAGTGACAAATTGGCAAAATCTCACAAGAGACCTGGACATGGTAACGAAAGGGAAACCTCAAGAGAGAAACTGAATCTCTTCTAATAGCAGCACAAAATAATGCCAATTATATTAAAGCAAAAATAAATAATATGTAAAAGAATAACAAGTTTAGGTTATGTGGTGATAGAGATAAAACCATTAATTACATAATAAGCAAATGTAGCATACAAACACAAAAGGAGTATAAAACTAGAAACGATTGGGTAAGAAAGGTGATCAACAGGAAATTGTGCAAGGAATTAAAATTTGACCATACTAACAAACGGTATATACACAAACCAGAATATGTGCTAGAAAATGAAACATAAAATTCTGGATTTTGAAATACAAACAGATTATCTGATCCTGGCCATGAGACCAAACCTGATGATAATTAACAAAAAATGAACTTTCCATATTGTGGCTTTAGCTGACCCAGCAGACTACAGAGAGAAAATCAAAGAAAGAGAAAAAAAAGAGACAAGAACTAAGAAATTGCCAGAGAACTGAGAAAACTGTGGAACATAAGAGTAATGGTGATTCCATTTATGATTGGCACACTTGGAACAGTCCCCAGACTCTCAGAAAGAAGACTAGAAAAGTTGGAAATCAGCCCAAAAGTAAGGTGTGTATATTATACACATCAACTAAATATTAACTTCTTTTCAGACCGCGTGTTGTCATATTTGGGATAGCATGATCAAAAGTAAGTAATATCTGTGGTCAAAAACTAACTAATGTGTAACAAACATTTCTGTTTTTCACAGCAACAAAGAAATAGCCACAAGAATGCATGTTTGTTTATAATCTTTTTGTTCTATTAAGCAATTTCACTAAAAATCTGTTTCATTTTTGTGAGAACACATCCTGGCCTTTGCCCTAAATACTGTGTAAATTTTGTGTTTCCAAAACATTAGATAAACATTTTGCTACCTGATACAAACTGAATAAAAGGTTAAACACATGTTAAATTTAATTTAAATTTAGTTTAAATCTGCAGCCACAAATTTCCAAAAGCCAATGTGAATTATTATGCATGAGAGATGTTTATTCCGTAATTTTAAAACTAAAACATAGTCGGTGCATATTATACATAAATAGAAATGTCTAATACGGTAATTTGTTTGGCTATGCTTACATCTTTATTTAGATTTTAAAAGTAAAATCTTGAAGATTCAATCTCAATACTTTTAGATCATATCTTATATGATACAAGATTTATCAAGTTTGTTTATCTGTAAAGTTACTTAATTTTCTTTTGTCATTTCCCTCATTTCTCAAAATCTCTTTAAAAAATTAAAAAATAAAAAGTCAAATTTTCTGTAAGTAAAAAGTTGGCAACCTTAATCGAGGGTAACCCAAAGGCTCCCTTTTCAATAGCTATTACACTGAGGTGGGGGGAGGCACTACTCCATTCCCTGGACTGCTCCACTTTACCCTTGATCCTTACCTTATAATGCTAAGTGCTATGCAAAGCGGCATCAAGTACCATTTTTTTTTAGTCTTTGGTATGATTAACTTGGGATTGAACCCCAGTCTCTCGGACCATTGGTAAACACTCTACTCATTAGGCCAATGATCTGAGTTTTAAAAGATTTTTTTGAAGATGCTGTTTCCAGCCTTAAATTCATCAAATTTATAATTACTACTTCATGAACATGCTTTTTTATTCATCTTAAATTTAATTTATATCTCTATTACACTTTATTTCATTCTTTTTCCTCTCCATTTTCCTCATTTTCTTTTTCTTCTCACTTGCTTTTGTTCTATCTCTCAATACCTATGTGTGCGTGTGTGAGTTTTATTCTCTCCCTTCTTCCATTTCTTTTTTCTCCTCTTTTCTTTCTCTCTACCTCTCAGTACATGTATGTATGTCCATGAATGCAACTCTTTCTCTCTCTCTCTCCCTCCCTCTCTCTCTCTCTTTCTCTCTCTCTCCCCCCTATCTATTATCTTCTTTTTCATCATTTTATTTTTCCTCTCCTTCCACCCCAATGAGTGTCCTTGATAAGACACTAAACAATCTGATGGTGAGGCTCCAGTAATGCTGAAGCTTTGGGAAATGTGGAGTACCCCTTCATTGCCATTGCTCTCAGGTCCACTCTGGCCCTGAGTGGTAGCACCTGATAGAGTCCTATCTATGGGTCAAATAGAACTGTTTGACATTTAAACTCAGTGTAAATAAATAACTTATGCGAAATTGAACTGTTACAAATAGAACCATTTGATCATTAACTGTATAAGTATGTATCTACAAAATGTGTTTACTAATCATATATATTTAATATATATATATATGTAAAAACTGGATTTGGCATTAAATAACCAAAAATGGTTGATATACCATACAACCAACAAACCAACAAACCAACCAATCTTCTTTGCATTTCTTCTATCTCTCAATATGATTTGAAACCATGTAACTGTGTGTAAACAAATAATTATTACTAAATTGAATTAGTTACTTTAAACCATATATTGTATATAAATTATTAATATTAGATTGGAATACTTGAAACCATATAACTGTGTGCAAACAAATGATTATAGACAGATAAAAAAGTGCAATTTAAAAAAAATTCAATGGAACAGTAAGAATATAATTCTGATTACTAGAATTAAGAAATTAATAAAATTTCAGCATTAAATAACCTACAAGGGGTTGATATGCCATTAAACAAATAAATTAAACCAAATCAAACACCAAATCATTTCTTTTGGTATGTGTGTGTGTGTGTGTGTGTGTGTGTGTGGAGAGAGAGAGAGAGAGAGAGAGAGAGAGAGAGTGAGAGAGAGAGAAATAGTAATAGTCTAACTTTTCAGGATATCTCCAGTGAAATACCATGACTATATATTCTTAAAGCTAATTGTAAGTCATTGCAATCACAAAATTAATGATAAATTCTCTCGAACAATTTCTAACACTGACTACAGCTGGGAAAGGCCATTTCATGACACAGCTAAGATTTGGGATTGAACCTAAGACTCCTTACTTACTCATCTCTCACCTGACCTAAATGGGCATTAAACATAATATTAATAAAAAGAGTATTCACCGACACAATAACACTACTGTTATGGTAAGATTATTATAATTAATTCCATTCAAATTATTTTGAAAAAAGACTAATTATAAATAATTATAATAGTAATAGATTGTTTAGTATTATATCTACTAATGTAACACTATTAACCATAACCTAATCTGCTATTATAAAATCTAATATTATAACCTTAAGTATAATAATAGTAAAATTATTAGTTGTGATACTAGTACCAAAGATGAATGAAACAACCACTGCTTCTGTTACCACTGCTAAATTCACTATTACTATAAACCAAATTCTAACTAAGAAACAGAAATATCATTATTATAACCCTTCTTGTAGTAAAAGTACTATTAATAGTAATATTTAAAATCTAATAGTTCTATTAGTTAATTCTTTCATCATAATAAATACAACTCATTCTGATAGTATTTAAAATGTTACTGCAAAGAATATTACTACAAACCCACCATTGTAGTAATAGTAATATTAGTATTAATAGTTTTATTATATATGGTAGATGCCTTAGTGAAGCTGCTATATCTTCTCTTGTTGAAAAAGACAATTAATTGTGTTAATATTACTGTAAATTATATCCTAACATATTGTCTGGTTCATATTTGGACCTTAGAGTTTTGTTGATTTGAAAGCAATACCTAAATTCACTGTACGTTATCCAGGAAGAAGACTCATTCATAAATAGCCATACTCTCAAAATAGGCACCATATATGGTAGTATGTACTAGCATTTTTACTACACATGCAC
>OY757915.1:36855308-36862808 GCA_963585895.1 Sepioteuthis lessoniana
ATATATATTTAATATATATGTATAAAGAGGATTTGGCATTAAATAACCTACAATGATTGATATGCCATAAAACCAAACCAAACCAAATCTTATATATTTAATATATATGTATAAAGAGGATTTAGCATTAAATAACCTTCAATGGTTGTTATGCCATGAAATCAAACCAAACCAGGGAGTGGAGTACTCCTTCATTTCCATTACTCTCAGGTCCACTGACCTGGAGTGGTAGTAACAGTTAGGGTCTCATCTATAGGTTAAATATAGATCTGTTTAAAAATTATCAGTATTACTAGGCCATTGGCCTAATAAGTATAGTGTTCACCAATGGTCCCAGAGGCCGAGGTTCAATCCCAGATCAAGTCATACCAAAGACTCAAAAAATGGTACTTGATGCTGCCTTACTTAACACTCAGCATTATAAGGTATGTATCAAGAGTAAAGTGGAGCAATCCTGGGAATGGATTAGCGCCCTCCCCTATACCACGGTGTAGTAGCTATTGAAAAGGGAGCCTTCAGGTCATCCTCAGCTAAGGTCACCAATTTTACTTTACTTAGATAGGAATGTTTAATATCATATTACTATGCAAAAAATTCTGAAGAAACGTCTACATAAAAATGTAAGTATAAATATGCAATGAATACAATTCCTTAACCTTTAAGCATAAAATAATTCTTGATGGGTTTACATGCCATTAAAATCAGTCAATCAAATCTTTTTTAACATGCTGGATTGGGACATTGCTGTTAGCTAGTTTGTACTCCAGTTGTGCTATTACATTCACTTTTCGACTAATGCCCTTGGGAAAGGCACAAATTCCTTTTATCCCCCTCCCCAGCTGTTAGGTTAAATAGTACTTCTTCGGTTCTTCTAAAATGATAGCTTTGGAATTAAATAACCCACAAAGGTTGATATGCCATTTAACAAAGAAACAAAACCTATAATTTTTTTCACTCTTTTTCCTTTTCTCTACTGATCAATCAGACAATTAATATACAGGAATGAAAGGGAGCCCAGTTGGCTGGGGCTTGAAATTAAACCAACTGCATCTCTACAAAGAGTTAAGACCCCCCACCAACAAGTGTCCTAGATATGACAGTAAACAATCTGATAGTAAGGCTCCAATAATGCTGGAGCTTTGGGAAATGTGGAGTACCTCTTCATTGCTATTACTCCCAGGTCCACTCTTGCCTGGAGTGGTAGTACCTGATATGGGTCAAATGAATCTGTTTGACACTTAAAATGAGTGCAAACAAATGATTCCTGCTAAATTGAATTGTTAGAAATAGAACTGTTTGATCATTTAACTGTGTGTAAATAAATAACTGATGTTTTTATTGAATACATAGTAAAACTTGGAACCATTTAACTTTCTTGACTTATGTTTACAAATCATATATATCTAATATATATGTATAAACTGAATTTGGCATTAAATAACTTACAGTGGTTGATATGCCATAAAACTAACCCAAACAAATGAATGCCTATATTCCATCCCATGCAGCAGTGGCAAACTATACAAAGACAAGACATGCCACCCTTTGTAAGTAAGACTACAGGAACATCAAAAAGCAGTAGTACAAGGGGAAATAGAAATGTCCATATATGGAAAGAAAAGGGAAACCATCTACCCTTGTGGGATAAAGTTAAAATAATTGATAGGAAAGGACACTGGAAAAGAAGATGCCTCAAAGAAATGGCACATGTTGGGCCAAGTTGACCTCTTGAGTAGACCAAGTATAGAAATGAACACAATCTGGGAACCAATAATTAAAAAACCCAAATCAAATTTTAAAGAAAATTACTTAAAAATATTAAGAATAATTGATGCCGTTGGATTTTACATTTCAAACTCATCCCATGACACTTCTCGAGAAACTTTTTGTGATGCTTCTTGGATTGATAGATGTGAAAAACAGTGACATCATTATTTGAATAACATATTCATATTTCTTGAAAGCCTCGTTTGATCAACAGTCAAAGTTTCAAAATGATTTCCGAGGTTGAATCATTTCCTTACCCAAATAAACAAGGGACACCTGAGGAAGGCCAGTGGATACAGTGGCCAAAACGCTGTGTTACAACTAACAACAATAAAGATGAGGACAACAGTTCGAAAAATTACACATAAGAAAAAATGAAAGTTGTTCATTTCTTGCCCCCTCCACCCTGAAAAACTGATTACAGCACTGAATAACTCAACAAGGGTTGACATGCCATAAAACCATCCAACTGATTATTTTAGTCTATATTCAAAATCAGCATGTCATAACAAGATTTTTATTTGAGCAATAAAATAAAATAAAATAGAAAACCTAATTTTTAAATAACTACCTGAGTTTTAGGAAAATATTGATTACAAAAATATTTCAGCTGCCAGCCATAGATAAATAGACTGTGGGTAGCCCAAGGGATACATGTTTGAAACCCCTTGGGAATGTCTATATTAAGTAATTCTTTTATTGATCTTTTTGCAATAATAATTATCTGTAGTTCATCACAGTTGCCCTCTTTATTGTATTTATATATATTTATATATAATAATATATATTTCTTTATTGTATTTTCTATTACATAGTACATATTTGTTACCAAAAATTTTGCTTTGTAGGACAAAATTTATAGTTTCGAGTAAACATTAGAAACTTGTAACCTTCTAAATAATCAAGTGTGTTCTATGGCTTTAAGGAAAGACCAATTAAAAAAGAATCCCCCCACCTAATATTCCTAAAAAATCAATCTAAAAAATGTCATTAAAAGGTTATTGATTAATTTTAATGGTAGGTCAACCTGACTAAGGTTATTGTATGCCTTGAGGTTTGGAAATTGGTTTCATTGTACATATATGCATTTTTTGTGTACTTGTTTATTTTATTTATTTATTTTGCTCACAGTCCTATCAAATATAGATAATTTTAAGCAGATCTATAACTGGGACCCTAACAGGTTCTACCACTTGGGGTCAGAGTGGACCTGGAAATAATAACAATGAAGATCTATTCCCTACTCCCCAGATCTTGAGAACTGGAGCCTTGCCATCAGATGCAGTTTAATGACATACCTAGGACATTTTTTCTTTTGTTAGGTGATAGGGAGTCTTACCCCCCTACAGGGGATACGATCAGTGTATTCTAAGCTCTGCTGAGAGGGCAATTAAAAGGTTTGTAAAAATTTCTTTTAATTATATTAATTAGATTTGGACCATCATTAACTAAAAGTAAGTGATGTACTCCTGTGGACCCCTTCACATGGACGAGCAAAGGCAGGACGACCAGCTTGAACCTACATACAGCAGCTTTGTGTCGATACGGGATGTAGCTTTGAAGACCTGCCAGAATGATAGGGAGGGGTAGTGAGAGAGGGTCAGGGATATCCGTGCTGATAGCGCAATATGATGATGATAAACATTAAATTATCTTTTTCATAAACATACTTAAAATTTATTGAGTGTGATCTTATTAGTAGAATGTTCTGTTTACACAGCTTAGAATATGCTGACTATATTCCCTACTGAGGGGTAAGACACCTCCACACACAAAAGTGGGGTCCTGGGTATGACATCTGCATCAGATGGCAAGGCTCCAATTCTGAAGCTCTGAGAAGTGTGGTGTCACCTTTGTTGTCATTACTACCAGTTCCACTCTAACTTCACCCCAGTCAGCCGGGACTGTAGAATACACTAACTGCATCTCTGCAGAGGGGTAAGACTGGCACCCCCAACAAGTGTCCCAGATACAACATTAAACCAGCTCATATACCTCGGTAGTAATATCTCATCTACTAAAAGTGATATCAACATATATGAGGTGCATACAATAAGTTTCCAGACTTTTTTTGTATTGGCATTTAAAATTGTCGTAGACTCTTGAAAATTCAGTATGTTATTGCTATACATCTTTATTATTTTGGTTATTACAACCAAAATGTTTGTTAAACTTCATGATAAATTCATCAAATTTTGGAGTATTTTGTTTTCCAACTTTTCTTCATATATACGAGGTGCATACGATAAGTTTCTAGACTTTTTTCGTATGGGCATTTAAAATTGTTGTAGACTCTTGAAAATTCACTATGTTATTGCTATACATCTTATGAGATGACTGACCAATTTTTATGATTTCAGGTTCAAATGAACGGCTACAGTAGCAGTTGGAATACACACTACTAAAGCCTGATTGTCACAGCTGGTGAATTTCAAAAATGCTATCTGACATTTTAGAAGAACGATATGCAATAAAATTCTGTTTTAAATTTGGAAAAAATGCCACAGAAATGTATGGAATGCTTCAGACTGCTTTTTGACCATCTTGAATGAATCGAGCATCAGTTTTTGAGTGGCATAAGAGATTCAAGGAACGCAGGGAGTCTGAAGAATGATGAGAGATGTGGGAGGAGTAAGGAAGTCAATACACCACAGTTGATTGGCCAAAGGGTTAGGGTTAGGGCTACTATGTTGAGGTTTTAAGGGAGTTCAGCAAGAGATTCCGTCGGAAGAGGCCAGCACTCTTCAAATCGGGTCAGTGGCATTTTCACCAGGACAATACACCAGTCCACAACTCCATCCTTGTCACAGACTATTTGACCAAGATGGGCATCAAGACAGTTCCTCAGCCTCCCTATAGTCCAGACCTTGCTCCCTGTGACTTTTGGTTATTCCCTAAGCTCAGAGACTGTCGTTATGAGACAATTGAGGAGATGAAAGAGGCTGTGAGGAAGGTCATTGACACGTTCACACAAGAGGACTTCCATGGGGTATTCCAGAAGTTGTTGGACGGTACAACAAGTGCATGACAGCTGGAGGAGATTACCTCAAAGGAGACTAGAGTTTCATGTGTGTACTATCAATAAAAGTGTCCATACGAAAAAAGTCTGGAAACTTATTGTATACACCTCGTACATAGGTAAAGCATGGATTACTATTGACTGGTTATTGACCATATGGAAATCTGATCTCTTTGATGAGATAAAATGGCAATTCTTTCAAGCATGTAGCCATGTCAATCTCTGCTATCTATATAGCTGTACTACTTGGACTTTGACAAAACACTGAGAGAAAAAGCTTGATGGGAACAATGCATAGATGCTGCATGCAGTTTTGAATCAATAGATTCTAGAAGAAGCACCCTACAAAATAGCAGCTGTATGGCCACTTACTTCCTATCTTATCATATTTACCCAACCCCTCCGCTCGGGCAGGATATGACACAAGGTCAATTTTTTAAGCGGAGTTTAACAGGTTTGAATTCAGAGTTTTCCTTCTCCTAGACTAGTTGCCTCACCAAGGCTGAAGAACCTCGTCTGTCCTACTATTTACCCATAGCTGGAGGGAGAATAATTGGATTCATACCTTTCCCAAGGGTATTAGTGCTATGTGAAATGCAATCAGTCCAGGATTTGAACTCGTGTCGCCGTGTCCAATTCCTGCGACGATAACCATTACACCACGGGCACCTCCTATCTTATGAACCATCCAGGTAAGACAAATTGCACATTGCTGGAGAAGTAAAGACAAACTCATGAGCAATGTTCTACATATGGACACACCAGTGTTGGCTGGCCAGAAAAAAGTTACATTCATCAGCTCTGCATGGACTGGATGCCGTCTAGAGGACTTACCTAGATTAATGGTCGATAGGGATGGAGGGCAAGAAAGAGTCAAACTAATCTCTGGTATCTATATGCCTTCTTGATGATGATGTAACTATATGAGTGATATATCCTTATTGATAATAAATATCATTCAAATGATTAGACAGCCCAGTCGGCTGGGGCTGTAGAATACACCAACTGCATATCTGCAGATGAGTAAGACTCCCCCCTATGAGTGTCCTGGATATGACATTAAATAATCTGATGGTGAGGCTCCAGTCTTGAAGTTCTGGTAAATGCAGAGTACTCTTTTATTGCCTTTGCTCCTAGGTCCACTATGACCCGTAGTGATAGTACCTGATAGGGTCCTATCTATGGGTCCAATTGAACTGTTTGACATTTAAACTGAGTGCAAACAAATGACTTATGCTAAATTGAATTGTTAGAAATAGAACTGTTTGATCATTTAACTGTGTGTAAACAAATGACTCATATTTAATTGAATTGTTAGTGATACAGAGCAATACTTTGAACCATTTAACTTTGACTTCTGTTTAATTGATTTGTTAGAAAAAGAACTGTTTGATCATTGATTTGTGTGTAGACAAATGTCTGATGTTGGTGATACATTGTAAATCTTGGAGCTATTTAACTTTATTGATACGGACCCATTGACCTAGTGAGTAGAGTGTTTGCCAATGGCCCAAGAGTCTGGGGTTCAATCCCAGATCAAGTCATACCAAAGACTCAAAAAATGGTACTTGATACCTCCTTGCTTAACACTCAGCATCATAAGGTATGGATCAAGAGTAAAGTGGAGCAATCCAAGAAAAGGAGTAGCTCCCTCCCCAACACCTCAGTGTAGTAGCTATTGAAAAGGGAGGCTTCAGGTCACCCTCAACTTCTACTTACTTATATATATATATGAATAAACCAGATTTGGCATTAAATAACCTTCAATGGTTGATATGTCATAAAAACAAACCTAAACTTAAATGATTAAACTTTGAGCCATGAATTTCTTCATGCCAGCCATTTTTACTACACACGTTTTATAAGTTATGACTCATGCTGTTTTTAGTTCCATATTGATCCTGTAATATTCATCACAGCTATCTCTGAGCTTGATATTCCCCTTGTGATATATATCTCTGTCATGTTTGCATTAATATACAAGGTGTGTTCTTATCAAGACAGAAATGAACAATGAATGTATTTAATTATCCAACCCCTCTCCCATAGGCCGGATGTATCACAAGGTCAGCTTTTTCAAGTGAAGTAAAGCTCATTTAAATTCATAGTTTTCCTTCTCCTAGACTGGTTGGTTAGCATATCGACTTTTGTAGGTTATTTAATGCCAAAGTCATCCTTGTAGAAAAATAGTAGTGATACTATTTAACTCATACCTGTGGGGATAAAAGGGTTCATACTTTTCTCAACTAATAAAATTGAAACTTAATAGATATTCACAGATAAATGAAGGTTTATCTTACAAGCCATTGTTAGGGGTCAATCAGGTCTTTAAAAAAAACAAAACATTCTGCCCTACTATTTACCCATAGAAAAGATGGATTCATGCCTTTCCCAAGGGCATTAGTATGAAGTGAAATGCAAATAGCCTCATCTATGAGAAGAGGGGTTGGGGAAATACATACAAACACTTATTAACTGGTTTTGTTCACAGATATCATCTTTAGGTGTATATATTTTATTTGATTAGAAATGGTTAATTAACCATAGTTTTACCTTTGTGATTGTTTTATATTTGAATGGAAAAAAAAACAAGCCTCAAAGCTATGATGTAATCTTAGTTACAAAACCCTAGAGTTTATCTCGATTATTTGTTGACAGGTCCTCTGTTAGGTCAGACCTAAGGTGTTGTTTTTTTTTCTATATCCTATTGCCAC
>OY757915.1:36880308-36900308 GCA_963585895.1 Sepioteuthis lessoniana
TATACTTGTTTTCTCAGAAGTATTAAATTAAAAATATTTCATTTATTTTGCTTGATTGATATTTATGGTGTGTCAACCTGTCTTGAGTTATTTGATGCCTAGAGGGGTTAGGGATTCATGTTCATGGTATGCTCATATCTACATTTTTTCTGTAGTTGTTTCTTAAGATTTTTTTGCACACAGTTATACAATATTAAGTATTCCTATCTAATACAAATAATTTGCTCACAGTTGTATGGTTTCAAGTATTCCTATGTAGTTATATGGTTTCACATAATTATTTCTATTTGATTATAGTCATTTGTTTTCACATAGTTATATGGTTAGCAAGCACGTGTAGTGTAATGGTTATCATCATAGGAAATGGACACAGTGGCCCGAGTTCAAATCCTGGATGAAGCTGTTTGCATTTCACATAGTGCTTATATCCTTAAGAATGGTATGCATCCAATTATTTTCGCTATATGTATGGGTAAATTGTTGGACTGACTGAGATCTTTAACCTTTGAGAAGGAAAACTCTGAATTCAAACCTGTAAAACTGTGTATTAAAAAAATGACCTCATGATACATCCTGCTTGTGCAGAAAGATTGGTAAATACATATATGGCTTCATATGACTAATTATAACCCTTATTATAGCTTTCGGTAACAATTCTTAATACAAACAATTTACAAGTTTGGTTGGGTTTTATGGCATGGCATATTAACTTGTAGGTTATTTAATGCCAAATTCAACCTAGTCGGTTTGGGCAGTAGAATACACTGACTGGGGTAAGAATCTCCCCTCGATTAAGTGTCTTGGGTATGACACTAAACCATCTGATGGCAAGGCTCCAGTAATGCAGAAGCTTTGGGGAATTGGAGTACTTCTTCATTGCCATCACTCCCAGGTCCACTCTGGCTCAAGTTGTAACATCTGATGGGTCAAATAGAATCTATGAATAGATAGAACTGTTTGACATCAGAACTGAGTGTAAACAAATGACTTATGCTAAATTGAATTGTTAGAAATAGAACTGTTTGTTCATTTAACTCTGTGTAATTAAAGGACTGATGTTTAATTGAATTGTTAGTAATAAATAGCAATACTTTGAACCATTTAGCTTTGACCTATGCTAAATTGAATTGTTTGAAATATAACTTTTTGATCATTTAACTGGGTGTAAACAAATGTTTGATATTTAATTGAATTGTTAGTGAACTTGAAACTATTTAGCTTTATTGACTTATGTTTACAAATCATATATATCTTATATGAATAAACTGGATTTGGCTTTAAATAACCTACAATGGTTGATATACCATAAAACCAAACCAATTTTTGTCAAATCCTGTTTATACATATATATTAAGATATATGATTTGTCAACACATTTTGTAGATGACATTTTTAAACAAACCTTAGTTCTTTTTTTTTTCACACAATTAAATGGTTTCAAGTATTGCTATATAGTAGTCACAATTTAACATCAGTCATTTGTTTGCATACAATTTGTAGGTAATTTTATTTTTAGATGAGTTAGAACTAATTTGTTTACACACTAGTATTGATATTGTTTCTACATAATTAAATGGTTTCAATTATTGCTATCTAACACAACTAATTAATGGGACCCTAATAGGTACTACCACTCCAGATCAAAGTGGACCTGGGAGTAATAAGATACTCTACACTCCCAAGATTGCCAGAATTGTATCTTCACCATCAGATGCAGTTTAGTGTCATACCCAGGACATCCATTTCTTTTGGTGGGGAGGTCTTATCACTCTGTAGGGGATATAGTCAATATTGTTTAAGCCCTGCTGACAGGATGGAATTTATTTCAGTTTGATCCCATCCATTGAAAATCTTTCCTGGTATTTTGGCTTGGAGATAAACCAAATTTGAATGGACATCTCCAATATCTGGCCATTATTTCAAGCTTTGTATATATATATATATATATATATGTTAAGATAGCTTTAAGTAGAGCATACATTATAGGTTCTAAAAAAAAAAAAAAGGACCGTTTTCTTTATTTTTTGGTCATGTCTCATCTGAGAACTCCATGATTGAAGGAAGCGATAAAGAAGAATAGATCAAAGTAGTTGATGACTTGGCATGATGGTTAGTGTTCCAGGAGACCTGGGTTCAATCCCCGGTTGAGCCATACCAAAGCCTCCTTGCTTAAAAATCAGCAATATAAGGTAGGGATCAAGGGTAAAGTGGAGCAATCCAGGGAAAGGAGTAGCACCCTCCCCTACCCATCGGTGTAGTAGCTATCGAAAAGGGAGCCTTCTGGTCACCCTCGACTTAGGTCACCAACTTTACTTTTACTGTCACAGAGTTCTTTGACATGACTGGCCCGAAAAAAAAAATCCTTATTTTTAGAACTTACAATATATGCTCTACTTAAAGCTATTCTAAAAATTTTGTTTCTACCACTGGATATTTGTATATATGTTACTAAATATTCAGCATTTCTGCATACGTTTGTATATCCTGCCTTACCTTTGTACATGCATATGTAAATCCTTAATGCTTTGATTAACTGTGAATGTTATTTTATTGGTTAGAAACTATTCTATTTTAACTAAGCATGAGGTTTAAATGAAGATCCGTTCTTGGATTGGCATTTGTGGTCAACTTCATTTGTTTGCTGTCAATTTTATACATGTGCATATTTGATAGTGATAGATTTACCTGATATTTATATCACATACTAACAACATCATTTTAGGAGGTGCCCGTGGTGTAATGGTTACCGTCGTAGGAAATGGACACAGCGACACGAGTTCAAATCCTGGCCGACACTAGTTGCATTTTCACATAGCACTAATACTAGGGCAAACTAGGTTCTTCAGCCTTGGTAAGGCAACTAGTCTAGGAGAAGGAAAACTCTGAATTCAAACCTGTTAAACTCCACTTAAAAATTGACCTTGTGTCACATCCTGCCCGAGCGGAGGGGTTGGTAAATATGACTAACATCATTCAGTGTAGTCCAGGTTAAAATGACATCTCTGATCCTCTCTTTCCTGACTGTTATTTTTTATTTATTCATTTATTGGGGGGGGTAGAAATTGTACTTATCATTGACTTTCATCTCAGTTAATGATAGTTTGATGGGAAGCTGAAAAACAGTGAAAAATTCAATAGTTGGATAGGAATTTGTTTGGATGTAAATTTTCAGAGAAAAAGAGATGTGCTTTTAATTTGTTCTCTGCTACGACCCAAAATATTTTCGTCTGTGAGTGATGAACATTAATAAATCTAAATGGGGAAAGTGGTAAATCCAAAATATACACATAGACATATGTACGAATCCAATTATTCACCCTCCAACTATGGGTAAATAGTAGGGCAGATTGGGTTCTTAACTTTGGTATGACAACCAGTCTAAGAGAAGGAAAACTCTGAATTCAAACCTGTTTAACTCCACTTTAAAAAACTGACTTTGTGTTATATCCTGCTTGTATAGAGGGGGTTGGGTATATTACTTAAAATAGTATAACCACTACTTTTTTAAAAACTAAAATCTAACATGTTAATTTAAGAATTAGCACAACTATGAACTGAAGATTAAGCAATATTCTCAATTATTAGTGTGTGTGAGAGAGACAGAGAGAGAAGTGAATTAAATCCAACAGAATATGTATAAAAAAAAGGTAAAAACAAAAGAAAGATAAATGTTTGGTGGTTTGTTTATTGTGCCAATGCATTTCTTTCTTTCGTTTTAACCTTTTTTCTACACACACACACACATATATATATATATATATATATATATATATATATATATATATATATATATATATATTGCATAATATACAACTTCCTTGTGTCTGATTCACACATATATACATACATCTATGTATATGTCTACATATATATATATATGTAAAGTTTTAATTATTATTGTATATGTGTGTGTGTATATATATATATAGAGAGAGAGAGAGAATATTAAAAAAAGACAGTAAATTCAGATTCACTGGAGGTCTCATGTCATCAGGATGTAAATCTGATTTTCCAAACTGTCTTCTTTTTCATTCCATTCTCCATTCTCAGAATAGTTTTTGGGTCATTTTTGACCAACCCAATAATCAATGTCATCTTCTTTTTTGTATATTTAATTTAAGCTAAAGATAGTGTCCCTAACCATCTCTGATCTTCCACCTTCGGTCACAAATAATAGAAATATTTCTGTCTGTACCTTAAAAGACTGGAGAACCTGGTCTATTTAACAGCCAAGAAATAAACAGAATGAGTCATGTTGAAAACACGAATGACTTTTAGTAAGTAAGAAACCTTCATCACTTGAATGAGTCACTGACCCTGGTAATTTGGCTCAATAATTCATCTCAGCAGAACAATTATTACAAAGGATTTCCTTCTGTGTACCCAAGACATTGGCAAAATTTCTCTAATCACAAAAATAGAAGTATACTATCAGGATAAATAGTAAACTTATTCTGCCATGAAATCAGTAGCTATGATGAATATGTATAAAAGCTCTTGATATATTATGAATGACTTTATCAGTTACCAGCCCAATCAGCTGCAGCTGTAGAATATGCTTACTGCATCTCTCCAGAGGGGTAATATCCCCCACCGTCTGTCCTATTTATCATATCATATTTACCAACCCCTCCACTCGGGCAGGATATGACACAAGGTCAATTTTTAAGCAGAGTTTAACAGGCTTGAATTCAGAGTTTGCCTTCTAGACTAGTTGCCTCACCAAGGCTGAAGAACCCAGTCTTCCCTACTACTTACCCATAGCTGGAGGGAGAATAATTGGATTAATACCTTTCCCAAGGGTATTAGTGCTATGTAAAATCAATCAGTCTTGTCTAGGATTTGAACTTGTGTTACCATGTCCATTTCCTACGACGATAACCATTACACCACGGGCACCTATTTATGACACTAAACTATCTGATGGTGTGGCTCCAATCTTGGAGCTTTGAAGAATGTGGGGTATCTTTTCATTGCAATTACTCTCAAGTCAACTCTGACACAAAGTGGTAGTACCTGTTAGGATCAAATAGAACTAGTATCCTGGGTATGACAACAAACTGCATCTGATGGTGAGGCTTCATTCCTGGAGCTTTGGTAAATGTGGTATACCTCTTCATTGTCATTACTCCCTGGCCCACTCTGACTTTGAGTCATAGTGCCTGATTGGATCCCATCTATGGGTCAATGAGAACTGTTTGGCCATTTAACTGTGTGCAAACAAATTACTAATGTTACAGTGAATTGTGAGTATTAGATAGCAATACTTGGAACCATTTAATTGTGGCTAACAAATGGGTAATATTGAATAGAAATATTAGTGTCAAATATCAATACTTGAAACCTTCTGTGTGCAAAAATTGAATTGTTGGTATTACATAGCAAATCATTTGACTGTGTCCTATAGAATGAATAGTATTGAATGGAATTATTAGTGTTAGATAGCAATACTTGAAAAATCTTAACTGTGTGCAAACAATAGCAATACTAAATTAGAACTAACTTTTTTGAAATTAAATTACCTACAAACTCTTCACTTATAAATCATCTATAACCATTTAACTGTGTGCAAACAAAGAGCTGATGTTAATTCAAATTGTTAGTGTTAGATAGCAGTATTTGAAACCATTTGTAATATAATGGCTGAGGGATTTCGTTTTGTGTATCTTGCCTTTCGGTTTAGTTAGGCTGAGAACCTTTCGCTTAGCGCATGGGTTAGTTAGGTACAACATGAGCGCAGTGAGGATGTGTCATTCAGAGATGTCAAAATAAATAAAAATCCCATATAGGAATTGGGACCAGGTGATGGATGACGTCACACACCGGAAGCTTGGACTGAGATCTGAGAAAAGTCAGTGAGTTGAGTTTTAGCATCCAAAGAAGACGGTTGACTTTCGTAGCTCGCCGAGGCGAGGCCTTGCAGTGGCTGCCGCACATGGTGGGGGGGGGCAGAGGTAAAAGTCGTCAACCTTTTAACTCAAAGGTAATAAAAAGTTTCGTACCTGAACTAAGAAGTTGTAAGTGTTTTTTGTGTTTTAGGATTCCTATGTTAATCTATATATGAGTTATGAACATTCTATGTACATTTCACATATTCATGTATGGGTATTTTACACATTTAACTGTGTGCAAAGAAATGATTAATACAAAATAAGACTATTCATGTTTTAATACCTATACTTGAAACCATTTAACTGTGCACAAACACATGATTGATATTAAATAGAATTATTCATGTTTGATAGAAATACTTGAAATGATTTAACTGTGAGTAAAAAAAATAGTTCTGACTCATTTAAAAATGTTACCTACAAACTGTTTGTTTACAAATCATATGTATTTAATATATATATATATATATATATATATATATATATATATATATATATATATATATATAAACAGAATTTGGCATCAAATAACATACAAGAGTTGATATGCCATAAAATTCGCCCCTCCAACAAGTGTCCTGGATATGACACTAAACAATCTGATGGTGAGGTTCCAGTAATACTGGAGCTTCGGGGAATGCAGAGTACCCCTTTATTGCTATTGTTCCCAGATCCACTTTGGCCCAGAGTGGTAACACCTGATAAGGGTCTTATCTATGGGTTAAATAGAATTAAACCGTGGTTTCTTGAGTTTACTGTTTTTAGCATTTAAAGTGCGTATTTATGCTAAACTGAATTGTTTAATATAGAACTGTTTTGACATTTAAACTGCGTATTTATGCTAAGGCTCTATCTATGGGTTAAATAGAAATAACTGCATACTTATGCTAAACTGAATTGTTTGAATTAGAACTGTTTGACTAAACTGAATAGCTTGAAATAGAAATGTTTTTGACAATTTAACTGTGTACATATATTTAAACTGCATACTTACACTAAACTGAATTGTTTAATAAAGAACTGTTGTGACATTTAACTGTATGTAAACAAAATCTGTACTTGTACTAAACTGAATTGGCTGAATTAGAACTTTGAATAAACTGAATAGCTTGAAATAGAAATGTTTTTGACAATTAAACTGTGTACTCATACTAAACTGAATTGTTTGAAATAAAACTATTTGCATAAAAATGGATTTGGCATTAAATAACATACAAAGGTTGATATGCCATAAAACCCAGCCAACCAATTTTATTAGTTACTCTATCTCATAAATAATATAAAGGATACTTTTTACCAACATTTTTTTCGTGCTTATATCATCACCAAGTCTGGAAGAGACTACAGCCTTAAAATAAGCAAGTTCAAACTCAAGTTACACTATTAAATTCACTTTCAGACAAAGACCCTCAAGAAAGAGATGAACTCTCTCCACCCCACCCAGCTGCTGTTCTTCTTCAAGGATTCCTTGCTATGAGTTAAATAGTACCACAACTGTTCTTCTAGAAGATTAACTTTGGCATTAAATAACCTACAAAGGCTGATATGCCATTAAACAAAGAAACCAAACCAAATCAAATCTATGAGGATGCTTTGGCGTTAAATAACCCACAAAAGTTAATATGCCATTAAACAAAAAAAAACAAAAAAAAAACTATCATCAAGTTGCTCCAACAGCAAATATTACTTTGACTGTCTCTCTTGGTTAGTCCTCTTGACTGTATCCAGTGTCTGCACAGAGCTGATGAATGTAAGTTTGCTGCTTGGCCAACATTGGTGTGTTCATATGTAGGAGTCTATAGGAGAACATTTCTTATGAGTTTGTCCTTACTTTTCCAGCAGTGCTCTGCATATCACATTCATCTTACTTGGATGGTTTGCAAGATAGGAAGTAAGTGACCATGCAACTGCTGTTTTGTAAATGTGCTGTTGCTAAGATTTTTTTTAAAAATAGCACACAGCATCTAGCTTTTTCTCCAAGTGCTTTTTTTAGAGTTCAAGTGGTGCAACTATGCAATAGTACTGACACATCTACAGCTTGGAAGAATTCCCATTTTATTATATCAGCGATCAAATTTCCATAGAATAATTCAATTAAAATAGATTTTTTTTTATGTTGACACTTGTTTGTTATATCAGACATTAGAGAATGCTCTCACCATCTTTTTTTAAGGTGAATGGGGAAGTGCTGTCTTGATAATGAATCCTCAGAATTTAACAAAATCTCTTTGCAATTTTAAGTTGATTTCTATCAACAAGAAGAAAGTGTATGAATCTTTTTGTGCTTATATAGAATAGTTCAATAACAAAAATGTCGGCAGTAATGTGCAAAAAATTTAATAGAAATATAAAACTTATATTCACCATTGAGAAAAGAATAAGTTTCAGTCATTTGCTTCATTTTTTGATTAAACTGTTACATATGAAAATTACACTATCTTTTCACCATTCCACCATATTTCTTTTGTCTTTCCGTCCTCCTACCACTAAGAAGATATAAACTTACAACTGATTGTGGAGATATTTAATTTTGGGATTAAAATTAACTGTTCAGTAAAAAAAAAAACATTTAACAAATGACTGAAACTTACCGTTATCTATATGTTGAATGTATTACATTTTTATATTACATTTTTGTACATTACTGCTGAAATAAGATATTTTCTTTGTTAAACTATTCTATACAAACACCTTTTCCTTCTGTATATTGATGTAGTCTTGTATTACAAGTGTAAAAATTCAAACCTGAATGCATTGTAATGACCTGTAGCTGTCATGATTGACAATGGATATAGGACATATTTTGTTGTTAGTACCAAGATACTAAAAACAAATTCCCTGCACCTTTTTATACATTTTATTTTCTACCTCCTACCATATTCTTCACTTCCTTAAAAACTCTTAGCGGGTGTCCTCGTGGTGTAATGGTTAAAGCGATGAACTGTAGAATCGTAGTACGCGAGTTCGTACTCCAGTCGCACTATTACGTTCACTTTCGGGCAAATACATTTGGAAAAGGTATGAACCCCCTTATCCTCCCAGCTATGGGTTAAATAGTACCACTACTGTTCTTCTAGGAGAATGGCTTTGGCATTGAATAACCTAAAAAGAGTTGATATGCCATTAAACAAAGAAACCATAAACCATTAAAAACTCTTATTGAAATATATCGTTGGCACTCTTGTTGGAGTTTTGATATGCATATTGCATCAATTGCTATAATAATTTCTTTATTTCTAGATTTTTCACCCCAAAAGTTTGGAGTGCATATTGTAAATAAAGTAAAGTTGGTGACTATAGTCGAGGGTGACCCAAAGACTCACTTTTCGATAGCTACTACACCAAGATGTAGAGGAGGGCACTACTTCTTTCCCTGGATTGCTCCACTTTACCCTTGACCTGTACCTTATAATGCTGAGTGTTAAGCAAGGTGGCATCAAGTACCATTTTTTGAGTCCTTGGTATGACTGGACCTGGGATTGAACCCAGGTGTCCCAGGCCATTGATGAACACTTTAACCATCATGGGTACTCAAGAACTATATAATTAACCTTCTTTTTTTTTTTCTGGCTACAAGTCTTACCCTTTTGGGGATAGGAGGACCAAAAGTAAGTTATTATATCTATATTCCAAACTAATATTTTTAATGCCATTTATAGATAAATAGCCACTGGAATGTGTGTTTATTTATGATTTTGTTTCTCCTAATATGAGCTTACTTTTGCTGCAAGCTTGTTGCATTTTTGTATGAATATGCCTGTGCATTTGGTCTCAATTCTAATATAAATTTTGTGTTTCAAAACATAATGTAAATTATAAAAGTTCTTATTTTTAATCTGTATAAACTGATAAAGAATTGAACAAATACTAAATTTAGCTTAACTTTAGCTGCTATAAATTCTAAAAAGTTAGTGTATATTATACACAAAATTTTTTTTCTCCAGAATTTCATTGTCCAAAATTAGTGATACATGTTGAGTAACTATTTAACAATAAAGCTAGTTTAAGTGCAGAGGTTCAGCTCTAACTTTGTTTTCCCAAAATGGTATCCCTTAAAGTGTAAGTAGAATAGAGTAGAGTTTGTTTTTCTAATCAATACACTTAGTCTCTTAAACTGTGGATCCCTGCTTTAACCAGCTTATACTAGACCTAACAGTCATGTGTTCAAAATAGCAGATATAAAAATAATAAAGTTAAAGGTTTTTTATTTGAACCAAGGCAATTTACTTAAGATATATGTATAGGTAACTGTTATTCTGGTCTGTTTGTTGGATAATCAACTTTATACACCTCTTGATTTCTATAAAACACTTATATTACTACATATTATTTTTATAAAACACTTATATTACTACATATTATTTTTATAAAACACTTATATTACTACATATTATTTTTATAAAACACTTATATTACTACATATTATTTTTATAAAACACTTATATTACTACATATTATTTTTATAAAACACTTATATTACTACATATCATTTTTATAAAACACTTATATTACTACATATTATTTTTATAAAACACTTATATTACTACATATTATTTTTATAAAATACTTATATTACTACAGGGGGTTATCCTCATGGTGTTATGGTTAAAGCGATGGACTGTGGAATCATAGTAAGTGAGTTCAAATTCCAGTCGCGCTATTACGTTCACTTTTGGGCAAATACCCTTAGGAAAGGTATGAATCCCCTTAACCTCCCAATTATGGGTTAAATAGTACCACTACTGTTCTTCTAGGAGAATAGCTTTGGCATTAAATAATCTAAAAAAGTTGATATGCCATTAAACAAAGAAACCAAGCCAGTAATATATATATTACTACATATTATTTTTATAAAATAGATGTACTCTTATGGACCCCCACACATGGCCGTGCAAAAGCAGGACGACCAGCTCGAACATACATTCAGCAGCTATGTGAGGATACGGGATGTTGTCCTGAAGACCTGCCTGGGGCGATGAACGATAGGGAGGAGTGGCGAGAGAGCGTCAGGGATATCCGTGCTACCAGCGCGACATGATGATGATGACCCCTGTTATACAAAATGGTATGCAAAGAAGCAATTAGTATTTATTTATATTGTTCAAGGCATGAAATTGAACTGCATCCATTGATGTGGCTCCACGTCTGGAGCTCATGGGAATATGGAGTCATCCTTTATTGCTATTACTCCCAGGTCCACTCTGAGTTGGAGTGGTAGCATCTGGTCGAGTCCTATCTATGCATCAAATGTGAAAACTATTAACATTGGATAAGATTGCTTGAAGCTATATAACTGTTTGCAAAAAAAAAAAATAATAATAATAAATAAATAAAATATATATATATAGTTACTTGTAAACATATAATTGTGTATAAATTAATAGTATTAGATAGGAATACTTGAAATCATACATCTGTACAAATAGATGATTTTAGACAAAAAAGAAAAATACAATGGAACATTCAAAATATAATTATGATCATTATCAAGAATTTGCAAATGAATCAAGTTTTGACATTAAATAACCCATAAAGAGTTGATATGCTGTTAAATAAATAAACCAAACCAAAACATTTATTTCTATGGGAAAGTTGTTTTAGCATGCCAAGACATCCTAAAATAACCTATATCTGCTTCAATGTTAAAGGTCATGGTCAGCCTAGGCAGCTGAGGTTGTAGAATACACCAACTGCATCTCTGTAGAGAAATAAGACTCCCTTGAGTGGCCTGGATATGACATTAGGCCATCTGATGGCAAGGCTCCATCTTGGAGATTTGGGGAATGAGTACCCCTTCATTGCCATTACTATTAGGTCCACTCTGACTCAGAATGGTAGCATCTGATAGGGTCCTATTTATTGGTCAAATAGAACAAACTGTGTGCAAGCAAATGACTGATGTTAAATTGCAACTGTTATATAGCAATACTTGAAACCATTTAACTGTATGAAAAAAATGCTCAGGCTTGTTTAGGAATATTATTTATAAAATGTGTTTACAAATCATGTGTTTATTTAATATTTATGTATAAAGAGGATTTGGCATTAAATATCCGACAATGGTTGATATGCCATAAAACCAAACCAAACCAAACCAAACGGTTCATTGTCTGCTGTCACTAATGTGGACGTTTTGATATATGGTAATATATTTGATAGATTAGCCTCAGGCCTATAGCATGTAAAACATCCTGCAAGCCTGCCCTAACCTTGTGTCCTTGCAAAATTAGAGTAATATTTTTCTACAATCATTGCAACACTGTTGATTGTCAGAAAAAAAATCTCATCCAAGTTTGTGTTTTTTTTTTTTTTAGGTCTGGGAACACTCAAAAAAATTTCCTCGTATAAATTAATGATAGTTGTTTCTTTATTTTATGCCATTTTAACCATCCTACTTTTGTAGTGGAAATCCTGTATTTTCAGGCATGACCAAAATTTGAAGTCAGCACTTCTCTTTGATTTTCTAATAGTGCTTTCCTAGTCAACTGGGGCTGTAGAATACACTGACTGCACCTCTGCAGAGGCGTAAGACCCTCCAACCAGTGTCCTAGATATGTCACTAAACAATCGGATGGTGAGGTTCTAGTGATGCTGGAGCTTTGGAGAATGTAGACACCCCTTCATTGCCATTGCTCTCAGGTCCACTCCGGCCTGGAATGGTAGCTCTTGATAGGGCCCTATCTATGAATTAGATAGAACTAACTGCATACTTATGCTAAACTGAATTGTTTGAATTAGAACTGTTTGACTAAACTGAATAGCTTGAAATAGAAATGTTTTTGACAATTAAACTGTACTTACATTTAAACTGGATGCTTTTGCTAAACTGATTGTTTGAAATAGAACTGTTTTTGACAATGAATCTGTACTTACACTAAACAGAATTGTTTAATATAGAACTGTTTTGACATTTAACTGTGTGTTAACAAAATCTGTACTTATACTAAACTGAATTGTTTGAATTAGAACTGTTTGACAAACTGAATAGCTTGAAATAGAAATGTTTTTGACCATTAAACTGTGTACTCATGCTAAACTGAATTGTTTGAAATAGAACTATTTACCTAAAGATGGATTTGACATAAAATAACCTAGAAAGGTTGATATGCCATAAAAACCAACCAACTAACCTAACAGTTCACCACACTTACAGTAAAGTCATCCTGGAAGTACTGGTTCTGACAATCCCCAAAGTTAAACAATATTGAGCCTTCTCATTATTTAGATAAATAACCACTCAGTAACAGCAGGTGATGTAAGCAATTAAACCCTATGTACGAGACAAAGCAAAGCTTAACAAACAACAGTACACCAGAGTATTTCTTGTAAATCTCTTGTGGCTTAATTGATAAAGGCCATACCTTCTTTATTAAGCATGTTTGTAAAATAAAAAATCTACTCAAATATTGATCGGTTTAATACTTGAATAATTCTAAGAATAATCCCTCACTCTATGCCTAGTAAATTAATATGCATAAGCTAGACTTAAAGCATATACTTTGTTTGTTTTTCAAGTTTGGCACAAGTCAACATTTCTTGAGCATCAAATACAA
This sequence comes from Sepioteuthis lessoniana, assembly GCA_963585895.1. Classification (NCBI taxonomy): domain Eukaryota; kingdom Metazoa; phylum Mollusca; class Cephalopoda; order Myopsida; family Loliginidae; genus Sepioteuthis; species Sepioteuthis lessoniana. The sequence goes on from OY757915.1 coordinate 36,893,753, forward strand.
ACTAACTTCTAACAAGACACATATGGCATCCAATATACAGTATGCTAATCTTTTTTTTCTTTTCTTTTTTTTTTTTTTTTAAAGAAAGTAATCTTCAAACAGGCCATTAACAATATTGAGACCACTCAGCCTCTTTTCAATTTTCTTTGTACTTGACTGCAGTTACCAAGATTATCTAGGATTAACCTAATCTCAATTATTTAATTTTTTATGCTTGTTTATACAGAGCTGTTTTCTATGATATATGTTGGCAGTACAGGTCTAAAAGCATTAAAAAAATATAAGGCCTATGGTTCAACACAGTATGTTGCTAATGAAAAGATAAACACATGGTTTAAAATGTTTTGGCAATGAAAAATAAAAAGACTGTTGAAGGTATTATGTACTTTATAAATCAAATCAGTCACTATGTATTTTTTTAATGTTTTATCTATATTAAGCTATTCATCTCCCCCCTCTCTCTCTTATCTATGACAGTCTTTTATTTATATCTTCTTACACTCTATACCTATGTATCTCCTCAATCTGTTTTTATCTGTTATCTCATATACATACAAATATATACACAAATAGAACATTATCCTTAGTCTAAAGATATTTCTTTCAAAGACACTGTATACAGTATCACCCATAAATAAGTACACCATTTAACAATTATTTTTTTATAAAAAGTTCATTTTCTTCTAAATTAAAGATACCAGAATTTTATTATTCCTACTGAAACATTATGCAATCAAAATGGCTTTTATTAGCTATTATTTTTTAACAAATTCTACAGAATAAAAACTGTAACAAAAAAAAATATATATATAAAATTAACTTAAATCGAGAGTCGGAAATCTCCTACTAAAGTTTCACCTTAATGGATCATCAGGAAGTCTCATAATGCAATATTACTGAAAATAAAACTAAAATTGTATGTGTGTATATATATATATATATATATAATAATTTTAGTTTTATTTTCAGTAATGTTGCATTTTTTTTCTTTATAGAGTTTGGTGATAAATAATATCTAATAATATCCATTTTAATTCTTGTATGTGCATACTAGAAATAATAAAATCTTTGGGTTAGAAGAAAATCAAATTTCAGGTCACGTCATACCAAAGACTTTAAAAATGGTACTTGATACCTCCTTGCCTAACACTCAGCAATATAAGGTATGTATCAAGGGTAAAGTGGAGCAATCCAGGGAAAGGAGTAGCGCCCTCCCCTACACCTTGGTGTAGTAGCTATTGAAAAGGGAACTCTCTGATTGGCTTCGACTATGGTTGCCAACTTTATGTATATTGTTGTAACCTAACAAAAGGTTACCGAATGAGAAATAACCAAAATAGAGGTTGGAAATGGAAATCTCTATAACATTAACAAAATACAAAACTTGCCAGTGGCATGAAGAAGGCAACCCATTGCTAGTGGTGAACTACTTAATCAGCATATCGCCCCCACCACACACACTTACAATAGTGTCCAAAATATTTATAAGGATTGGGACATACCCATTAATGTTCGTAGGTACAGTATATATCATATGTTAAAAGACATATTGACTATAATTAATGAAATATAAGAGACCTTTACAAAGGTTTTAACTGATTTGAAATCAACCTAATTTGGGTAGATGTATTCATTGGGTAAGAGTATTGATACTTTGTTGGTGTAGATTTTAATCTGATATCAATGAAATAGTATATTTGTAGAAACACAATGTAGGTACAATCAGAACTAAGGGGAATAATTCTCTTCTTGTTTATTTGTAATTATTGAATGTGAAAGCAAAATTCTGTGAGGTTAATTGGGTGCCTATTTACCTACGATGTAACTATTGTAGAACATGATACAACTTGAACGATGAATACTTTGTATAAATATCCAAAAGTAATTTGGTTTTACTAGGATCTTACTTTTTTTTTCTTTTTTTTCATATCTTTATTTTCTGTGGTTTACAAATCAGACTTGTTTACCTTGATAAAGGTAAAGACAAAAAAGCTGGAAAAATTAAGTTCAAGGTTTTGGAATTTTTGGTGATTCATTTTTCCTAAATTTAATGTTTTTTTCCTTTCCAAATTTGAACTTAAAGTAACATTTTTTTTAACTGTGTGATAACAACTTAGCTCTGACTCATTTAAAAATAACTCTACCCACAAACTATTGACTTACAAATCATATGTATAACCATTTAACTGTATGCAAACAAATGAGCTCTGGCTTGTTTAAAAATGTTTTCTATAAACTATGCATTTAAAAATCATACATATAAATAGGATTTGGCATTAAATAACCTACAATGGTTGATATGCCATAAAACCAAACCAAGCTAAATCTTATGTATTGAATATATATGTATAAGGAGGACTTGGCAATAATAACCTACAAGGGTTGATATGCCATAAAATTCTACCAAATCAAATCAAATTTTATATATTTAATATATATGTATAAGGAGGATTTGGCATTAAATGACCTACAATGGTTGATATGCCATAAAACCCAAGCAAACTAAATCAGATATATTTGATATATACATATAAACAGGATTTGGCATTAAATAACCTACAATGGTTGTTATGCCATAAAACCCAACCCAACCATTCCAAGGGTTCAATGAGGTTAAAAAGGTTGAGAAATGTTGCTTTAAACCATGTAATTGCTTCCAAAAGCCTAACTTTGGCACAAAATAACCCAACAAGGGTTGACATGCTGTAAAACCAACCAACCAACCAAATAACCAGTATGTAAACATCATGGAGAGTTAAAATAAAAAAAAAGATTTGAATTGAATATTGAAAAGAACTGATGGAATTGCGCCATATTTATGTGTGTAGCAATTTGGAAGAGAAAGGGCTTCAATGGTACCAATGATGTGTCCCTTGTATATAGTCAGTCATCAAACAAGCAAGATGAGTTATTGTATGGTTAAATGGCAAGGAGAACTTAACAATTAGATGAGGAACTGATCAATAGCCAGGAGTTTAAGGTACATGGAGTACTCCTTCATTATCATTACTCTCAGGTCCACTCTGATCTGGAGTGGTAGTATCTGTTAGAGTCCCATTTATGGGTCAAATAGAACTGTTCAATTTTTACTAGGTATTGTTATTAATGTTAGATAGAATTATTAATGTTGAATAACTATACTCGAATCCTTTTAACTGTGTGCAAACAATAAATAGCAATACTTGAAACCATTTAACTATATGCATATAAATGATTAGTGTTAAATAGAATTATTTGTGTTAGATAGCAATACTTCAAACCATTTACTTGTGTGCAAACAAATGAGCTCTAGCTTGTTTAAAAATCCTACCAACGGACTATTTGTTTATATTTGTGTGTGTGTGTGTGTGTGTGTGTGTGTGTGTGTGTATAGATTGACAAGATTTGGCATTAAATAACCCACAAAGGTTGATATGCCATAAAACACAACAAATCAAACTAAAACTAAGATTTAATTATATTGATATTGCTACTCTGGGGAGTATGGTTGTACTTGTTAGGGTCCCATCTATAGGTTAAATAATTCTGTTTGAAAATTATTAGCATTTGATAAGAATACTTGAAACCATAAAAATGTGTGCCAATTATTTGTAAAAGTAGTTTCTTGTGTTGCGATTGTTTACAAAGGATTATTACTATCAGTTACTTGAACTCATATCACACAATGTAACTGAAAAACTGTATTATTTCTCAATTGCTTATGTTATAAAATATAGAAAATGGCCATTATTTACTTCAAACTTTGCTTTTATACCCTGGATAACACTATGTAAGACAAATGTTGTTCCTTGATAGAATGTGTTTTTTTTTTTTAATTCCTTATGCTGTAAAAGTATAGAAAATGGCCATTATTTACTTCAAACTTTGCTTTTGTACTCTGGATAATGAAATTTGAAATTAATCTATTTTCCATGTAAAAACAAATTTGTACATTTCATATATATGTATATATAACGTATGAATAAAATCCCATATAAATCAGAATGTTCATATACTTATACTAAAGTTATACCAAAATGAATGGTGGTAGTAGTGGTAGTTGTAGTAGTAACCTATTATCATAAAAAGAAATTATTTAATTCCTTTGGTATGTCAAATCAAGAACTATTCAATACCTCAGATATCTTTACAAGTCCATAGCTTAAAGATGAAAAAATATTTCTTTTTATACAAACGACATATTCCTGTGGACCCCTTCACATAGACGAGTAAAGGCAGGATGACCAGCTACAACCTATATACAACAGCTCAGTGCCGATACAGGATGTAGCCTTGAAGACTTACCAGGAGCAATGGACGATAGAGACAGGTGGTGGGAGAGGATCAGGGAGATCCATACTGGCGGCACAACATGATGATGACATGTCTTAAAACAAAATTTTTCCAGTTTCTAGAGCAAATAGGCAGACATCAGTTCAGTTTCTTTGTTTAATGGCATGTCAACCTTTGTAGGTTATTTAATGCCAAAACCATCCTTCCAGAAGAACAGTTGTGGTACTATTTAACCCATAGCTGGGAGGATAAGCAGGTTCATACCTTTCCTTAGGGTATTTGTCCGAAAGTGAATGTAATAGCACGACTGGAGTTCAAACTTGCTTACTATGATTCCAAAGTCTATCACTTTAACTATTACACAACAAGGACACCCCCAGCTCCAGGTAGACATGTTCACACATAAATGCAATAAGCTTGTAAAATAAACAAATATAAGCTCACATTAGAAGAAACAGAATTATAAACAAACACATATTCCAGAGAATATTTCTCTCTAATAGTGTAAAACACATTAATTTGGACAATAGATATAACTTACTTTCAGTCATCCCATCCTAAACATGTTAAGGGATGTTGCTGGAAAAAAAGTTAATCATATAATTTTTGGGTATAATACGCACTCTTTGCTTTTGAACTGAAAAATCTGAAAAAAATAGTGTCTTATACACAAATAAGTACAGGGATTATTTTTAACATAATCTCCTTCTTCGTTAATGGTTAAACAAATTGAACACTGTTCAATACTAAAGCTATTACAAATCCATAGCCTACTGATAAAAATATTATTTATTTTACACAAAATTTCTTAAGAATTAATTTTTTTATTTATTGCGGACTTTTTGTCCTCATCTTGGTAGTTTTTTGTGTTGTTTCTTCTTTCACTACGTTTCGGCCAAATTTCACCTCTGGCCTTCTTCAGGTGATTTACCGCGACCTCGGATAGGAATGCTGAGTCTTGTAACCGTATCCCCAGTAATTACTGCCTTCCATAGTTGTTGTCTATCACACCACAGCCAAAGGTGAAATTTGGCCGAAACGTAATGAAAGAAGAAACAACACAAAAAACTACCAAGATGAGGACGAAAAGTCCACAATAAATAAAAAAATTAATTCTCAGATTAAGAAACCTCATCTCAAAATGATTCCAATTAAAGACAATTACAAAATTTCTTGATTTTTAACATATCTTCTTCTTTGTCAATGCACTTAATCCAACAGTGAATATTAATCACATAACAGATTGAACATTTCAAATTGTTATTCACCTAAAAATTGCATGTCAGGCTTCTAACTTGTTGATGTACTCCTGCGTAAATGCAGAAGCAGTTTGAAATTCTTGGTGAACATGATAGAATGATTGGATTAAAACCTTATATTAACAGGTTTCTTTTCTGGTTTTACCAATTCCATTTTTCCCCATTACATGTTTACTGTGAAATGTCTGAGATTATCAGTAAATTAAAAAAAAAAAAAGAAAACCTGTGACAATTACTTCTTCAGCCTTTTGTAGGTTCATCACTTTGTCAGGAACTGATTCCTTCGCACCTGCCAACCCCAAACCCGAACCCAGCACAACCCACTTTCCAACCCTCTTCACCCTTGCAAATGCACTTCACATTTAGGAGGAGAAGGGCGATACCTTATTCTTTTTCATTCCTTAATTGGCTGTTGTCGTTACCACTTGCTGAGATTTCTTTTTTCTTAGAACTATATTTTTTGTTGTTGATTTTTGGGTTTTTTGTTTGCTTTTTCTCTGACCCCCTCCTCTCTAACCTCCCCATGAGATTTGTCCTACCCATCCATACCTCCACCTATACACCAATAATTCTTTGCTTTGAAAACAGTTAAAGAGAAAAAGAAAATTTGAAGAATTCTTGCCATTTTCCGCCTACCTTTTCTCTCTGTTTTTATCTTTCTCTCTTCTGTCCCACCTACCGTTTTTCCTTTTTCCTCACTTTTATCAATCTCTCTTTTTCTTTCTCTTTCACAATCTTACTCTTTCTGTTTGTCTTTCTTTACTCTATCTTTATTAATAGAATTAGATCCAGAAGTATTGAGAGAGAGAGAGAGAGAGATGCAGGAGCAAAGAGAGTTATGGATGATCTTCCTTTATCCATAGCTCTCTCTCCCTCTCTGCTCCCCAATCTCTGTCTCTGTCTCTCTATCTCAAGTATTTTTTTTTTCACCTGTCCTTCCTATCCTCATCATCTCTCATATTCTTAGTCTTTCTTTTTTCTGTTTGCTTTCCTTTTACTCTATCTTCCTTCATCCATAACTCTCT
>OY757915.1:36905308-36915308 GCA_963585895.1 Sepioteuthis lessoniana
CATTCATTCTTCTCTATCTATCTATCATGTTTCTATCTATCTACCTCTCTCATTCATTCTTCTCTATCTCTCTATCCTAGTATATTTCTATCTATCTACCTCTCTCATTCATTCTTTTCTGTCTATCTATCCTTCTATGTATCTATCTATCTACCTCTCTCATTTATTCTTCTCTATCTCTCTATCCTTCTGTGCATCTATCCTAGTATGTTTCTATCTATCTACCTCTCTCATTCATTCTTCTCTATCTCTCTATCCTTCTGTGCATCTATCTCAGTATGTTTCTATCTATCTACCTCTCTCATTCATTCTTCTCTATCTCTCTATCCTTCTGTGCATCTATCTCAGTATGTTTCTATCTATCTACCTCTCTCATTCATTCTTCTCTATCTATCTATCCTATTATGTTTCTATCTATCTACCTCTCTCATTCATTCTTCTCTATCTATCTATCCTATTATGTTTCTATCTATCTACCTCTCTCATTCATTCTTCTCTATCTATCTATCCTTCTGTGCATCTATCTCACTATGTTTCTATCTATTTACCGATCTCATTTCTTCTTTTGTATCTATCTATATGTCTATGCTACTTTTATAGTTTTTTACTTTTTCTTCAAGGATGACTTTGGCATTAAAATAATTCATGAAGGTTGATATGCCATTCAGCAAAGAAACCAAATATTTTCTATTGCAATAAATTACATTGATGTATTTGTGTGTTTGAGAGAGAGAGAGAGAGTGTGTGTGTGTGTGTGTCTGTGTATGTATATATGAGTGACAGAGAGAGTGAGAGAGTGTATGTGTGTGTACATGTGTATGTGAGAGAAAGAGAGAGTGTATGTGAGTACATTTTTATGTGTTTTTTAAATTTACTTCAAAATTACTCAATGAATAAATAATTTTTTTTAAATATGAAGCAGAGATAAATTCAGTCAACTGACCCTACTATCCTTAAAACATTTTCCCGCCCAAATTAAAGAAAATTAGATTTTTTTTGTTAAATTTTTATGGATATATTGAGACATATTTTCCTTAAGATATTTTCAAATGATATATATATATATATAGTTTACAATGTATATATGTGTCCTTTGCAAAGTATAATTTTTGTAAAGTATCACAGGTTTAAATAAATTCCTAATTGTGTACATAAAGAAATATTGCAAATTAAAAAAAAAAAATTTAAGTTGATGGAAAGACAGAAACTTAATTTTTTATTTTATTTATTCATTTAGTCCAGTGCCAGTGACATTAATAATGTTTGATAAGTCTGGGATTTGTTTATTCCGGTAAATCAAAGGTCCCCAATCCTTTCAGCCTAAGGGCCACAAAGCTTAACTTATCAAAAAACACCAAATACAATCAAATATTTTTCTTCTGTTCCAAACTTCACCTTAAAAACACAAAAATAACAATGGTTAAACAAACACTTAATTGTACTTTTTGTATTTCACCTCATGTTAATGCGTTGCATACCCTATTAGTCAGCCGATCTTTGGCCTTTATTCTACAATCAGTCAGCTTGTACTTCTTCACCTCATTTCAGTTCATTCTTCCTTTACTTTGTTTCTTCTCCAATCATCTCATCTTGTCACCTCAGAATCACACATATATATATATATATATATATATATATATATATATATATATGTTGTTTTGACTGATTATTAAGGGTCAATAAATAAATAACTCAACAAAGATATATGAGGTGCCACACAAATGTATCCAAGTCTCTGAGGAGGGTTTCCTTGGTTCAACATACATGAAGACAGACAAGGTGCTTACTACAGCTGCTGCTCAGTATTTATTGCATTTCCCCGCGAAGTGTAGCACAATGCCTTTTTTTTTGGTGGGCCTGGGGGCAGGGCCGGAGCCCACACGCACCCGGCATGGCCAAAAATACCTTCGGCCCCGTTGGCATTTCCCTTTTTAGGGGTGCCTCAGGTGCCGGGCAATAACCCCCCCCCCCCGAAGGGAGTAAAAAGCCTGGGAGGACAGCCCCCTGAGGCTGGAGGAAATCTCCATTTGCCGAAACACACTCAGCCAGATCTGTGCTGCAGCAAGCACAGCCAGCCGAAGTGCGACCCAACAACTGGAGAAGCACAGTGTTAATACAGCTGCTGCTCTCGCTCTACCAGCTTAGTTCTTGATTAATATACCCTTTGGGTAAGTCCATTATTCTGTTCATAGGTGAGTCACCTACAACATATATATATATATATATATATTGCACTTTAAGTAATTGTTAAGACCAGCATCCTGAGTTGAACTTTTTTATTTTTAAAGTCATCATTTTAATTGAATGATTTGTGATTGTCACAGAAAATGAGGTAAACAATCTCAATAACTAAAATAAAAATCAGTGTTATTTGATGTTTTGTTGAAGAGGGGGAGTAACATTTCAGATATAAAACTATTCAAAATATTTTGATTGGGTAGGGTGAGGTAATGATAGATAAGGATGATAGTCTCAACTAAATCTGAACTCATCTTTTTGGTCAAGATATGTGCTGCTTTTCTATAACTTTAAAACGTTTTCATACATACCTTATGGTAAATTGGGGGAGCTGAGCCTCATTGATCTTCTTGTTCATTGATGAGGAATGACAATGTGACCACCCTTTCATGTTCACATTTTACCTTTTCATTTCTTGACGACTTTTAATCTTTATTACCCATTTGGCCAAAACCGGGAGACAGAGAGCAAGATGGAACATTCAACTGCTCAGGTCAAAGTGTTTCTTGCTAACTGACTAACTTATTCTGGCTCCTGAGCCATTTTGGATGGTTTCAATCTGGTGACCAATCAAAGCCATGGTCTCAGATTAACCCGGAATTCAAGTTGTCAGTCACACTGGTTGAACTCTGTGTCTTTACATTCGTTTAATGGCTCAGCACCTAAATTAAATGTTACACTGCAGGTGAAAAGTAGATCTCACCAATTTATTATGTAACAAAAGAGAAAGGCATGAACCCATTTCTTCTCTCAGCTATAGTTCAATCATAGAGCTCACTGGGCTCTTTAGTTTTTGTATGGTGGCAAATCTAGGAGAAGGAAAACTCTGAATTCAAACCAGTTCTACTCTGCTTAGAAACTGACATGGTACTGCATCCTGCCTGCTACAGGAGAGACAAGCAAAAGACAGATGCTCAGTCACACAGACACACATTCAGTTTGATAAAAACATTTTAAATTCAAGAAGAGATCTTTTAGACTAAGCTGATATTCAAAATATAAATGTTGTGTGTATATAAAGATATGAATATTGATCATTCACAAGATTGTGTGTGTGTGTGTGTACATATATATTGTCATCCATATATATATATATATATATATATATATATATATATATAATTTGGTTTCAGTTTCTTTGTTTAATGAGAGAGAGTGTTCCATGGCTAACATGCTGGACTGTGACATCATAGTAATCTAGTTTGAACTCCAGTCACACTCTTACATTCACCTTCAAACTAATACCCAGCTGTGGTTTAAATAGTACCATTACTGTCCTTCTGCAGGGATGTATTTGGTATTAAATAACCCACAAAGGTTGATATGTCATTAAACAAAGACAAGTCCCTTGTGAGCTATCCAATGGCAAAGCCATCTTTGTAGAAAAACAGTAGTGGTACTATTTAACCTAAGGCTGGGGTGATGAAGGGGATTTATGCAAAATTTCTTGAATCATCTGGTTACTGTACTGTAGTCAACTACGCCTTTGCTTTTTGCACAACAAATGTTTTTAGTGGCTTTATGGACGAATCCAAATTTGTAAAGCATAAGTTCCTTAATTAGACTATGTTGCTTGTTCATCTGTACAGTTTTCAAATCACACACAGAGTAAAACAGTACACAATGTGTTAGCATACCAACTACCACAATACTAGCAACCAAAGTGAATACCTTCAAGTCACATGATATATGCGCCGCAAACTAAGCACATATCAAAATATTGTTTTAGTTTAGTTTGGTTTGATTTTATGGCGTATCAACCATTACAGCTTATTTAATGCCAAATCCATTTTTATAGATATAAACAGTTTTATTTCAAATAACTCGGTTTAGTTTAAGTACGCAGTTTAAATGTCAAAACAGTTCTATTTCAAACAATTCAGTTTAGCATAAGTATGCAGTTTAAATGTCAAAACAGTTCTATTTCAAACAGTTCAGTTTAGCTAAGTATACAGTTTAATTCTTTTTGACCCATAGATAGGACCCTATCAGATGCTACCACTCAGAGTGGATCTGGGAGTGATGGCAATAAAGTGGTATTCTGCAATGCCCAAAACTCCAGCATTACTGGAGCCTCACCATCAGTTTGTTTAATGTCATATACAGGACATTCGTTGGGGGTGTCTTACTCCTTTGGAAAGATGCAGTCAGTGTATTCTACAACCACAGTCGACTGGGCCACCAAAATAAAGTAAAACTTTTGACTCACTGTAGTAAAATTTTTAAAAAGATATGACTTGAGTTGTTTTTTCTACAGTGCTCAATATCTAGGGAAAGAGCCACAACAAAGTTTTTCCGCTGTCAATATTTGACTTAGATATGTAATGTGTGCACAAATTCATGTTTCAAATGTATTTGAACAGAGGCAAATAACTGTGGATATCAGTAATAGAGATTTTAATGAATCTTCTGCATATATATATATATATATATATATATGTATGTGTGTGTGTGTAACACTCTACAAATAAACTTATCGTCAATACTATCAGTCTCTAAATAACTACTCCTATTACTCCTTACCTCCCAACCCAGCTGACTGGAGCTGTTGAATACACCAACTGCACCTCTGCAGAGGGGTAACACTCTCCCCAACAAGTGTTCCAGATATGACACTAAACCATCTGATGGTGAGGTTCCAGTTCTGAAGTTTGGGGAATGTCGAGTACCACCTCATTGCATTTACTCCCAGGTCCACTTTGACCTGGAGTGGTAATACCTGTTAGGGCCCCATGTATGAGTCAAGTAGAAATATTTTACCCAGTGGTTCCTAACCAATTTTGGGCCATGCCCCATTTTGGTATTTCTAAAATTTTGATGCCCACCCCCCTGTAATATTTAATTCTTACATATTCAAAATTTTACTGCAATTTATCTGAAGGAAGCTTAAAAGGCCATTAACTTGGTCCCTAAACAAGCCCCAAGAAAATATTGCATGCTCCACATAAATTTTGCCATGCTCCTTGTTAGGAATTACTAATTTAACTATTTAACTGGGGCAAATGTCACCATTAGTGTTAGATAGCAATATTTTAAACCATTTAATTATGTGCAAATAAAACTATTAGAGTTAGATATCAGTCATCATCATCATCACGTCGTGCCACCAGCACAGATATCCCTGACCCTCTCTCGCCACTTCTCCCTATTGTTCATCGCCTCTGGCAGGTCTTCAGGGCTACATCCCATATCCTCACATAGCTACTGTATGTATGTTCAAGCTGGTCGTCCTGCTTTTGCCTGGCCATAACTGTGTGCAAACAAATAAGCCCTGACTCTTATAAAAAAATTTTTACCTAAGACTATTCATTTACAAATTATATATATATATATATATATATATATATATATATATATTTAATAAATATTTGTAAACAGGATTTCAGACTACATAACCTACAAGGGTAGATATGCCATAAAACCAACCATCCTAACTTCCCATTCATCTGTAAGCTAAGCCAATTGTTTTCCATGTCTAGTTAGTGATGGCTGGTTTATTTTTGTTTTATGGCATATTTTGTGGGTTATTTAATGGTAAATCCTGTTTATACATGATTTTTAAGTGAATAGTTTGTAGCTGACATTTTAAATGAATCTGAGCTCATTTGTGTGCGTATAGTTTCAAGTATGTCAAAATGAAAAATAATTAATTATTTTTCATTTTGACATAGTCATATTAGGAATTGTTGCAACTATCTCTGAGGTTGTCAGAGCAACACATTCAAGAACCAAAAATGATAGAGTAATGGAAATTACACTTATTAAAAGGTAAAAGGATAAGATATTCCAATCTGCAACCATTTAGTTTCAAGCATGAACCAAAAATATCAAGCAGAGCACTAGAGTACATGCCCCAGATGTCTACCATCCTCCAAAGATCTTGACATACTCTGGCCAAATGATTCTTGAATCCTGGCAACAGTCTTGGGTGTTCAGATTATGATCAAAGATTATGATCATATGGTGAGGAATCTGTTGTCCTACAATCTTCATATGTGCCATGAGCTTCAAAGTTCTTGACCAACTTAAAAAATCTGACTCTGTTTGAAAATGTATTGAAATTGAAGAACTTCCTTCTGAATCTTCCTTGAACAATCTTAAAAGATTTTTTTTCTTTATATGTCTTCTCACAAAAGATCTGCTCCTTCATCCAAAGCATGATTTTGTTATATTTAGTTGAATATATCTACATGTTAACTATTTCCCAGCAAATAATTTGAAAAGAGAAAGAGTATAAGGTCACTAAGGAAGATCTTGAGAGGCTGCTGCTTTATTTAAAAAATAATGAAACACTCTGTATATTTAACTTGGTTTAATAATTACTGATTTAATGTTTAATGAATTTGATCCAAATAGTTGATATGTATCTTTCATCTGCTGTCAAAGTTTTGTATTTTTTTAATAAAGACTCTCAATAGTATTTCAGTCAATATCTTAATTTATTTTTACTATTTTTTGTGAAAAATTTCCAAAAAAAAAGAATTGGTAAAGCCCCTGTAATATTGCAGTCTATGCGCCCTAATTACTTCAAATTTCAATACATTGCACAAAAGTAATTAGTCTATTGTGTAGGGAAATAATTGGGCTGTATCTAACTGTTCCAAAAATATCACTATTTTTTCTAAATATTCACAGAATATATTTTTCATATATATATATCAGACAAAAAAGAATTCAATTTGGTGATTCCATTATAAATTTTATTTTGGTCTATAGATGATATTGTGACCTCCTCCGATGGAAAAACAGTTACATATTCGAATATAATCCAGAAACACTTATATTACTTCCATCAAAAAGAGAATTTAGAAATTGAATTTTATTTCTAAAAAAAATGTTTATATTTATAATATTTTAAGGTGGAAATATAACTATATATTAACAAATATAATGCTAATGTAATTTACGAAGCTATTTGCTTCGATGCGGCACAAGGCCGAATGAATGGGGCACCCAGTGAGACTCGAACTCACTCTTGCAGGTTTGCTAGTCAAGCTTGCTAACCATTACACTATCAGAGGTGCCCCCAAATATAATGCTAATACATTTTTTTCAAACCAGTTTCCTATGAATTAAGATATTAATGAGTTTTAGAACCTGTGAAATACTAAAAATTATAATCTCAATATAAATTAAATGTCATTTATTTATTTATTTATTCATTTGTTTATTTATATTATGTATCATATTATTTTTCTATGTATATTATATTATATCTATGTCTATATATGTTATATTATTTTTATATTATCATTGTTTTTATTAAATATATTAATTATATTATTTGACACTATATATTATATTATTAATATACCTTATTTATATTAATAGTACTCTCAATATAAAATAAATAAGAAATATAATTTAATTCCTAATTTTTGTTAATGTTATAGTAAATATATATATATATATATATATAAAGTAAAGTTGGTGACCTTAGTCGAGAGTGACCTGAAGGCTCCCTTTTCAATAGCTATTACACCAAGGTGTAGGGGAGGGCGCTACTCCATTCTCTGGATTGCTCTACTTTACCTTTGATCCTTACCTTATAATGCTGAGTGTTAAGCAAGGTGCCATCAAGTACCATTTTTTAATCTTTGGTATGACTCAACCAGGAATTGAACCCCAGTCTCCCAAACCATTGGTGAACACTCTACTCATTAGACCAAATACTTAATAAGAGACCAAATTTAATCATTTTTAAAAAATGAAATTTTACAACTAACTAAAGTATAATAAAATTTTATATCCCCATAAAATACTCAAATCTATCTATCAGTAAAATATTCTCCCTACTATTCACTAAAAACTAGAATACAGTTTACAAACTAAAAAGCAGTAATAACAGAAAATAAAATTGCACTTAAAAAAATATTCTAGACCAAATACAATAATCCTTATCAGATGATTGACTTTCCAAAAACTTTCAGTTGTAATTTAGGTGACCTTTTATTTATTTTGACAAATATGTATTTTAAGAAATTAAGATCTCTCCTTTTATTTCATATTTTTTTTATAATTCCTCCACTTGGAATTTTGCAGAACTTGAATATGGATTGGAAAATGGATTATTTTCCAACCTAGATCATATATATGTATAGTTTCCATCTGAAATGACTAGATTAGGCATGGATGAGTGGTTCTGCCAATGATGAGAGTGTCGTAACAGTGTACTCTTTGGCAAAGACACTGATACATATCTTAATAACCATTATTTGGATAGAGAGTAGGATAATATATATGTATATGTATGTATGTGTGTGTCTGTGTCTAATTATGTTTCATTATGCATCTTCACCCAACTCCTTCACTATAGAAAGATGTGACACAAGATCAGTTTTTAAAAGCAGTACAGCTGGTTTAGTTTGGTTTGGTTCCTTTGTTTAATGGCATATCAACTTTTATGGGTTATTTAATGCAAAAGTCATCCTTGCTGAAGTACAGTAGGTTGTTGGTTGGTTAGTTGGGTTTTATGGTATATCAACCTTTGTGGGTTATTTAACACCAAATCCATTTTTATGCAAATTGTCAGTTCTATTTCAAACAATTCAGTTTAGCATGAGTACACAGTTTAATCATCAAAAAAATTTCTATTTTAGGCTATTCAGTTTTGTCAAACATTTCAGTTTGGTATAAGTATAGTTTTTCTTCACACACAGTTAAATGTCAAAAACAGTTCTATTTCAAACAATTCAGTTTTGTATAAGTATGCAATTTAGTTCTATTTGACCCTTAGATAGGACTCTATCAGGTGCTACCACTCCAGGGAAGAGTGGACCTTGGAGTGATAGTAATGAAGAGGTACTCTGTATTCCCGGAACCTCACCATCAGATTGTTTAGTGTCATATTCAGGACACTCGGAGTGGGGGGTCTTACCCCTCTGCCGAGATGCAGTCAGTGTATTCTACAGCCCCAGCCAACTGGGCAAAAGCACAGAAGGGCTTACTATTTAACATGTAATTGAGGGATATGGGGTTCATGCCTTTCCCAAAGTTATTAGTCTGACAGTGAACATAATTGTGCGACTGGAGATCCAACTCACTATGGTTTTGTTGTCCTGCAGGTTAGCCACTACATTACAGGGATTTCCCAAGTACAGCTGGTTTGAATTCAGTTTTTTCCTCCCCTTGACCAGTTGCCATACAAAGCATGAGTACCCAGTCTGCTGTATTGTTTAACCATAGCTAGCAGAAGGGTTGGATTCATGCTTTTTCTGGAGGAATTAGCAGAAAGTTAAACATAAACCGTCCTTTCTACAATTTGAACTTGACTCACTGAGTTGATTTTCTATGATGATAACCATTAAGCCACACACTTTCACACATACATACACTTCTTTTTGTATGTCTCTGTTAGTATACATGTCTCTCTCTCTCTCTCTCATATATATATATAAGTAAAAGTAAAGTTAGCAACCATAGTCGAGGGTGACCCGAAGGCTCCCTTTTCGATAGCTACTACACCAAGGTGTAGGGGAGGGCGCTACTCCATTCCCTGGATTGCTCCACTTTACCCTTGAACCGTACCTTATAATGCTGAGTGTTAAGCAAGGTGGTATCAAGTTCCATTTTTAAAGTCTTTGGTATGACTCGACCTGGGATTGAACCCAGGTCTCCCGGGCCATTGGCGAACACTCTAACCGCTGGTGTCATCCACAGACAGACTGTTTTGTTGTATCACAACTCATCAGTGTAGTTAGACACACGAGACACTTCAAGATTGGATTGAAACTCGCCCAACTTTACATTAGGCTTAGTATCA
>OY757915.1:36917808-37180308 GCA_963585895.1 Sepioteuthis lessoniana
GTCTAAATTTCTGAGACGAAGCTTGTTGATTTTTATCATTAAGGTTTTTCGGACTATTGTCTTCATCTTTATTGTTATTTCCGCAACGTTTCGGCCGATATGTCTTCAGGTGTTTGTCGAATTCGGGAACCTTCATGGAACTTCGAACTACGTCCTTTATTGAAACCACTGGGGCCGCCTGTTCTGATTCCGTTAGCCATAACCAGGTACAAGTGTTAAGTATTCCTGTATATTACTTGCCTGTAGTGAGGATTGAACCTGCAACCTTCAGATGATTGTCTCCTTAGAAGCTCAGGGAACCAACACCTATACCCGTTACGCCATGTGTCCTGCTGGACAATTCAGAGTGAATTTTTGGGTATTATAAACTTAATGTTCTTACTATAGCTAGAATTACTACTATTATGTATGATTATTTTTTTTTTATTTTTTTTTTACCTGTGCTCATATTCAGATTTTTTTTTTTTTTTTCCACTCTGAATTGTCCAGAATGAAAAAAAAAATTATATTACTTCCATTGTTCCTATTCATCATCAGCAATCAGATTAAACAGTAGGTTTCAAACTTGGGAGCATTGAAATACCCAAATTTGGAGACGTGGCAGGTTAATTTTATTATGTACCATTTGGGATTCATTTTTATATTCTCTAAAAAAAAATCCTATGTTATAATTAACTCATCATTAAATTAAATAATTTTGAAATTAGAATTTTAATACTTTCATTTAAACATATCTGTGTGTCCTACTCAAATAGGATGATATTAACTTTTGTAACAACAATATAAAAAAAATAGGTAAATCTATAATTCCGTAGTCGTAGTCAAGGGCAATTCAAAGGCTCCTTTTTCAATAGCTACTACACCAAGGTGTAAGGGAGTTCACTACTCCTTTCCCTGGATTGCTCCACTTTACCCTTGATCTGTACCTTAGAATGCTGAGTGTTAAGCAAGGAGGTATCAAGTACCATTTGTTGAGTCTTTGGTATGACTCAACCTGGGATTGAACCCCAACCATTGGTGAAATTCAAAACCGCAAAACATTAAAATTTTACTTTTGTTTAGTCAACTTATATCTTATTGTTGAAATTATTTTCTAAAGTTCATTTAGCTGTGCTACCTTTTAACAATAACATGCAAATAAAAAGTTGAAATTGATAAAAATATACCTACAAATACGAATAATATTTGGTAGATTTTGGCTATATAAGTTCAGTGCGGCCTGCAAGATTTTTTAAAGTTGCAATATGGCCAGCAAATGAAAATTATTACTTAGCTCTGCATTAGAAGTGGGTGGGTGGGGGGTGGGGGGTTATAATATTTAAAACTTTCACTTATATGTTAGTTTATATAATGACTTAATTTGCATGTTTAAAATTGGGTTTCATTGCTTTGATACCAAATTGGCTGTCATTGTTTATCAATTGGTTGAGGAACAATAATTAGAAGTACTTTTTCTTATATCAGTCAAAAATAATTAATGAAAAAGAGGAGGGGGTTGTTTTTTTGTCTCTCTTTTTTTTTTTTTTTTGCTTTGAGGATATTGTGGGGGAAAAAACTATTGAAAAACAAAGTAATCCAAAGTGAAAAATCTAATATGAAAGAAAGTTGACGTTATAATGTTTCAGTTTCAATAAACCATCATCAGGACTTAGAAAAGCTGTTATGAAGTGTCATTAGATCACCAATGGATGCTTAACAAAATACAAAAGAAAAAAACAGATGAGATTATGTATACAGAGATGGGGGGGGGCATTAACCATCTGATCAATAAATCAGCATTCATATTTCATATTTGAGGATATTGTAGATTTTACAGATATAAAACTTAAATATTTGGTAATTTGGGGGATTATATTCTCATCATCATATCCTCTGAAATAGTGTGCGTTCTGGGTATGACACTAAACTGCATCTGATGATGAGGCTCCAGTTCTGGAGATCTGGAGGGTGGTAAGTATCCCTTCATTTCCATTACTCCCAAGTCCAATCTGAGCCAGAATGATAGTACCTGTGAGGGTCTCATCTATATATCAAGTAGATTTATTTAAAAACTATTTGTATCCAATCAGACCATGTACATAAAAAATCTCTTAAGAAATAAATACACAAAAAATATGAATGTACAATGAATGCAATTCCCTCACCTCTAGGTATGAAATAACCCTAGACAGATTGACATGCCATTAAAATTAATCAATCAACAATCTGAAATGGTCCTTTAGATCATTCAACTTTCAGTCATATATTGTACTATTGAGCTGTGTCCACCAACATTAGTAATTGTAGTATATTTGTGATAGTATCATTATTTGGGGGAGGGTACTTTCTTGTTTGAAGCATTTTTTAATGGTAAAACTAAGCCCCCCCACCACCACTCTCTCTTTTTTTTTTTACAAAATCAAACTATCCTCTCTGAAAGTTTTTTCAATTATAATATCATCATATCCCTTGAAATAGTCCTTTAAATTTTCCAACTTTCTGTCATGTATTGTACTACTGAGCTGTGCCCATCAACATTAGTAATAGTAGTATATTAGTGATAGTATTGATTGAAGAACAGAAATAAAATCCACTCTTTTTGAGGATAAGGGAAGGGAAGAAGTTGATAACAAAAATAACATGTCTAAACCTATGTTTTTTTTTCTGACTTATGTGTTTCCTATCTTTCTCTTAACCCTCCTGTGCTTTTTCTGTCTTACTTTTCTGCTTTTTCTCTCATTATGACTTTATTGTTCTAGTTTTTTCTGGTGCAGACCAAATAAAATTATGTCTGTAAATGTACAGTGAAAAATGATTTGTTCTGTTATGGTGAAATAGTTTGATGACTCAATTCACTAGAACTTATGAAGAATAAAATTAATGTTGATCAGAACCTACAGTTTTCACACTGGTTGAATGAAATACATTTCTGACCTAATCTTAAAAGGTGTAAGGTGAGAATGACTTTAAAGAAGCCTACATAACCTCTTCCTATTACTCTACATGTGAGAATAATACCATGAAAACAGGATGCAATAATCCTGCTTGTGTCTCTATGCGAGTGCAAAGTAATTCTACACAAGAACAGTTTGATGGTTTGTGAGAAAAATCTATGATGTGAATGTAACAGTAAGCTGCTTTAAGTGTAACTTTCATTTTATTTTTGGTTCTTTAGTCATGAGTTGCCACCTTCTGATTTCATATTATTATTATTATTATTATTATTATCATCATCATCATTATTATTATTATTTACCCAACCCCTCCGCTCGGGCAGGATATGACACAAGGTCAATTTTTAAGCAGAGTTTAACAGGTTTTAATTCAGAGTTTTCCTTCTCATAGACTAGTTGCCTAACCAAGGCTGAAGAACCTAGTCTGTCCTACTATTTACCCATAGGTGGAGGTAGAATTATTGGATTCATACCTTTCCCAAGGGTATTAGTGCTATGTGAAATGCAATCAGTCTCGTCCAGGATTTGAACTCGTGTCGCCGTGTTCATTTCCTACGACGATAACAATTACACCACAGGCACTTCCATTATGATGATGATGATGATAATAATAATAATAATAATAATAATAATAATTCTTCAATTTAATTTTATAAATATCTTGTATCTTTTCTCCCAAGAATTTATTTACAAAAATTAATATCTCTGATTCAGAAAACTTTTTTTTTTTTTTTTTTTTTTTTTTTTTTTAAGATATCTTGCAACTTTTCTCCCCAAAATTCATTTACAAAAATTAACATTTCATATTTCGAATATCTTTTTAATATTCATTTTTATAAATATCTTGCATCTTCAAAAAACTTATCTACAAAAATGAACTTTTCACATTCAGAACATTTTAATTTTTTTTTTTTTTTTTTCTAATATCTTGCGTCTTTTCTTTCAAAAGTTTATTTACAAAAATTAACATTTTACATTCTGAATATCTATTTCTGTTTTTATAAATATCTTGCATATTTTCTTTAAAAAAATTTACATTTCATATAAAGAATATTTTCATTTTTATGTTTTTAAAAAGAATTTGTTTTCAAACATTCGTTTACAAAAATGAACATTTTACATTCAGCATAATTTTTATTTTTGTTTTTATTTTTTTTAAATATTTTGCATCTTTTATCAAAAAGATTTATTTAAAAAATTAGCATTTCACTTTCAGAATATTGATACCTTTATTTTTCTAAATATCTTGCATCTTTTCTCCCAAAAATTTATTTACAAAAATTAATATTTCATTATTCAGAATATCTATATTTTTATCTCTTTCATTTTTTGTTCTAAAAATTTATTTACAAAAATGAACATTTCTCATTAAGAAAGATTTTTCTCAAATATCCAGTCATTTTTAGAAAGAAAATGAGTAAAAGATTAGTATATAAAGAAGAAAAAAAATGAAAGGAAAAAATTTTCTAGCCAATTCCAAACCTGTTTCAGAACACCAACATCATTTTGTTTTATACTGATATAGCCCCCTGCACACTTGACCTATCATTAAAATATAGAAAGTGTCATCTTCATATAAATCAGCTCGTTTTGCAAAGGTTAATTTTGACAGCCTTCTCAAAATCAGCAAAGTCACACCTAGTGTTTTGTTAAGTATAAAGGTTAATTTTTAACACTTTTTTTTCAAGATCCCAAAAGAGAAGACATGTTTCTAAATGCAAGAGACTTTATTTGAAAAGGTCATTAGTTTTCTTTTATTTTCTTTCCTGAAAGTAGTAACATGAATCAAATTCTCTTTCATTCATTTAATAGTTAAAATTGAAAAATGAGCTTCCATTTGATAGTACTACATTAAACAATGTAAAAAGATAATGTTGGGAAAGCCTTTTCCCCCACCAAGCAGTAAAGTCTGCAGCCATATTAAATAAATTGACTGCTATAATATATTATAGACAAAAATGAAATGCTATTCATTCTTTAATATGACTATAGATGAAATTTCATTTGTGATTTAATTTATTACTTAGGATATAACAAAATATAGTATATGACTTCAAATACCTCCTTTCTATAATGACCATACTTGTTGAATCCATTAAAATTCTATGGCTTAATTAGTATATACAAATAATATATATTTACTGATATATATTGAGTGTGTTCAGAAAGTATCAAGACCAAAACTGTATTTGCCGAGACAGATATGAACAATGTATGTAAAATTATTTTTCTTCAAAATATGAGGTGGGTTGAAGAAGTATTGAGGTTGAAGCTGTATTCACCTAAACAGAAATGAACAATGAAGGAAACATTAATTTTCTTCAAAACAGTTCCCCTTGCATTCAACACATTTATTCCAGCGAGTTTTTCATTGGTCTCTTTCATTGCACCTCTGATTTTTTTTAACGATATGGTATATGTTGTATTTCTTTTAATGTCTTCCTTGTCCTAAAATATTACTGGCAGAATCCTTGTAGCACAGTGGCTAAGGTGTTGGATTGTGACACTGGAGTAAGTGAGTTCAAACTCCAGTCACATTTTTACGTTCACTTTCAGACTAATACCCTTGGGGAAATGTATGACATTATTTATTCCCCACCAGCTATGGATTAAATAATAATTCTCCCTCCAGCTATGGGTAAATAGTAGGACATGGTTAGGCAACTAGTCTAGGAGAAGGAAAAACTCTGAATTCAAACCTGTTAAACTCCGCTTAAAAAAAATTGACCTTGTGTCATATCCTGCCCGAGGGGAGGGGTTGGTAAATAGTACCAGCTATGGATTAAATAGTACCACTGCTATTCTTCTTCAAGGGTGGCTTTAGCATTAAATAACCTATGAAGATTGATATGCCATTAAACTAAGAAATGTAAGTAGGTTCATATAAGGACTGATGTTTGTACTCCAGTGAAAAACCATCAGCTAACATTGGTGTTGAAAACTCTCAAAGGAGTAAAATAGTAAATAAAAACAGTAGAAAATAATAAAGCATAATTAAATCAATAAACAATTCATAAACTTAATATAGTGCAAGCATGTAAAAACTAGACGTCTTTACAAAATGCCCATAAACTAAATCACCCTTCCCATCAATCCCCATACAACACTATATAAAGATATACCCATCTTGTAGGAATCTGTTAGTCTGATGATCACATAGACAAGAAACTGACTGTCACCAAGCACCATTGACAATGTCTATGCTATCCTTAGATCTACATATGCTCTATCACTGATATTGAGCACTCTTTATCAATATGAACAAGAAGGGACTAGTGTAGTAAAGCTAGTTTGAATTCAGAGTTTTCTATCTCCTAGAGTGGTTGCTTAATCAAGGCTATAAAAAACCAGTCTTTTTTATAATTTATCTGCAGCTGGGTGGGGTGGAGGAGAACAGATACCTTTCCCTGTGGCATTCATACAAAATGAAATGCAAACTGTCTCATCCAGATTTGAACTCCATTTCCTCTGATGATAACTGTTACCCTAAGCATGCCTCCTATATATATTTATATGTGTGTGTGTGTGTGTGTGTGTGGTTTTTTTGTTTAATGGCATATCAACCTTTGTGGGTTATTTAATGCAAAAGCCATTCTTGCAGTTGGTTGGATGGTTGGTTGGTTTTTATGGCATATCAACCTTCATAGGTTATTTAATGCCAAATTCTCTTATATATTCTTGCAGAAGAATAGCAGTAGTACTATTTAACCTATAGGTAGTTGTATAAGGGAATTCATACCTTTCTTAAGGGTATTAGTCCAAAAATGAACATAATAATGCTATAGTTTAAACTCACTTACTAAGATTTTTAAGTCCAGTTCTTTTGCTATAAAGTTCATAGCTTTCCCAAAAGTATTAGTCTGAAATTGAACGTAATGGTGTGATTAGTGTTGGAACTTGCTTACTATAATGTTGCAGTCCATTACACCATGGGGACTCTTCCCTCCTATATATATATATATAGCCTAATGAGTAAAATGCTTGCCAATAGTCCAGGAGACCAGGGTTCAATCCCAGGTCGAGTCATACCAAAGACTCAAAAAAATGGTACTTGATGGGATCTTGCTTAACACTCAGCATCATAAGGTAAGGATCAAGGGTAAAGTGGAGCAATCCAGGGAATGGAATAGCGCCCTCCTCTACATCTCAGTGTAGGAGCTATTTAAAAAGGAGCCTTCAGGTCACCCCCAACTAAGGACTAATATATGTATGTCATGTTAAAGAAAGGAACCAAGCCTATATCACATGGTGATGTAGATAATTTGATGAATATTTCTAAAAATAAAATCATTCTCCGAAGACCTTGTGTTTTTTTTTTTTTCATCTCTTTATATTTTCAAACTGTCAGATCTATTTACTGTGTTTCCCAGATATAATATCCACTGTAAATAATTGGCAACGAAGGCCTTAGCTTGTCTTCTCTTGTAACTAAATCTCTGACTCTTTCTCCTACAAAAGGAAAAGTTATAATAAAGGTGGAATAATTATTGTCGTCTTTTTCTTTTCTTTTTTGTGTAAGCACCATAAGTTCCACATCTTTGCTTCCATTGCTTTCAGCTTATGGTTCAACTTAAGAACATTGTGAGTTTGGTTTGGTTTGATTTCTTTGTTTAATGGCATTTCAATCTTCATGGGATATTTAATGCCAAAGCCATTCTTATAGAAAGACAGTAGTAGTATTAGTACCTCATTCCACACATAGATGGTGGAATGAGGTGGTTCATAGCTTTCCTTAGAGCATTGTTTTGAAAGTGAACATAATAGCGTGACTGTTGTTTGATCTCACTTACTATGATGTCACAGTCAGGCACATTAGCCTCACCACAAGACACTCTCCCGAATATTTCAAGAACAAGTATTAAGTGCCACATTCATTTTCTTTTTACTCCCATTTAAAAAGAAAAAAAGAAAATCATTCACTTTTCTTCTCTGTGTCCTGTTGCTTAGGTTTGTGGCCAGTCCTGCTTGACCAATGCGCTGGTCAGAAATCTATCATCAGGCGACAACAAGACTGTTTGTCGATTGCTTTTGAGAAGTTGCCAGCAGACTGAACGACTTGGTAGCTCTCTCTCTCTTCATGCCAGCTGACTACACAGGTCTAAAGAAGTACAGATGCACTTTAAAAAACACATAGATTATATATTTATATATATATATATGAAAATGTGTTCAGAGGATGACTTTATTTGGAGAAGTATTTGCCAACATTAAACGTTTTGGTTTTTAGACCTTCATCAGGACATGTAAGTTTTTAAATGAAATGAAAAAGATGAGAAAGTTTTAAAACATTCTATACTTCCTCATCTTTTTTTGTTACATTCAATAATTTACTCATACTGATGAAGGTCTAAAAACCAAAACGTTTAACTTTAGCTAAGATTTCTATAAATGGAATCATCCTCTGATGACTGTTTTTTCATGTATATACATTTTCCTACTGTCGGATTTATTTCCAGTTTTTCTCGGATATATGTATATGAAATAAAGAAATTATTTACTCTTGTATTTTAACCATAAGTTTTCATATAATTTTTAAAAAATTTTTGAGTGTGCATCATGGCTAAGACACTTGTCTATTTTCCGACCTGTGGTCAAGTCCAGGATAAATTAAGAAGTTTGCTGATTTTCCAAGTAGGCAGTGCCTCCCAACTTGCAAAATTCCAAAGACACTATTGCTACGATTAGATTGTAATATTTAGTTATTCTTTTTCACTCATGTTTTTTGCTTTTTATCACAATCACCTGCTAAAAGATAAGTAAGTTGCTATTTGCTCTATTGACAAGGCTTTGAATACACAGATTGTATCTCTTTCCAGCCTAGTCGGCTTGGGCTATATAATACACTGACTGCATCTCTGCTGAGAAGTAAACCCCCCCACCACCACCAATGAGTGTCCTGTTATGAGTGAACAATCTGATGGTGAGGCTCAAGTGATGCTGGAGCTTTGGGGAATGTAGAGTACCCCTTCATTGCCATCACTCCCAAATTTAATCTGACCCGGAGTGGTAGTACTTGATAGGATCCTATCTATGGGTCAAATAGAACTGTTTGACATTTAAACTGACTGCAAACAAATGATTTATTCTAAATTGAATTGTTAGAAATAGAAATGTTTGATCATTTAACTGTGTGTAAACAAATGACTTATGCTAAACTGATTTGTTAGTTATACATAGCAATACTTAGAACCGTTTAACTCTCTTGACTTATTCTAAACTGAATTGTTAGAAATAGAACTGTTTGATCATTTAACGGTGTATATCTACAAAATGTGTTCACAAATCATATATTTAATGTATATGTAAAAATGGGATTTGATATACCATAAAACCAAATATATATATCTTTCACAGGAGTAAACACTTCCCCACAAAAAAAGGGGTGTCCTGGATATGACACTAAACTGTATCTGATGGGGAGGCTCTACTTCTTGAGATCTGGAGAATTTGGAGTACTCCTTTATTACCATTACTCCAAAGTCTATTCTGACCCAGAGTGCTAAGTATCCGTTAGGGTCCCACCTATAGGTCAAATAGATCTGTTTGCAAATGATTTGTATTATATAGAAATACTTCATATCATATAACCGAGTGAAAAAAAAACTCTTTAGAAACTATACAAAAAATGCAAATATAAACTTAAAATATATACAGGGAGGTGCCCATGGTGTAATGGTTATCATCAAAGGCAATGGACACGGCAACATGAGTTCAAGTCCTGGATGAGGCTAATAGCATTTCACATAGCACTAATACCCTTGGGAAAGGTATGAATCCAATTATTTTCCCTCCATCTATGGGTAAATAGGAAGTCAGACTTCTAGGAAAAAGAAAACTCTGAAATCCAACCTGTTAAACTCTGCTTAAAAAATTGACTTTGTGTCACATCTTGCCCATGTGGAGGGGTCGGTAAATATATTCAGATCGAGCATCCCTCACTGACTTAGTGATTTCTAACTCTAGAACTGTTTTGGTCGCTTGACCAAAATCATCCAATGGCGAGCGGGATCTCAGATTGACCTCAGTTCAATAGATCCTAATCATACCACTAGGTTTTTCTATGCATTTCATGTTTCAGGACTTAATTTGAATGCTACAGTACATAACTCAATAAGTCCTAGTCCTGACATATAGATGGCACCACTAATAAAAAATCCAGAAGATTTTTATAAAGTACTATCCTTCAAATTGCACGTGTCAAAATTTGAGCCCAATCAGATTATTAGTTTACAAATTAGTTATTTAAGTGAAGCTACTGTTACAGATTTTCAAAACAATGGAAAAATGTAAATTTCATGTGTTGATAAAGCATTGCTTTCTGATGGGAAAAATACTGTTCAAGCAAAGCAATGGTTTGATAAGTGCTATTTGGACTCTGCTCCATCAGAAACAATGGTTTAGAGGTGGTATGCTGACTTTAAATGCAGTCATACAGACACAAATGATACTGAATGCCCAGGTCACCCAAATTCGGTAGTTGTCCTGGAAAACACAAAATTCCAAAAACCCGTTATGGCCAACTGTAAATTGAAGTTGCGTGATATAGTAGAGGAGTTAAAGATATCAAAAGGCAGTGTATTCACCATTTTGCATGAATATTTGTCAATGAGAAAGCTGTGTTCAAAGTGGGTGGCGTGTTTGCTCTCAATCGATCAAAAACAACAATGCGTCAACGATTCAAAGCGTTATTTGCAACTGTTTCAACACAACAAAAAGGAGTTTTTGCATAAATATGTGACCATGGATGAAACATGGATCGACCACTTCACTCTGGAGTCAAATCGGTAGTCAGCTGAGTGGACAGCAGCAGGTGAAAGCCGTTCAAAGCGACCAAAGACGCAAACATCTGGAGGCAAGGTTTTGGCCTTTGTATTTTGAGATCTGCAAGATATTTTGTTCATCAATTACCTTGAGAAAGGAAGAACCATCAATAGCAAATATTATATAGCATTATTGGTGCATTTGAAAGAAGAAATCGCCAAAAAACAGCTACAAACGAAGAAGAAAAAAAGTGCTCTTTCACCACGACAATGCACTGTGTCACAAGTTGATCACAATGATGGCAAAACTACATGAATTGCACTTAAAACTGCTTCCACACCCACCCTATTCTACAGATCTGGCCCCCAGCAACTACTGGCTGTTTGCAAACCTCAAAAGAATGCTCCAGGGAAAGAGATTTGGCTCCAATGTTGAAATGATATCGGAAACTGAGGTGTATTTTGAGGCCAAAGACAGATCATTCTACAAAAAGGCATTGAATTGTTTGAGAAGCATTGGAATCAGTGTATCACCCTTAAAGGAGACTATGTTGATTATTAAAGTCAAATTTTGCCTAAAAGTTGTTGTTTTGTTAGGCCCAGGACTTATCGAGTGATGTGTGATCTATAATAGATCTCACCAATCTATTATGTAACAATATGTGATCTAAAAAAATTAATGAAAATAAATAAAATATGATACAAATACTTCTAGCGTAGAAATCAAAAACATATATTCTGCCAAGATTGACAAAATAGTAAAGGATAGGTTTAAAAAGTTACTTGGGCCACCCAATGTGTTCTTGTAGCTCAAACGGTTAATAAATGCCTTTGGTATATTTAACCAGGCTTACCTCAGGCAAAAGGCACAAGAATTTGATTCTCATTGAGTGTTCATCTTCTAACTCTGAATTTCCTGTAAAAAAAAAAAATTCTTTAAATAAAGATTTTCAAGATGAAAACAAAAATAGGTGGTTTGTTTAAGATTGTGTATAATACTCTTCGTCTCACTTTATGCAAATATTTTTTTGCAAAATCTACAGCAGTGAAAATATGTAAAGTTGAATGATCTAACAGTTCTATTTCAAACAATTCAGTTTAGCATAAATTATTTGTTTGCACTCAGTTTATATGTCAAAGAGTCCTCTCGAGTGAACCTGGGAGTGATGGCAATGAAGGGGTACTCCGCATTCCCCAAAGCTCCAGTATTACTGGAGGCTCACCATGATTGTTTAGGATTATATCAGCACACTCGTTGGTGGAATTTTACTTCTCTGCAGAGATGCAGTCAGTATATTCTACAGCTCCAGTTGACTGTACTGAAGTCTGAGTGACATCAAGTCTCCAGGCATGTTCTAAGTATTGCGACTGATTCTAATAGCGCTTTGATATAATCAGGCAGCTCAACTTAACTAATTTGTCTTTATCCTATACTAATACAGTTATTCACTCGGCTCATTGGAATAATGGTTAGAGTGTTTGCCAATAGCCCAGGAGGCCTGGGTTCAATCCCAGGTTGAGTCATACCAAAGACTAAAAAAATGGTACTTGATGCCTCCTTGCTTAACACTCAGCATTATAAGGTGCGAATCAAGGGTAAAGTGGGGCAATACAGGGAAAGGAGTAGCGCCCCCATTACATTTTGGTGTAGTAGCTGTCAAAAAGGGAAGCCTTTGGGTCACCCTCGATTACAGTTGCCTACTTACTTGTTTTTATTTTGATGATTTAAAGATATTTATTATTATTACTGTAGTAAGTTTTTCACACCAATTCTTACTGGTGAGTAGTAATACCTGTTAGAGTCTCATCTTATGGGTCAAATAGAACTGTTTCATCTTTTAGTAGACATTGTTATTATTTCTGTTTGTTATTTGAAACCACACAGCTGTGTGTAAGTTGTTTTTATGAGATTGAGATGTTTGATAAATAAATTTACTAATGTTAAATAGCAATACTTGAAACCATTTAACTGTGTGCAATCAAATGAGCTCTAACTCATTTAAAAATAAAGCTACCTACAAAGTATTTGCTTACAAAATATATGTATATATAAACAGGGTTTGGCATTAAATAGCCCCTAAGGTTTGATATGCCATTAAATCAAATAACCTAATCTAACCTCTTACAAGTGTTTTTCTCTGAAATCTCATAGTATGTATTTTTCTAAGTATCCTAGCTTATTTTAACTGTACTGTGGTCAAGATTGTCTTGATTCTTCCTCTGATCTCCATTTCCCCCAGTCTCTTCTCCAGGCCTTTTTGCTCAGTTGGCTGGGGCTGTAGAATACACTGACTATATCTCTGCAGAGGTGTACGAACCCCTGCCCCTGCCAACGAGTGTCCTGGATATGACACTAAACAATCTGATGGTGAGGTTCCAGTTGTGCTGTAGCTTTGGGGAATGTGGAGTGTCCCTTCATTGCCATCGCTCCCAGGTCCACTCTGTCCCCTGTGGTAGCACCTGGTAGGGTCCTATCTCTTGGTCAAATAGAACTAAACTGCGTAGTTATGCTAAACTAAATTGTTTGAATTAGAACTGTTTGACTAAACTGAATAGCTTGAAATAGAAATGTTTTTGATGATTAAACTGTGTACTTATGCTAAACTGAATTGTTTGAAATAGAACTGGTTATTTGTATAAAAATGGATTTGGCATTAAATTACCTACAAAGGTTGATGTACCATATAATCCAACCACCCAACCAAAATGACTTAATTTGGTGTTAGATGACCTGAAAAGGGTTGATACACCATAGAACAAAACAACCACCCAATCAGGCCTTTGGGTGGCTGTTATAATTCGTACTCCGCAGCTTTATCAGCTCTCTCTAGCAAATCCAGATATTTATCTATCTTTTCACTCTGTGGTCTGCTGGAACAGCAAAATCCACTAGATGACAAGTTCTTTTCTTCTTGTTAATTAACACCTGGTCTCGTTTTATGGATTTGGTGATACATTTATGAATCAAAGTCCAAGAGAATTTTATGCTTCTCGTTTTTTATGACAGATTCTGATTTGTGCATATACCATTTGTCAGCATAGTCAAAGTTTAATATCTTGCATTGTTCCCAATGAATCACTTTTCTCACCCAGTCATACCTACTCTCATATTGCTTTGATGCTAGTATTTCCCATATTCGCCAATGGTCCAGGAGACCGGGTTTTGATCCCATGTTGAGTCATACCAAAGACTCAAAAAATTGTACTTGATGCCGCCTTGCTTAGCACTCATCACTATAAGGTAAGGATCAAGGGTAAAGTGGAGCAATCCAGGAAATGAGGTAGCACCCTCTCCTACACCTTGGTGTAGTAGCTATTGAAAGGAGAGCTTTCAGGTTGCCCTTAACTACGGTCACCAACTTTACTTACTTCACTTATTATTTATTCTATTTTCACATCAGTACTAACTGGTAGCCTTCACGGAAGACTAAGTAACTGCAAATTTCTTCAGCTCTCTAGAACTCTTCTCAGTATTCTAAATAATTTTAATAGTGCTATAGTCTTGATAATCTCAATCCTTTCCTAGATCTCCTGTTCCCACTGTCTCTTTTCCAGGCTTTTTTGGGTTGCTTCAAGAACTCTGACTATGATTGATAGTACCATAGGTTTTCAGTTCTCAGACAAGGTCTTGGAATTTGTCCAATTTTCAGTAGGTTTATGCTATTATCATTGTTAGTGATATGTTGCAATACTTGGAACCATTTAACTTTGACTTATGCTAAATTGAATTGTCAGTTGAATAATCAAATAGTTCTATGTCTGTGTGCAAACAAATGACTGATGTTTAATTGAATTGTTACTGATACATAGCAATGCTTGGAACCATTTAACTGAGTGCAAAAAATGAGCTTAGGGTTATTTAAAAATGTTATCAACAAAATGTGTTTACAAATTATATATATTTAATATATATGTATAAAGAGGATTTGGCATTAAATAACCTACAATGGTTGATATGCCACCAAACCAAACCATATAACATAATCACTATTTGAGGGGTATAAATCCTGTGATATTTATCTACAAGATTATTGTATTGAGAATGAAGTGCCTAACAGAAAATGAAGAGGTATTATTGGTAATCTACAATGTTTTCCTTGTTGCTACTGATTGATAGTCCTAGAGATGTTGTAGTTTGGAAAAAAAAGGCAACTAAAAAATTTAGATGAAAGAAAGTATTAGTCAAAATTAATAATGTTTATTAATGCTGTCACATTCAATAAGTATCTATTTATAAAGCTGAGAAAAATTAAACTTTATTATAGCCTTAATGTTTTTGTCCGTGCATATTGATCCTTCACCGTTTGGTTGTATAAAAAGTCAGCAGACGACCAAGTAAACTGGAGATATTCATTTAATTCTTATTATGGATTGCAGGGAGAGAAATGGGTTAATGTAAGTAGAGGGTTGACTGTGGTATCTGCGCTGTCTAGAAAAGAGGGAAGTGCTTGGTTAAATTCAACAGAGATAAAAAAAATTTTTTTGTATTTTTGTTGTTTAGTTTATGGAATCACAAAAATATTAGTACACTGTAAAGTCTTTGAGATAATAAATTACTGTTATGTTGTTTTTTTTCTTTTCTCGGATGTAAAAGTAAAGTTGGCGACCTCAGTTGAGGGTGACCCAAAGGCTCCCTTTTCAATAGCTACTACACCGAGATGTAGGGGAGGGCACTACTCCATTCTCTGGATTGCTCCACTTTACTCTTGATCCGTACTTTACAATGCTGAGTGCTAAGCAAGACGGCATCAAGTACCATTTTTTTTAGTCTTTGGTACGACTCGACCTGGGATTGAACCCCGGTCTCCCGGACCATTGACAAACACTCTACTCATTAGACCAATGATTTCTTTTTTTCTCAACATTTTTTAAACAGAAAATATTCTAATATCTGAGACAAAGCATTGTCACTATTATATATATTAATTCTTTTAGGCTATTTTCCTTATCTTTGTTGTCTTTATCACATCATTTCCAGTTACTGTACCCTCTGGTGGTATATTGTGATAAAGAAAACAGTGATACATAAAATAGTCTTAGAGACTCAATGTGTAAAGTGGTACTTATTCTTTGACCTTAGGACATTGATATGATGGTTAGAGTGTTCACCAATGGCCCGGAAGACCGAGGTTCAATCCCAGGTCGAGTCATACCAAAGACTCTAAAATTGGTACTTGATGCCACTTTGCCTAACATTCAGCATTATAAGGTACAGATCAAGGGTAAAGTAGAGCAATCCAAGGAAAGAAGTAGCGCCCTCCCCTACACTTCGGTGTAGTAGCAATTGAAAAGGGAGCCTTCGGGTCACCCTCGACTACAGTCACCAACTTTACTACTTCGTATTCTTAGACAGGAGCTGCTAATGATTTCTAAATCATGTCTAGCATTATAATTATCCTTATCAACTAAACTATGATTATTATTAAGTTAAGAAGACTATTATTATAATAATAATAATAAATCAGTGAGTATAAGTAAATACAAAGACCTTATAATAGAAGTTGAAAAAAAAATGTGGTACCTTAAAACTACCACTGTGCAACTAAGAGTGAGAGTTCTGGGTATGATCAAGAAAGGGACACATAAGCATATTAGCAAGATACCTAGCAGTCCCAGCCTATATGAAATCGAAAAAAATTGCACTTTGCAGAACTGCTCATCTCCTTAGGAGAGTACTATCAATATGACTAAAAAAAAATGTCATCCAAAAGAGGCAGCAAAAACATAGAATGCATATAATAAGTACCTTCCCTCTGCTTAAGTCTTGGGGGAAGAACCATTGATGGGTTGTAAGAAACTGAAAGTAAAGTTGAAAATTAGATAATAATGATAATAATAATGCAAACTTGCACAAAAGGAGTACAAGAGTAAGCATGACTGGGTGGCCAAGGTAATCCTCTAGGAATTGTGCAAGAGATTAAAATTTGAGCTTACCAATAAATGATATATTTACAAATCAGAATCCATCCTAGAAAAAGAGACCCATAAAATTCTCTGGGATTTTGAGATGCAGACAGACTAACCAATCCCAACCAGAAGGTCAGATCTTGTGTTAATCAAAAAGAAGAAAAAGACTTGTCATCTAGTGGATTTTGCTGTTCCAGCAGGCCACAAAGCAAAAGTGAAAGAAAGTGAAAAGTTAGACAAATACTGGGATCTTGCTCAAGAGCTGAAAAACCTGTGGAACAGTAAGATGGTGGTGATACCAACTGTAGTTAGTGTGCTTGGAGGATTCTAAAGGGCTTGGAAAGGAGACTGGAGGAAATGGAGATCAGAGGAAGAATCAAGATCATACACACCACAGCATTAAGCTAAAATACTGAGAAGAGTCCTGAAGACCTGAGGAAGCTTGCAGTACTAAGACTCTAATGAAAAATCATCAGACAGAACTAGTATTAAAAAACTTATAAGGAGTAAAATAATAATAATAAGTGGAAATAACGAAGACTGTGTGGCCTTTCTTTTTTATCTAGATTTGTATCTTCATAAATCTACTTACATAATAAGATACAATGTAACTTATATCTACACACACACACACACACACACACACGCACTGAAAATAAAATTGCAACATCCTGAATATATGTTTCAATTTACTTGATTAAATGTTCAGATAAGATAACTGAATTACAGTAAATAATCACATATACATTGCATATACAAATCAATATATGCACAGGTTCTAAAATAAGGGCTGTATCAACAGTACTCAGACTCTATGCACATATTGTACCCAGGTCAAAATTAGCATCGTTCTTTAATGTGTTGCACTAGTATTCTGTGTGTAGGTCATACAGCCTGGTCTCTCTAACGATGAGAAATTTTGTTGTTATGGTAGCATGAATCATTACGTTGTAGCCTCTTCTGGTGATGTCGTATTAGAATTTTACGTTATATTAAATTTGATAAATGAAATCCATGATTATTCAGTAGTGACTGACCCAGAGTGGTAGTATCTGTTAGGGTTGCATCTATGAGTAAGATAGAACTGTTCAATCATTTTCAAAGGTTTACTATTATTATTGATTATTTGAAACCATACAGCTGTGTGCAAATAACTTATATTGTAATACTTGATAAATAGAATTACTAATGTTAAATACTAATAGTTGAAACCATTTACTTGTATGCAAACAAATGATTAATATTAAATAGAATTGTTTGTGTGTGATAGGAATACTTGTTACTATTTAACTGCATGCAAACAAATGAGCTCTGACCATTTCTTAAAATATAAAGTTACCTACAAAGTAAAGTTGGCAACCTTAGTCGAGCTATTTTCAATAGCTACTACACCGTGGTGTAGAGAAGGGCACTATTCCATTTTCTGGAATGCTCCATTTTACCCTTGATCCTTAACTTATTTATAATGCTGAGTTCTAAGCAAGGCAGCATCAAGTACCATTTTTTTTTAAATCTGAGAAGCTAACTGATACAAGAAGTATTATATTAAAGAAACTCTTAAAGTTCAATTTGGTCTATAATTATCGTCGTGAGCGACCCGAAAGCTCCCTTTTTAATAGCTACTACACTGAGGTATAGGGGAGGGCTCTGTTCCTTTCCCTGGATTGCTCTACTTACCTTTGATCCATACGCTATAATGCTTAGTGTTAAGCAAGTAGGCATCAAGTACCATTTTTTTAGTTATTGGTATGACACAACCTGAGATTGAACCCAGGTCTCCTGGACCATTAGCAAACACTCTAACTCCTACACTAATGGACCAGTCAAATTATAGCCAAGTTATAGATGCACATACATAAAAACTGGGTGTTTTTATATAATAGAACACAGTAAAATCAAGTACCATTTTTTTGAGTCTTTGGTATGACACAACCTGGGATTGAACCCTGGTCTTTCAGACCATTGGCAAACACTCTAACCCTTATGCCATTGGACCAGTATATATATCATGATTATTCATGTATTATACTTTTTTTTCCAAATTTTTAAGCCTAAAATTTTGGGGTACATATACATGATAACTGAATATTACCTTTTTTCCAATCATGTTCATCACTGCAGACACCCATGGTGTTATGGTTATTATTGTAGGAAGTGGACTCTGTGTCCCAAGTTCAAATCCTGAACAGGTGTTGCATATTGACCCTTGACCGAGCTGTCAATCAGAGATGTCTCTGGACAAGACACACCTGCATAAATAAGTGGAAGCAGTCATGTGGTTGAGCAGAAGTCATGGACGTTATGAAATGATATATGCAGATTCCTGCATGAGAGTTGAAGTCAGTTGGAGGCAGTATGAGTGAGTCAGTGCCAGCTTGCAGTTACTGAGAGTGCCCACTGGGGCAGCGACTCACTGGGTCTCTGGTTGAGTACCTCTGGGCAAGAAGCAGAAAAAGTGCTAAGTTGGATCTTGAAGATAACACAGCGTGGTATGGTCAAGAGAAAAAGTTATGAATCAATATAGCAGTCTGTCTTTGTCTCCCTATCTCCATCCATCTCTCACACACTATTGAGATTTGACCCCTTTCAAAAGAATAAAAAGACCTATATATTTTTATAACCAAGTGTTGCAGTTCTTTGTTCATCACACTATACAACAAAGGGTGTTTACATTTCATATAGCATTATTAAACTTGAGAAAGGCATGAATCCAACTATTCTCCCTCTAGTTATAGGTAAATAGTAGGACAGACTAGGGTCTTTAACCTTGGTATGGCAACCAGTCTAGAAGAAGGCAAATTCTGAATTCAAACCTGCTAAACTTTGCTTAACAATTGGCTTTATATCACATCCTGCTCGTATGGAGGGGTTGGGTAAATACTTTTGGTCATTCTATCCTGAATATAAGTTATGGCTATCATCCAAACTAACTAAATTGTTTCAAATACTTCTGCTTTATGCTGTTACAGAGAAATAGCCACTAACAACTGGAGTGTGTTTGTTTATAGTTTTGTTTTTTCTTGAGTGAGTTTGTTTTCATCACAAATGAATTTAAATGATATATATATTAATATATATATTAATATTTAATATATATATTGTTGTATCGTGGTAAGGAAAAGATACACAGTGAAATAGAGTTAATTATTTATCAACTCAAGTGGTACAGTCCGACTAGTATTATAAGTCTCCCGCTGTTGGTGTTACGTCCGAAGTTGGTCTTACTCCTGACCGACATCCTTTCAGAGCTGTCTCTCTGCTTCTCCTTCTTCGTGCTTACGAGACACAGCATCTTCCACGATACAAAAGTCATGTGGTACAAGCCACTATACAACATATATATATATATATATATATATATATATATATATAAATTTTTCATATATGTATATGTAAATTTGGTATTTTACAACATACTGTAAACTATTATGAGTTTTTATTTTTAGTCAATATGAACTGGTTAAAAAGTTGAACAAATCATAAATTTACTTTAAATTCAGCTACTACAAATTCTAAAAAGTCCATATTTATCGTAAAGTATAGTTTTCTTTCTTTTTTATTCTGTTGCTGAAAGTCAGGAGTACATATTATATATAATGGCAGTATATATAATTAAGTTTGGTTTGGTTTTATAGCATATTGACCATTGTTGATCATTTAATGCTAAATCTTGTTTTTATATGCATGTATATATTAGATATATGATTTGTAAATACACACAGTTAAATGATCAATCAGTTCTATTTCTAACAATTCAATTTAATATAAGTCATTTTTTTTGCACTCAGTTTAAATGTCAAACAGTTCTCTTTGACCCATAGATAGGATCCTATGAGGTGCTACCACTCCTAGCCCGAGTGAACGTGGAAGCAATGACAATAAAGGGGTACTCTGCATTTTCAGAACCTAACCATCAGATTGTTTAGTATCATATTCAGGACATTTGTTGGTGGGGAGGGGATCTTACCCTTTAACAGAGATGCAGTCGGTGTATTCTACAGCCCCAGCTGACTGGATTAGTATATATAATTACTTTCATTTACTATGATAATAATTGTTTACTTAATTTTAACTTTAGTTTAATATTCACAAAGTATTTAATATGAATAAGAAAATCCAGAGAAACAAGTTTTTTTATATTTTAGAAGTACAATGCAGTTGTCAAATTTCTCTGATAACCATTGTATTATGATAGTATTAGTAGATTAGTATTTTAATTATACTACTAATAATAAAAACATTACAAAATTGTGGACTTTGCTGTCCCAGCTGACCACAGAATAAAACTGAAAGAAAGTGAAAAGAAGGATAAGTACCTCAACCTTGCTAGGGAATTGAAAAAATTATAGAACATGAAGGTGACAATTATGCCAATCGTGATTGGTGCTTTTGGTACAATCACTAAAGGATTATTAAAGGAACTGGAGGATTTGGAGGTAGGAGGACGAGTGGAGACCATTCAAACTACAACAATATTGGGAACAGCCAGAATACTGAGAACAGTCCTGGAGACTTGCTGTCACTCAAACTCCAGTGAAAAACCATCAGCTAAAACTGATGTGAAAAACTTTCAAGGGGTAAATAATAATAAGTAAATTAGAATTTTAATAATGAGGAAATCTTTAATGAATTTAATGATTTTTTTTTTTTCCATCTTGAAAAATCGTTAATACAGCAAATTTGCGAGTTCAAAATAGCAGAAAAGTTTGTTTTTAGTTTTTGTTCTGATTGGAAGATCATCTTTTTTTTTCTTTTTTTTTTCATTGGAATTATTTTTCTAATAGTTTTTAGAAGGGAGATAACTATTGCACATAACCATAGCAACGAGTGTTTGAAGATGTTATTCATTATTATCATCTAACAGCTCTAATCCTAGTAATTATGTTTATGTAGAGTAGGAATATTTTAATAATACTTCGGATTATTCATTAACTTTGGTTCAGAGTACAATGTATGTCAGGTTGCCTTGACCACTGGTCATGTAGCAGGGACAGACAAATACAAACATGGATGAAACAGAAAGGCCATACAGTCATAGTAATTTCCATTCATTATCATTATCCTTGATATTATTTGATTTTCAGTTTTACTTTAGGTTTCTTACAAATCTTCAGCAGGTGTTTACTCAAGACCTAGGGTGAGGGAAAGTAGTGGTTATATATGTATTATTATATGTATTATATGTATCTGCTGCCTCTTATGGGTGATATTGTTCAGTCACATTGATAGTAATCCCCTAAAGAGATAAGCAGTTCTGAAAAGTGCAATTTTTTGTATTTCATATTTGCTGGGACTACTAGGTAGCTTGTTAATGTGTTTATCTGTCTCTTTCTTGATCACATCCAGGGCTCCCACTATTACTTGTACTGTGGTAGTTTTAAGGTGCTACATTTTTTTCAATTTCTATTTCTTTGTATTTACTTATTTTATCATAATCTTTGACTGATATGTTATCATCTGTTGGCACTGACTTATCAATTAGAAGGCATGTTTTTTTGTTTTATAGTCCTTAACCATTATATTGGTTCTATTGCTCTTTATTTTTCTGAGTTTGGATAACAAAGTCACAGAGAATAGTAGCTCGTCTGACTTTAGTTATTTGTTCTGGTTGGTATTTATACCATTTTTCACAATCCAATATTCCATAGTATTTTCCTATTTTCCAAAGACTATAATGTCCTGTTTTATTATTCCTTTTTTATATCATTATCATTATTATAATCACAGTTTTATAATGTTAGACATGATTTAGAAATTATAAGCTGCTCCTGTACTGTACTGTCTTTAAATAAGTACACCTTTAATTTTCTTCAAAATTAAAGAGACCAGGATTTTAAAAATCAGAACTGATATTATTAGGTATTATTCATTACCAAATTCTATGGCATTGAAACTCTGTAACCAAGAAAGAATCAAGTCTGATTCGAAAATATACTTACTATAAAAGGTATACTTATTTTTGGACTTCTATGTATTCATATTTTTGGTTCCTGTTTTAATATTGTAGAGTTTGTAATAAATAATTCCTAATGATGTCTGTTTTGTATTATATTTCTCTTGGAATAATAAAATCCTTGTATCTTTTGTTTGGGAGAAAATTAACTTTTTATTAAAAAAATTGTTAGATGTGTGTTTATTTATGAGTGATACTAATATATATATATATATATATATATATATATATATATATATATATATATATGGCATATGGTCACTATGTTATAGGTGATACTGTAGATGCTCCTGTAGTCTTCTACTTCTTCAATACATTACAAATGATTTGCTATGTGTGTCATGTACACATGTCTCTCAGATGCTTGTCATTAAAAAATTTCTCACATTGGTCAAGCTTCTTCTCAAAATTCTGTTTTTAACATGTTTGTTGCTACCTCAGATATTTGCAACAGACAACACAACAAAACAGGCATGTCCTCTACTCAGTACGACAAGGCAGAAACGGAAAGAGAGCTGGTTACCATAGCTATTTATATTACTTTGAATAAAACCATATAACGGAAGCACATATACGTTTGAGGCAACATGCAACATTTTTATCAATATGCACATGTTTATCATGTGGCAGTAAACATTAAAAATTATTCAATTTATGCACTGCTAAAATTTTCATTATGTTTATGCATGTATACATATGTGTAATTGAGAAAAAAAAAACATATAGAAAGTCAAATTGACATATTTCACTATTGAAATAGTATCAGGTTGATTTATTGTTCCATGAAAAATTTTATGGAGTTGCCTTGAGAAATATTTTTTGAATTTAAGTGATTGACAAAAGATTTCTTCATTCAAACATTTTTGTTTTTGTCCAGATTATTTGTCCAAACTAAGCAATTACTTCACATCTTTAGTTTGAAGAATTTACCTATAAGCCTAATTACCGTATTTGACGGCATATAAGGCACACTTTTTCTTTCTCAAAATATCTTTTAAAATTCTCCAGCATCTTATATGCCATATGCCGGTTTAAAATTCATGATAGTTGGCTGAAATTAGCTACCTGGCAATTCCTATTAGCTTAGACTTTAGAGTAACTTTCATATACCTATGGTCATTATTTAAAAGGCTATTATGCAGATTAAAAGTGTTATCATTGATAATATACATTATATTAATTTCATATTTAATATTAGTACTTTGTTTCACTAAAATTATATGCAATAAATTCAAAATATATAT
Organism: Sepioteuthis lessoniana; assembly: GCA_963585895.1. Classification (NCBI taxonomy): domain Eukaryota; kingdom Metazoa; phylum Mollusca; class Cephalopoda; order Myopsida; family Loliginidae; genus Sepioteuthis; species Sepioteuthis lessoniana. Next base: position 36,941,606 of record OY757915.1, read on the forward strand.
TTGTAAAATATATTTGTTTCATTAATATTTTTCTTGTGATAACTTTCAATTGCATTGATATAAATACAATCTGAATTTTTATATTCTAATTATTCCACTAAAATGTTTACAGCCTAGGCTGTACCATTTACTAATAATTTTACTAATTACTAATTTTTTCTTGATATGCCCTGCTGAAATTGGGGTGTGACTTATACACTTGTGCCTCTTAAATGCCGTCAAATACAGTAGTTTAGTTCAGAGGTGCATGTAGTTTAATGGTTATCATCATAGGAAATGAACCCAGTGGAATTGAATTCAAATCTTTAACTTGGCTGTTTGCATTTCACATAGCACAAATACACTTGGGAAAGGTATGAATCCAGTTATTCTCCCTCTAGCTATGAATGAATAGGTGGGCAGACTGGGCTCTTTAACCTTGGTATGGGAACCAGGCTAGAAAGAAAATTCTGAATTTAAACCTGTTGAACTTCACTTAAAAATTGACATTGTACCACATCCCTCTTGTGCAGAGGGGTTGGGTAACTGCATATAAACCTATTTAGTAATTAGATGTGAATGATTATATTAGTAAGACAATTCATTCATTCTTGTTTTGTTTTTTGTTGTTTTTTTGTTTTGTTTTGCTTTTTGTTTTGTTTTGTTTTTTGTTTGGGGGGGGATTTTGTTTGGTGTTTTTTTTTGTTTTGTTTTTTAGTTTAGAAATTTAAATTCTATGTGATTAGTTACTTTTTGCTGCTGCATGCTTTCCTCACTCATTATCAATAAGGAGCCATTTTTTTCTACAAGAACAAATAAGGATTTTTTGTTTAAAAAATTATTTCATAAATTTTTCTAAAATTCTCATTATGTTTGTGTGTATATGTGTGTGTGAGAGAGAAAAATGAGGCAGTATGGAACCATATAATTGTGTATAAATTGTTGATATATAATAGAAATATTTGAAATTGTGTGCAAATTATTTGTATTAAGAACAGTTACTTAAAGCTATAATTGTTTATAAAGAATTATCATTAGTTACTTGAAACCAAATAATGGTTTATTAAACATTTGTACTAGATAGGAATATTTGAAACCATCTGTGTACAATCTGATGATGATGATTATTATTATTATTATCATCATCATCAAATTGGAACAGTTACTTGAAACCATATAATTGTAAGTCAATTATTAGTATTTGATAGTAATACTTAAAACCATATAACTATGTGTGAATTATTTGTGTTAAGAATAGTTACTTGAAGCTATAATTGTTTTCAAACGATTGTCCAAAAATGTAAAAATATAGATTTAACAATCAAACTTGTATCTTGAAAAAAAAGTCTATATTTACAAACATATTTATTAGTATACTAACTATATTTATATTTTATAAATAGTATAGTTAAACTTGAATTGAAAAAGAGTTGAAATGCCATTAACCTTTTCATGCCCAACAAGACAACAGTATCCTTGTCAAATTTCATTTCCTTTTTAACCTATTTAATTTAAGATATTGGACTTGAAGCATAATTTTGCATATTCAAGTTTTGTATACAAATAACAAGATTGTTTTTGGTCCATATTCACTATTTATTGTAATCAAATATACCTTAACCCTTTCACTCTCACTGGGACACTGATGTCTGAGTTGAATTTTCCTTTTAACCCTTAAGATGTCGTTGTCAAAGCATGATTTTGAATATCCAAAACTCTGAATAAAATTTTAAAATACACTTGGTAGTTAAAGAATTTAAGATGGAGTTCATCTGTAAAAGGCTAACACTACCATTTTTTTTTTTCTTAATAAATTATTGCTAAACAATTTCAATCTAACTTCATAGTGAAAAGGTTAATAAATTCTACTTGGGATATCACAGTTTATATTGAAAAACTTTGTACTGAAAGGTTAAACAGACCAACTGAAAACCATTTCTCACTTTTTTTATGGTTGTTTAAGATTAAAAAGAAAAAATGATCAAGGCACTGCCAGATCACCTTAAAAAAAATCTAATGTTTATATTCATGTATTTAATTGTGTATCTATTTTCATTTCTTTCAGATTCCTGTTGCCAGCATAATGACACCTTAGCTGGCCACCAGGAACAGGAATTCTACTGGGCCTTTGTGCTAAGATGGGGTTTCTTGAAGGGTTACTCAGTAACTGCAGAAAGTCTACAAACCCAGAGATTTACAAAGAGGCACGGTTGAATGGATGGAGTCTGCCACCCCACCCATTACAGTTTGTAGCATGGGGAACCTTCTTTTTCCTTGGGATATTTTTCTTTACCACAATGGTTCCAGCACTTGTTACCAACGTGCAGCCTTATATGTATTGTGTATCCTTTTAAAGTACTGGTTCAATTTATTCATTTATTTACTGGAATATGCAATATTATAAACAAATGGTACCAGGACACAAATAGATAAGTCAGCAGCCAGAAGAAAGACAGGTTGACAATGTTGAACATCTATCCCAGTGGGCTAGGTGTAGCAAGATATGGTTGAACTAGCTCCTTGGATTGGCTTTTGTCCAGATCACCTATGGTGGCCATCTAAGTGGTGATGGTGGCAGGTCAGATAATGCCATCTACCTGAGGTGGAAGTAAGGGTGGAATATTCTGCAAATAAGACAATAGGTTTTATTATTTTGCTTCTTGGTGACTGAGGTATGAGGAGACAAACATTCAGGTGAACAGAGAACAAGGAACCAATCAAAGATACAAGAGTTCCAATGAGAATGAAGAAGCTTATTCCATGCATTGTCCGCTATCAATTTCTTTTGGCTTCTATGCCCTCAAAAAGCAAAAAGAAAGAATAAAGCAACTAGGTTCAAATGCTTAAGATGAATTGAGTTTTTCCCTCCCCATCCCACAATTAGCCATCAGCAATGTAGCTGTCATTGGTGACTATGCTACAAAGAATTTCCATATTAAAATGATTATCAGTACTTTTGCCTAGAATCAGAGTGTAGTACCTGTAAACTCTACATAGAATCAAAATGTTGCTCCTTGTCACTTCTGTTTAGGATCATTGTGTAGTGTCTTTTCCCAGAGTAAAGAGCACAATTATTTTAAAGATAAAACATATACAGTTGAAAACATTTATTATTTCAAAGAGTGTAAAATTTAATGTTTGCACAACCATAAATACAATAGGAAAGAACCAGACATACAAATATCACCCATAGATAAGTAAATCCCTAAAAGATTTTAAATAAAAATTTAAGCTTTTTTCTTAACCAAAACTCTCGTACTCTAAGGAGTGAGGAGCCACCCTTTCATTGCCATTATTCCCAGGTTACCATACAATATCTAACAAAAAAGTGGAAAAACTGAACCATTTTTATTATTGCCACAATTTTAATGAAACTTCGAGGGCTTAGACACACATAAGTTAAAGTAAAGTTGGCAACTGTAGTCGAGGGTTACCCAAAAGCTCCTTTTCAATAGCTACTACACCGAGGTGTAGGAGAGGGCGCTACTCCTTTCCCTGGATTGCTCCACTTTACCCTTGAAATGTACCTTATAATGTTGAGTGTTAAGCAAGGAGGTATCAAGTACCATTTTTTGAGTCTTTGGTATGACTCAACCTGAGCTTGAACAGAAAGTGATTATTTTGAACTTTTTCAAACTCAGGCAACTACCTACTAGCCATTGGCAAAGGACTAATCACAAATTAGGATATCAACGCAAGGAAAAGAAAATTTAAAGGAATTTCCTATTTTTTGGTATTTCTGAGAATTTCCTTTTTAGAAAATTATGACTTTTTGCTAAAACTAAGGAAACTTTGACAACGATGATCAAGGAAAATAATCACTTCCTATGTATGTTTAAACCATTGAAGTTTTATTAGAATTTGTGGCAACAATAAAAAATCGTTCCGTTTTTTTCACTGTCTGTTTTTTTATAGGTATAAATTCACCAAGTCTCCCTAAAGTGCTTTATGATGCAATTATAATATAGATAAATAATACATTAAATGAAACAAAAATATTTTTAACTTTGTACTGAATAGTTTTTATTGACTTAATTAACCTTATGTACCTTGCTCTTTAAGAATATATGCCACTGCTCTTTAGTGAGATCAAGTTACAAGACTGATAAGTTTCCTGGATATAACTCTAAAGTGCATCTGGGGGTGAGGCACCAGTTCTGGAGCTCTGGGCCGTGTGAAGTTACCTTTTCATTGCTATTACACCCAGGTTGACTTTATGTGCAAATTATTTGTATTAAGAATAATTACTTGAAGCTATAAATGTTTACAAATGATTATAATCATTAGTTACTTGAAAGTATATAAGTCCTGCAAAAAAAAAGACTGACTTCAGGTTTGATTAACCCAACAGGTGTTGGCATGCCATAAAACCAATCAACCAACCGTTCACCCCCTGACCACTTAACCTGAAACACCTAGCCCCACATAGCTATTTCACCCCTAAACATTATCTCAGGGTCCTTTTCATTATATATTATTTCTCTGAACTAGTATTGTAGCATATTCATTCAGCCATTCACACCCTGGCCACATAGCTATTTCACCCCTAAACATTATCTCAGGGTCCTTTTCATTATATATTATTTCTCTGAACTAGTATTGTAGCATATTCATTCAGCCATTCACACCCTGGCCACTTAGCCCTGAAACACCTAGCCCCACATAGCTATTTCACCCCTAAACATTATCTCAGGGTCCTTTTCATTATATATTATTTCTCTGAACTAGTATTGTAGCATATTCATTCAGCCATTCACACCCTGGCCACTTAGCCTGAAACACCTAGCCCCACATAGCTATTTCACCCCTAAACATTATCTCAGGGTCCTTTTCATTATATATTATTTCTCTGAACTGGTAATGTAGCATATTCATTCACCCATTCACACCTTGACCACTTAACCTGAAACACCTAGCCCCACATAACTATTTTACCCCTAAACATTATCTCAGGGTCATTTTTCATTATATATTATTTCTCTGAACCGCTAATGCAGTATATCTATTCATTGAATAAAAATTATTCCCTGGTATCCAAGTGTTTTCAACTGACCATTTTATAATCTACTATTATAAATCCCTGGCAATAAGATCTACATTTACATGAGTTAAGTGAGTTTCAAATTAACTGCAATTGTTTTAGTCAGCTTTTTAATTTAGGCATTTGTTTATTTAGGTGTTTATGTATCAATCCATATCTGTTCATCTTATTTTAAAGTTGTGTTTTAAGGATGGTTCCATGTTCATCATCAAGTCATACTGATAGCATGAAGTTTATCAATGGGAGGAGGGGGGGGGTCCTCGTGGTGTAATAGTTAAAGCGATGGACTGTAGAATCATAGTAAGTGAGTACATATTATTTTTATAAAACACTTATATTACTACATATTATTTTTATAAAATATTTATATTACTACATATCATTTTTATAAAACACTTATATTACTACATATTATTTTTATAAAACACTTATATTACTACATATTATTTTTATAAAATATTTATATCACTACATATCATTTTTATAAAACACTTATATTACTACATATTATTTTTATAAAACACATATTACTACATATCATTTTTATAAAACACTTATATTACTACATATTATTTTTATAAAACACTTATATTACTATAGGGGGTTGTCCTCGTGGTGTAATGGTCAAAAACGATGAATTGCAGAATCGTAGTAAGCAAGTTCAAACTCCAATCATGCTATTATATTCACTTTCGGGCAAATACCCTTGGGAAAGGTATGAACCCCCTTATCCTCCCAGCTATGGGTTAAATAGTACCACTACTGTTCTTCTAGGAGAATGGCTTTGGTATTAATAACCTACAAAGGTTGATATACCATTAAACAAAGAAACCAAACCAAGTCTATTAACTCACTCTCTCTACCCATTCCTTTTGTCCAATGCTTCAAGCAATTGCTCCAGAATATACACAGTGTCCATACAGTGACTGTATACAAGTCTTTGCTGGTCAACCAGAACTGGTATGTCCTTGTAATCTATTGAAGAAAATCACTTAAGAGTTTGTCCTTACTTCTCTAGCAGTGTCCAGCATGTCTTGTTCGTCTTACTTGGATGGTTTATGAGATAGGAGGTATAGCTGTTATTTTGTGGGGTGTTGCTTCCAGGATTTGTTCAAAACAACATCACATTTTTATATCATTTCCACCAAGCTTTTTCTCTATGCATTTCATTAGAGTCCAGGTGGTGCAGCCATACGGTAGTACTAACCCAACTACAGCTTGGAAGAAATCCTGTTTTAGTTTCAATTAATTATTTAAAGTGTTGTTTTTTCTTCTTGCTTCTGCATGCATGGTATAAGAAAGAAAAAAAGATCTTGTTATTTACCTTAATACATTTTCTAGTCTGTTGGAGTGTTGTTCATTGTACATTTCATTATGAATGTCATAGCTACTTCAATCAACCCTGCCGACGAGAATGTTTTAAAAACGTCTTCAACTGGCTCCCAAAACTTTCGACCGAACCCAGCACAAACATGTGATAGAAAACCAGCATTGCCACATCTGTGAAGTAGATGTGTAAGTAATATATGGCTGATGTAATTCTGATTTCAGAGAAAAATGGCATACACCATACACTACTAAAATACAGACAGCTTAATAAGACATTATAGTAGTTTATTGAATATATATATATATATATTGGTATTAACGCTATACTTATATGGCAGAACATTTGAAATAAATGTTACTTGAAGGTTATTTTATTGACAGTTAAAACCTTTGGTAAATTTTTGCCTTTTAACCCATCAGTGGAAACTAAAAATCAGATTCTCCTTTTTTTTTTTTTTTTTTTTTTGCAAATACATGTAAACAGCCTGAAAAAGATGTCTGCATAGAAGAAATTAAAAAACAACAGTATTTTAGAATGGGGGGGGGTCACTTTGTTATATAAATTTTAATGTAAAATGATCATCCACTTCCGGACCAGCAAGCATTACTGACGACCAGAGATAGCGGAAAATGAACAGTTAAAACCTTCATTCTAAGATACTAAAATGTAATTTTAAAAGTTATTTATTCATACACATTTATAAATTTAAACTTCAATAAACTTATTACTTGCTTTTGCTACAGGTCATCATAGACTCTCCTCATTTAGACCTACTGGGTCGATTTTGGCCTACCAGCAGTCTACTTTCGGCAACTCATTGACCAAAATTTACCTAGTAGGTATTGGTCTAATCCAGAATTTTGAGCTAAAAATCTTGTGGTTGACTTGTACGTCACAGTTAACAGCAATATAATAATATTTGAAACACCTTCCTGCAGTAATTCTTTTATCTTTCCTTTTTTTTTTCACCCAGTCGGCTGGGGTTGTAAGACCCCTCCCCCTCCAACAAGTGTTCTGAATGTGACACTAAACAATCTGATGGAGAGGTGCCAGTGATACTGGAGTTTTGGGGAAGGCGGAGTACCTTTTCATTGTAATTACTCCCAGGTCCACTCTGGCCCTTTATGGTAGCATCTGATAGGGCCCTATGTATGGGTTACATAGAACTGTGTGCTTATGCTAAACTGAATTGTTTAAATTAGAACTGTTTTACTAAACTGAATAGCTTGAAATAGAAATGTTTTTGATAATTAAACTGTGTGCTTGCATTTAAACTGCATACTTATGCTAAACTGAATTGTTTGAAATGGAACTGTTTTCGACATTGAAACTGTACTTACACTAAACTGAATTGTTTAAGATAGAACTATTTTGACATAGAATTATGTGTAAACAAAATCTATACTTATATTAAACTGAATTAGTTGAATTAGAATTTTGACTAAACTGAATAGCTTGAAATAGAAATGTTTTTGACTATTAAACTGTGTACTCATGCTAAACTGAATTGTTTGAAATAGAACTGATTATTTGTATAAAAATAGATTTGGCATTAGATAACCTACAAAGGCTGATATACCATAAAACCTAAACAACCAACCAACAACTTTTTTTTTCTTTTTTTTTTTTTACATGGATAACATCTGTAAGATGTAATCATAAAAATACAAAGGCAATTATGATAAAATCTCTATAAAGACAGAGAATAAGTACTTTTTTATCAATGATGATTTTCTAACCTTTTGTATTTGTTATTGGTCATTTTTGTATTTCTTTTCACTTGCAGCTGTAGTCGGTCCAAGCACTGCAGTGATTGTAATAAATGTGTAGCAGAGTTTGACCATCACTGCATATGGCTCAACAATTGTGTGGGAAAGCGTAATTACAAGTAAGTAAATTATTTAATTTCTTCCTTCAATACAAACAGTTTTTTGATTTGTGAAAACATTGGTTTAGTCATTGATAAAAAAGGTCATTCTTGGAAAGACCTGTCTGCTAGCATTTTAAAAGAGTCTTACCTATGTTTCATTTTAAGGTTTGGAATAAAGAAGAAAATGGTTTGGATTTTAAATGTTTGCATAATGATTGATACTTTTGCCGAGTGTAGTATCTGCTTGATCTGCCTAGAACCCAAATGGAACTCTGGCATTTTTGCTTAGAATCAGAGCATAGCTTCCTGGCTTGAATCCACATCTAGTATTTGTTTATTGGTCTAATGGGTAGAATGTTCACCAATGGTCCAGGAGACCAGGGTTCAATCCCAGGTCAAGTCATACCAAAGACTCAAAAAATGGTACTTGATGGTACCTGACTTAACACTCAGCATTATAAGGTTAAAGTGAAGCAATCCAGGGAAAGGAGTAGTACCCTCCCTTACACTTCGGTATAGTAACTATTGAAAGAGGAGCCTTCAGATCGTCCTCAACTATAGTTGCCAACTTTACTTTACTTTAATTGTATATGTGTATGTATAATATATATATATATATATATAAACAGTGGCGATGAAAAAAAGCAATCCTTTAAAAATTTGGATAAAATAAAGTGCTCATATGCAGAGCAGTATAAAGATTAAAATACTTATCATCTCACATTCCCTTACTCAAGTGTTACTAATAGTAATTTGAAACCATGTGATGACTGTATGCAAACAAATAATTATAATTATCAAATAGGAATAGTTCTTGAAACCATATAATCCTGAGCAAATTATTTTTATTAGATAGAAATACTTGAAATCCTATAACAGTGTGCAAATTATTTGTATTAAGAATAGTTACTTGAAACTATGAGGTGCCCATAGTGTAATGGTTATTGTAAGAAATGGACACGGCGACACAAGTTCAAGTCCTGGACAAGACTGATTGCATTTCACATAGTACTAATACCCTTGGGAAAGGTATGAATCCAATAATTTTTCCTCCAGCTATGGGTAAATAGTAGGGCAGACTAGGTTCTTCAGCTCTTGGTGAGGCAACTAGTCTAGGAGAAGGAAAACTCTGAATTCAAACCTGTTAAACTCCGCTTAAAAATTGACCTTGTGTCATATCCTGCCCGAGCGGAGGGGTTGGTAAATATGGTTACTTGAAACTATGAAATTGTTTATAAATGATTTTCATTAATTATCTGAAACCTTGTAATTGCTTGCAAAAAAAACATTTTTCTTTTTTAAACGAGAAGCACCATGCTAAACATTGTTTAATGAAATTATCATCAAAATTAGGGGATCTTTTGTTTGTATTATGAAAGCATATTCAACCCTAAATCTAGTATCTATTTTAATCTGTCTTTTCAGTAAGTTTTTGTTTTAGGCTTTTTTGCCACTTTCTCTCTCTTTCTGGTTGACAGTTGCTTTGAATGATGTAGACTCTCACTGAGATTTGTTTATAAGAAAAAGTTCCCCTTTTTCAAGTATCAAGAAATACTGAATTTGTGCACACTACATTACAATGTTCAATCTGTTCAAAACTTTATGGTCTCTTCTACTTTCATTAAAAAAAGACTGTAACGCTTCACATTTTTTCAACTAGCACTTACCAATACATTTACACCCGTATTCATATTAACTTCCTTTTCCGGCATTAATATTTATGACTGAATCATGATTTTTTTCTTCTTTCAGATGGTTCTTCATGACAGTTTGCACAGCACTGACTGGTATTCTCTGTATCTTTGTGGTCAGTCTACTAGAATTTGTATCATATTTCAATGATAAAGATGGTGGATACATCCTTCAGGCCTACCACAGTAAGTTTAATTCATTCTTATCCATTCTTGGTTTGTTTTCTTGATTAATGGCATATCAATCTTCATGAGTCATTTCATGCAAAAGCCATTCTTGTAATAGAACAGTAGTGGTACTACTAACCCTAACCCATAGCTGGGAGGGGAATAAGGTGGTTCATGCCTTTCCTAAGAATATTAGCCTGAAAGTGATTGTAGTAACGTGAACCCACTTGCTACACAGCCCAGTTGGTTGGAGCTGTAGAATACATTGGCTACATCTCTGCAAATGGGAAGAGCCCCCGCCTCCCGAGTGTCTTGGATATGACACTAAACAATCTTGGTCAAGTTGGGTGGGGCTGTAGAATACGCCAACTACATCTCTGCAGAAGAGTAAGACTCCCCACCACCACTACCACCAATGAGCATCCTGGATATGACACTAAACAATCTGATTGTGAGGCTCCAGTAATGGTGGAGCTTTGAGGAATGCAGTGTATCCCTTCCTAGCCGTTGCTCCCAGGTCCACTCTGACCTGAAGTGGTAGCACCTGATAGGGTCCTATCTATGAGTCAAATAGAACTGTTTGACATTTAAACTGAGTGCAAACAAATGACTTATGCAAAATTGAACTGCTTGAAATAGAACTGTTTATTTAACTCTTTGTAAACAAATGACTGATGTTTAATTGAATTGTTAGTGATACATAGCAATACTTGGAACTACTTAACTTTGTTGACTTATGCTAAATTGAATTGTTAGAAATAGAACTGTTTGATCCTTTAATTGTATGTATCTAAAAATGTGTTTGCAAATCATATATTTAATACATATGTAAAAACGGGATTTGGCATTAAATAACCAACAGTGGTTGATATGCCTGAAAACCAAACCATCACTTGCTACAATGTCACTGTGCAACATGTTAGCCACTACACCATAGGAATTCTCCCTCATCTTTTCTGTTCCCAAATGTATTTTGGATTCATTTTTCTTGTTCTTGCTACAAAAAAAAGAAATCTAGTTGTGAAAGTTGTCAATTATTTTTTATACTTTTTCAACTAAACTTAGCTGGTTCTTGCTAGATGCAAGAAAATTGATATATGCTAAAAAAAACCCTTGTTAGCCCTATTGTAGGGTCTTAGAATGCACAGACCCCTACCCTTCAAAAGAGCTGTCCTGGGTATGACACTAACCTGCATCTGGTGGTGAGGCTCTAATTCTGAAGCTCTGGAGAGTGTGTAGCATCCCTTCATTGTTATTTCTTCCAGGTCCACTCTGACCTGGAGTGGTAGACTGTATTTACACAGCCCTTCTGCCATGTGCAGTATGTGATGCAAGATCATTTTTTTTAAAGCAAAGTAAAGCTGGTTTCAAATTCAAAATTTGGAGGCCCTGGTGTGTCATGGGAAAGGGGTTCAGTGTTCTAAGGGTTAAATATTGTTAACCATAACATTGTACAAAAAAAAATATTCATTTTGATTGCTGACTTCATAGAGTAATAAATATTTCTGTTTATATGCTGCCATAACATAACAGAAAATGGCTCATTGTTGCAAGATTTTTGTTGTGGCAATATTTTTTTTTCTAATGTTTTAAAGCATATCATCATCATCATGTTGTGCTGGTAGCACGGATATCCCTGACCCTCTTTCGCCACTTTTCCCTATCGTTCATCGCGTCAGACAGGTCTTGAATGTATGTTCGTGCTGGTCATCCTGCTTTTGCACGGCCATGTGTGGGGGTCCATAAGAGTACATCACTTATGAGTTCATCCCTGCTTCTCTAGCAGTGTCCTGCATGTCTGGTTCGTCTAACTATAAAGCATATAAGAACTCTTATTTTTGATTTTTTTTTTTTTTAATTTTTAGGATTAGCGAAAATTGAAACACCAGTTACTACAGGTAGGTAATCTTCTTTATAACAACGATTCTTTATCATATCCTTACCTGATTTCATAGTTGGGTTTACTTTTTTGTGAAACTGTCTGCGTCATTAAAAAATATAGTTTACATGGTTACAGGAAACAGATGTTAAAAACAAACGAAAGGAACAAAGATATTTTTAAAATTTACCTGAACATTTGACAAATTTAAATGTTTTGCTTGTAACTTTCATTCTTATCAACAAAACTTATAGAAATTAAAGTTTGAGTTAACACGTGAATATTCTAAGACACATTGAAGAAATTTTAAGTATAGCTGATTAAAAATAGGCATTTGCTTAAATAAAAAAAATTATCAAGTATTCTGGAAAATTTTCTAAAAAGATCCTTCTTTAAGATTATCCTTGCTCTGGCATTCAGGCTGACAGCATTAATTTGCTGTTGGCTTTAACCCTAGCGGGCATTGTCTAGCAAAGGCAGACTTGTGGCCGAAAGGCCACTGGCTTCAGTTGGGCCACCTTCAGGTGGGCGAGCTGTATCACTGACACCTTTGTATAGCACTGCACCTTGCTGTCCAGTTTAAGCTATAATCAAGCATACATGCCTGGACCCAGATTTGGGTTCGTGTTCAGCTAGGCTCATCAGGCCCACATTGCACTAAGTGGGCTGATGAACAGCATAGACCAGCAGAGCTCGAGCCTCAGCTCGTGCCCGACCTTCCCCTCTCCTAATCCTCACTCTAATCTCATCTTCAGGTCATTTGATCTTGTGTCAAGTCCTGTCTGGTGGGAGACAGAGACAAAAATACCTTCTTTAAGATTATAAGAGAAAAAAATGATGAAAACAGACTTAGTGTCTCTATTTTCCAGGTCAGAAAAAAGATTTCTCTCTCCTTTCCTGGCCAGCTTTCTAAGTTAAATCTATTTTTAGAACTTTTTGTATGTGTGTGTGCGTGTGATTTACCTTTTTAATATAACTCTCTGGAAATTTTACTCGTACAATGGTACCGTCACTTTTGTTGTTCCTTACTATTCTCATTTTCAAGTTATTTTGCTAGTTTAAAGTAATTATTTTATTCTAAATTATTTTTATTTTCTTTTATTGTGGAAGCCATAAAGGAATTAAGTGAAATTACATTAATTTAAATGTGAAAACTTGATCTTCATTGGTTTTGACTAACCATCCCTCTCTTAGAAACCAATTAGTGGCATCATGTAACAGTCACTGACAGCTGCGATATTGGTAGTTGTCTGATGGTTGAGAGCGTTCTGCTGTTTTGCTCCTTCCATTCAGTTTCTGAGGCCGTAAAAGTATATGAAAACAGATAATGGACATAATGTGTTGGGTAGTGATAGATTCTTTGTTCTAGTAGGAACCAGCTTTTCTCATATCTTTAGGTGGTTCATTCACTCTCATCTTGTAGAGTTTGATAATAAATGAAACCTAATAATATCTGTATAATGTTCCATTAAAAATAATAAAATCCTGGTATGTTTAGATTAGAAAAAAATTATCTTTTTATAAAAAAAATTGTTAGGGTTGTACTTATTTACAGGTGATTCTGAATTTACTCAGCTTAGTCTGGCACATGGTCACTTATGGGTGATACTATATGTTTGCATCCTCAAATTTGCTGAAATGTGGTCATTGTAGAGATTTGCTGTCCTCACCAGATCACTACTCTTGCTGAGATAAGCAGCCCTTCTTTTTCATAAAAGATGATTATTTTTTTTTAAATCAAAGATATCCAGGATTTTTGTGTTATTAGAACATTATACAATTAAAATAGATATCATTAGGTATTATTTATGACCGAAGTCTACTGCATTCAAACTATGTAGCCAAAAATAAAACCTGTAATTCACTACCATTATTATCATTGTTTTTCTTTTGCAAAAGATATTGAGATATAATTTATTTTCTGGGGTTGTGGAATACTCCAATCAACTGCTTCTCTGCAGAGGGGTAAGATCCCCCTCAATGAGTGTCCTGGATATGACGCAAAACAATCTGATGGTAAGGCTCCAGTAATGCAGGAGCTTTGGGGAATGCAGAGTACCCCTTCATTGTCATCTCTCCCAGGTCCACTCTGAACCGGTGTGGTAGTACCTGATAAGGGCCCTATCTATGGGTTAAATAGAACTAAACTGCATACTTACGCTAAACTGAATTCCTTAATATAGAACTGTTTTGACATTTAACTGTGTGTAAACAAAATCTATACTTATACTAAACTGAATTGTTTGAAATAGAAATATTTTTGACAATTCAACTGTGTACTAATGCTAAACTGAATTGTTTGAAATAGAACTGACAATTTGCATAAAAATTGGATTTGGCGTTAAATAACCTACAAAGGTTGATATGCCATAAAACCCAACCAACCAACCATAATTCATTTTATAAAAATCTTATCCATATATTCCCATGTTCAAACTAAACAACAGTTCCTATCACAGGTCTGATTATCTCCCCTCAACATCACATAGTTTGACTTTCTGCAGATTAAGATTGTTATTTTCTTCTATGTCATATTGATTTTAAACCATTTAATCTATATGTCATGTTCCTTACACATTCAGATTATTATGTATGTGTATATTCATTCCATCCCATCCTTCTCTTACTCTGTCCACTGAAGAACCCAGAAATTCCCCAATAAAGTGAGTAATAAGTTTTACCCTGCCACATTGGTTGGAACTTTGAATTCAACGTTGTTCTTCTAAACTGGTTTTCCTTGCCAAAGCTAGAGAACCCAGTCTTCCTTATAACTTTTGCTTGTGGTACTAAACCACTTCCTTTAAGTGAATAAGAAAATAAATTTGATTTTTTTTAATAAGGTTCACAGTAACAGAATGAAGATGATGTCAAATTGTATAAATAAAAGTTTCTAATTTTCTTATATTCTTCTTTCAGAATCTGTAACGACAATGTCGGTAACTGGAACATCATTACTTACAATCATTACCACACCTGCTGCAACAGTTTTACCATTAGGAAAACCAGGTAATTTCTGTTTGGAATTATAATGAATTTCAATAATGCCCATTGGTCTTAAAGGTATAGTTACTACATCTAGTCAAAAATTATGGTATTAACATACTTATGAGGATGTTCAGCTTTTTTTTATTTAGCAGTAAATAAACTAATAACAGAAAAGATGCAAAACATTTTTTTATTTAATAGCCAAACATTCTGGCTTCATAAAATATACTTTAAACACACTAGATTAAAATCTTTAAATTAATGGTATAATTTTTTTCCAAATTATGCAAAAAAATATTATGGAATAACCCAATATTCAAGAAGCCCTGGGGTAGACTGCTCTCATTCTGCTCTCCCTACCTTTGAATATCTCATATCAATCAAGGAGAACAGTCTACCCTCATGGATTGAATAAAGTGTTCAGTTCAAAATCCCTTGCTGGCTACAGACTATGACAAAAGATACCCAAAGAAGTAACTAAAATTTTGCAAATATAACAACCAAGAGGTAGTACAAGAGGTGTAACTAATAACTAATTTATTTCAGAACTTTAAACAGAAAGAAATAGTCAAAAAATGAATAAATTGATCCATAACCCAACTTTTCTTGGAAAGGTTTTCTGCAATAGAAAAAAAAAGTGAAACTACCTGCTACCATTCTAGATGCTTTTTTGCCTCAGAAAATCAAAAAGTTCCAGTGCTAACTATACAATCTAAAACTTTAAACACTGTTATAGCTATGTATAATAGTTGGCGACCTTAGTCGTGGGTGACCCGAAGGCATCCTTTTTGATAGCTACTACACCAACATGTAGGAGAGGGCTCTGCTCTTTTCCCTGGATTGCTCCACTTTACCCTTGATCCGTACCTTATAATGCTGAGTGTTAAGCAAGGAGACATCAAGTCCCATTTTTTTGAGTCTTTGGTATGACTCGACCTGGGATTGAGCCCCAGTCTCCAGGGCCATTGGCAAACACTCTAACCACATAGCATTTAGTTTTAAATGTTTCTATAGTTTTACTAGGGTGAGTCAAATGTTTTGCTTTATTTTGCTTACACGAGACACAGTTCAGCAATTCCAGATGCTTTTGCTGAGGTTGTATACAGTTGATGAACCACATTCGACTGTGTGATGCCAAGCTTGTCTGATACTCCCTTAGTGCTACTTGCTGAATTTGTCTCTATGGTTTTGAATCCAGTTTTAGGTTTACCTGATTTTGCCTGATCGTCAAAGCTCTTGCAATCCGAGTCAAATGTCTTGAACCATCTAGTTACTGTATCTTTACAACTACATCTTCATCTTTCACACAAAAAATGTTTTTTGGCTGCTTCTGCAGTGTTATAGCCTAGTTTGAAAGCATAAGTTCCCAAATTAGATTACACTACATGTTCATCTGTGCAGCTTTCAATGCATAATGAAACCACAACACTACCAGCCACAGCGGGTACCTTCCATAGTTTGTACTGCTTCGGTCATATGGTATACATTCCAAAAACAAGCACATACCAAAAAAATTGCAAAATCTTGGTTAAGTCAAAAGTTTTGCAATTTTGTAGTTTTTGAAACAAAAATGTTTTCATTATTCTCTATGCATTGTGGGTTGTTATACTCACAATGTTTCAGCTACTGTACTATCTGGATTTCTTTAGGTGCCTTTTGTTGAACTCAGAAGGTTACTGAATACAATGAAAGAAGGCCATAGAGTACAGCAGCCGAAATGTTAGGAGTATAGCAACCAAAGTGAGTGTAGCAGTCTACAATGTGTAGATAATGATAATAACAATACCTCATCTCAGAAATATCGACAAAAATATTTTCCTTTTTACATTCAGCCTTATTTTTTTTAATCCTTTATCCCCTAACTATTTAATTTAGTGAATGAATATTTTTTACCAAGATTAAAATGGTTTCACTATAAACTGAGTCTGTTGAAATGATGTAATGTTTAAAGAGTTAGGCTAGCAGATCATTGTTAGTAACTACTGTTCTCACTGGGTGACACATCCTTCTGGAATTGTGCTAAACTAATTTTTTTTTCTCTCTCTTTCAGAATTCTGTATTTTTGGTTTTGCTGTACCGCATGAGTACTGGCTTTTCCTGATGGGATTCACAGTTGTACTGACTTTTGTGGCTGCCTTATTATTGTTACACCTGCTTCTCTTCCATATTTATCTCAGTAAGTGATTTTTAATTATTTAGTTGCATATAACTCTCTATCAGTGGGACTTCAAATATGCTGACTGAACTCCCTGCTCTGATACAGATTTGACTGGGAGCAATGGCAATGAAGAGGTATTCCACATTCCCCAAATCTCCAAGGCTAGAGTCTCACCATCAAATTGTTTAATGTCATATCCAGGACACTTTCTATCAGTGGGGCTTCAAATATGCTGACTGAACTCCCTGCTCTGATACAAATTTGACTGGGAGCAATGACAATGAAGGGGTATTCCACATTCCCCAAATTTCCAATTTCCCAGTCAGGTGGGGCTGTAGAATACATCGACTACACCTCTGCTGAGGGGTAAGACCCCCTCCCCCCAATGAGTGTCCTGGATATGACACTAAACAATCTGATGGTGAGGTTCCAGTAATGCTGGGGCTTTGGGGAATGCGGAGCACCCCTTCATTGCCATTGCTCCCAGATCTACTCTGGCTTGGCATGGTAGCACTTGATCTATGGGTTAAATAGAACTAACGCCATACTTAGGCTAAACTTAATTGTTTGACATAGAAATGTTTTTCACAATTAAACTGTATTTATATTTAAACTACGTGCTTATGCTAAACTGATTGTTTGAAATGGAACTGTTTTGACATTGAAACTGTACTTACACTAAACTGAATTGACATTTAACTGTGTGTAACCAAAATCAATACTTATACTAAACTAAATTAGCTGAATTAGAGCTGTTTGAATAAACTGAATAGCTTGAAATAGAAATGTTTTTAATGATTAATCTGTGTACTCATGCTAAACTGAGTTTTTTGAAATAGAACTGACTATTTGCATAAAAATGGATTTGGTGTTAAATAACCTACAAAGGTTGATATGCCATAAAACCCAAACAACCAACCAAATCTCCAAGGCTAGAATCTTGCCATCAGATTGTTTAATGTCATATCAGGACATTCTCTATCAGTGGGGCTTCAAATATGCTAACTGAACCCCCTGTTCTGAAGAGATTTCCTGGGTAGAATCTAAACTGCATCTGATGGTGAGGCTTCAGTTCAAGAGATCTGGAGAGTATGGAGTACTCCTTCACTGCCATTAGTCTCAGGTCTATTTGGGAGTGGTAGTATCGATTTGTGTCTCATCTCACCCAGTCACTGGGAGTTTGAATACATTCTCTGCAGAAGGGGAAGACCCTCTCCCCACAAAAAGTGGGTGTCCTATGTATGAAACTAAACTTATCTCGTGGTGAGGCTCTAATTCTGGAGATCTGGGGAGCATGGAGTATCCCTTTATTGTCATTTCTTCTAGGTTCACTTTGATTTTGAGTTGTATTATCTTTTAGGGTCCCATCTATGGATCAAATAGATCTGTTTATAAATTATTCATATTTGATAGGAATACTTAATGCCATATAACTGTAAATTAATTGTAATAAGAATAGTTACTTGAAACTATAATTGTTTTCTAAGAATTGTTATTAGTCATTCAAGACCATATAACTGTATACAAACAAATGATTATTATCAAATAGAATTAATTACTTTTAATAATATAATTATTAGTATTAGATAGGAATACTTAAAACCATAGAACTGTGTGCAAATTATTTGTACACTATAGAAATATGTCATATCATATAACCGTACAAAAAACTCTAGAAAAATACACTCTGTCCTTGAGTGGTTGTGTCTGTTGAGTTCTCAGGTATGGGTCAAATAAATCTGTTTAAAAATTATTTGTTTTTGATTGGATAGCCTATTTGATAGGCAAAAAAAATAAATCTTATGAAACAACTAGACAAAGATATAAATATGATCCTACAATGAATGCAATTCTCTAACCTCTCAGCATAGAAGAACCATGCATGAGTGGACATGCCGTTAAAATCGATCAATCAATCTTATAAAAAAAAACAACTATACAAAAAAATGTGGATATAAACATACAATGATTACAAATCCCTAAATTCTAGGCATGAAATAACCCTAGATGGGTTGACATGCCATTAAAATCAATCAGTTAATGATCTATTGGTATTGTTAGATTCATTTATAAACACACACACACATTAGACAAGCCTGATTTAGCCAGTCCAGGATTAAATGAAATAATTTTTTTATTAAAATATGTCTCTTTACAGGCCATTGGCCTAATGAGTAGAGTGTTCGCTAATAGTCCGGGAGACCAAAGACTCAAAAAATGCTACTTGATCCAGCCTTGTTTAACACTCAGCATTATAAGGTACATATCAAGGATAAAAGGGAGCCATCCTGGGAATGGAGTAGTGCTTTCCCTACACCTCGATGTAGTAGCTATTAAAAAGAGAGCCCTCAGGTCAGCCTTGACTATGGTCACCAACTTTACTTTTACAATAGTATGTGTAAGAGATGAGATTTAATCATATAAGAACAAATCTTTATGGTCTGAGAATAATATGATGAAAAATGAATTTCTCTCTTTTTAGCATACAAGAATTTGACTACATTTGAAGTCATCCAAAAAGCAAGGCAGGAAAAAGAGGAGGAAGCTGCAATGGAGATGAAGAAGTCTGCAACTCCAAAGATTACACCATTTGGCAATATTTCCAAAAAGGTAAGGAATATAAAATTCTTGTTTTTTACAGATACTTGATTGTTTTTTTTTTATATCAAATGCTAAGCTTACATCACAGTGAAAGCTGCATAAACAGAAAAATATTATTAGTATTAGTCAACAATAAAAATATTAGTTGTATTAGTCAACTATAAAAAAACATTAGGAGTATTAGCGAACAATAAAAAAATTGTCCTCAAGTTACCATACAGTTCTATTAACTGTTGTATAGTGGCTTGCACTGCGTTACTTCTGGTATCGCGGAAGTATAAAAGACACCGTGTCGCGATAAGCTAGACAGAAGCAAAAGCAGAGACAGAAGAGCTCTGAAGGATGTTGGTCATAGAAGACCAACTTCAGTCATAAAATCTACAGCGAGAGACTTATAATACTTGTCAAACTGTACCACTTGAGTTAATAAATAATTAACTCTGTTTCCCTGTGTATCGGTTCCTTACCACAATACACAATTTCCAACCACCTTGTTCTGCTTTAAAGCAAATACCTGCTCCAATGAACATAATGAATATTATCATGAAAATGGAATTGGTGAGCTAAATTTAAATCCTTAAAAATATTTGTCATACTCCTGGTCAAATTTTGTTATTATTCATAAACTCTTCATCTTGTTCAAAAAATAGAAAGACATGTTCGCCATTTAAGGTCACTGACAAATGTAAAGGTGAGCAATCACATGACAAGAAATCAAGCTTTTTTTTTTTTTCTTTTTTCATCCAATCAGAAGACTTTGCAGACTGAAGCTGTGGACCTTTTCTTGATCTTATCAAAAACATATAAATACCACCTTGCATTCTACATGAGACTTTGACAGACAATAGCACCTTTGCTTGCCTCTACCACCAAGTACATAGGAACATCAAGAACTCAACACCACAGGACCGATATTCAATGACTTAGCTTCTTTGTAAACCCTCTGGACTAATATGAGGAAAGGGAATCCTCTTGTACATTTTTGTATTTAAATTATACCTCTAACTGAGCCGGCATTAAATGACCCCTTGTGGTTGATATGCCATAAAACAAAGCAAAAACAAAACAAACAAAAATTATATCTCTGATGGTTCTATTGTTGTTTTCTTACCATTTCTTCCACCCTAGATATTCAAACAGACTGTACAATATCCTGGTCAGCTACTCCTTCTTTTCTCTCTCTCTCTCTCTCTCCTGCATTATTATACACAAATACAAGATAATGTTTGTATTGGACTGCATTTTTATCTTTGACAATATAAAAACTCTGCTGAGACTATATCATAAACTAATCTGGTGTTTTTTTGTTTTTGTTTTTAGCTGAATAAAGTTGTGCCTGTTTCTGGACGGAAAGGGTAAGTTGAAATTTATTCAACTTTGGTATATTTAATCTTTTATTTTGTGTTTGGAGAAAAAAAGCTTACAAATGTCATCTTGAAGGGAAATGACTTTATTTTTTCATACATCTGTTAGAAATGAAAAAATGAAATTTAAATTATTAAGTGGCTTAATCTATTTTTCTCAAGAAATTTTTGTTAGTATTTAAACCACTTCTAGAATATTTAAGAAAAGGTGCAATAGACTTAGAATATAGAGGCTCATCTACCTCATTAAAAGAAATTATTTCTCTGTTCTTTTTTAAGGTCTCCCAAATTCTCCAACTGAAGACCACCAAGTCTGTTAGTGTTATATGTTCATTGTTATTCATCTCTCTCAGAACTTAAAATTCTTATTCATCAAGTACACTAGAATGTAATTTCCATCATAAAAACCTCTACTGTATTATAACTATATAACCAAAAAAAAAAAAATTGTAATTCCCTACCATTATTAGCTCTGCTTTTCTTTTGCAAAAGATATTGAGACATGTTTTTGTATTTTTTTAATAATCAAAATCTTATCCATGTAATAATCTACTAAGCTAAGCTTAGATGCGGCACAAGGCTAGAAGTAAAGGGTGCCCAGCGAGAATCTCACTCACTAACAATAGTCTGCTAATCTAGCTTGCTAACCATTACACCACATGAGGTGCCTTATCCACATATTCGTGTTCAAGTCTGATTATCTCCCCTTAACATCTCCTACAAGCCTCATGGTTTTGAAGCGTTTGGTTTGATTTGGTTTCTTTGTTTTAACAGTGTACAAACCTCCATGGGTTATTTAATGCCAAAACCATCTTTGTAAAAGAAAGGTAATGGTGCTATTTAACCTATAGCTGGGGGGATAAGGCAGTTTTACCTTTCCCAAAGCTATTAGTCCAAAAGTGAATGTAATGACACAACTAGAGTTTGAACTCACTCACAACAATATCACCATCCAGAACGTCAGCCACGTTACCACAGGGACTCCCCACTCATGGTTTTAACTTACAGCAGAATAAGGATGTCATTTTTTCTACATATTAATTTTAAACCATTTAATGTATATGTTAGAGCTCCTAATACAGATTATTATATGTGTGTATATATATATATATATATATATATATATATATATAACAACAGTGTATGGTTGTCACTATCTTACTTGATGAGTTTGTGGCATATCAAATGTGGTATAATTTGGAGAGTGCTCAATATCTATGATAGAGCTAATATATAATAATAATAATAAATAAATATATATTAGTTTTTATATATATTTAATAGCATGGATGCTTATCTGCAACCACTGGTTTCATAGTGTCTTTATGCAACAGACACCATGAAACCAGTGGTTGCATGGTAAGCATCCATGCTATAAAATATATATATATATATATATAAACATATATATATATATATAAACATAAATATATATTTATCTATTACTATATATATATATATATATATATATATATATATATATATATATCCAATCCATCTCTTTTTCTGTCCACTGAAAAATTTGGATATTCCCCAACATTTGTAAGATATAAATTTTACCCTGCTACATTTGCAGGGACTTTGAATTTAAGGTTGTTCTTCTAAACTGGTTTTCCTTACAAAAGCTATATTTTCCCATTACATTGGGAGAATATATATAATTATATTCCTTTTTCTTCAAATACAAAAATTCTGGGTATGATACCAAACTACATTTGATGATGAGGCTCCAGTACTGGCAGTCTACAGAATATGGAGTATCTCTTTTTTGCCATTACTTCTGAGTATACTCTGACCTGGAGTGATAGTATCTGTTAGGGTCCCATCTATAGGACAAATGGATCTATAGAAAAATTATTTGTATTTAATGGGACTGTATGCGGAAAAAAAACTCTTAGAAAACAAGTACTCAAAAAATGTAAATATAAATGCAATTTCCTAATCTCTAGGCATAAATCTACTCCAGATGGGTTGACATGTTGTTAAAATCAATCAATCCCACAAAGATAATGTTTACAGTGTTTTTTAAGATGTATTAAAGTTTGTTTTTTTCCCTGTTTTAATGTCTTTATTCCTTGTTAATATCATTACACAATTAGATTCATATAATATCTTCTGTCTCAACTAGAATTTTATACTAAACAGTTCATTAGATATTGAAAAAAAATTCAGATAAGAACAAAGTTAAATAAATGCCAGAAATACTTAGTTTAATAATTGCAAAAACATTAAGAGTAAATTAATTGATTAAATAATTTGAGTAAGATTTTGTACATTAAACACCTCATGTCAAATTCTAAGATTTTTTTTTTAGTTGACCCAACAATTTTCACTGAAACATTTTTGTGCATTTTATTATTTTGTCTACTAAATAGCAAAAATTTGATGTAAATCAAATTTAAAAGTTTTTGATTTAATTTAAAAGAACCTATTTATCTTTGAAACATGAAGAATTATCAGCTTAAAGGTTCTAAATAGTTGAAATTACATTTTATGTGCATATAGAAAAATAGTTATTTATATCAAGTGGACTACTGTACTGACTAATAGAGGATTAGATGAGACTTAAGATTATCCCATAACCTAGTTTGACCATGGGGGGCACTACTCATCTAGGAGGTCTTGTGCAGGAATAACCTCATAGAGCTTATCTCTCTCCAGGTCTGATGTGAATTCTAAGTTCTTCTCCTAGACTGGTTGCCATACCAGAGCCCAGTCTGTCCTACTATTTATCAATAGCTAGAAGGAGAATTGTTGAATTTATACTTATATCAGGGGTATTAGTACTATGTGAAATCCAAACAGCCTCGAGCCTATTCGGAGATGGGAGCTTTAGAGTTCACAGACTGCATATCTGCAGAGGAGTAAGAACACCCCCACCCCAATTAAATGTCCTGGATATGACACTAAACAATCAGATGGTGAAGCTCCAGTGATGCTGGAGCTTTGGGGAATGCAGAGTATCCCTTCATTGCCATCACTTCAAGCCCCACTCTGACCCAGAGTAGTAGCACCTGATAGGGTCCTATCTATGAGTAAAATAGAACTGTTTAGCTTTTAAACTGTGTACTTTGACATTTAAACTGAGTGCAAACAAATGACTTATGCTAAATTGACTTGTTTGAAATGGAACTGTTTGATCATTTAACTGTGTGTAAACAAATGACAGATTAATTGAATTTTTAGTGATACATAACAATTAAAACTATTTCACTTTGTTGACTTATGTTTACAAATCATATATATCTAATATATACGAATAAACCAGATTTAGCATTAAATAACCGACAATGGTTGATATGCCATCAAACCAAACCAAACCAAACCGTACCAATCAAACAACCTCATTCAGGTTTTGAACTCTGATCCCTATTTCATATAATAACCATTAGACCAGAAGCACCTTTATACAAAATATACTTAACAAGAAATGCCCCCAAATAACCATTTGAGATCCTGACCTTTTTCTGGCATTAAAAGTGCTTGTGTTGTAATGGTTATTAGTGTAGAAAAGAGATATGGCGACTGAGCTGAAATCACGGACAAGCCTGTTTGCATTTCACATAGCACTAATACACTTGTGAAAGGTATTCATCCAACTATTCTCCCTTCGGCAATGTGTAAATAGTAAGGCAGACTGGGCTCTTTGACATTGGTATGGCAACCAGTCTAGGAGAAGGAAAATTGGATAAAAATCTGTTGAACTCTGCTTAAAAATTGATCTTGTTTGAGTAAACACATAAATAAACATAAATAATTGAAAAAAATGTTATGACTGATTCAGCCACTGTGCAGATTCTTAAATGGGAAAGCAGAATTTTTCTCTAGAGCAGTTGCCCAGTCGGCTGGGGCTATAGAATACACTGACTGCACCTCTGCAAAGGGGTAACCCCGCCCCCAGTGAGTATCCTGGATATGACACTAAACAATGTGATGGTGAGGTTCTAGTGATGCTGGGGCTTTGGGGAATACAGAGCACCCCTTCAATGCCAAAGCTCCCAGGTCCACTCTGTCCCAGTGTGGTAGCACCTGATAGGGCCCTATCAATGGGTTAAATAGAACTAATGCCATACTTATGCTAAATTGAATTGTTTAACTAAATTGAATAGCTTGAAATAGAAATGTTTTTGACAATTAAACCGTACTTACATTTAAACTGCGTGCTTATGCTAAACTGAATTATTTGAAATGGAACTGTTTTTAACATTGAAACTGTACTTATACTAACCTTAATTAGCTGAATTAGAATTGCTTGACTAAACTGAATAGCTTGAAATAGAAATGTTTTTCACAATTAAACTGTACTTACGCTAAACTGAATTGTTTGAAATAGAACTATTTGTTTAAAAATGGATTTGTCATTAAATAACCTACAAAGGTTGATATGCCATAAAACCCAAACAACCAACCAACCTTTAGAGTATAGTTTTTAAACCTTTTAGCTGCTGCATTTTCTAATTTTTGGTAACTCTCAGAACCAAATTCTACATATGGCTAAAGAATCTTTAAAGATCAACTTGGAGAAAGAAAAGCAACAAACATACTATACACATATTTGCATTAGCACATGTTGTTCAAATTCTAACCAACATAATGCGATGAAGTTTTGGTGGGGGTTAATACAAAAAGGGCCAAGCTCATTTTATTGCTATACAAAATTTAAAGTCATGAGCATATTAAAATGTCTTACCTATTCACAACTCGAAAAGTTTGATTTCTTTTGGACAGGCCTCATAAATATATAGTTTTATGCATATCAAACCGAACATATATCTAAAACAAGAATATTATTTATTGAACATTTTATCAAACATTTTCTTATGAAATTATAAAGACAAAACATGATAGTTAAACTGATAATGATATTCGTCTTAAAATAAAATTATTTGTATTATAAGCTGTATGTCAGTAGTAATCTATATAATAATCAATGTATCATGAAATGACAACTAATTAGATGATATGCTTTGATAAAATAAGAACAAAGTTCTCCCTTAAGTTTCAATCTGTTACTTGTACTATTCTTTGCTGTGAATCTGACAATGGAGTAATTCAATATATCATAGGATCAAAGATCAAATACATTAAGAAATTGATAGGATGACTTTAGACAAAATGGGAAATGTAGCCATTAAAATAGTTGTTTCAAATCCACTCAGAATAAAAACCAAGCAATCTATTATATTTGATGATTTTATCTGTTTTTACAGGTGCCAAACATCGGAGAT
Organism: Sepioteuthis lessoniana; assembly: GCA_963585895.1. Classification (NCBI taxonomy): domain Eukaryota; kingdom Metazoa; phylum Mollusca; class Cephalopoda; order Myopsida; family Loliginidae; genus Sepioteuthis; species Sepioteuthis lessoniana. The sequence continues at coordinate 36,967,900 of OY757915.1, forward strand.
GGTAGTAAAAAAAAATGGATAAAATTGGAAAATCAAAAAAAGTATTTAAAATCTGTTGAAAATAATTTTTTTCTTTCTGTTAATCTTTAAGGAAATCTTTTTCTAATCCATTTATACTAAAAGTTGATTCCTAACGGAATATGTTTTCTAACTTTTCAACATTATAAAAAACAAATATCAACTAATCTGATCTACACTGATAATAATTGTTCTTTTTTTTTAAAATCTTATATCATATTGAGAAAACAGTAATTTATGTTAGTTTGGAATAACATTCTGGAGTTTTGCTTCTCTTTTTTTTTCCCCAACTTCAACTATTATTTACATCAATTATCAAAAATTATGCTAACATCAGGTATGAACTTTTCACTTCCATAAAGAAAATTAATTTTTGCTATTGTCATTTTAATCTCTGTCTGTAAGTTTATTAAATTTATAACTGCAACATTGTAAATTTAATAGACTTAAACTATAGATGTAATGATTCTGATTTCAACAAAGGTCTACTCACTGTGACCACTAATGATAACAGAGATGACCTTGCTTTACCTAGAAGACACAGCTGCATTTAGAGATTTGTCACACCTTCCGATAAAGGTGGTCGTGTTGTCATCATGGATTCCACTCATCATAACAACAAAACGATAGAATTAGTAAATGACAAAAACATATATGAACAAATTTCTCTCCAAATCATAAATAAAAATGTAGACATTTTTAATAAGTCTAAACTAATCAATGAAGACAAATTCTGGTTTCCATCAATTGATTATCACCCCACAACCCCTAAAATTTATGGTCTTTCTAAAACCCATAAACTTGGAATTCCTCCACTACCACTTATTTCTGGGATTGGATCTGCCCTCCATAATATTACAAAATCTTTAGCCAAAATGTTATCCTCTTTTTTAGGCACAATTAACAACTTACACATTAGGAACTCCAGTGATTTACTCAACAAAATCAAATAAAACATGGAAAACAAATTTCTTGCCAATCTCAACATAAAATCATTATACACTAATATTCCTGTTAAAAAATGTATCAGACATTTAGAATTTCAGCTCAAGAAAACAAACATTACATTTTCCTTTACCTTTTTACAAAATTATTAAAATTTACACATTATGCACAAAACATTGCTTTTTTCAGTATAACAGTATTTTTTATAAACAAATTTGGTTTACTCATGTGTTCACCATTTAGTGAGGGCCCTTGCATGCCTTTTCCTTGAATTTCTAGAATCTGGTTCCACTAAATTTACAATACCCAAAGATTCTAACTATTTCTGTTATATAGATTATATGAATTAAATGAATCGCTAACTCTTCAAAGACAATTAGGAATTTAATTAATAATAAAAATAATACTCACTTCGAATCCAGATGTTTGAACAAACACAATTTAGAAACTAATCACAACTTTAAATCTAAAGATTCCAAGATCTTAGTTTATATACATAATAAAAAATGCCAATAAATTGTTGAATCTAGTATCATTTCAAACTATAATACTATCAAACAGAGACCTGGTTTTTTCAGTTTTTCTCCTTATTTGGTCAGATTGGTGCTGAAAATTTTTAAGATCCCTTATTCTAAATAATTTGGTTTGATTGTTTATATATACTTAGATCATTAGATAGTTGAATTAAACAGAGATTAAAAGAAGAAAGCTAACACTAATAGAAATAGATTGATATGTTTGGGAAAGTTTATGATAGGTAGATATCAACTAAATAATATTGATATTAACATATATAGATTGATATGATGTTAATTATTTTTAGAGGGGGTTGATTACTTAAATGAATTTTCAAACAATAATTAAAACAAATATCAAAAAAAATTTGAAATAGAATGCTACCAATGAAAATAGAAAGTTTTAAATCTATCTCTTCTCTTTCAATTTATTTAATAACTTACACACCATGATGAAGGTCTAAAAACCAAAACATTCACATTATTTGCAAAATCATCTTCTGAAAACCTTGTGTTTTTTCATCTCTGTACATTTTCATGTGTGTGTGTGTGTATGTATATATTTATACTGAAATTGAAAGACACAGAAGAATTATGGCTGTGTAAGATGAAAATAACCCTTTACTTTTTCTTTGTTTTAATAGCCTATCAACTTTCATGTTTTTTGGGGGTTTTTTATAATGAAATCTCGGCATCAAACCTCAATAGGAAATACATTGGTTATCCCGCCATTTCTGATATATTGTTCTCACATATCCTCATATTTTTCTAAAATACGCTGCTGTGCCCAGTCAAAATTTTCTTCAAAAGGAACGAAAACTTTTTTAATTTAATAGACCAAATGTCAATATCTAGATGCTAGATCGTTCACACTATTTCAGTTAGAAATATGAAATGATGTGTGTGTATGTATGTGTGTGTGTGTGTGTGTGTGTGTATATATATATTAGAATTTTCATAAAGATGTTTTTTATTATATTATAGCTTTAGTTCTAGTTTGCTTTTTGGGTTTGTTTGGGGGTGGGGGTTCAAATCTAACTGAAATGTAATTGTTCAGTATTTGTGCAAACTTATACTACTCAGTGGTAACTTCAGGTATCTATTTCAATCAGATTTGTGGGAAAAATTTCATCTTTACTTCAAAGAGAAGTATACAACTTAATCACGTTACCAGATGACACATTTTTTGTCGGTTCTCTAAAAAATAAAATTGTTCTTTCTTTAATACCGAAACATTATTCAGATAATTTTCTTTTAAATTGATACATTGGCACTTTTATTCTAAAAGATGTTTAATAATTCATTCACCATGAATTATCAAAAGATATCAAGTAATGACTTATCAGAACATACCAGGTAATGAGCTATCAAAAGATATCAAGTAATGAGCTATCAAAAGATATTGGATAACTGTTGACAATGGATTGATCTTTTTTGTTTCTATTAGTAGTGTTCTACTATTTTCCTCTTGATTTTCAGAGTTCCTCAAAAACAAAAAGATCAATGAATTCTTAAAAGTGGCCAAAAATAAAATTGGCAGGTCCCTCTGGTCCTATAACTTGGTTTTTGTCATGGAGGTGCTACTTATATTGTGTGTCTTTAGCAGAAATAGCCTGGCAGGTCCAATCCATTTTCAGGTCTGGTTTAAATTTAGTTTTCCTTCTCTGAGACTGGTTGCCATATCAAGGTTAACAAGCTCAGTCTGCCCTACCATTTACTCATAGCTGATTCCCTCTATAATTTGCTTTAAGATTTCTTCTTTTTTTTTCTAAAGTACCCTCTCATTTTTTGTAAGTTTAATTTCCATTGTCAATGAGAGTCCTCAGCTGTATAAGATGGTTTGTTGAGGTAGCAATGAATTTGTCAACCCTACAGACTTTTTGGAATAAGTGATATGATGGAGACAGGGCAAAGATGACAAAAGCAAGAGTGTAAATTTAAATGCCAATTTTTATTTGGCTTATAATACATGAAGAAGAATTTGGGTAAAGTTCATGCGGTGTTGAAAGTGTAAACATAACTGTCTAATAGTTTTTGGTGACAGCAGGTATAGATGATCTTGGACAGGTCATTGGTGCAGCTATGTGACCAGGTAGTCTGTAGACACCTGGAGAGTCAGATGTGTTGAATCTCAGAAGCAGACTAATTGACATCCTGGTTGTTGATTCAGCAGTTAACTGGGGTTTGGTTAATGTTAGCTTTGTAGAGGTGATGAAATGTTGTTGGTCCAAGCTCTGTTGTTAACTCATGGACTGAAGTTGTAAAGTTAACAACTCAATGGTCAGGTCATATGGCCAATGTTATTAGACATAGCTGCTCTGTTGGAAAAGTTCAAGGGGTGTCATCTGCTTGTGGACTGGTCCTTTACTTCAGGTATTTACTGCATCTGGCTGGCTGCTGATATGTCATTGTCTCCTCAAAATGTTGATGGGAATGTAGTTTACTACCTTGAAAGGGAGATAAGACCTGTAGTAGTCCTGAAAGGGACTGTAAAGTTAAGAGAAGACTTGTGACCTTAAAAAAAACATTTTAAGGTAATCCTTAAAAAGACACTTATGGAGAAAAGGCTGTGCTGCTGTCTTCATTGCTCATGGCTAGGAAAAGGAGGTTATGGTACCTGTGACTGCTGGAAGAAGGCAGGAAGCAGGAACTGCTGGGTGAGCCTCATTCTGATCTTCTTCATCCGAGGTCGGGCAAACCAATTCTGTCAGTCTGAATTTTTTTTGGTGGGGGGCAGTATTTATACTGAGACAGGTTACCATACAGGGTTTTCTTTTACTAAACTTCAGGTTTCTAAGGAAGTAGGAGTAGCATCAGACTATGACAGGTTAAATTATATTTAAAATTAAAATTAAACAATTTCTTTTTTTAGTCACTATTTGTAGTTAAAATTTATGCTTATTTGTGTGACCTTATCCTTTATTGTGAAGTTAGGTTGACTTGATATAATAAAATTTAAACCCTCTTTTTGATTAGTGGTAGTCAACCCCAGAAATGAACAATTCATCACTCAATTATAGTCCCAAAGTGCAATATTAGTAATGCTGACAATTTGGACTTTCTAAAGAGAATCCTGAAAGTGCTTCCTTTAAGTAAAAAGTGTAAGTTCTTGATTTAATAAGAAAAAAAAATATAAGAATGAATTTTTTGTCATTCAGATAACTTATTAGAGTATATTATTATAATTATTCTGATTTATTGTTGTTAATATTTTTTTGTGTATAATTTATTAATGGATAATTTTCATAGGTATTTATGTATGTATGTTTGTGTGGATAGGAAAAACATTGTATATAAAGATTTGTCTACTGTCCATAGTTTCAAACACACTTGGAAGACCCCGCTTATAAAGGGAGACAACTATATTAACTATTTTTAACCCCTTTTAGTAGCTGATAAAAAGATAAGAGAGTTATGCCCCTTAGTTGAGCCCATCCGGTCTGAAAAAAAAAGAAGAAATTTCAAGGAATCGTTTTTTTTTTTTTAATCAACCAATTCTACTGATTAGTTTATTAATCATTTTACATTTTTTTTCTTTAAGCATTGAATTCGTAGAGAAGCGAGTTATAAATGTAATACCCAACTCCAAAAAATTATTAAATGATAAAAGAAATATATATATCAAATTCTCATCATTCTTTTGCTTTCATTTACCAACACTTTTCAAACTAATTCTTATGGAGGACTGTCCCAAAAACTCATGTATTGAATCACTCTTCATCTTTTCCAACATGCTACCATTTTCAAATATTTAATAGATTTGGAATTGTCACAGAATATAAAATCAGACATCAATTTCAAGCCTTCATTATGGCAACTTGTGTGGCCTTTTTTGTGATAAGAATCAGGACTAAAATGAAAAAGAAACGGCTTAGTCAACTCATTCACTTGCCCATCCAGTAGGGATATATAGTAGCTATATTCTAATCTATGATCTAGAAGTCTGTGTGAGATAATTGTTATTTCAAAGTATTGGTCGTAAAAGTATACTCCCTCTTAGTGCAAGTATTTAAGTTTTAATATAATCAAATATTATATTAAATTAGAAATACTAACCAAGCTAAATAAGAATGCAGATAAAAAGATTACTTATTTTCATTTTATTTCAATTAATTTCTATATAAAATTGCTTTTAATACATTTGAGCATAAAACACTATTAGAAATTAATAACACCAAGTTATTATTTATTTAATCTAGTTTTATTAAAACCAGTATGCAAATTATCTACACCATATACTATGTAAACCTTTTATTTCTTAGTGATATATAACACATAGTACAGGATTTAAAATACATTAATAACATGGGCTATTTTGAGGCAAATCTAACCTAGCAAGACTTTAACAGAGATATCATTAGTTAATAAAATTCAAATTAAGATTAAATAATGATTATCTAATAATCATTGAGAATATAACATAAATAACTAAGGGAATTGTAATGTCAGTGGTGACATAGTTTCCATTAGAGATAAACAGACACATAATCTCTATTATTATCAAAAGACTGTATTTTAGAATAATTCAATTTATAATGACTAAATAAACTTAAACAAAATCATAGTAGTGCAACTAACTACTTTAATATATTAAACTTGGGTCAAACAGTTTTTAAAACATAAAGAATAAAAATGACTTCAAAATATATACTTGTAGTTCACTCACTAAGGGATGTGATAGTTCCTTTGAATTAGATTGAACATTTATTGCAGGAGTAGAATTTTGGTGAGTATAGGGTTGCAAATATCCAGATACACTAAGTGTTACCCCTTACAACTTGTTTGTTCATAAACAATATTTAATTAACAACTACTGTTCCAAGGATGTTATACTATAAGTTAAATCTTGTCACTATTCATGACACTTCATCAAGATAAAAAAAATAGGAGGATACACATGTCCACACAGAACACCAGCTAACTGCTTATTCTACAAAAGCAGTATGGGAGCAGGTTATGTGGTCTTGAATAGAAGACATTTTGTTTAGAGACCAATGCTGTCTTGAATAGACACTATTTTGTTTAGAGACTAATGTTGTCTTGAATAGAAGCCATTTTGTTTAGAGATCAATGTAGTCTTGAATAGAAACCATTTTATTTAGAGACCAATGTAGTCTTGAATAGAAACCATTTTATTTAGAGACCAATGCTGTCTTGAATAGAAACTATTTTGTTTAGAGACCAATGTAGTCTGGAATAGAAATCATTTTGTTTAGAGACCAATGTAGTCTTGTATAGAAACCATTTTGTCTTGAATAGAAGCCATTTTGTTTAGAGACCAGTGTTGGCTGGAATAGAAGCCATTTTGTTTAGCAACCAATGTAGTCTTGAACAAAACATAGTTTATATAATAAATGGGCCATGTTCCCAAAATCTCTAGTGATCAACTCTAATTTTTTAGAGTAAAGAAATGACACTATCTAAAACTCTGTCCTGAGGAGAAGAATGTTTTTCAAATGAATGAGGGATATTATATTGCTCGGAACTAGCTAGTCAAAACTAATTTACTGATTTGTAAATAGGGTAAAGATATATTTGTTACATTTTATACACTAATAGAAAGATGTCATTTTTTAAATATCTAAAGTGACTTAATTGTATACAATGAATAAACATGAATTCTAGTTGATGTGTTAGTATATTTGCTTTCTACAATGTTGAAAGACCTGTGAATATTACCAAACATTAAGATTTAAATAAAAAAACAACCTTACATTTTTTTTTTTATATTTGGGAATGAAAAGATTAAAAGATATTTTGATATTCCAATTTTTATCGAACCCTTTTCCAGCAAACTGATGAAGGCTGGAAAATAACAAAAAAAGAAAATAAACAAAAAAAAAAAAACCTCTAATATATATATATATATATATATATATATATATATATATATATATATATATATATATATATATAAACTTTTTTCTTTTTTTACATTTGTGAAAAATGGAGAGAAATGAAAGACCAAAAATATCTCAAAGCAAAAATTTTTAAAAAATAAAAAGTAAGCTTTGTTTTGTTTCGCTAATATTGTATAGCATTTTTGTGCGGGTTGATGCTGCAAAAAAAATCTCTCGCTGTTCTTTGAAATGTAGGAGATGCTCACCAAAATTCTTTTTTATTTATTTATTTATTTTATTCATTTATTTTTTTGTATTGGTCAATAATTTGATCAATTTATAATATAAAAAATACATTTTTTTTTAAAACAATTCTTAACAGTATCAATAGGTTTATTCAGAAAATATTTTTAAAAAATGTTATATATCCAGTCCATTACAAAAAAACAACAAAAAAACAGACAATAAGAATTACCATTTTCTTTGCTTACTGTTATCAGAGTTCCTTTAATTGTAGAGAAAAATTATTAACATAAGACTAATTACAAATTAGAATATCAAAGAAAACTTTAAGAAATTTCCTTTTTTTTTTTCATGAGAATTTTCCTTTTAGAAAATCATGACTTTTCACTACAACTAAGGGAAATTTGACAACAATAATCTAGGAAAATAATCTCTTCCTACGTGTGTCTAAACCATTGAAGTTTCACTAAAATTTGTGGAAATAATAAAGAATGGTTCAGTTTTTTCACTGTGTCTTTTGTTTTGATTTTTAATGAATACCATAATTCTATATTTAACAGGTTCAAATTATTATTTAAGAAATTTTGAAGCCCTATAGAAAATTATATAAAAAAAATTAATACAAAGAACATTTCACATATGCTTTATGTATAACTAGTATAGATCCCATCATCAAAGTCAGGATTATTTATATATTCATCAGCAATTCTGCCTATGATCAGTGGAGTATCTGTGCCTAGAATTAAAGTGTTGTTGCAGTTGTTCGATTTATCATGCTCTGTGTATTTTATAAACCTTAAAACTCATAAGATTCATTTTATGTTTTATACTCACCTTCATTTTATTCTCTATCTATTGCTAAGGCCTCCTTTCTTTTCTTTGTCTCTTAGCCTGGACTAAGTGATTCGTTTGAAATATTTACATGTCCTATAATTTTTTTTATTTCGTCAGCTAAGTTTTGGTACTTTTCTAGTTTTTTTTTTTTTTGTCAGTTACTCATTATAATTCTGGACATCTTTTTCATTCATTCATTTTTTTTTTCTTTACACCACCTCCTTCCCTTTTCTTATCCCTTATTTTCCCCCCTTACTATCTTCTCTCTTTTTCTTTCTTTTCACTCTGTATCCTCCACTGAGGGGTAAGACCCTTCCCCACCAAAAAAGGGAGTATCCTGGGTATGACACTAAATTGCTGAGCAACTTATATAATGAAGTGATGATGTCTAGATTACTGTATGAATATATGCACAGCTTAATATGTCAATACCAATTTGAAAGAAAATTATGAAGCCAGTTTTATACTTTTTGAACTACAGATTTTTGGGGAAACATAGGATTGTGTTAGTGTAGCACCCTCCATTATTACCAGATCCATTCAACTTTTTCTCATTTGCTAAACTGATAATTCATCTCAAGGTTAAGATTTAAAGAGATGAAAGATATTTTTTTAAAATGAAGGGGCAAAGTGAGACAGAATACCAAGAAATAGTTTTAGAGGTGCTTTAACTAATGGAAAACTCGTTGGAATAAGTGTGCTTCATGCCAAGAAAAAAAAAGAACTTTTCATTCAGTGTTCACTTCTCTCTTGGTAAATACTGTTTCAGTCTTGATAATTTTTGAACACGCTTCATATTTTCAATTGAATAGATAAACAAGCCCAAATATGAACTTAGATATTTATACTAGGTACAGTGTGAAGAAAAAGTAATAGGCTAGTAATGTTTATTATATTAAAAAAATTATCTAAAAAAATACAATGCAATATATTTATTTGTGCAAAAAAGTATACAAATTGTATATCGATACACATCAAATACAATTCATTGCTGTTAAGACGATTCTGTCTAAGAGTTCAAAATTCTCACAAAAGGAAAACAATCTAGTAGTCAGTTTTAAAAAAAAATGTCTTTTTTTTTTTTTTTTTTAGCACCTATATGAATGAATTTTTGATGTCCAGATTTAGAATGATTTATTCAAATGATAATAATTTTTAAAAAATGAATGAAGGGTAACAATTCCAGTTCAGATAAGTCCTAGAATTATAGACTGAAGTAAATGATAATTTTATTTTATTTTTTTTATAAGTTTTGTATTTTGCTTGCTTGCTTTCTTGCTTATCTGCTTGCTTATAAAAAAGATAAAATTGTTGAAGAGGTTTTTATTTTTATTTTTTTATTATTGATTTCATTCATGTTTCATTTTGCTTAACACTCTTTTCATTTATTTATTTATTTACTTTTTTTCATTTTGAGCTTTTGGTATTTTTTCTAGTTTAGTTTGTAACATTGGAAACATGGTCTTTTTTTAAAATTGCACTATAACTAAAACTGTTGCAAAAATAATAAATTTACTATCATCTTTATTATATCTTTGTTCAAGTAGTCAACCATTTTCTTTGCTCATTCAAAGGATTTTCTTTTTTTCTTAATTTTTGTTTTTTTTCACAAATTTTATTATAATCATCTTTTTACAGCCATATTTATTACATTGTAGGGAGAGAAAAAAATTCAATAAAGAGAAATAAATCCAAGATTAATTTTTTAAGTGATTGATTTATTATTTTGATCAGTGTCCTTATTGATTTGGCTAAAATCACAGGTCCTAGAGCATCAATTATCAGTTAAATTTCAAAAAGTAGGGGGGGGAAATTTTTTAATTCAGAAAGAATTTTAAAAAATAAATTTGTAATTTGCAATAGAATTTCAGCAGATATTTATTTAGCAGTGTAGAATCTTCTAGAAATAAAAAGCATTTCTACTTGCACATTTGAAATTAATCTATTTAGATACAATTTTTTTTGTTAAATTACTATTTAAATACTTATTCAAATTACTATTTATGGCTCAGTTGGCTGTGGCTGCAGAATACACCGACTGCATCTCTGCAGAAGGTAAAACTTACTCAATGAATATCCTGATATGACATTAAACAATCTGATGGTGAGGATCCAGTAATGCTAAAGCTTTGGGGAATGCAGAGTTCTCTTTTATTACCATCACTCTCAAGTTCTCTCTGGCCCAGAGTGGTAGCACCTGATAGGGTCCTATCTATGGGTCAAATAGAACTAAACTGTGTACTTATGCTAAACTGAATTGTTTGAAACAGAACTGTTTTTGACATTTAAACTGTGTACTTATTTTAAACTGAATTGTTTGAAATAGAACTGTTTTGAAATTTAAACTGCATACTTATGCTAAACTGAATTGTTTGAAAGAGAACTGTTTATATGTATGAAAATGGATCTGTCATTAAATAAACTACAATGGTTGATATCCCATAAAACCAAACCAAACCAAATTACTATTAAATTTTTTGTTCAAATTACTATTTAAATTTTTATCTAAATTACTATTCAAATTTTCATTCGAATTACTATTTGAATTTTTATTTAAATTACTATTTAAATTTTTGTTCAAATTACTATTTAAATTTTTATCTAAATTACTATTCAAATTTTCATTCAAATTACTATATAAATTTTCATTCAAATTACTATTTAAATTTTTGTTCAAAATACTATTCAAATTTTTGTTCAAATTACTATTTAAATTTTTATTTAAATTACTATTCAAATTTTCATTCAAATTACTATATAAATTTTCATTCAAATTACTAGTTAAATTTTTATTTAAATTACTATTCAAATTTTTGTTCAAATTATTATTTAAATTTTTATTTAAATTTTTGTTCAAATTTTTGTTCAAATTACTATTTAAATTTTCATTCAAATTACTATTTAAATTTTTATTTTGTTCAAATTACTATTTAAATTACTAATAAAATTTTTGTTCAAATTACTATTTAACTACAAAAATAAAAGTAACTCTGCGCAACATGCTTATAGGTAATCAATATTTTATTTGCATTTATTGACTTTTGATTTATATTTCTTTTATCTTGTTTCTATTGCTTTTTATTACTCAATCATCATTTTATAATTGTTAAGTAATTATACCAGCCAGGAGGTTGGATAATAGGAACAGAAATAGATATCAGTGAAATTATTAAGAAAACAAAAATGTAACACTATACCTGTCCCGTAATAGTTGTTAGATTTGAATATTAATTCCATTTACTAAATGTAACAAACATTATGAGACAGAGATGATATTTATTTCATACACAACCTTCAATTAATGATAATAGAAAATGTAACACTACATTTGTCCCATAATAGTTGTTAGATTTGAATATAAATTCCACACACTAAATGTAGTAAACATTATGGGACAGAGATGGTCTTATTTATCTCCAATAGCCTTATTATGCCTTTCATTAATAATCATAAAAAATACCTCTACCTCTGTCCCACAATATTTGTTTGATTTGTATATAAATTCTATAGACTAAATGGAACAAACATTATAGGACAAAGATAGTAATAAGTTTCATTTAAGGATTAACAATTGTTTAAAAGTGAGATGAAGAATCATAAAAGCCTATTTTGACAGGGTACAAAATTTTATCCGTGCATATTATTGCATTAGAAGCTTGTAAATTTATTTCTTATTTTCCTGCATCTCTTTCAGAATCCGTCCAACTGTTCCTAGACATCCTGGAGAAAATACAAGTTCAGATAAGTTAACATCTTCTAAAGACAAAGATTCAAAACAGACGTCTACTGCTCGGGTAAGTGTTGTATTCTATTTTTAACAATCCATTTCCCAGAACATACACAAATAGATTTGGTGCATCAGTGAATGAGTTTGAAACAATAAGACAAATGCCCTTGACATTAAATAGTTAGTGTATCACATTTTATTAACAGCCCAGTCACCTAAGGCTGTAGAATACACTGACTGCATCTCTGCAGAGGGGTATGCCAACCCCCCACACACACACACACACACCAACACTAACAAGTGTCTTGGATATGTCACTAAACTGTATCTGATTGCGAGGCTCCAGTCCTGGAGCTTTGAGGAATGTAGAGTAACCTTTCTTTGCCATTACTCTCAGGTCCACTCTGACCCAGAGTGTTGGGACCCCATCTATGAGTCAAATAGAAATCATTATCATCATCTTGTCATGCCACCAGCACAGATATCCTTGACCCTCTCTCACCACTCCTCCCTATTTTTCATTGCTTCTGACAGGTCCTCTGGGCTATATCCCGTATCCTCACAGAGCCGCTGTATGTATGTTCGAGCTGGTCGCCCTGCTTTAGCTCGGCCATTTCCGGGGGTCCATAGGAGAACATCACTTATGGGCTCATCCCTGCTTCTCCAGCAGTGTCCTGCATGTCTGGTTCGTCTAACTAATAGTTCTTGTGATGGGAGTTAGGTGGCCATACAGCTGCTGCTTTGTGGGGTGTTGCCTCCAGAACTTGTTCAAAATTGCTCGCAGCATTCTTGTGTACTTGCCGTCAAGCTTCTTTTTTTTTTTTTTTTTTGACTAAACGGATGGAGAAAAAAGCAAATAGAAATATTTAATCATTTATTTTACTTGAAACTATTTCCACTGTGTGCAAACAAATAATTAATATTGAATTGGAATTATTAATATTAGCAATGCTTGAAAACATTAAACTTATGCAAACAAATGAGTTTTAACTCATTTGATAATAGAGTTACCAATAGACTATTCACTTAAAAATCATATGTGTATATAAACAGGATTTGGCTTTAAGATAATTAAAGTTTGATATACTATTAAACCAAATAACCGAACCAATCATCTTTTTAACATCATACCACTGAATAATTTTTTTAATCTAAAGATTCTACCAAACAATGTGAAATGAAATAAAAAAGACATTATGCCCCAAAGACCCCACAACAGCCACCCTCCAAAATATGTATTTGGATACATCAAAGATATCTTAACTTTTTTAATCACCTGAAAGTTCATGAGGAACCACTTAAGAGTTCCTGTATGTTTCTTCCAATGATCCTATCTTTCTAAAAGTTTTTGAATGTTGGTGTTGGTGGGTTCTCTGCGGCTCACCTTGTTAGTAGGGCTTAGAATAGCTAACTGCTGAAAGGTAACATTCCTTCCTACCTACTCCCCACAAAAATGGAGGTGTCTTGAGTATGACACTAAATTGCATATAGGAATACTTGATGCATAACCCTGTACTCAAAAAACTTATAAGAAACTACACAAAAATGGTAAATATAAATGTACCATGTACTGGATTCCCTAAACCTCTTGGTATATATAAATAACATTACTAGGTTTCAGTGTGGTGATTTATATTTTGGTTATTTGGTTAAATGGTATATCAACCCTTATTTAATGGTTTAATGGTATATCAAATCTTTCTATGTGATTTAATGTTTTCTTTTCATGCTTAGTCATAATTTTGCTTCATGGCAATACTCAGCCACATGCTGCAAAGACGACACTGACTTGAGATATGAGACTTGGCCACACCTGCGATATTCCTGATCTCTCACCCACCGACTATCACTCGTTCAAGTATCTGGTCACTTATTCTTTTTGCATCAGAAAACATTTCGTTCCAAAGAAGAAGTAAAAACTGCATTTAAAGATTTCTTGGTTTTGAAAGCTTTAAAGATCTATCCTACAGGCATAGATAACCTTGTTAATCAATGGAAGAAATGCACAAATATTCAGGGATCATATTTTTATTGGTTAAATCAATGTTTGAATTCATTTAATTCAAAAATAAGTTTATCATGAAATCAAACTGTACTTTTCAAACAAATTAATGTATTACAATTTATAATTAGATTATTCTTTGTTAGTGAAGTACTGAACTAACTAATCCAATCTAACCAACTTATTCAATTAGGATCTTATTCAATTCTCATTTATTATCGGCCGATGTGTGTGTATATGTCTCTCTCTCTCTCTCTCTCTCTCTTATATATATATATATATATATATATATATATAGAGAGAGAGAGAGAGAAAGAGAGAGAGAGAGGTATTCTTCAATCCAGTAAATCCAGAATAGAGAACAATTCCGTCAGGACAAATGAATTATTCAAATTTAGAATATTTAAATATTCCTGGTAAAGAGCTCAATGTAAATAAAATCCACAGAGCAAATAATATTATTTCAAGAAAAAGCCCATCCTTATGTGACCGAATATTGTTTTTGTCTTGAAATGATATATATATATATATATATATATATATATATATACTCTCAGATATTTTAAAAATATATATATATATATATATATTTACATACACACACACACACACACACACACAGATGTTTTTTATATATATATATATATATATATATACTCTCAGATATTTTAAAAATATATATATATTTACACACACACACATGCACAGAGATATTTTATATATATATATAAAATTTTTGTTGGTCTAAAAAGAGAAGAAAGTAAATATGTTAAAATAAAAAGGTCTACAAGGGATTTGTTTTTAAGTTATTTATTTTTCTTCTGTCTTCAGGAAGTAAATGGTTTAATATTTTTGTGTGTGAAAGAACAATATATTCAAAGGATATATTAAATATGAATTATAAACCAATAATTTGGAGTTTTTCCAACTATTCTCAGTGTGATGATTTCTCATTTAAAAATATATATATATATATATATATACTCTCATACATTTTAAATATATATATATATATATATATATATATATATTCTTCTTTTTATGTAAAAAAAAAAAAATTACACCTGGTAAAAGGAAGTAAACATTTGGGAAATTCTTATGGAATTTAAAAGAAAATTTCTATATACATTATTTTGTCTTTCATTTTACCAGATAAAATTGAAATTGGTACATCCCAAATATTTCTATGTGATTTACTGTTTTCTCTTAAATTTCTCTATTAATTTTAGCTTGAGAAAGAAACTGTCAAGAAAAAGAGAAAAAGAAAGAAAGATCGGAAGATTTCCCACTCAGTTACAGAACGAGAATTATATGCCATGGCAGGAGGTAAATGACTTCTCTTTTTTTTTCTTTTTTTTCTAATCATCATAATCATCCATGTTATTATTTTACTCTTTACAAGTTTTCCCACCAACACTGACTGGTGATTTTTCACTGAAGTCTGCGTGATACTCTCTTTAGCTCTTCCCGACTCTTCTAAAGTATCATATTTATTTGTGTATAATACAGATCCATGTATAGTACATACTCCTATCTTTGGACAATGAAATTCAGGAAGAAAAAAAGATTCTCATCTATAATATGTACTGACTTTTCAGAATTTGTAGTAGCTGAATTTAACCTCAGTTCAATTTCTTTATACCAGCCCATTGGCCTTGTCAGTAATGTTCATCAATGACCTGGGAGACCGAGGTTTGATCGCAGGTTGAGTCATACCAAAGACTCAAAAAATGGTACTTGATACCTCTTTGCTTAACACTCACCATTATAAAGTACATATCAAGGGAAAAGTGGAGCAATCCAGGGAAAGGAGTTGCACCCTCCCCCTACACCTCTTACACCTCTGTGTAGTAGCTATTGAAAAGGGAGCCTTTGAGTCACCCTCGACTATGGTCGCCAAATTTACTTACTTCTTACATTATGTTTTAAAACACAAAATATACCCAGTACTTTTGGAAAAGGTATGAGCCTCCTTATCCACCCACTTGTTATGGGTTAAATAACACCACTATTGTCTTTCTATAAGGATAGCTTTGGCCATAAATAACCCACAAAGGTTGATATGCCTTGAAAAAAAAGAAAATTAAAAAAACTGAAATAGAATTTACACTGTATTTAGAGCAAACACATGGACAAGTTCACACAAAAATACAACAAACTTGTAGCAAAAATAAGCTCACATTATGAGAAACAAAATTATAAACAAACAGACATTTCAGTGGTTATTTCTCTGTGACAGCATAAAACACATTAGTTCGGACTATGAATATAACTTAACCTTTGTTATTTTGTCCCAATTATAATGTGGCCAAAAAGAAAGTTGATTATATAGTTCTTGTGTATAATATGCACCCCTAACCTTTGGGCTGAAAAATCTGGAAAAATAGTGTGTTTTATACACAGATAATTGTGATATTCTCTCCAGGACTTTTCTAAATATTCTAGCCAATCTCAGAAATGCTGAAGTTAGGACAATCTCAAGTCTTCTTCAAATTTCCTGTTTCTCTACTCTTTTTTCCAACTTCGAGATTGTTCCTGAGAGCTCAAGCTACAATTGGTATTGCTATCACCTTCATGTCCAGCAATTTGTTCAGTTCTCTGGTAAAGACCAGGTATTACACTAGATTTTTGCTTTCCTTTATTCTTAGTCTTTGATATGCTAGAACAATGAAAGTCTACTCGTTCATATGTTTATTTCTTCTTGTTGATTACAACGACATCTGGTCTTTCAATCAGGATTGGGTGATTAGTCTTTTTATCTCAAAATCACAGGATATTTATTCTCTTTTTTGGTGATAATAATCATTTTTAGATAATAATGCACCTTGTCACAGAACAAAAAAGATTAAAGCTTTTCTTCAGGAAAGGCATATAAAATCAATGATATAGCCAGCAAAGAGACCAGATCTAAATCCAATAGAAAATTTATTGTTGAAATTTTTAGAAATGCTCCATGTGAAGGCTCCATCCACCAAAGAAGATCTATTAACTGTCATTCAGGAAAGTTGGAACCACTTTGATAAAGAATATTGCTTTAAGCTAGCAAAACCCATGCCTGAAAGAATTAAAGCTGTCCTAAAAGCTTAAACTATGGGCAAGCAAATGACATGTTAAATTTAAGTGTTAGAAATAGAACTGTTTGACCATATAACTGTATGTAAACAATTGACTGATGTTTAATTGTTACTGTTACACAGCAATACCTAAAACCATTTAACTGTGTGCAAAAAAAAAAAATGAGCTCGGTTAAAAATGTTATCATAAAAATGTGTTTATAAATCATATATATATATATATATTATGAGAGTGTTGGTCGTCAGTAAATCACTATGTGGTTATATGTCGAACCAAGTGCAATATAATATGGAGAGTGCTCAATATCTATGATAGAGCTTTTATAATAATATTGATAATAAATAAATATATATCATATATATATTTAATCCATGGAAAATATTGTTCTATTCCATCTTCTTAACTGCCTGACGAATGTTGTTATAAACTTCAAGAAACCTTAGGTTGCAGAACAATATTTTCCATGGATTAAATATATATATGATATATATTTATTTATCATTATTATATATATATATATATATATATATATAAACAGGATTTGGCATTAAATAATCTACAAGGGTTGATATGCCAAAAAACCCAACCAAATTAATATTAAGTTATCCCATAATATTCTCTGCTGCATAGCTAAGAAAAAATTCATACCATTTTAATTCAAATTAGATAATCTAGTTTTTTAAAGGAATATTTTATGAAACCAGATTGTTCAGCTGTTTAAAAAAAAAGTTTTGCATTTTATCTGTCATTAGTTTATTTACTGCTAAATAAAAAAAAATAAGGGGAACAAACTCATTCCATAATTTTTGCCAAGGGTAGTAGTCTGAACATGATGCAAATTTACTCCAAGAATTTTTATTTGAAAATTTTTTATGATAATGTTATATTTGATGTTGCTATTGATTTTTCTACATATGACATCCACAATGAATTTCATCATTATTTTTTAAAATGCTCTGATTGTTTTTCACAGAACGAAGAATGATGTCCAGTCATAGTCGTTATGATCTGCCTCTAACCCCCGTAATGATGTTCCGGTCAGTTCCTCCGATACAAATTCAGGCGTCCGGGCCAGCTACAGACTATCATTCAGAGTCTGCGGAATCCCTACGTGAGATCCCCACTGACCGGACTTACTCAGCTACTTCCACGTCGCGTACCGATCGCTACTACAGCAGTTCCTTCCCTTCGTCGTACCAGGGTAGCCTGACGAGAATGGACTCCGAATCATCCCTGCTTGGAACAGTGCGTTCACACCGCAAAAAGCGAAAGCAAGCGCCAACGTCTTTTATAGTTTATAGACCACAGGATATCCCCCCACTAAACTTATCCACACTTCAATCGAGCACAGAGACTGCCCTCTCGACAAGTGTCTACCCGCCTTACAGCAGTATTCAACAACCATCAACAGATTCACCCAGTTCTTCAAAGTCGGCAAGGACCTCAATTTATCGTTAAAGAGTGGAAAGTGTGGAGAGGGTTACCAAGTTAGAGTTAAGGCCTAAGTATTGGGGCACTAAGTCAGGAAACCTTTCTGAGGCAAAGCATTTACATACATACATCCCTATATATATATATATATATATATATGTGTATGTATGGTCCTTGTATTCAGTGTTGAAGGAATTTGTGTCCATTTTTTTTATTTTACTTTATTTTTTTAAATTTTTAACATAGGAACGCAGATTCATACACAGATCAAATAAGTATTTGTGTATCTACATGTGTATGTATGTAAAATATGAGTGTATTATAATTATGTATATTATATAGATACATTATTATGTATAAATAATGATACAATTCATTATTATGTATATTTGTATAGATATATATGATGTATATTATACAGGTGTATTACATATACTAAGTGCATATGTGATATATATATATATATATATATATATGCACTCACACACACACATATGCAAATATTCAAAATGCATGCATATACATGCACACACACACACACACACACACACACACACACACACATATATATAAAATCATGTACATATTACCATATGTTAGCATACAGTGTATTTATTTATGTAATATATACAAAAACAGGTGCCTGCACATTTTTATACACCCAATACATTTATGAATAAATTTTATATATATATATATATATATATATATATATATATATATATATATATATATATATATAATGCATTTAAACAATAATATGTTTCCTTGGATCAATTATTACATGCATAGGTATATATGCATATATAATATGTACATAGAACTGCATATATTTTGTGCCTAATTTGCATACATATTTTGTACACTTGCATACATAGCTACACATATATTTACATACTAATGAAATATGTGCTCATATGTACATTTATATATATATATCATACACACATATAGATATGTAATTACTTATTTTTAAGAATTTTAATGTGTGTATTTATGTATGTATATATGAATACATACTGTACATGCATGTATGCATACACACTTACATAGATATTTGCATGCAGAAGTAATTTAAACATATATAAGGTACACACACACACATATCTGCCTTTTTATGAACAAATGTATATACTCATATATAAATAAAAACAAATATGAATATTTAAAATACATTTATATTGATAACTTCTTACATACATAAATACATACACATTCTGTATACCTATAAATATATATGCAAGTAGATATATGCTTGCACACATTAATTAAACTTAAAATACGTACTATGTACGTGCTCACATTTATACACACAGCTCGCTACTCAATAAATAAACCTCTATACACACAAACTTTATACATGCCCTCACACCTCACATTAAAGATTTTTTTAACTGAGAATTTTTTTTTTTTTGTAAAAAAAAAAAAAATAAAAAATAAAAATATTATATATTTTAGTTGTTTAACATTTTCCTTCAAAGAAGAAAAATGAAAAAAAGAATTTTAACAAATTTGTTTTTTGCCCAGAGCTCCCCGGGAAGATAGTTATTTTTTGGCCTGCATCCCACATTCAATGCCTGACTTCAGTACTTGATCGAAAACTTGTGTTAATCTTTCTGCTGTCAACAATTCCACAAAGCAAGAGGAATGTACACAGTGAGACACAGTGGCCCAATTTGGGCTCCCCAACCAGATTTTAGAGGGGACTAACTGCAGAAAAAAAGTTATATATATATATGTATGTGTATATATATATATATATGGTGTTAGTTCAAAGAAAAAAAGAGAAAAAAATCAACATTTCTTAGCCGGTTATTACACAAAAGCATGAACCTAACTTGAACCGTACTCTTTCAAAGTACCTTTTTTCTTGGGATTCATGTGTTTGTTTGGTTATATATATATATATATATATATATATATATATATATATATATACATATATATATATATAATGTCACATTCAGGTTAAACTGGCTGTTGCATAAACAATCATATAGTCTTTAGAACAAAAGAAAAAGAAGAAAATAAATTTTTACTCCCAAATTGATATTAATGATTTCACTTTAAACTTTCAAATGCAAAAAGAAACAAAAAAAATTTAAAATGAATTGTAATTTAAAAGATAAAACAAAGTACAAACTTGTGTTTGATTTTAAAAAAATATATATATAAATTGAAGGGAAAAAAAATGAAAAAAAAATGAAAGTAAGAACATGTAAAAAAAAAAAAAATTGTCTGGTGAACTATCACCCCAAAAATAATATCTGATATTGCAACAAAAAGAACATATACGAAAATGACAATTTTTTTAAAAAAAACAAAAAAAAGAAGCAATTTTTTTTTTTTTCTTTTTTTAATTTTTTTAAAAATATGATTGTTTAATTTTTGCCCCACTAGTGCCTGCAACAAAACTGAGCTGTCATATTATCAACTGGCGATGGTAGGAAAGTGGGTGGCCTCTTTCTCACTTGGTAAAAAAAAAGTTTAATAAAACAGTACAGTGAATGGAGGAAAATCCAAGATGGCCACCGCCTGTTTGATGCACACAGCATAACACCCCTTCCCCTAGCATGTATGGTAAATAGTATGTACATCAGCATCTTGTGTGTCTTTCATTGGTCCTAGTCTCACTCTTTCCTCTCTTTCTCATGCCATCAATCTTCCTTTTGAAATTGCCATGGGCTAGACATTAAAACTTTTCCTTTCTGTAAACAATTTTTGGGCTACTGTCAACAAAATCTTTTTTAAAAAAATTAACGAGAGAGAAGCAATAAAAGAAACTTAGAAAAGAGAAGCTTCATTTCTGATGAAGATAGGATGGTGATGTAGGATAAGGTTTGCAATTCAGTGATATCAAACATAAACAACAACAACAATATTCATTAAGGCCCTGTCCTTACATCTTCTTCCCTACCAACTTCTCCCCAGGTTTTATTAACTCTTCCCATAATTCTTCTTCATCTAGATTTCCTTCATTTTAATTACAAATTTCATATATTATTACTAGTACTTATATTGCTTCTTCTTTTTCTTTTTTAACTATTTATTTTAATCATTTTTCTTTTGCATTTATGGGTACTATCAGAACACTGGGGTCTAGATATACTAAAAAATTCCCTTATGAAAAAAACATTTTTAAAGATGTAGGCCTAAAAATTTCTGTGCCTAAAAATTCCCATCATATACATCAACTTCTTTTCCTATAAGAAATCTTTAGCAGCTTCAAATGTGCAATATGTTTTGTTATCTCTTATTGATTCTAACAGTTGAAGTGAAATTACAATAAAAAGCAATTAAAACATTAAAATGAAAATTCATAATATAATAAATAAAAAAGCTTGTGACTTTTTTCAAATCTCTGATTACATTTTAAGCCTTATGCTATGTCATATGACTTCGGTGAATAAAAAATTTGGTTTGGTTTATTTAATGTCATATTAACCCCTTCCTGGTTATTTAATGTCAAAATTTGATTAATTTGTAAATGTTTGGCTATAATCATATTTTCAATATTCCATTGCAATCATTTTTTTAAAATCACTTTATTTGACTAATAATCCTTTGTCTGCATGCGGTTATATAGTCTCAAGTATTCCTATTCAATACTAATAAACTGAAATAAATAATGATATCATTTCAAAAAACAGTGAAGTTATACACAAAAATCTAAAGAAATTTACAATAAGACCAAATTACTTCTATAAACCCTTTCTTTACAAACAAAAACTGATCCCTTCCCCAATCTGTTTCGCAAAAAAAAATTTTTTTTGATTTTTTTATGATTCCCTACAAATAAAAAAAACAAATAACCAACTAATTATCTAAAGTTTATCATTAATTCCTAAGATTTCTCCTTTGAATTTCTTTTCAGACTTATTTTTCTTAACTCAATTTGGCATTAAATGACCAACGAGGTTGATATGCTGTAAAATAAAACAAACAAGCAAACATCAATACTAATAATTTTCAAACATATCTATTTGATCCATAGATGGGACCTTAACAGGTCAGAATAAACCTGGGAATGAAAATAAAGTGGTATACCACACTCCTCAGAGATCCTAAACTGAAGCCTCATTGTTGGATGCATACCTAGGGCACCAATGGAATAAAAGTCATCAATTTTGTTTCTGTAAATTTTTTTTAAAGTTCTTTAAAATAAATTTTAAGATTTTTGAACAATCTAATTGACTAAAGATAGTACTTGGTTCAATGAATATGAGAATTTATTTGGGCACAGAAATTTTAAAAACTTATACTTGTATATGATACCATAAGGGATTTTTTTTTTTTTTTAGTTTGTCCAAGTACCCTGATAATACCTTTTAATACTTTTATGTAATCATGTTTTTTCTTTTGTCTCTTACAGACTTTCTACAAAATATTCACTGAATACAATGTGGAGTATCATATCAATTTAATGTAGATATTGTATTAATAGTATATATGTTCTGTTCAAAGATTCTTTTTTTTTTTTTCTAAGGTTGATGTGAGAAGATAGTAAAAAAGGAAGATGCTCAAAGAGGCATAACAAACAAACAAACAAATTATACTAATGGCAGCTGCAGCTACCATATTTTTCTGGAAAGTACTGAACCATTTGCTTCCAAAAAACAAAACAAAAAATGTTTATCGTGCAGTAGTTTGCCAATGCCTTTTGAGAAGTGAGTGCTACTAAAAATTAAGAATCAGTTCTTATTTTGTTTTTGATCTTGCCTGCATCTAAAATTGAATATCAGAGCTTATAGTCTCTAGTCTAATATTTTAACAAAATAGCAATATATATAAAATATATTCATTGTTGTCTCATTTTTGAGACAATAATTTAGAATTAAAACTGCATAACTTCAAACAGCTCTCCAAAAGTCTTTAGTCAGACATTTCTTAATAGAGCTAGTTAGGAATAACAGAATATTGTCTAAAGCAGTGCTTCTCAAAGTGATCCATATTGACCCTTAAAGTTGAATGAAATTTGGGCAAGGTAAATAAAAGCATAGGGTTGCACAGGGAGTAAATTTACTTGTTTACATTTATAAATTCCCTTATATTAGAAGAAAAAACATCACAGCATCATGGAGACTTGTTGCCAGACATTATACACCTAGAAGAATGCCTGATTAGGTATGGTGGTTATGAGAGATGTGTTGTTCACATACAACCTGTTCAAAACATGGCTGATCAATCTGCCTCTGACCAATAAGATCCAGATCTTTTTTAACAATTTTAACAATGCATGTAATCATATTTTCACAAAATAAAACATTCAAAAACAATTATATTTTAAATGAATAACTCTAGAAATGCTGAATTTTAAAATGTCCTTTTTCATGAGTTATAAGATTTTTTTTTAAGGAAAAAAAAAGATTATTTAATAAAAAGGATAAAAATATAAATTTTAAAAGAAAAGAAAAATAATGAATTAAAATTAGAATTACAAGGCCTGAAATTGTAATTCTTAACCATGGTATCAGATTTTTAATGAATAAGATTAAAATTGAATTATTTTTTACTAAAAATTCTACTCTAACTAAAGAGATCTGGATCTTCACTTGTTATGTCAGTTTTAGTTTTGCCAGATATTTGTTGATGTGGGTATTATTATGTGATTCAATATTCGATTTATCTTAACTTTTCTGTATATTGTAAAAATTTTAATGCTGAAACCAAAAACATTTTTAAAAAATCTAATGCCCCATCATGGCATCAAATGAAACTAAGAAAAAATGTCAGCAATATTAAATTAATTTATTTGGGAATGAATAGAAATTAGATTTGGTTACAAGGGGTGCCTCAAGTAAAAAGTTTGAGAAGCCATGGTTTTAAAGGAATGTCAACTATAGGTTTTTCTTTTTAGTAATTCCTAACTTTTAGAATTAAACTTTCACTGACTTTAGGTTCGATGCAGCTCTTAACCATGGCTATCATATTGAAATTACAACAAGGGACTCTCCTGTTCATTAACAATAGACTCTCCTGTTAATTAGTTTGCCACAAACAAGCACAAAAATTATCATCAAGCACAAAGGGATCTTAATAATACTTATACCTACTTAATACTTACTTAGATAATCTTACAGATACTTGTAAATCCACATCTTGATGTTTGTGTATATATATATATATATATATATATATATATATATATAAGGCTCCCTTTTCAATAGCTACTTCACAGAGGTGTAGGCAGGTGCTACTCTTTTCCCTGGATTACTCCACTTTACCCTTGATACATACCTTATAGTGCTGAGTGTTAAGCAAGGAGGTATCAAGTACTATTTTTTGAATCTTTGGTATGACTCGACCTGGGATCGAACCCCTGTCTCCTGGGCCATTGGCGAACACTCAACTCACTAGGCCAATGATCGAGTGATAGAGCATATATATACCTAAGTTAGGATTGCATGAACAGAAAGTCAACAGCACTTAGTGACTGTCAATTTCTCACCTATGATTATATTGGCTAGCAACTTATTGTCACTAAGTGCCATCGACTTTGTCTTAGCTATTTTAACTTATATATTTTATTAAATTTCTGGTACCAGAAAATTTTATATATATATATATATATACACACACACACACGAACTTTTGAAATATTCAGTAATATTCAGATATTTTAGTTATGCCAAATTATATATATATATATATATATATATATATATATATATATATATATATACACACAGACTTTTAAAATATTCAGTAATATTCAGATATTCTAGTTATACCAAATTATATATATATATATATATATATATATATATATATATACAGACTTTTGAAATATTCGGTAATATTCAGATATTTTAGTTATGCAAAATTATATATATATATATATATATATACACACACACACACACACACACACACACACAGACTTTTGAAATATTCAGTAATATTCAGATATTTTAGTTATGCCAAAGATATAAAGCAATTTAGACTTTCAGATTTTAAACAAAAACTCTGGAATTTGATTTAAAACAAAATTTTAACATGATGTAATAATTAATCAAGAGTCACTAAACTATAAAATCACATTTCCAATCTTAATATGATATTAATCTCATAATAGTAGTTGCATTTGCAAATATATTTCATACACTTAGTGTGACAACTATTATGAGATAAATAAAGTTTTCAGATTAAATTTGTTTATTTTGTTTGTTATTTTAGAGGGTTAGACAAAACCAGAGTAATTTTTTTCTTTTGATAAGTAGATATTACACCTGTCCCATAATAGTTGTTATATTTTCATATATATTTCATACACTAATTGTAACAACTATTATGGGACTGAGGTAGTATATTATCATTTGGGTTTTTTTTTTTGGCGGGGGGGGGGTATGATCTTTTGGGGTTTTTTCTCTCTGAAGATTTGACAATCAGTGCTAAAATTGATATATATATACACACAAACTCCTTAACCTATCTTACTTTTAAATAAGTCAGAACATAAAAAGGGGGGGGGTGTACTCGTGGTGTAATGGTTAAAGCGATGGACTGCAGAATCGTAGTACGCGAGTTCATACTCCAGTCGCGCTATTACGTTCACTTACGTTCAAATACTCTTGGGAAGGGTATGAACCCCCTTATCCTCCCAGCTATGGGTTAAATAGTACCACAACTGTTCTTCTTGGAGAATGGCTTTGGCATTATATAACCTACAAAAGTTGATATGCCATTAAACAAAGAAACCAAACCAAAAAAAAAAAAAAAAACATAAAAAAACAACTTGTGATGAGGAAGTGTCCTGATGATTGGTTTGGTTTATTTATTTATTTATTGAATGGCATATCAACCCTTTATGGGTTATCTAATGCCAAAATTTATTTCATGTCTGATTATAATCCTATTTATTTATATTTTCAATGTTCCATTGCAATAATTTTTTTTAATCATATTTTCTTTATTTGTCTATAAAAATCATTTCTTTGCACACAATTATTTGGTTGCAAGTATTCCTTTGTAATACAAATAATTTTCAACAGATCTATTTAACCAATAGATAGTACTCTAACGAGTACTATCACTCCTGGTCGGAGTAGGCTTAGCAGTAATGGCAATGAAGGGATACTCTACATTCTCTAGAGCTCCAGAACTAGAGCCTCACCCCTAGATCCAGTTTAATTTCATACCCTGGGCATCCTTTTTTTTGGAGGGTGAGGAGGGTCTTACCCTTTTGCTGGGGATGCAGTCAGCTGTTCTGTTGCAGTTTCATATCAGATATGAATGTAAACTAAGAAGATTTTTCAGATGGTATCAAATAGTAGTCTAAAGAAGTAGGAATTTCATTTCTTTTAATCATTTTTTATTTTCTCCTCTTATTTATTTGTCTTATAATTTTGTGCTGGTATTAGCCATCTCAGGAGAAAGTCCAAGAATTTACCCTCTACAACTTTCAACAAGTTTTTCATGACTCATCAACATTATGTCTCTTATTTCCCTCAGGGTTTTATCTAATTCACAGAAAAACTTCTAATAGGTTAAAAAGATTTTTTTTTAAATAGTATACTTCAAGTTTTTCTTTTGTCAACAAACTAAAGCTTAAACTGACTTTATTATTATTTCACTTCTTGCGAGTCTTTTACTGGAGTTTGAGCGACAGCAAGTCTCTTCAGGTCACTAGGACTCTTCTCAGTATTCTGGCCTGTGTTCTAGATGATCTGTTCTTTCCCTGATTTGCAATTCCACCACAAGTCTCTTTTTCAAACCCTATTATTGGTTATCATCATCATCAACATGTTCCACAGATTTCTCTGCTTTCTAGAAAGATCCAAGTATTTGTCTGTCTTTTGGCTTTCTTTCATTTTCTCTCTGTAGTCAACTGGGACAGCAAAATCCGCCAGATTACAAGTTTGTTTTTTCTTGTTAATTAACACTAGGTCTGGCCTTCCAGCTGGGATTGAGTGATTCATTTGAATCTCAAAGTCACAGAAAATTTTATATGTCTCATTTTCTAGGACAGATTCTGGTCTGTGCTATTCGATTTGGTGGTATTATTACTACTACTACTTTCCCTCTATGTGAGTTTTTTGTACCAGTTTTAACTGAAGTCTGAGTGACAAATCTCTTTGGGTCTTGAGTAGTCTTGCTAATTTTTACAGTGCTAAGGTCTGGATGAAGAGAGGAAAGAGATATATTAATAAAACTTGCCATTTAATAACAGTTGGCTGTTTAAGTTTATATAGTAGTTAATGAGGTCATCTCAGTTGTCGGAATATGATCAAACCAGAAACAAAGCATCTTTATCGGTTAACACACAAAAAGAATTTAAAACTCAGAATTCATTTAAAATTGGGATGAGTGATTAATTTTCTGGACTGCGATATTATGATGTTCAAATTCCTGTTGCACTATTACATTAACAATCCGACTGATACCTTTGGGAAAGATATGAACCCCCTAGTCCATCTCAAAGCTAAAGTTAAATAGTACGACTATTGTCTTTATTCAAGAATGGCTTCAGCATTAACTTACGAAGGTTGCTATGCCATTAAACAAAGAAATCAAAACCAATGATTCAAAACTATAATCTTCATTACCTTCCATCATTTTTCTTAATCCAATACCTATCAAAATTATTTGAGGGGAGATTTTTTTTTTAACCTATATTTAAAAATTAGTGGAGGCGGGGCACTTCCAAAATGAATGTACATATAATTCCAGATTGATACAAATATTTAGTATTTATAAAAAGTTCTGTCCCAGTTATGAGACTCTGGTGGGATCTATGATATATATCATTTTTTGATAACCTCTCATAAAAGAGACAGTAGTACCTATTGATATAGTAACCAATGTATTTCATTAGTTTTTATTAACAACTCACGTTATCTAGTTTGGTGGTTGAGATAGTTGCATATTTTCTCCCACTGGTTGGGGTTCAAGCCTAGGTAAAAATAAAAACAAGGTAGACTTTAAATGCTGATTTTTCAAGAGAAGTAGACCTCTTCACTTGGGGAAAATAGCGCAACACAGTCTCCTGTCTCCCTCTCTATCATATTAAGTTAAGTAAATATTCAGATAGTTAATGATTTTTTTTTTTTACCTGTGCCAGACATCAGTATTCTAGTCCAGGTAAAAAAATAAAACAAAAAACTGATTTTCATATGCTGATTTACAAAGTAGTTAATGCTCCTCACTTTGAATGTTGATGCTACACAATCTATTGATTTCCATTTACTCCTATTCAGCCCTGTGCTAATCTTAGCAACTGTCAATAATAATACATAATATTTACTGAATATATTCACATACCAGCCAACTTCCCGAAGCCTAAATTTTATCCTAACATTAGGAGGTTGCACCATATGCAAAATATAAATGTTTTGTGTGTAGTTAGTTGGCCAAAAGCAGTTGGTATACCTACAAGTCTCAATTTAGGTCTCTAAAAGTTGCATGATATATAAGTATATATAGTAACATTTTCTCTTTTCTTTTCTTTTTTTTTTTCTTCTTTTTTTTTTTTCTAGCTTTGCCTTCAGCCAGATTTGAAGCTGAACTGAATATTTATATGAGTATTTCTTAAGTTCATGCCTGTTTTTTTTTTTGTTTTGTTTTGTTTTTTTCTTAGAGCATTGGCACAAAAGACTCTACCTGGATTTGAAACTATCGTACCAGCTGTATAGTTCCACTTTGACATAATAGTACATTACTGTGATCCTTAAAAACCCAACTAAAAAGTTGTTTTCTAACTGGTACAATGAAAAATTAAAAGTTCATTTCCAGTTGAGGTATCAAACCAATAGAAAGTTATAACTATTTTTTATGTGCAATCATTATTTATTATCTTAAATTGATATGGTACCACTCATATGTATTTAATATTGCTTGTTCTCTCTGGGTGGGAAGAAGGTATTGTGCATGGTTCATTTGGCAGAAGAAAAAACAAACCAAAAACAAACTTTATCTTCTCCTATAATTGTTTTTCTATGTTTACATATGTCACTATGATCATTTTATTTATTATCTATGTCCCATAAAAGATGTTACACTTGATGTATAAAATTTATATGCAAATGCAACAACTATTATGGGACAGATGTAATGTTGTTCGTTTTTTCAGGGGGGGGTCTTTTTATTTTTGTTTCATTTTATTTATTTATTTTAGTTGCTTTTAAATCTATCAAATCGTATTGGAGAAAGAGTATCATTGGCCATCATCTGGATTTTAAAACCATTGATCCCGAGTTCGAATCTAACCTGTTCTAGTTTAACTTTTTTAATAACTGATATTAAGTAGCATTATTCCCTACTTTAAATATATAATTATCACCTGCTAAAGGAGATATAAATACATATATATATATGCACACATTTTAAGTGGTGACATGTTTTGTTTGTATAATAGATATGATAAAACTTCATGATAAAAAGGTAGAGCTGATGTTAGGGAACATTCTTTTTAACAATGAAAATCTAACCGAATAAACATTTTTAAAAAAAAAAGATTTTGATCACAAATAAGAATGTTTGTTCACATTAGTCTTCATCTTTATACTCAAACTACTTGATGGTTATCATAAAAGTCTTCTCAATTAATCCTATTTTTTTACTGTTTGGAATTAACTTTAGTTTAAAAAAAGAATAGAAATATCAAAACTTTAAAGATATTGTAAAGATTTTCTCAACTAATCCTGCTTGGAAGCTTTACTCTATAATAAAATCATTCTGAAGGAATTCACGTAACTAAATAATCAGTTATACCAGCTATATAACAAGGACAGCAATCAAAAATTAGTCTAATAGTTGCATTAAAATGTCTCAGACAATTTATTTAGTTATAGTTTCGGACAACAATTTTAAAATCTTATTTGCTCATCCATTGTTGATCAGTCTTACTAAAAAGGGGAGAGAGTAAATATGAAAACAATTTGAACTATTACAATATTATACATATATTATTAGTTTTCTTTTCCCTGTTTTTATTTGTATCATAAAAGATATTTAAATTCTTAGATTACTTACAACCTTTGATATTTACTGTAAAGGTCTTCTTGATTAAAACCTACTTAGAAACTTTGAAATTCACTATAGAGAAGTTAGGTAATTAGCTAGAATGACTATATTTATAGCAGTAGCAGCTAACACTAATTAGTATAACAATAACTGACACAAGTTCTTTGTACTTTAAAAGTATTAGAATTATAAGATCTGTAATGGTCTTCTCAACTAATCCTTGGAAGCTTTATAAAACAAGAAAGTCACTATGAAGGTGTCCAGTTAGCAAATTATTTACACCAAGTATATTTATAGAAGTGGCAGCAAGCACAAATTAACACAACAAACATTTTGAGCACATATGGACAGTGAAATGCAAAAACAAGGAAACTGGTAGTTTTGCCTGCTGAGAGAATCAGAATGTATTTAACTGTAATGTCATCTTCATTCATCATCAGACTGACACAATTTATAAGTCACAAAGAATTGCTCAAAATTCCCTTTCTTAAACTATAACGAAATAGTTTTTAGTAACTTGGTATCATCTGGTCTGATCATCATACATGATTCAACAGTCAGAATTATGAACGTTATTTTTTTTTTTTTTAGATGACTGCTATAAAAATTAGGCTTAGAAACTTGGGATCTTTAATGGTCTTCTAAATAAATCCTAGCAAAAAAAGTCACTATGAAGTAATTAGCACCATCAACTATAGGGTGATTGAAAAGTAATTCCTTATTTTATAATTCTTATAATTTATTTCTTAACTATAATTTTTACAAGAAACGAAAATGAAAAGAAAGTAAAAAAAAAGAACATTTCACAATACAACTTATAATTTGAAACAACAAATAATTATTTGTTACGTATTTGGCCACCAATTTTAGTAATTTATTAAGCTTAGCTTAGCTTTGCACAAGGCCAGAAATATGTAGCAACCAAGGTTAGTTTTCACTGGGTGCCTGATACATCTGGACTTGTACTACGACTTAGCAAAGCTTCGTAAATAACTATTTATTCATTGTTAATTAGGATGTCTTACAAAAGGATATTATTGACCTAACCCTCACCAAAGTCCTGAGGCATTTCTCCTTATGAGGGTGTCTCAAGCTTCAGACTATAAACTCAAGTCTTGTAGTGAATGGGGGCAGGTGCTGTCTGGAGGGAGGACCATCTGAGACAAGACATCAACAGCAAAAAAGGCAAAGAAATGATTTTACTTAAAGAGAGAAAGAAAATACATGAAGTTTATATCATTATTTTATTAGTTTTACTTTTACCCTTTTTTTATTTTGTAAGCAAAAGATATTCAAATTACTAGATTATCTACTATCTCTGTCTGCTCCATAATAGTTGTTATATGTGCATATATATATATATATCCTGTATTAGATGTAACAACTATTTCTGGAAAAAGTTAATTTCGTTTACTTGAAAGGTTTCAATTGACAAAATATTCTCGGAAAGCATCATCTAAAGTTCTGAGATGAAGTATTATCATTATTCTATAAATCATTCAGACTAATGTCCTCTCTAATCATATACACACACACACACACACACACACTGTATTTGATGACATACATTTCAATAGATAAAATCAAGAAAAAAAATTTAGTATATACCTCAACTTTGCATATAAGATTTGGCAGATATTAAAGAGTGACCTCAGGTGTAATGAATTAATAAATACAGACATTTTAACAATACAACTTAATAACATACTAAGATTTCAGCCAACAGCAAACTTTTCATTGAATTATTTAGTACCTAGTACTTTAGCAGTGTGCAGGATGCTACTCCTTTCTCTGTATTGCTTCACTTATCCTTGATCCATACCTTATAATGCTAGGTGTTAAGCAAGGAGGCATCGAGTACCATTTTTTGAGTCTTTGGTATATCACGACCTGGGATTGAACCCCAGTCTCCCAGACCATTAGTGAACACTCTAATCATTATGCCAATGGGAAGGGAGTCTTTGGGTCGCCCTCGACTACAGTCGGCCAACTAAGAACTAACTTTAGTTGTAGAATTGTATTAAATGTCTTATTATCAATGTTGGGTATCAAGAAAAAAATATACTTCAATTTAACAATAAAACTTAGTAATATACTAAGGTTTTCCATTGAGCCATTTCATACCTAGTACTTTAGAATTTTATTAAAAGTTTTATCTTGGATGTTGGGTATCAAGTAAAAAATTTAGTGTATACTTCAACAGTACAATTTAGTAATATACTAATGTTTCAATTGACAATACTCATTTCATAGTCATTTAGTACCTAGTACTTTAATAGTAAAACTGTTTTAAAAGTTTTATTATTGACATTGGGTATCATGGAAAAAATTAGTCTAGATCTCAATTTAACAGTATAACTTAGTAATACACTAATGTTTCAACTGATAATACACTTTTTGTCAAGTCATTTAGTAACTAGTACTCTACTAGTAAAAATGTGAGGAATATCTTATCAAAATTTGGTATCATGAAAATAAATTTTGTGGATGCTTCAACTTTGTATGTAAGACCTGGCATATAGTGGAGAGAGACCTAGTACTTTACTAGTAAAACTGTATAAATCTTCATACCTAACAAGGTATCATGAAAACAAATTTTGTGGACACTTCAATTTAACAATAGAGCTTAGTAACTAATATTTCAACTGACAACATACTCTTCATTGAGTCACTTAGTACCTAGTACTTTACTAGTAAAACTGTATTGTCTCATTATCAATGTTAGTAGTTTATACCTCAATTTTGCAGATAAGATTTAGCAGATATTAAAGAGAGACCTGAATTGTAATGAATTAGTCAATATAGATATGTAGTGAATCAACTAGCAAAATTATCTCTCATTAGACTGTAGGAAAAAAATAACAGGATATAAATCCATTAAAAACTAATGATTGCTCTGGTAAACATGATTCATGATCTTTAACTTCAACAAGGTACAACCTTCTGATCTAAGTATTTATTACGTATATGTGTAGAAACTACATCCCCAAAAGTCATTAGCATTTATTGAATGATTTAATAACCAAAGATTATATATAGTTCTTTTTTTATTACATATATGAAAGGGTTGGTATAACATTCAACCTTTCATGCTTGGTGGTAACATTTGTATACCTGTAAAATCTTCAATAACTTAACTGATTTTTTTTTTTTTTTTTTTTTTAAACATGGTATGTCACTCTGAAATTTAGTTGAGTCTTTCACACTCTGCAAGTAATTAGATTTACCTCACTTAAATCTCTGAGACAATATTATTTGTAAATATCTAATTGCAATCTATCTCTCAGTGTTGATATAGTTGGACCTCTCTCTCTCTCTCTGTCTCTCTCTCTCTCTCTCTTTAGTGAAGTAATATACCTTCGTTTTCTCAGTAATCTCCCAGGAGGATATGTTCTAAGACCCCCAAGTCAGCTGATGCTTGAAACTGAAGATAGTATGAAACACACACACACACATATATATATATATATATGAGAACTTTATTAGCTAATAAAGTTTCACCTGATGATTATGTCTTCTATTCCAAAGTTGGTAGATGAAACAATTGTAAGAAAATGAGATAATTACTTTTAGTTTTTATACTTCTCTGCTGACCAGCATTTGAGCACTTTTGGATTTATCAAATAGTTTTTAAACAATTGTTTATTCTCATCTGTCAGTGAAAACACTGAACCTTTTTTTTTTTTATTATTGCCACAAATTTGAAGGAAACTTCAGTGGCTTAGACACACATAGGAAGTGATTATTTTCCTAGATTATTGTTGTCAAAGTTCCCTTGGTTGTAGTGAAAAGTCATAATTTTCTAAAAAAAGAAAAAAAAAAAGAAAATTCTCAGAAAAAAAAGAAAATAGGAAATTTCATAGAATTTTCTTTTCCTTGAGTTGATATCTTAATTTATGATTAGTATTTTACTAATGGCTAGTAAGCAGTTGTCTGAGGAAAATAATCATTTCCTATTGAACCACTGGAGTATCTTTCAAATTTGTGGTAATAATGAAAAAAGGTTCATTTTTTTTTCATTGTCTTTTTTGGTTTTTGTTGGCCAATATTGTAGTATCAATGATTTATGTGTATAATACTGAATGTGGTTTGTGTTATTCAGAAGGTAGAACAAAAGAAACAGTTGCCAGTTCTTGACGATTTTGATTCCTGATTACCAATAAGATGATATCAATAGTAACACTTAATTTCTATTCAGACAGATTGTCATCTATATCTGTAGATAGATAGATAGATAGTTATTGATGGTGGCCTAAGGTACAAGTTCCAACCAAATTCACATACAATTCAGCTTGAGAGAAAGAGAACACAGAGAATTTGAGGATCTTAACAGTTTTATGTTTTAAATTCCAGAAACTTGAAATTTGAGTTAGCAATTGTTGATAAAACAGGCAATATACTCATCATGTAGCCATTTGCTTTTTCAATCTCAAGGGCTTATCATCTGAAGAATTCAACACAGACATAGAGACAGCACAAAGAACAGTGTCTCTTCCTACAGTATTAATTTGAAAAAAATCTGCTATTGAATGAATGATAGGTGATATAGTTCTTTCTTCCCCCCCACACACACAATTGCTTATTCTCAAATTTTAATTTTCTAAGATGGAAAAAAAATTTAAAAAATTTTAACATCAAATTTTCTTTGTAATCATTAATAGAATAATTAAACTGTATAGGAATTTAGTTGAAACTGTATATCATCAATCACACCTTTATTTATTTATTTATATATATATATAAAAGTAAAGTTGTCCACCGTAGTAGAGGGCAACCAGAAAGCTCCCTTTTCAATAGCTACTGCATCAAGGTTTAGGGGAGGGCACTACGCCTTTCCCTGGATTGCTCCACTACCCTTGATACATACCTTATATTGCTGAGTGTTAAGCAAGGAGGTATCAAGTACCATTTTAAAAGTCTTTGGTATGACACGACCTGGGATTGAACCCAGGTCTCCAGGACCATAGGCAAACACTCTACCCACTAGCCCTATGAGCTGGTTATATATATATATGTAAAGTTGGCGACTGTTGTCGAGGGCAGCCCAAAGGCTCCCTTTTCAATAGCTACTACACTGAGGTGTAGTGGAGGATGCTACTCCTTTTCTTGGATTGCTCCACTTTACCCTTGATACATACCTTATAATGCTGAGTGTTAAGCAAGAAAGTATCAAGTATCATTTTTTGAGCCTTTGGTATGAGTCAACCTAGGAGTGAACCCCTCTCTCCCTGGTCATTGGCAAACATTCTACCCACTATGATAATTAGGTTGTCTAATATATTCTTATTTTGATCAGTCCCAACACTAAACAACACTTCCTCCTCTACTAAAAAAAGAAGACACCCAGATAATAAATAATCTAATACAATTATATGTAAATCTAGTTATGTACAGTTTGTATTTTGTATCAAACTACTGTAAATATCTCTGAGAAAAAAACAATAAAACATTGTTGTAGTATTAACCCTTTTGGTGTCATGCATTAGGCAACAAATTGAATGGCTGGAATGAACTTTTGACCATAAAATAGAAAAGCTTTCAGATGATAAAAAACTTATTCAAGTTTCACAACTACAATACTACAATACACTATTTGTATCAGAAGGTATATCATACAACTGTTTTTATAAGATAATTTTTTATTCACTTATACTCCTAAAAATGACTTTTTTACTAAAGTTTTAGAAGTAGAAAGGTTTTTTGTTCTTTTAATTCTAGGGCTGGGGTACTTCAAACAAGAGGTACTTTAGCAGAGTATATCAAACAAGATCCAAAATTTTTCAGTATAGTGGACTAAAGTTGCATCTCAGTCTCATGCATTAGGTATATTCGGATGACTTGAGTTGTTCTCCACACCAAAAGGGTTAAATAAATCTTAGTGGTTACTGTACTTATAATTAAATAGTAATTAGTCAAATGAGATATAAACTCTTTTCTTTTCTCTTTTTTTTTTATAAGTATGCTTTCTCTTAGCATGATGAAAAGATAACAAAATTCGACTCTACCATCATCTGAGATGATGTTAGCAATATTTTAGTTAAATACATGAGTTTAGTGCCCAACCTCTAGTGGCTTGCCTCTTAGCTAAAAATAGTTATCTTTTTCCCCCACTGCTGCAAGAGGTCTGTATATGAACCCAGGTAGGATTCAGGACTTTGAATGCTGATCTTCAAGGAAGGCATATTCTTCTCACTTGAACAATTGGCATAGCACAATCTTCCTACATCAACCTCCTCCCCGTCATTTTGGCCTTGTGCAATACTAAGCTAATATTAGTAAATACTACATATGTCTGAGTAAAGTCATTGCATTTAGTATATGAAAATTATACACAAAGGTAATAACTATTAGAGAGGTAGTATATAGTAGCTAATTTTATTTCTTCAAAATGATCCTTGCCTTTGTGGAAAGCAGATGCAAGATTTTTCCAACTGGTTAACTTGATTTTTTTTTTTTTTCCTACTTTAGAATGAGCTGGGGGTAAATGTTTAGTCAAGTTTCTCGTTGTAAAATGAGATTAATGCTTACAGTATTTTAATCAGAAAATAAAGTTTAAAAAAAAAAAGTTTTTTTAAATAAAACACTTGACAGTGGCCATTTCCTTCCTGTGAGTGTTGTACATCTCAATTTTATTATCTGGATTATCATATGAAAAAAAAAAAAGCTCAAAGATTTTTGCCAAACTAACATTTCAAAATGAGCAATATTTCAGTGAGCAAAACAATAAAAATGCCAGTTTCTTTCTCTACTCTTATGTCTATTATTGCTCTTCACAGTAATACATATATATATATATATATATATATATATATATATATATATATGCGTATGTGTGTGTGCGTGTATGTGTGTAACATTTGCCAATTAATTTGTGAATGAAAACTCCTCTTCAGCATGAGTCTACAGTCCAGATAAAATTTTTTTTTTAAATCAACTCCAAATATCTGAGAAAATATCTCCACAATATTCACAAACTTATTGTACTCTCTATACTCCAGGTTAAAAGTACGGTAAGGATAACCTGTGACCAAACATTTTACGAACATATTTTTCCAATGCAGGTATTATTGGGGAATGAGAAAAGTTTTGGTAAAATACAATTTGGTCATTTAAATTAAATTTCATTTCTATTTTTTCATTCCCTAATGATACCTACACTGGAGGGGTAGGATCTGAAAAGGGTTTGGCTTTGGGTTGCCCTTACTGTGCTTTTTACCTGGACTACTATAAGTTCTCTTCTAACCTATTTTTCTTCTTAATTAAAAAAAATAACTGTACTACAATTTCCTTTTTTTTAAGTATATATATATATATATATATATATATATATATATATATATATTTTGCAATAAGTAACAAAAGTATATATTCTATAGTTGATTATTAATTGATTTTTTTTTTTTTTTTACATTCCTTTTTCTCTGAAAAAAAAAGAAAACAAATTACTTTTTGAAATAACAATTACATGTGCAGTAAAAAAAAATGGTTGTCATTCGTTGTCATAGAGGACAGGCATTTTGCTTGGCTATCCGGTGATTTAACTGTACAAAAAAATTCTTGAGCAAGTCTTTCAGTTTCTTTCAGCTCTTTTTTTTTTTTTTTTTTCTAAAAAAAAATATGTCAATATACATGTATGGATATAATGAGGAAGATGAAGAAGAAAAATTCTCCCTCTTTCTCTTTCTCTCATTTTTTTTTAAATTTATTTGTTTGGGATTCTTTTGTTGTTATTGTTGTTGCAAACAAGGAATTAGAGGAAAAAAATGTTAAATATGCTTATTCATTTTTTTCAAGGCAAATTATTACTACCTGTGTCTCATAATAGTTGTTACTATTAAAATATAAGATTCATATGTAAATATAGTAGCTATTATGGGACAGGTTACTTTGAATTTTTGTTGATCTGTGATTTTTTTTTAAAAATTCCCCCATTTTCTACAA
Source organism: Sepioteuthis lessoniana (assembly GCA_963585895.1). NCBI lineage: Eukaryota > Metazoa > Mollusca > Cephalopoda > Myopsida > Loliginidae > Sepioteuthis > Sepioteuthis lessoniana. The sequence continues at coordinate 37,006,432 of OY757915.1, forward strand.
ATTGGTCTTTCAGTATCTGCCCATTTTGGTTTTTGGATATAAAACATACAAAAAAACTTTTAATATTTGCTGTCTACATTATTGCATGAGTCTAAGATTGTATAAACACACAAATTTATACAAAGTAAATTTTAGTTCTTTTTCACAAATTATAATTTTAGCATATATATAATACATTTCATTTCCCCAACTATTTTAGAATTACACAATACAGTTAACCTTGATATTTTTTTTTCATACTTTTGATTTATCTTATTTTAACTTAGCAATATTATACATCATTCATTTATCTATATATTTGGCTTTCGAAGTAAGACTTAATTATTAGCTATTTTATAGTTGTACAGAGCATTAGTATAAATGTGTTAAAGGGATACAACTTTCACAACTAAAATAATTTCATTTTTATTCTACTAAGATTTACATAAAATTCAACATGCATTTTATAGCATTGCAGATTATTTTAACTTTATTTATTTTCAAAGTTAAACCATTTTTCTTTTAAATTTACAAATAGGCATTTTCTAACATTTTTTTCTTTGTTTTTTAAGTTACATATCAAATTTATCCATACTCTTAAGCATAACCTATTTATTAGTTCCATAGAAATGTGCGTACTTTCATTTGAGTTATATACAGATACATGCACATATATATATGTGTCTGTGTGTGTATGTGTGTTTATATAGCATTATCATTTTTTTTAAGAAAACACATTCACTTTGTTTGAAACTCAGATCATTTTGCTCCATATTTGGAGTAAAAATTTATGCATTCACTATTTTTTAGAATGACATTTTATTTTTTTATAGTAATCCATTTTTATCTTAAAAAACTTTAAAATATCAATATTGTCATTGTTATGGGGGAGTGGGGAAGAGTGATTAATATAGTTATTGATTCAAGATTTTTTTTTTAATTATGTTAAATGATTTTGCCAAAAAATATCAGTAACAAAAAGTAATTCTACTTATTCTCCTTTAACCCATTTAAAAACAAACAAAAAAACAGGGAAAGATGCTTTCCACATTGTGTATTATTATAATGATGATGATAATAGTAATAATGATTATAATAATGAATACAGTTTATGGTCAGATTGTTCATAAATTTTTCCTGTGCCCTTTTTATGTTGATTGCTTGGGATCTACTTTAGGATAAAAACAGTATAAATGGATTTTCAAAATGGCTGTCATTAAGTTTATTGCATTCTAAACTTGGAATTAAAGTTTTTTGAAACGATTGATTGATTTTAATGACATGTCAACCCATCTTGGCTTATTTTACACTTAGAAGTTAAGGAATTGCATACATTGTATGCTTATATGTACATTATTGGTGTAGTTATTTCATCTGAGGTTTTTTTTTACCGATCAAATACAAATAATTATTTTTAAATCTATATAACCCACAGATTGGACCCTAACAGGTACTACTACTCCAGGTCTGTGGACCTGGGAGTGATAATAATGAAGGGGTACTCAACACTCCCCAGATCTCTAGAACTAGTGCATTGCTATCAGATAAAGTTTAGTAGTATACGCAGATGAAATAGAAATTTAGTGGCATAAATGAAATTAGAAATTTCTACTTGCAAGTAGAAATTTCTTCTGATTGTGACTGATAAGCTAAGAACACAGTATATATATATATATATATATATATATATATATATATATAAGGTGACCTTAATCGAAGGCTCCCTTTTCAGTACCTACTACACCAAGGTATAGGGGAGGCCGCTACTCCATTCCCTGGATTGCTCCCCTTTACCCTTGATCCTTACCTTATAATGCTGAGTGTTAAGCATGGCAGCATCAAGTACCATTTTTTGAGTCTTTGGTATGACGCGACCTGAGATTGAACCCTGGTCTCCTGGACCATTGGCAAACACTCTACTCATCAGGCCAATATATAGGTATAAATGCCTACAAAGTGTGCTTAATGAATTCTGTCAATGTTTTTTTTTTTTGGCTAGGCATGCGTTATTGGTTGATTATTTTCAAGTAGTACATATCTTTTTAGTGTTTTTTTTTAATGCAATTTTTTCACAGATATCAGTTTGTGTAATATTTTATTTTTTTCAAATTTTATTATCTGGGTTTTTTCACACCATCAGAATTATAGAATAGATATAGAAATTAAATAGAATTTATACACATTATATATATATATATATATATATGAATATTTTAGGGGGGTACAACATTTTATTATACTTAAAAAGAGACCAATTTTAATCATTTTTAAAATATAAAATTTTATAACTAGCTGGTTTTGGTTCTCACTGATCAGCGCTGAATTGAGGACACAATTAAGAAAGGACAAGAGCAAGGGATTGTGTAATGTAGAGGAGAAAAAAATGCAAGTTGTTTAGAAAAGGGAGGGCTGAATCAGATAGTAATCAAATTCAAACCTAATAAACATTCCCTCTGTTTACAGTGGGACAGTTTATGGGTGAGTATATGAATGGTCTCAAGAACCTTCAGATGAAAGTCAGAGTGGGACTTACTTTCGATAGTAAACAAGTCCACACTGTAGGATGAGGCATAATTATGGTTATTTATAAGATGTTCTGCAATAGAATACTCGTATGTGTTGTTTATCTGGTCAATAAAGTAGTTCCCTTGATGTATTTTAATGGGTACATGCTGTGTCTCAAATCACAGGAAATTCTCAAATCCAGGCGTTGATTGGTTCTCCTGACACACTGCAAACCACAAACACATCTAAAAGAACAAATCAAAGAACTGCCACATTGGTTGGGGGGTGAGAACGTCTCCTCAATCAGACACCAAAACAGCCTGTGCACCTGTGTGTGGTTTTCCATGCACAGGCTGTTTTGCCATCTAGTCACATGAGTCTCATGTATAACTAGTCAGAGCTAGTTCAATGAATAAACTCTCCTTTTAACAAAGACAGAAGAACTAAAATCAGTGGAAGTTCAGTTTTAAACTCTTGAACCTTAAAGATTAATCATTGGAACTTTTGTTCACTTTTACAACTGATCTTTTAAATTTTCTTCTGGTGGTATGCAAGACTCAAAATTTGTAAAACAGTTGAAGCTTGATCTCTGTTTAGCTGTTGCTTTTATATCCTAGAATATATCCCAAGTTCCTAAACCTTTAAAGTCGCACATGGATTTTATAGGTACTATGAATTTATGTATATGTATGTTTGTTTGTTTTTATATATATATATATATATATATATATATACACACACACACACACATACATACATGTATAGGACTATTGTCTTCATCTTTATTGTTATTTCCACAACGTTTCGGAAACAACAATAAAGATGAAGACAATAGTTCGAAAACCCTTAATGATAAAAATCAACAAGCTTCGTCTCAGAAATTTAAACAACTAACATGTATAGGACATTTTATTTTATTTTTATCTAGTTTAGATTAATAGAATAAAGTTGTTATGACTACTTAGCTTTTCATTTTTTTTTTTTGTAAAAAGGCTGGATTTGAGCAAAGTTGGGGTTATGCATTTTTGTAATTATTTTCTTTTTCTTTTGGAAAATCATTTTTTTTTTGTGTTGTTGTTGTTGATGAAACAATAACAAAAACTCTCTGTGTACCTGTTCAAAGAATTGTAAGACTTTTTTATAATGACAGGATGACGACAATAAGAACGGTTTTTAAGCGGCAATAACAGTGGGGAGAAAACTAAAGATTTTGTAACGAAATAACTGTTTTTGTCAAGTGCCCCTAATTCCTCATGGGCAAGTGAGAGACACTTGCCACTGCACGCACAACCTACAATTTCTTCTGGTGACCTCCTCACCTCTGTTTAGCCGCAAAAGAACGCAAAACTTTACATAAACCAAACACATACATACATACTTATATGGACATATTTATATGACAAATAAGTACCTGAAACATTATTTTAAATATCGGATTTTATGGTAATAAGATAGAAGTTAATTTGACAATACTCAATTTCATTTCAACAAGGTACTTTTTAGTACATGCAGAAAAAAAAAGCCAACACTAAATTTTTACCAAATTGTGTGTTTAGTTTGAATTTTTTGTATGTACATGTTGAAAAAAATTGAGGGCTCACAAACAAGTTTTTGTTTCCTTTCACTAATATCACAATCATGTTTATAGATATGTATATATAAATATATATACATTCATATATATTTATATGAATATTCATCTATATATAAGTCAGTATGTTTATATGTAATATATAGATGTGTATACATATACATAAATATTCATATATATATATATATATATATATATATATATATATATATATATAGTGTGTGTGCGTGTGCATGTGTTAGTTATATATATGTATATATATATATAAGAATATAAATAAATACATATAACTGTACCTATACATAAATAGGAGTAGATATATGTATATATATACACCCATGTGTTCATAAACATAATTTCAATATATATAATTGATATTAATAAAAATAAGGAGCAACTTACAGTTCAACTGTAGGTTTTCAACCTGCACAGTGACAGTGCTTGATATCAGTCAATAGAGCTTCTTGTATAGTAAAAACAAACTTAACAAAAATAAATATGAATTGAGAATTTCACATCTAAGTGATCATAAGTTAATAATAATAATAATAATAATAATAATAAGTATTATTATTATTATTATTATTGCCCAATGACTACTTGGGTGTAAAAGCTGTCAGTAGCATCCTGGTTATTGTTTTTACTATACATACATACTGACATATATATATATATATATATATATATATGAGAGAGAGAGGGGAGTGTGTCTACAAAATATAGATATGAGAATGTATAAGGTAGTACCCAAAAGTTAAGGCCAGTTAAGCTACAAAATGGCTTTATTGAAGAACGAAAAAGTTTTCAGGAAATATAGTGAAATGGTTTTGCAAGAGACAAGAAATATCTGGTTGGATTCAAGAAACTGGAAATATGAAAAGATTGATTAATCTATTCCAATTTTACAAACTTTTGGATAATATCTTATACACACACACACATACATATATATATATCTGTGTGTATGTCTATATAATACATATTTGTATATAAATAGATATCTGAGCACACACACACTCACACACATACATATATATATATATATATATATATATATATATATATATATATATATGCACACTACACACCAGTGGCACATATTCTGAGTGTGAGAGCAAACTGTTTAATAAAAGATATATGTTTTTATAATAAACCATCTTATTCTTTTTTTTTTTAATGACAATTCAAGACTTATTGGAGCGCCATGTTTTCTATGAAAAATTATAGCTAAAAAACTTTTTTTTAACAGAAAACTTCCAAGTGCCACTGTTGTACATACATATATATTTATAAAATGTATTAATGCACAAAGAGTATATATATATATATATATATATATATATATATATATATGTATATATATAAGCATGTTAGCACACACACACACACACACATTACATATATATATATATAGCAAAGGTGCTAAAAAGAAATAATTCAATGCATTGATTATAACCATTCTTTTAGTGCTTTACCATAAATATAAAACATATTTTACTTGACTAAAACTGTACAATAAAATTCATACACTTAACAAATAAATAATAATAATTACTTAACAATCCCACACATATTTGCATACACAAATGTATACACATATGCAAAGTAAAACATGTATATACACCAATGTACATATTCTGCACAAATATATATACACATTCGTATACTGTTATACATGTATATACACAATTGTATATATACACTTTTACACATGCGCATTCACAAATATGCACTTTATATACACTGAACCACACAAATACACTCTTAGGGTGTATACATAAACATATGTATATACACACAAATGTACATACATATGCACAGTTAGATGTAACTCCAAAATGTACAAATATAAGCATATGTATACATGCGTGTTCAGCTCTATATCATAAATTATATATATATATATGAATATAGCCACAAGCATATATATATATATATATATATATATATATATATATTATATATATATATATATACTCAAAATTACATGGGGGTGTCCTCGTGGTGTAATGGTTAAAGAAATTGACTGCGGAATCGTAGTACGCGAGCTTGTACTCCAGTTGCGCTATTACGTTCACTTTCGGGCAAATACCCTTGGGAAAGGTATGAACCCCATTATCCTCCCAGCTATGGGTTAAATAGCACCACTGCTGTTCTTCTAGGAGAATGGCATTAAATAACCTAAAAAGAGTTGATATGCCATTAAACAAAAGAAACCAATCAAAATTACATAAGTATGGACATAGATTTGTGTTCATATATCTTAACATGGTTTTAAACACAAATATGAATAAACATGCTAATAAAAGTATACATTTCAATACATATAAATATCTACTGAAACAAACCTTTTTCATTAGGTAATGCCCTGACCACCTCTTTTTAAAATTCAGTGAACATATACAAGCCATAAGATAGATATCCTATGCAAAGATTTGTTACATATTCTAATAGTAATGGCTTTAAGTATAGAATTATAATTGTAAGTTTCATATGTATGTGTGTTTGTTTGTTTGGGTTTTATGGCATATCAACCTTTGTAGGTTTTTTAATGCCCAATCCATTTTTATACAAATAAACAGTTCTATTTCAAACAATTCTGTTTAGCATAAGTACACAGTTTAATTGTCAAAAACATTTCTATTTCAAGCTATTCAGTTTAGTCAAACAGTTCTAATTCAAACAGTTTAGTATAAGTATATATTTTGTTTACATACTGTTAAATATCAAAACAATTCTATTTCAAACAATTCAGTTTAGCATAAGTACACAATTTATATGTTAAAACAGTTTTATTTCAAGTAATTCAATTTAGCATAAGTACACAGTTTAGTTCTATTTGATACATAGATAGGACCCTATCAGGTGCTACCACTCTGGGCCAGAGTGGACCTGGGAGCGATGGCTATGAAAGGCTGCTCTGCATTCCCCAAAGCTCCAGTATTACTGGAACTTCACCATCAGATTGTTGAGTGTCATATCCAGGACACTCATTGCTGGAGGGGGAGTCTTACCCCTCTGCAGAGAAGCAGTCGGTGTATTCCACAGCCCCAGCCGACTGAACCAATGTATGTATGTGTATGTGTGTGTGTGTATATATATATATATATATATATATATATATACACACACACACACACACACATGTATAAAAACATGAATTGTATGGATATACCATTATATGTGTAAAATATATATATTACAGCTATGAAATGGATCAGAATCCTTGTGGCAAAGTGGCTAATGTGCAGGACTATCATATTGAAGTAAGCGAGTTCAAACTCCAGTCATGCTATTACATTCCCTTTCAGACTAATACCCTTGGGAAAGGCATGAACTCTTTATCCCCTCCAGCAATAGATTAAATGATATCACTGCTGTTCTTCTACAAGAATGGCTTTGGCATTAAAAAACCCATAAAAGTTGATATGCCATTAAGCAAAGACACTCAAACCAAACATCTATAAGTTAGACTCATTTTTACAATTAGCTAAATTTTTATCTGAAATTTTCACAATTTAGAAAAAAATTATATTTGTGATTATTAGTGATGCATTGGGTTAAGTGTATCAATATATATCTAATATATATATATCTATTGCAAATTTTTACATTCACAATTGAGCACAAGGTCCTAAAAGGGTTAAGTGTATTGATAAGAAAGGAGAGTATGTTTAAAAATAATTATTTGTGTAAAATAAAAACTTTTTTAGGGTTACAGACTCATTAATGTAAGTTAGCGACCATAGTCGAGGGTGACCCGAAGGTTCCCTTTTCGATAGCTACAACACCAAGGTGTAGGGGAGGGCGCTACTCCTTTCCCTGGATTGCTCCATTTTACCCTTGATCCGTACCTTATAATGCTGAGTGTTAAGCAAGGAGGCATCAAGTACCATTTTTTGAGTCTTTGGTATGACTCAACCTGGGATTGAACCCAGGTCTCCTGGACCATTGACAACCACTCTAACCGCTAGGCCAATGTCGCTTTCCATAAAAGTAACTATTTGTCATATGAAATTATATTGAGTTAAATATGTATTCATGGTATAGACACAAATTTATTTTCCTTCATAACTTCAGCTATAATCATGCTTATATATAAGTGCATTTTGCTTTAAAGAACAGATAAACCGTTACATCTACATGCACGATTGTATACCTCAGTTGATGTATGCATCTGATACACCCCAACATGTATTCACATATATTTATTACTGTACATATACTTTCCAATATATGTATATACATATGTGTATGCACTTCACACAAATATACATTGACAAACATAGATATTTTAGTTTCAAGTGTGTGTGTCGGAATTATCCAAACTTTTCTTCTGAGACACTTAAAATCATCATTGGGCATTTTCAGAGGTAATGTTGAGAAATTGTTTTTGAATTCAGAAAAGCTTTGATGCATACTCAGGAAGAAAATCTTGGACAATCTCTATACAAGCCTAAACCTAACTTGCGAAAAGACAGGAGGAAATCAGTCACAAAAAAAAAAGAAGTATTAAAACCTACCTTGTTTGTGGTCTTTAACAAAAATTGTTTACAATATTGCTGCCAAACTATAGCTTATTTAAACAAATATACATATGTATGCTTACATAAACAAATTTCACATTCATTAACATATAATCAATTCCATACATACACACACATATATATATGTATCTTTTTATGCTTTTTTTTTATTTTTTTTATTTTCATTTATTTTTTTACAACACTCTGGAACTGTTTTGATCTCCCAACTTGTTAAAAAGCCTTTCCAAATATAAAATAAAATTTTAAAAAATGGAAAAAAAAATTTAAAAATACCAACTGATTTCAACCAGCAAAATGGTCAACTGTATTGTAATGTCCCATTGGCACTCTTGAAGTACAGTGTAAACAAACCAAGCAAAAGTTTCATTTAAAAAACAAACAAAAAAATCAAAAGAAAAAAAAAGAAATTTCCTAATTAAAATATGAAAAAAAATACTGATAACAATAAAAAAAAAAATGACTTCTTGTCTTTAATGTATTTGTTTAATTTTTTTTTTTTTTTTTTTTTTTTTTGCAGGGCTCTTGGATATTTAAGCAAATTTTTTTTGTTTATTTTTAGTGGGAGGGATCGTGAAGGTATTTTAACCATGTTTTTTTTTTCTTTGAATTGTAATTGAGAGGTATTTGGGTTGAAGTTGTTTTGTATTTTTTTTTTTTTTGGTGAGTGGAAGGTTGTTTTTATTGATTGATTGATTTTAATGACATTTTCAATCCATCAAGGGTCATTTCATGCCTAGAGGTTAGGAAACTGCATTCATTGAATTTTTATTGTTACATTTTCTTTTGTGGCGTGACAACGCATCTGGGGTTATTTTATGCCTAGAAGTTAAGGAATCGCATTCATTGTATGTTTATAGTTACATTTTCTTTTATGGCATGACAACCCATCTGGGGTTATTTTATACCTAGAGGTTAGGGAATTGCATTCATTGTAGATGATTATCAGTTCTGTTTAAAAAAGAAAATGGTAGAGGGTTTTCTTATTGCTGGATGATACTGAAGATACCAGAAAAATATATAAATGATTAAGTTAACTTTTTTGTCCTTATATTTAATTAGATTTGGGCACCTCAGGTGGTGTAATGGTTAGCAAGTAAGCAAGCCAAACTAGCAAACCTTCACAAGTGAGTTCGAATCTCATTGGGTGCCCCTTTTCGTACGTCTTTGTACCAAATCTAAGGAGAAAGCTTAGTAAATTATTATATTTAATTAGTATTGATACTACACTTTGATCCAATATCTAACTACCTTCCCAAAAGGGTTAAATGTAACACACAACCAGTTCAACATGGATACACATGGTGATATATAAAAAATTTCCCAGTCCTTAGAAGAGCCTCTGTTTATTCTGACTGCCTGTATTTATGCAATGGTTTGGTTTGGTTTCTTTGTTTAATGGCATATCAACCTTTGTAGGTTATTTAATGCCAAAGCCATTCTCCTAGAAGAACAGTAGTTGTACTATTTAACCCATAGCTGGGAGGATAAAGGGGTTCATATCTTTCCCAACGGTTTTTGCGTGAAAGTGAACGTGATAGCACGACTGGAGTACGAACTCGCGTACTACGATTCCGCAGTCCATCACTTTAACCATTACACCACGAGGACACCCCCTTATGCAATGGGAGGTGCTGCCATGGAGTCAGAATCCCAAGGATCCAGCTCACCTCATTTTTGTGACATCTTGCTCCAAGGTGAGTGCCATGGTCTACCTGAAGGAGAGTCAGGGAGTGAAACCGTGCTTCTTGGCAGAAGCACAGTTTCACTCCCTGACTCATTAAATAAGTTTCCAGACTTTTTTTGTATGGGCACTTTTATTGATAGGTCACACATGAAACTCTAGCCCCCTTCAAAGTAATCTCCTCCGGCTGCAATGCACTTGTTGTACCGTTCCAACAACTTCTGGAAGGCCCAATGGAAGTCCTCTTGTGTGAGCATGTCAATCACCTTCGTCACAGCCTCTTTCATCTCCTCAATTGTCTCATAATGATAGCCTCTGGGAATAACCAAAAGTCACAGGGAGCAAGGTCTGGACTATAGGGACCGTGAGGAACGGTCTTGATGCCCATCTTGGTCAAATAGTCTGTGACAAGGATGGAGTTGAGGACTAGTGCATTGTCCTGGTGGAAATGCCACTGATCCGATTTGAAGAGTGCTGGCCTCTTCTGATGGAATCTCTTCCTGAACTCCTTTAAAACCACAACATAGTAACCCTAACTCCTTACTCCTGCCACACCTCTCATCATCCCTCACAGACTCCCTGCCTTCCTTGAATCTCTTATGCCACTCAAAAACTGATGCTTGATTCATGCAAGATGCTCTAAAAACAGTCTGAAGCATTCCATACGTTTCTGTGGTATTTTTTGCAAGTTTTAAACAGAATTTTATTGCATATTGTTCTTCTAAAGTGTCCTCATGTCCAGATTGCATTTTTGAAATTCACCAGCTGTGACAATCAGGCTTTAGTAGGGTGTATTCCAATTGCTGCTGTAGTTGTTCATAAAAATTGGTCAGTCATCTAATAAGATGTAGAGCCATAACATACTGAACTTTCAAGAGTCTACGACAACTTTAAATGCCTGTACAAAAAAATCTGGAAACTTATTGAATGCACCACATACTACACTCTCATTATAAGGGAAGTTACAAGTGGATGAACAAAGAAACAAACTGGAAATATCATGCTAATTGACATTCTTGGTTTAATATCCTCCGAGCATTAAATTCAAAATAAAATATTGACTTATAAGTAAAGCTGAAGATTCCATATTGATTTGTTTGGATATTTTTTTCCCTCTCTCGTGTCAGACAGACTTTAAACTAACATTTGGATCAATTCTATGAATAGCTACACCAGTGATTCCCAAGTTTATTTTACCTCAGAGTCCTTATACTTTTAAAATAGTCTTTGAGGTGAAGAGAGTTCACAGGCAAAGTTTAATGAAGGTTAGCCAAATAGCCGAGGAGTGTATAGGCAATTACACATGAATGCTGTGAGCAGTATTGAACAAGTCCTGGAGGCAACACCCCACAAAGCAGCAGTTGTATGGCTACTTACCACCCATCACGAAAACTATTCAAGTTAGACGAACCAAACATGCTGGAGAAGTAGGGACGAACTCATAAGTGATGTACTCCTCGAGAGCCCTTCACATAGACGAGCAAAGGCAAGACAACCAGCTAGAACCTACATACAACAGCTCTGTGCTGATACAAGATGTAGACTTGAAGACCTACCTGAAGCTATGGATGATAGAGAAGGGTGGCAGGAGAGGGTCAGGGATATATGTGCTGATGGTGTGACATCATGATGATGATGTATAGGCAAAAAGAAGGCAAATAAAATCAGACTGATATAATGTGCTTTTACCTTGGTAAAAACACATTACTTCTTTCGTGTTATTTAATTTTATCTGTTCATATCTACAGTTTCATCCATAAATAAGTACACCCCCAACCAATTTTTTTAAGAAAAAGTAAATTTCCTCCTAATCCAAAAATACCATAATTTTATTCAATCAAAACATATATTATTAGGTATTATTTATTACAAATCTCTTTGAACACTGAAATTCTGTTACCAAAAGCATGATTGAACCAAAATATGAATTTGTAAAAGTTAGTAAAGTTGGGAACTGTAGATGAGGGGGACCTGAAGGTTCCCTTTTCAATAGTTACTATACTGAGGTGTAGGAGAGACTGCTACTCAATTCCTTGAATTGCTCCACTTTACCCTTGATTCTTACCTTATAATGCTGTGTGTCAAGCAAGGTGGCATCAAGTACCATTTTTTGAGTCTTTGATATGACTCTACCTGGGATTGAACCCTGGTCTCCCAGACCATTGGCAAACATTCTAACCATTATACCCCTTATACATATTTATGTAATTTTACTCATTTTCAACAAAAGGAAAGACATATAGTGAGTGTATGTGTGTGTAAACAAGAAAAAACTATATTCATAGGATATATATATATATACATATATGTGTGTGTCTGTGTGTCTGTAGTCCTATTTAGGGATCACTATCAGCTGCTGATAGTGTATCAGCCTATTACTCTAATGGGTAGAGTGTTCACCAATGGCCTGAAAGACCAAGGTTCAATCCCTGGTCGAGTCATACCAAAGACTCAAAAAATAGTACTTGATGCTTCTTTGCTTAACACTCAGGATTATAAGGTACAGATCAAGAGTAAAGTGGAGGAATCAAGGGAAAGGAGTAATGCCATCCCAATATCTCAGTGTAATAGCAATTGAAAAGGGAGCCTTCATGTCACCCTTAACTATAGTCAGCCAAATTTACTCATCAGCTGCTTTAGATTTCTCCTTATTCTCATCTATGATCTGCATCTTGAAGGCCTCTTAGAACTTACATATTTAATGTAACTAAGTTGTTGACAAATTCTGCTTCAGATTTCTCCTTATTCTCATCTATGATCTGCATCTTGAAGGCCTCTTAGAACTTACATATTTAATGTAACTAAGTTGTTGACAAATTCTGCTTCAGATTTCTCCTTATTCTCATCTATGATCTGCATCTTGAAGGCCTCTTAGAACTTACATATTTAATGTAACTAAGTTGTTGAAAAATTCTGCTTTAGATTTCTCCTTATTCTCATCTATGATCTGCATCTTGAAGGCCTCTTAGAACTTACATATTTACTGTAACTAAGGTGTTGACAAATTCTGCTTCAGATTTCTCCTTATTCTCATCTATGATCTGCATCTTGAAGGCCTCTTAGAACTTACATATTTAATGTAACTAAGTTGTTGACAAATTCTGCTTCAGATTTCTCCTTATTCTCATCTATGATCTGCATCTTGAAGGCCTCTTAGAACTTACATATTTAATGTAACTAAGTTGTTGACAAATTCTGCTTTAGATTTCTCCTTATTCTCATCTATGATCTGCATCTTGAAGGCCTCTTAGAACTTACATATTTAATGTAACTAAGTTGTTGACAAATTCTGCTTCAGATTTCTCCTTATTCTCATCTATGATCTGCATCTTGAAGGCCTCTTAGAACTTACATATTTAATGTAACTAAGTTGTTGAAAAATTCTGCTTTAGATTTCTCCTTATTCTCATCTATGATCTGCATCTTGAAGGCCTCTTAGAACTTACATATTTACTGTAACTAAGGTGTTGACAAATTCTGCTTCAGATTTCTCCTTATTCTCATCTATGATCTGCATCTTGAAGGCCTCTTAGAACTTACATATTTAATGTAACTAAGTTGTTGACAAATTCTGCTTCAGATTTCTCCTTATTCTCATCTATGATCTGCATCTTGAAGGCCTCTTAGAACTTACATATTTAATGTAACTAAGTTGTTGACAAATTCTGCTTTAGATTTCTCCTTATTCTCATCTATGATCTGCATCTTGAAGGCCTCTTAGAACTTACATATTTAATGTAACTAAGTTGTTGACAAATTCTGCTTCAGATTTCTCCTTATTCTCATCTATGATCTGCATCTTGAAGGCCTCTTAGAACTTACATATTTAATGTAACTAAGTTGTTGACAAATTCTGCTTCAGATTTCTCCTTATTCTCATCTATGATCTGCATCTTGAAGGCCTCTTAGAACTTACATATTTAATGTAACTAAGTTGTTGAAAAATTCTGCTTTAGATTTCTCCTTATTCTCATCTATGATCTGCATCTTGAAGGCCTCTTAGAACTTACATATTTACTGTAACTAAGGTGTTGACAAATTCTGCTTCAGATTTCTCCTTATTCTCATCTATGATCTGCATCTTGAAGGCCTCTTAGAACTTACATATTTAATGTAACTAAGTTGTTGACAAATTCTGCTTCAGATTTCTCCTTATTCTCATCTATGATCTGCATCTTGAAGGCCTCTTAGAACTTACATATTTAATGTAACTAAGTTGTTGACAAATTCTGCTTTAGATTTCTCCTTATTCTCATCTATGATCTGCATCTTGAAGGCCTCTTAGAACTTACATATTTAATGTAACTAAGTTGTTGACAAATTCTGCTTCAGATTTCTCCTTATTCTCATCTATGATCTGCATCTTGAAGGCCTCTTAGAACTTACATATTTAATGTAACTAAGTTGTTGACAAATTCTGCTTTAGATTTCTCCTTATTCTCATCTATGATCTGCATCTTGAAGGCCTCTTAGAACTTACATATTTAATGTAACTAAGTTGTTGACAAATTCTGCTTCAGATTTCTCCTTATTCTCATCTATGATCTGCATCTTGAAGGCCTCTTAGAACTTACATATTTAATGTAACTAAGTTGTTGACAAATTCTGCTTCAGATTTCTCCTTATTCTCATCTATGATCTGCATCTTGAAGGCCTCTTAGAACTTACATATTTAATGTAACTAAGTTGTTGAAAAATTCTGCTTTAGATTTCTCCTTATTCTCATCTATGATCTGCATCTTGAAGGCCTCTTAGAACTTACATATTTACTGTAACTAAGGTGTTGACAAATTCTGCTTCAGATTTCTCCTTATTCTCATCTATGATCTGCATCTTGAAGGCCTCTTAGAACTTACATATTTAATGTAACTAAGTTGTTGACAAATTCTGCTTCAGATTTCTCCTTATTCTCATCTATGATCTGCATCTTGAAGGCCTCTTAGAACTTACATATTTAATGTAACTAAGTTGTTGACAAATTCTGCTTTAGATTTCTCCTTATTCTCATCTATGATCTGCATCTTGAAGGCCTCTTAGAACTTACATATTTAATGTAACTAAGTTGTTGACAAATTCTGCTTCAGATTTCTCCTTATTCTCATCTATGATCTGCATCTTGAAGGCCTCTTAGAACTTACATATTTAATGTAACTAAGTTGTTGACAAATTCTGCTTCAGATTTCTCCTTATTCTCATCTATGATCTGCATCTTGAAGGCCTCTTAGAACTTACATATTTAATGTAACTAAGTTGTTGACAAATTCTGCTTCAGATTTCTCCTTATTCTCATCTATGATCTGCATCTTGAAGGCCTCTTAGAACTTACATATTTAATGTAACTAAGTTGTTGACAAATTCTGCTTCAGATTTCTCCTTATTCTCATCTATGATCTGCATCTTGAAGGCCTCTTAGAACTTACATATTTAATGTAACTAAGTTGTTGACAAATTCTGCTTCAGATTTCTCCTTATTCTCATCTATGATCTGCATCTTGAAGGCCTCTTAGAACTTACATATTTAATGTAACTAAGTTGTTGACAAATTCTGCTTCAGATTTCTCCTTATTCTCATCTATGATCTGCATCTTGAAGGCCTCTTAGAACTTACATATTTAATGTAACTAAGTTGTTGACAAATTCTGCTTTAGATTTCTCCTTATTCTCATCTATGATCTGCATCTTGAAGGCCTCTTAGAACTTACATATTTAATGTAACTAAGTTGTTGACAAATTCTGCTTCAGATTTCTCCTTATTCTCATCTATGATCTGCATCTTGAAGGCCTCTTAGAACTTACATATTTAATGTAACTAAGTTGTTGAAAAATTCTGCTTTAGATTTCTCCTTATTCTCATCTATGATCTACATCTTGAAGGCCTCTTAGAACTTACATATTTAATGTAACTAAGTTGTTGACAAATTCTGCTTCAGATTTCTCCTTATTCTCATCTATGATCTGCATCTTGAAGGCCTCTTAGAACTTACATATTTAATGTAACTAAGTTGTTGACAAATTCTGCTTTAGATTTCTCCTTATTCTCATCTATGATCTGCATCTTGAAGGCCTCTCGGAACTTACATATTTAATGTAACTAAGTTGTTGAAAAATTCTGCTTTAGGTTTCTCCTTATTCTCATCTATGATCTGCATCTTGAAGGCCTCTTAGAACTTACATATTTAATGTAACTAAGTTGTTGAAAAATTCTGCTTCAGATTTCTCCTTATTCTCATCTATGATGATGCAATGTTTTACTAAAAAGAAAAAATGGACAAGATGAGCTGCTGACATATTTAAGATTACTAAAACATTTTCTCGATAATCAAATCCTTTAATCTAATTCTTGCTGATTTTTTTTTCCCGTCTCCAGCACACATTCATTCTTTTCAGATGTGCTTCTTGAAGGCCTCTTAGAACTTACATATTTAATGTAACTATGTTGTTAACAAATTCCACAAGTTTACTTAATGATGTATCATCACATACAAAGTAACCCTATTGCAAGTGTTCACATTTCTTAAGTATGTTTTAATTGCTTATTTTAAGATTAGAAAAAATGTGTATCCTCTAATTCTAAGCAGAGTGCTCAGATACTTCACTGATCCTATTTACAAAGAAAATGAAAAGTCACAATTGATGTTCTTGGTTAAATATCGTCCAAGCATTTAAATAGCATGACTTCAAAATGAAATAGCTCTCAACAAGACTTGTTGCGTATCAAAACTCCGTATGGTTTAAGCAAATTTTTCTTACAAGTATCATTTCTGGTGATTGTGGAATCAACAACCAAAGATCATACATTTTTGGCAAGGCATATTGAGATGGGTCATTTGGTTGGGTTTTATGGCATATCTCTTATGGATGCCTACACATGGACATGCCAGTATTGGTTATTTAATGCCAAATCCTGTTTATACATATCAATATATATCATTTGTAAGCAAATAACTTATCAGTAACATTTTCAAATAAGCCAGATCTAATTTGTTTGCACACAGCTAAATGGTTTCAAGTATTGTTCTCTAACACTAATAATTCTGTTCAACACCATTCATTTGCACATAGTTAAACAGTTTTAAGTATTTCTATGTAGCACTAACAATTCAATTTAACATCAGTCATTTGTTTGCACACAATTAAATGGTTAAATAGCTCTATTTGATCTATGAATCAAATATCTGGTCCTACCACTCCAGGTCCGAGTGGACCTGGGAGTAATGGCAATGAAGGGTTATTCAACATTCTACAAAGCTCCAGGACTGGAGCCTCATCATCAGATGCAGTTTAGTGTCATATCCAGGACACTTGTAGGGGTGGGGGTACTACCCCTCAACAGAGATAGTTGGCCTATTCTACAGCCCCAGCCAACAAGGCTCAAAGGCATATTGAACTAATATTTCTAAAATCACACTCCTAAAAGAAAGTTAACTCAAATTATCGCAAATAAAATCCAAAGATATAAATTTCAAATGTCTAACTCCTCAAGTATTGCATATTTAGGCAGCAGTCTTTTATCAATACAAGTTTGGGTAAAAATGGCAAAAATGATATCCAAATTAAAAAATATTATCTTTTATCATGTGTAATGACTATAATCTATTAGGTAATGATATATAATTGAAGAATTCATGTTTTATTCTATCATAAAGATTAGATTTCCATATGGTTGATAACCTGTTGAAAGCAGTTCATGCCTTTCCTAAGCATATGTTGACATCACTTTCAGTAGGTGAAATATTGCTACCAAGGTATGTGAAATAGTTTACTGATTTCAGAGGCTTGTCATTTAATGAGATGGCATCATCTTGTTAAAAAGACATGAACTCGGTTTTGTATGAGATCATGTAGAGACCAATGCCTCTTGCTGCCTGTTTGCTAAAATTATGGTGTGTACTGTTGTATACTCATAGGCAGATGCATGCAGAAACATAACGATGCAATGAAGACGAGCGGACACAGTTCATTAGAAAAATATACCTCTCACTTTATTTGAAAGGGTTCGAAAGGGTTACTAAAGGTTTTACTGTGTGAGAGGTGAGTTGGAGACTGAACAGAACTGCGACATATTGACCCCCCACTCTTATGATCATAACAGCATTTCTTACCCGTTCTCCTGGGCAGCTCAACTGGGGGCCTGGGACATGGTCCTCATTCCAGCATCTCCTCTCCAACTCCAACTGCTCAATCAGGGGTCCTGAGGGCACCCTCTGCTGGGTGCTGGTTCTCTCTACAGCATCTTATCTCCAACTGACTGACTTCCTGTCTTCACCCGGGTTATATAATTGTTTAATGCCCACTCTTCTTCCTGCGAGCATCACAATTTCGCACTCAATTCAACCCGTCCATGATCAAGGTTATATCCTGATAATCCTCGACCGGATGCACCTATTATTTACACTGATGCAGTTCCTATTTTGACAGCTTGGCCGGGTCGGAGGTCAATATGCAACATGTACTACACAGGTGCAGAGTGGCCCACCACAGACTTTAAAAAATATTTCCTGAATAAATTTAAACTTCTGCACCTGCAGATACCAATTTTATTTGTTATCTATATAAATTAGTTACCGATTAGATTAATTTTATTCCCAAATGCATTTAAAACACTCTTTGAGATTAAGGAAGTTCAAAGGAAAGGTTTAATCAAGGCCAAGAAGTAACTAGTAAACAAAAGAAAAGTATATATATATTTATAGGAAATGATGCAATTTCCTTGTCAAAAGAATTTTCTGGAAAAAACGGATCAAAGTTGGCGCAAAGATCTCCAACAAATGCCAATGCAGATGTTAAAAAAATAAACTATTGAAAATGGTTTTTAGGACCAATAGGAAGTCTCTAAAATATGCACCCAAAGAATTTTCGAAAGTTAACGCGTGCGCGCGGGATCCACCTTGATGCTATAAAAACACACAATTTTCCAGTTACTCACACCAACCCAGAGTGTTACGTATTAACTGTTTTCTTAGCGGTGCCTTGTTCGTTTTATCTTCAAACAACGGTGTCACATTACAATTTCAAGTTGGATAAAAGTCTTATCCCTGCTGCAGCCAGAACTAGCCTTTACGGTAGTGACTTGATACACGAATCGTTGTATACACTTCTACATTTCAGCTCCCAACAAAGAAATAAATTTCTTTATTTTTTGTAGCACTATAGTTAATATTGTTTTTTCATTCATTAACATTAGTATCCTACATATATATATATATAAACCAGACTGAAATAATGGATTTTTACCTTGGTAGAAGTTCCACAGGAATGGCAGCATCATGAAATTCTGGTTCTGGAGAACAAAAAAGTAAATGCTTACATCGATCTGTCATTTAAAATATACATAATTTCTGCTCACGGGTCAAAGTCTTACTCCCAAGCACTTTTGCCTCGGATCAGTGTGTAGTATTTGTACCCGTGGAGGTACCAGTTACTTCAAAAATTATCAAATGAAATATAGAGATGAAAATAGTTATTTCAAAAAGACTAAAATTTAAACCTTCCTTAAAGATAATAACAAAACAAGAAACACCAAATGTACAAATTACTTTTTTGATTTTATCTATTTATGTATTTATTTTGGGTAATATGTTTAATTAGATTTCCTTTGGCGCAGATACAACCCTAATCCTAAGTATAAGGACTTGGGTGTAACTCTTTTATTCTATTGGATACACATTTTTTCTAATCTTAAAATAAGCAATTAAAACATACTTAAGAACATTCTAGAAATTTAGGATCAAAACTGTATTAGCATTTAAGTTACATTTTTATATTTTTCAACCAATCAGCTTTGTATTTTACTATTTTATTTTAGAGCCTAAATATTTTCTGTTAGTTCACTTCTGATCATATTTTTCTAGAATGTTCTATTCTATGTTTTTAGCTGATTGGTTGAAAAATATAAAAATGTAACTTAAATGCTAATGCGGTTTTGATCCTAAATTTCTAGAATGTTCTTAAGTATGTTTTAATTGCTTATTTTAAGATTAGAAAAAATGTGTATCCTATACATTAAAGTTTCATGCTTTCTTGTGCTAAACAATGTAAAACAATTCATGACGATTTATTATATTATATTTTATTGTCTGAGCAAACTTATTAGAGCAAATACAAGAATTGCATGAAATACAAGAAAGAACTTGTATAAAAGAAATGTCTTTGAGGTTTTTAGGTTGGTTGGGTTTTATGGCATATCAACCTTATTTATTTAGGTTATTTAAAACCAAATCCATTTTTATGAAAATAGCTTTATTTCAAACAATTCAGTTTAGCATGAGTACACAATTTAATGTCAAAACAGTTCTAATTCAGCTAATTCAGTTTAGTATAAGTATAGATTTTCTTTACACACAGTTAAACGTCAAAACGGTTCTATATTAAACAATTCAATTTAGTGTAAGTACAGTTTCAATGTCAAAAACAGTTCCATTTCAGACAATTCAGTTTAGCATAAGCACGCTGTTTAATGTAAGTACAGTTTAATTGTCAAAAACATTTCTATTTCAAGCTATTCATTTTAGTCAAACGGTTCTAATTCAAACAATTCAGTTTATCATAAGTATGCAGTTAGTTTTATTTAACCCATAGATAGAGCCCTATCAGGTGCTACCATTCCGGACTAGAGTGGACCTGGGAGCAATGGCATTGAAGGGGTGTTCCACATTTCCCAAAGCTCCAGCATCACCAGAAACTCACCATCAGATTGTTTAGTGTCATATCTAGGACACTCATTGGGGGGATCTTACTCCCTCTGTAGAGAAGCAGTCGGTGTATTGCCGACAGGGCAAGAGGATTTTAGTTATGGGTTATAAGGGGGTTTTAGTTGTGTGTTGGGAAACTAAAATGTTGGTAACTGATTTTTTTTTTCTTATTCCTATTAACTTATCTTCTTTTTGTTTGTTGAAGCTGCAAAGGAAGAAATGACGGAGACAGGGACACTTTTAAACTCAATCTTTATTTTTAATCGTGCTTCTCGATCAAAGCGTTCGAGGAATCTCAGGAATCATTTGGCAAATTGTGAATAGTTGGTACCAAGTATAAGAAGTTCAAGGGTCCACCATGTGTGTTTTGTAGGACCGATAAATGTGTCGATCCCACAAACTTTTGTATATATAAGTGTTGATTAACACAGGACTAGACAAATCACAAGGACAAGTGGGTAAGTTTAAATGTCAGGTCTTTATTGAGCGAATCATACACGAAAAGTGTACATGGTTGTAGAATCACTGTTGCTGTATAATATCTGTGTAGTTTCAGCTGCGCTGAAAGCCGATACCGTAGAAAGGCGGAGATTCAACTGTCTATAAATTCTTGACGACAGCATGTCTAGAAGATCAGGATGGTCTCGGGGATGGTCTCTGTGCTTGGTGCAGATAGTAGATGTAGCTGTATGGTCAGGTCGTAGACTTGGCTGGAGACGGTCGAAGATGTGGAAGCATCGGTTGCTGGGGCTGGATGATCACTGTCCCTGTTTATTCAGTCCTTGGTTAACTGGGGGATATGTTGACATGGTCTCAGAGTGTTGATGACAGTCCGAGCAGATTTATTGCTTGCGGACAAGGTTGCTGTTGGATGATCTGGTCTACTGCAACAGAAAATGCAGGTGCTGGTTCACTGTTACTGGAACTATTGCTGCTTGATGATGCAGGTGTCTGCTGCTGGGTGATGCAGATGTATGCTGCTGGGTGATACCAGAATAGGTGCTGCTGGTTTACTGCAAGTGTTGCCAGCTGTTGCATCATCATCATATGGTATCTGCATAGGAGTATAGTGAGGAGACTAGAGGTGATCCTCAGAAAACTTTCTGAAATAGTTCATAAATGGGCTGGCTTATGACTTTCTGAAGTTAGCTCTGAAAAGAGCTATTTGGGGAGAGTTTTGGTGATTGGTTGGAAAGTGGCATCAGCTGTGCTGAGTCTGCGGCATTGGTTGGATCCCACATTGGCTGCTGGATCGGTGGTAGAGGCACAGATCCCATTTTGGCGACTGGCCGCTGGGAAAGGCACTGATACCTCTCCTCCGGGTAAGTGTGCCCTCTTCAAGCTGTTTTGGCCACTGACTGCTGTGTTTATATAGAAGTAACAGGCTGTTTATTTTATGGTCTGAGGGAAGGGAATTCTATGTTATCACGTACAGGGAGATCCTCTTTTAAATATAATTAATAATGGGATATCTCATTGTACTTCAAAGAAGACCTTTTAAATATGATTTATTTTATCCTGTTGGAAAGAACTGTCTCTGAAATGGCCAGCAGAAACATAAGGGGTTATGTTTTTTTAGCTGACATCATGCATAACTTTCACTGAAGATTTTAGGTTAGAGTTACTTGGGTGGCTACAATATGTGACTGTGTCCAGCCAGTATATTCATTTGATGCTGCTATGAGAAGCAGACATCACACACTACTGGTCCAAAAGGCTCACAGACACATGTACTCCAATGGGACCCGCGAGAAAGAGGAATGTCTGTTCAGTTGAGATGTGTCAAGGAAATTGAGAAAGAGTTTCTCTTAGGTGTCAGGAAGCTCCTCTTTTTAGGCATGCATGGATTGCACTTCATGTCAGAGGCCCCCTGGGCAATTGTTGTTTTTGTATTTGTGGAGATTAATAAATAAAAATAGAAATAGAATAGAATAGGATAAATTCAAAAGGTAGCAGTTCCCAGAAGCCCCTGACAGAAAGTAGGAATGTTTCATACCTAAAGAAAGAGCCTACCAGCCCTAAAGAGAAACCCACTCTCATTCAGCATTGACCACTTGGACTGGAAAGTACTACTTCTCTCTTGATGGTGGAAAAAACCATGTGTCTGCTTGGAAGCATGCTGAATCACTCTCCTACCAGAAGATTCTGCTCCTGGGGATAATTGATAACAATGGGAGTAGGACAGTTTGTTTCATTGTTGCTAATACAAAAGAGAAAATTCTGCACCTGGGGATAATTGATAACAATGGGAGTAGGACAGTTTGTTTCATTGTTGCTAATACAAAAGAGAAAATTCTGCACCTGGGATAATTGATAACAATGGGAGTAGGACAGTTTGTTTCATTGTTTGGTTTGTATTTCTCTGTTTTAATGGCATATTAACCCTTATGGATTATTTAATGCCAAAGCTATTCTTGCAGAAGAACAGCAGTGATACTATTTAACCCATTTAGCTGGGGAGATAAAGGTGTTCATGTCTTTCCCAGGCATATTAATCTAAAAGTGAACATAATAACATGATTGGAGTTTGAACTCCTTTAATGTTAGCCATTGCACTATGGAGACTTCACCTGATGTTGATTGATGTTAATGATAGTATGGCAGTTTGTTTTATTACTTATTCAAAAGAAAAATTTCAGCCCCTGGGAGACTAATGACAATAGGGCTGTGACTTCAGTGAGTCACTCTTGCTTCTCTTTCAGAAATAAAACTTTTACAACTGAAAATAGAAAAAAAAAATCAATTCTCTCAACCAAAATACACTCAAACATTCCTATGTATACTGAATCATTAACGTCTATTTTTCACCACTGTTGTCTACATTGAGTTAAATATAGGTACTTACCTCTCCTGCATTATACATGAGCCATTTATTTAGTTAAAAATATGTGTGCGTGTGTCTAGACTAGATTCATCCAGAAAAATTGTGGTCTGTCCAAGAACCAAACCAATACATTTATTATGCTTGTTGATGGTGGGGGTGGGGGTGGAAATGAATTACATATGTCAAATTTTTTTCCATCATCATCATCATCATCATCACCTCCAATTACAACTTCTGCTGTTGCTACTATTTCTACTACAACTTTTACTACTGGAGAAATGTTAGGATGTGCACATAGTGCAATGATTATTATCATAAGAAGTGGAATTAGAAATTCCAGTTTAAATCCTGGATGAGGCTGTTTGCATTTCACTTGAAGCAAATTGCCTTTGGAAAGGCATGAGTCCATCTGTCTCTTCCAGTTAGGGATAAATAGTAGGACAGACTGGGTTCTTTAACCTCAGTCAGGCAACCAGTCTAGGAGAAATAAAACACTGAATTAAAAACTATAAGATGTGGAGCTAGTAACTCCACCCATAAAAACTTACTCTCTATGAATCCTTCTCTTCTCCCTTCAGTTATGGGTAAATAGTAGAACAGACTGGGTTCTGTAGCCTTAGTAAGGCAACCAGGCTGGGAAAAAGAAAACTGAATTAAAACCTACAATCATCATAGGAAACGGAATTGTCTGATTTTTCATTTGAACTGAGCCTTTTACTATTCACTGTAAGCCCATTTCATGAAACTGTTTTCCACCTTAAACATATATTTCATTTACATGGCAATTCAACTGGAAAATTGATAAGAATTAGACGACATATTTTTGGCTCACAAGCAACTTTTAAATGAGCTGGTCAAAATGATCTTGTATAAAAAAAAAATTATATATATTAGGTTGTTTGGAAAATACTGATTTTAATATAAACTGTTTAAATTTTGTTTTAACTCATTATTTTAATAGTAAAAAAAAAGGAAAGTTGGTGACCTTAGTTGAGGGGGACCCAAAGGCTCTCTTTTCAATAGCTACTACACCAAGGTGTAGGGGAGGGTGCTACTCCATTCCCTGGATTGCTCCACTTTACCCTTGATCCATACCTTATAATGTTGAGTGTTAAGCAAGGCTACACCAAGTACCATTTTTTGAGTCTTTGGTATGACTTGACCTGGGATTGAACCCTAGTCTCCCAAACCATTGGCCCAAAATTACCTGTTCCTAATAATTAAAGCATACCAGCTACTGGCCTAATGGATAGAGTGTTCGCCAATGGTATTTCCCATACATTCCAAATCTGAAAACAAACTTTTATTATTGCGTTTTACATTCCTAGATATTAACTTATAAACAAATGCCTATTCTAGTTTTAAATCCTAGATTACAAATGAAATTCTGCAATTCGGTTTTGAATTCAAAGTTTAATTAAAATAAAAGAATTAACTACTAAAATAATTAATTGAAATCCTTAATTATTTTACGCTCCTGACCAGAGTGGACCTGGGAACAATGGCAATGAAGGAGTACTCCACATTTCCTAAAGCTTCAAGATTGGAGCCTCATCATCACATGGTTTGATATCATAACCAGGACACTTGTTGTGGGGGCTTACCCCTTTGCAGAAATGTAGTCAGTGTACTCTGCAGCCTCAGCTGTCTGGGCTGGCTGTTTCTGTGGAACTCAAATTATCCATTTCTTGATTAAATATTTACACATGACAAAAAAAATGCATCCTCAATGTCAATTGTAAATGACCGGCTAAATAGCTTAATCATGATGAAGCATCCAAACACTTTCAAAACTGAAATTGCATGAACAGAAGATTATGGTGACTGCCTGGTAGTCTACCATTTGTGTTATCCATTACAGCTTCCTTGAATCACATAAGAGCATTACTGCAGAAATTTACTGCCATTAATTGGATGAAATGCCTGTTCAGTTAAGCAAAATTCTACCTGCACTGGTTTATAGACATGGTACAATTTTGCTTCATGACAATGTGCAGCAACATGTTGCTAGGGTGACAATACTTGGCCACATGTTGCCAGGATGATTCAGCAGAAACTCACTGACTTGGGATATAAAACTTTGCCACATCCAACATTTTCTCCAGATCTCTCACCTACCGACTAACATTTTTTCAACCATCTGGATGCTCATTTCACCAATAAACATTCTGTTCTAAAGTAGAAACTGTAAATAAAGATTTCTTGGCATCAAAGTCTTTAAGGCTTCATCATACAAGTATATATAACTTTGTTAATCAGTGGCAGAAATCCATAGATGTTCAGGGATCATATTTTGACTGTTTAAATTCTTAAATTCAGGAATAATATTCTACAATTAGAAATTATTTTCCAAGTATCCTATTCATATATGTATAAAGTATAATTTATATATACAATATATGTTTGTATACCTTGCATCTCTGCATGAACTCATATGGCACACTACAGTACATTAATAGTTTGCTTTCTACATGGGTTATTTAATGCCAAAGCTTTCTTATAGAAGAACAGTAATAATACAATTTAATCCATAGCTGAGGGAATAAGAGGGTTCATATCTTTCCCTAGAATATTTGTCTGAATGTAAACGCAATAGCAAAACTGGAGTTTGAACTTGCTTACTTCAATTTAAATGTGATAAAATGTAACGATATCAAGATAGAGTAAAGATAGGTTTATTAACTTTTGGTTTACAATGAGAAAAATTGGGAAAGAAAAAAGAAGTTTGGTTAAACAAATTAAATTTTTTAAACCATTTTTAAACTGCATAATGCAAATTGATGTTTTCCTTGTGTTCATTTCTTTTTGGCTTCATTATCCAAAATTCTTATACAAAATAAATTTAAAAAAAAATTTTTCAATTTAAAAGAGTTAGTTGATATTAAAATCAATAAAAATCAATTTATAAAGGTTTTCGGTAAGAAAATATATTATTAGGTTATTTGTATTATTAGGTTATTTGTAATTATTAGGTTTTGCAATGAAACATTTTTTTTTTTACTTATTCAACATCATTGATAATTTTCGATTCTCACTGAGGTAATTCTTTATGATTATACGCACTGTCCCTTAATGTCAGAGAAGTGAAGATCCAGATCAGATGCAATAAAAACCAACTAAAATTATGAAGATGAAGGATAATACAAATCAAAAATTATTAATGATATTGATTGGCAGAGCTTCATCAAAAAATTAAAAATATATATAAGAAAATATCCAAAGCCTTTTTCATTTTATTTCATTAAATGTTATTATTTTTATATCAGTTTTTAATTTCTGATTATTATTATTATTACTTTATATATATATATGTATATATTTTTTTTTTTACTCCTTGTAAATTTTTTACACCAGATTTAACTGGTGGTCTTTTACTGAGGTCTAAATGACATCAAGTCATCTCAGGTTTCCAGAACTTTCTCTTCTAAGGATTGAAGTCAATCTTAACAGAGCTGTGATTTGGATTGTTTTGATTCTTTCTCTGACTTCCAGTTCAGCCAATCTTTTTTCCAAGTCTTTGGGGGCCATTCTAAAGGCACTAACTACAAACGGTATCACCATCACCTTACTGGTATTATTATCATTATTATTATTTTTATCATAATTTGTTCAGTCTGAATTATTCAGAAATCCATTATCTTTGATAAGTTTGGAATAAAAGTGAAAAGACTTTTTTGGTGTTCGATGTCTTTCTTCTGTTTGGAAATCTACGCTGACCAGTCCAAATCTACAGGTGTACCCAAAGACCCATTCAAAGTTATCCAGCAAAGACCAGGCAGTGAATCCAGCTACTTTACAGCCATCGATTTTCACAGCTGCAAAATCAACAAAGAAAGCCATTGATAAAAACTAAACATTAAAAAGTATCGCCAAATAAAAGAAAAGGCATTATATTATTAAAAATTTCATATAAAATGTTGTTAATGTGACACAATAAGCTCTGAAAGTGCACTTAGCATAACAAATCTCGTCATAGGAAATGGAATTGGCAACAGGAGTTCAAATCCTGGACAAGGCAGTTTGCCTTTCATTTCATGCTATTGCTCATGGGAAAGGCATGAATTCATTTGGTCTCCCCCAGCTATGGGTAAATGGGTATACCAAGTGTTTCTTTTAGCTTCAGTTTGGCAAGTAGTCTAGAAGAAGGAAAAAAAAATTCAGTTTAGCATAAGTACACTGTTTAGTTTTATTTGACCAATAGATTGGACCCAATAAAGTGCTACCACTCCAGGCCAGAGTGGACCTGGGAGTGATGGCAAGGGGTACTCTGCATTCCCCAAAGCCCCAGCATTACTGGAGCCTCACCATCAGTGTCATATCCAGGACACTTGTTGCGAGACTTTTACCCCTCTGCAGAAATGCATTCAGTGTATTCTGCAGCCCCAGCTGATTGGGCCATGTATGTATATGCATGTGGGTGCAATCATCTCTGTATAGCGATGTGGACATCAGTATAACATATGTATGTATGTATGTATGTGGATATGAGTGTATAGTAGTATCAAAAGGATAGTTAAACAAGTTAGGCAGGTTTTAATAGATAATGAGGATGAAAGGGTTAGTTATTCAATGTTCATAATAAAGAAAAGTCTTTAATACTAATACAGTCAGGTCATTTTTTTTGTAAAACGATTTGTCTTTGACCTCAAAATAGCCTGGAAGACCTTCAGGGATAGAGACGGGTGGCGAGAGAGGGTCAGGGAGATCTGTGCTAGCAGTGCGACATGATGATGATGATGATGATGACTTACCTTTCAACAATTCATTAAGATGAGACTTGAAGAACTGCACACGTTCAGGATCATCAACTGTCCCACTCGGTTCACAGCACCCAGTCTCAGTTAAAAATACTGACACTGAATTATATTCTTCTTTCAACCAATTTAAGATGCCCCTCATTCCTTCTGGAACAATGTGTAAAACAAATTGAGGCATTCTAAAAAGAAAAAAAAAAAAATTAAAAACTTAGATTATTATTTCTATTATTAGTATTGTGATTTTTTTCCCGTTATTATTCTTATTTTACTCATAATAGTAACTGTTAGTTTTCTAAGTGACAGCAAGTCTTCTCACCTCTCCAGGAATCTAAGAATTCAAGCTGGTCTTAGCAGTGCTGTGGTGTAGACAATCTTGATTCTTCCTCTGATCTCACCCAATGATTTCATCATTTTACTCTTTTGGGAGTTTTTCACGCCAGTGTTAGCTGATGATTTTCCACTGTAGTCTGAATGACAGCTAGTCTCCAGGACTCTTCTCAGTATTTTGGCCAATCTTAATAATGCTGTAGTCTGGATGGTCACCACTTGCTCTCTTATTTCCATGTCTTCCAGTCCCTTTATAACGCGTTTGGGGATTGTTCCAAGTGCACCAATTATAACTGATATCACCGTCACCTTCATGTTCCATAGTTTTTTTAGTTCTTTATTAAAGAAATTGCTCAGCTATGCACAAATCTGGACAATAATCTAAATGCCTTGAAATATCACTTTATTATATATGTTGCTCACCTGTGATATCATCATTCATATCTTAAATTTTAAAATTAAAAAAATTTAGTCTCAATACTTTTTTGTTGAGATCTCATATTTTTAGATAGGATCAATTTGGTTCCACAAAGTATTATATAATTACAGAAAATAACTGAGATGATTTCAAGAATCTTCTCTCATTCCCTCTTGTGCATAAATCAACCTAATATTAACTGCAGGCACTAGGTAATGCCATAAGTTGTTGGCAACCTTAGTCGAGGAGGACCCAAAGTCTCCCTTTTCAATAGCTACTCTACTAAGGTGTAGGGGAGGGCACAACTCAATTCCCTGGATTGTTCCACTTTACCCTTGATCCTTATCTTATAATGCTGAGTGTTAAGCAAGGAGGCATCAAGTACCATTTATTGAGTCTTTGGTATGACTCGACCAGAGATTGAACCCCTATCTCCCGGACCATTGGCAGACACTCTACTCAACATCTTTTTATTCATTCTAGCAAGAAGAATGGATAACTGAAGCTAAAGAAAATTATAAACCAACTCCACAGAGAAATCTTAAGTCTAAAAATATGTTAATTCAGATACACTTACTTTTTCCAGTTAGGATCTTCTGTGCATTTCACCAAAGCGTCAAAATCATATTGAATATTTGCAGGTATGTCATCATCCAGCATTGAGACGAGTTTTGAGGTGTAGTAATTGAAACCTAAGAAGTCTGAAGTTCCTGAAAATAAAACAAAAGAAAAAAATAATAATTTCCTCACTGCAACAATAGAAAAAAATTCTATACTTTTGTTTGGTTTCTTTGTTTAATGGCAAAACAACCTTCAAATGTTTATTTAATGTCAAAGCCATCCTTGCTGAAAAACAGTAGTTATAATATTTAACCCAATAGCTAGGAGAGGAGATAAGGGAGTTCATACCTTTCTCAAGGTTATTTGTCTGAAAGTAAACATATTAACATTACTGGAATTTGAACTCACTTACAATAATGTTGCAGTCCAGAATGTTAGCCATTACATCACAGGGACACTCTCTCTGTAATTTTGAGTCTTCATCATTATCATCATCATCATTCCAAACAACTAATATCTCAAAGAATAGAATTGGTGAACAGAGTTCAATCCCAGGTTGGAGTAGTTTCTATTAACTTTGCATTCATCATCATCATCATTCCTGATATTCTTATGGCCAAACAACTAATATCTCAAAGAATAGAATTGGTGAACAGAGTTCAATCCCAGGTTGGAGTAGTTTCTATTAACTTCATTATCATCATTATCATTCCTGATATTCTTATGGCCAAACAACTAACATCTCAAAGAATAGTGTGACGGCAAATTAAAATAAAAAGATCCCCAGATGAGCAACCATTTAAACGCGTATGGGAACTGGTGCATTTAGATATTGTTATCACCAAACGGGGGTTTATTTTTTTGCGCGTGTGAGGACGGGGCAGCCTGGCACTTGATCCCTCGTAGAATAAGTCCTTTCTCGGGCATGTAGGAAATGGCATATTATGTGGGGGTTAATTTATGGCTATACTGACCGCCGTTGGCAAGAGGTTTCCACATTTCACACTAAATGCAGTTTCACACTAATTCTTCCTCCCCTAGAACAATGGAAGATATGGACCTCTAGGTTTAGATGTAATAATATTAATTATAGTAGTCGACAACTCCGGTTTCCCGTGTAATATTTTTAAAGGAATTCATATAGGACAATTTAAGCGAGGATATCATAAGGCGAATAGAAGCTGAAAAGGAAACAAGCATGAAACAATTTGGTAGTAGATGATACAAATGAACAACTTCAACATGTGGGAACATTAAAATATATCAATCTTTTTACTACATACACGGATACACAATTTCAACGCGTCTGCTATATTATCAACGGACAGTATATAAACATAAATGTCTTTCTTCTTTTCTTTTCTTTCTTCTTTAGTCTTTCTTCAAACTGAGAGAGAGAGGGGGAAGGTATATAATTGGATATAGGGAGAAACAGTCTTAAAGTTTACTTATCTTTTTCCGATGGATTCCTGTGGAGAATATTTTCTCTTTTATGGGCTAACAGACTTTTTTATTTTTAGTTCTGGCATGAAGGTATGGCTCCTACTTCTTGTCCAAGATACTTTCCGTCTTTCTTTACCCGAAGTCTTGGCATGGGCCTCGCCCCATCTGTTCACAACGATGTCTGATCCAAAAACTAATTTTCTTATTTCCTATTTCCGCTGATGGGAAGAAGGTGCCACTTCCGTTTTAGGGTCCTAGCCAATCATTTAGCTTCTACCTTCTTCCTTCCCCTGTCAGGCGACCCGAGTGAGGTCACAGAGTACAGATAGCCTGACCCACATTTTTTTCTTCCTTCAAAAAGTTCAAAGTATCCTCATGTCCAGATTGCATTTTTGAAATTCACCAGCTGTGACAATCAGGCTTTAGTAGGGTGTATTCCAATTTCTGCTGTAGCGGTTGATTTGAACGTGAAATCATAAAACTTGGTCAGTCATTTCATAAGATGTATAACAATAACATACTGCATTTTTAAGAGTCTGCAACAATTCTAAATGCCAGTACAAAAAAGTCTGGAAACTTATTGAAGGCACCTCATACATACATCCATCCATATATATATATATATATATATATATGCATATACATACATTCATACATACATGCATGCATCCATCCATATATATATATATATATATATATATGCATATACATACATCCATATAAATATATATATATATATATGTGTGTGTGTGTGTGTGTGTGTAGTTGGGCAGCAGTCTTTCATTTAAGTATGTTTGATCAAACAATAAAAACACATTTTGTTTATATGATTTTATTAAGATCCTTTCAAGTTTCCTGATAAGTGTATTGGTTTCATGTTGGAATTGGTGGATGAATTTACCCAAATTGTTCCGAGCGCTTTTGGACCTTTCATTGGCCATCATCAGAGGTTGCTTGCATGTATAAAGAGTGTTTTTTAAAGAGTTTTTGAAAGTTTTTTAGGGTTTTTATAACATAACAAAATTGCATAAACACAAAGTTGGATAAAACTGAGATGCAGATGAATTTAAATAACAGAACGTAAAAAAGAATATTATCAAGAAATATGGAATATCTAAAAGAAAAAAAAACAAAAAACAAAAAAAACTAAAGGCATTTAAAAACATTGCCACTATTTTCAAAATTAATTCTATTGATTTTAATTTTTTTTTGTTTTTATATGTAGGGCTTCTAGGATTTGTAGTTGTAGCTTATTAATTTTGTGTGCTATTATAGTGATGTTTTCAACAAAAATTTTTCGAAATTCAGATTTGGAAATAGAATGGGTTTTAAGATGTAAGGCTATCGAGCTAGAATCATTAAGATGCATTGTAAGCCATCTTGAAAGAGTTGTGGTGGTGAGACCAACATACATATTATTTTCTTTGTCTCCAAATTTGGCAGTTGTCCTGGAAAACATAAAAAAACTACACAAACTCGTTTTGTGAATCATAAATTGAAGTTGTGTGAGATAGCAGAGGTGTTGAAGAAATCAGAAGGCAGGGTATTCACCATTTTGCATGAACATTTGTTAACAAGAAAGCTGTGTTTAAAGTTGGTGATGTGTTTGCTCACAGTTGATCAAAAACAATGTGTTGATGATTCAGATCGTTGAATTAAATACAATGTGTTAGGCATGTTATCCTGGCACCTCAGATACAACCCACCTGCTGCATTAGGTGCTCTCCTATAAAATGAGGTAAGCTTAGCTGGCTTGCTTTTATCAAGAAGATTCAAGAAGGCAGCTATGTTAGAAGGTGAGTCATTTGACTTCTACAGTTTCCAACTTTTTCAATGCAACAAAAAGGAGTTTTTGCATAAATAAGTGACAATGGATGAAACATGGATCTACCACTTCACTCTGAAGTCAAAAAAGCTGTCAGATGAGTCGATAGTAACAGGTGAAAGCCATCCAATGTGACCAAAGATGCAAACAGCAGGCAAGGTTTTGGCCTCTGTATTTTGGATACACAAGGTATTTTGTTCATTGATTACCTTGGGTGTCCTCGTGGTGTAATGGTTAAAGTGATGAACTGCGGAATCGTAGTACGCGAGTTCGTACTCCAGTCGCGCTATTACGTTCACTTTCGGGCAAATACCCTTGGGAAAGGTATGAACCCCCTTATTCTCCCTCCAGCTATGGGTAAATAGTAGGACGGACTAGGTTCTTCAGCCTTATTGAGGCAACTAGTCTAGGAGAAGGAAAACTCTGAATTCAAACCTGTTAAACTCCGCTTAAAAATTGACCTTGTGTCATATCCTGCCCGAGCGGAGGGGTTGGTAAATAGTACCTTGTGAAAGGAAGAATCTTCAATAGCAAATATTATATAACATTATTGGTGTGTTTGAAGGAAGAAATCACTAAAAAAACAACATCATATGAAGAAGAAAAAGTGCTCTTTAACTAAAACAATCCACCATATCACAAGTCAATCACAATGATGACAAAACTACATGAATAGTACTTTGAATTGCTTCCGCACCAACCCTATTCTCCAGATCTGGCTCCTTGTGACTACTGGCTACACTCCTCAAAAGAATGCTCCAGGGAAAGAGATTTGGCTCCACTGAAGAAGTGATGTTGGAAACTGAGGCATATTTTGAGGCCAAAGACAAATTGTTCTACAAAAAAGGCATTGAATATTTAGAGAAGCTTTGGAATCAATATATTACCCTAAAAGGAGACTATGTAGATGAATAAAGTCGAATTTTGCCTCAAAGTTATTCTTTTATTAGTTAGGCCTGGGACTTATTGAGTGATGTATTACATATAAATATATGTATATACACACATTCATACAAACATGCATATATATAAATATATATATACACATACATTTATAAATACATATATGAATGGATGTATGTAAACAATAGTAATTGTGATTCATAACCGTTTAAAATTTACTTCGCAGCTAATATCTCCTCGTGGCTGAATGGTTAGAAGCTTTGGTTTGACGTTTGAGTCAAACGGGTTTCGATCCCAGCTACGGGAAGATACTGTCTAGCCACACTGATGAGTTCTGATAGAACGAAACAGATCTGTCTGTGGATGACTATAGAGATATATATAAATATATATATATATATATACACACACACATATATAAACACATATGTATATATGTGGCAGCCATAAATTCCTTTGCCAAAGTGCTCAACCCCAGTGGGGGAGCATATATGGATGTGTATGTGTGTGTATATTCCTTTGCCAAAGTGCTCAACCCCAGTGGGGGAGCATATATGGATTTGTATGTGTGTATATATATATATATATATACACACACATCATCATCATCATCATCATATCGTGCTGGCAGCACGGATATCCCTGACCCTCTCTCGCCACTCCTCCCTATCGTTCATCGCCCTAGGTAGGTCTTCAGGACAACAACCTGTATCCTCACATAGCTGCTGAATGTACGTTCGTGCTGGTCGTCCTGCTTTTGCGCGGCCGTGTGTGGGGATCCATAAGAGTACATCTCTTATGAGTTCATCTCTGCTTCTCCAGCAATGTCCTGCATGTCTGGTTCGCCTAACTTGAATAGTTTTCGTGATAGGGGGCAGGTGGCCGTACAGTTGGTGTCTTGTGGGGTGTTGCTGCCAGGACTTGTTGAGGATTGCACGCAGCATTCTTGTGTAATTGCCATCTAGTTTCTTCTCCACACACACATACAAATCCATATATGCTCCCCCACTGGGGTTGAGCACTTTGACAAAGGAATTTATGGCTGCCACTCACATAATGCAAAACTCTTCGAATGAATTGAGCACTCTGGTATCCGGTAAGGCAAAAATAAAAACAAATGAAAATGACTACATAATGCCTTATAATTTCCAAGCTGACATGGTTTGTTTGTAGGCTGAGTAGTATGATACTAAGTCTAACATAAAGTTGGGCGGGTTTCAATCCCACGTGTCTAGCTACACTGAAGAGTTGTGATAGAACAAAACAGTCTGTCTGTGAATGACAAAATATATATATATATGTCCAACTGCTACAAATTTATTTTTATATATACAAATATATATCTATATACATAAATACATATTATATTGATATAAAATTGACATCATCATACTCATTATAATAATCAGCAATACCTTGATGATTCTTAGTACATCCCTTGATCAACATCGGAATAGTCATCTCCAACACCTATAAAAATATTTGTGTCAAAGCTATCACTCCTTGCTTTTTCCTTTGACAACATAAGTGGAGTGGTATAGAAGTGACTTCCTGCATGGGCAACTGCCAATCTTCTATATAACCTTGCACATTCTTCATCTCACCAGCCACAAAATCTAACTGTTTTTGTTTTTTACTTGGGACAAAAACAAATAAAATAAAATAAAAAACTTACCTTTTATGAACTTTTTTTCCTCTTCTGTGAATTCAGGAAGACGTGACTTTTCTCGGCCTTCCTTTTTGCTAATCTCCCCAATCTTCTCTTTCATTATGGGTGGATAATCTCCATCAATGAATATTGGATGGCCAAACCACCCTGCGTTAAACTGGTGAGCCAACTTCACAGCTTCCACATCATCTGGGGAGTTAGCATCTTTTGGCATGAAGAATGGAGAGCTCAGAGAAATAAAAATCTTCCCTATTAATAATAGAGAATGCACAATAATGAAACCCTTTGCCATCTGTATAAATTTTTCAAATAAAAAGACAATTACTTGAAGGAATATTTTAAAAATTAGCTGATATATATATATACAAAATGTGAAGGAAAAGTATCAAGGGGGATTTTTTAAAAGTAAAATTTCAAAATCAGATAAAGATGTGTGTGTTGCTGAGCTGCAGGGTGATAATACTGAAACATCTAGATTTAATGAGTCAGTCTTGATACTTTTTGGTCAGCATTTTTTGGTGAAATACATGATTGTACAAGTACTGCACCTACCATACTCACCAGATTGAGCTTTGTGTAACTTTTTCATGTTTTCTAGACAGAAAAGGCATCACAAGGATAAGATTTGAGGATGTGGAAGACTATAAAAGAAATGAAGGGGACTATAAAAGAAATGAAGGAGACTATAAAAGAAATGTGAAAGACTATAAAAGAAATGTAAAGGATTATAAAAAAAATGAAGCAGATGATAAAAGAAATGTGAAGGACTATACAAGAAATGTGGAGGACTATAAAAGAAATGTGTCATATGTTTATTTCTGTCTTGGTAAATATACCTAATTTTTTAAAATTCATGTGTATGTAGGTGTGTAGAGTTATAAAATTTCAGGAAATTATATCATTTCAATTACAATATATATATATATATATGCATCTCTATCTTGATAGAAATACCAATTTTTTCATGTCTGTGTATGTGAATGTGTACAATAATATTTAACATTTTAGGAAATTATATCATTTCAATTACAATACATATATCTGTTTTGATAAATATACGTAATTTCTTAATTTGTGTGTATGTGGGTGTGTATGATTTTAAAATTTCCAGAAATTACATATAATTTCAATTACAATATATATATATATATATATATATATATATATATATCATCATCATCAAGTCATGCTCATAGATGGATTCCATTGACTTTCTCTCACCCTTCATCTCTATTGTCTATTGCTCTTAGCACGTCCTCTTGACGACATCAAGTGTCCACACAGAGCTGATGAAGATAGTTCTTTGCTGGTTGTCCAACACTTGTGTGTCCATATGGGAGAGCTCACAGGAGAACTTCATTTGAGTTTTTCCCTGCTTCTCTAGCAGTGCCCAGCTTGTCTTGTTTGTCTTACTTGGATAGTTTGTGTGATGGGAGGCAAGTGGCTGTATAGCTGCTGTTTTTTTTGGTATATATATATACATAAAAAATATACCAAGTTAGTTATTATTAACAAATATATCAAGTTTTCTGCATTTGAAAATCAGAAAAAAAATTGTTTCAAATTAATAGTTGTCAACAATTCCAGTGTTACTGACACAGAAATTAATAAAGATTTACTCCAACACAAAGTCACTCTGTTTCTCTTCCAATAATCATTAATCATATTTACCAACCCCTCCGCTCAAGTAGGATATGACACAAGGTCAATTTTTAAGCAGAGTTTAATAGGTTTGAATTCAGAGTTTTCCTTCTCCTAGACTAGTTGCCTCACCAAGGCTGAAGAACCTAGTCTGCCCTACTATTTACCCATAGCTGGAGAGAGAATAACTGGATTCATACCCTTCTCAAGGGTATTAGTGCTATGTGAAATGCAATCAGTCTCGTCCAGGATTTGAACTCATATTGCTGTGTCCATTTCCTACGACAATAACCATTACACCACGGGCACCTCCAATCATCATTAATGAACTGCTACATTCACTTTGGATGACTCTTTTACATACACAATAATTTATGCATATCTGTTAGCTATAGTAATATCAAGGACTCAAATCAGTGCATGCATACAAATCATATTACAAATGGCTGCTTACACAAAATACATATCCTTTTTGCTTCAGGTAAGTGAAAGCTGTCACCAAAGACAGATTGTATGGGTCTTTTTTTAACATTTCTCAAAAAGACAAAAAAAAAATCAAAGGATGAACAATGGTTTTCAAACATATTTCTTTGGTTTCTTCATATTTTGGCATATCAACCATTAGTTATTTAATGCCAAATCCACCCTTTTAGGAGAACAGCAGTGATACTATTTAACCCTTAGTGAGAGGGATAAGGGGTTTAATACCTTTTTCATGGGTATTTGCATAAAAGTGATTGTAATAGAGTGAGTGGAGTTCAAATTTGCTTACTTCGAGGCCACACTTTAGCACATTAGCAATTACACCCCCTTAAACATTTATTTTTCAAAGCATTCTTAAGCTAAACAGTCAAGATTGCTCATGTCATTTTTTGACCTTTCAGAATGTTAAGAACAAACTTTATTTTTCACTAGTCATTGTAAGACATTCCTAGATGGCCATTAACCAATAGAAAGGTTCATTTGCTTAGCAGGCCTTGTTTTTAATAAGTGTCCTAGTTACTCTCCTCATCAGTTAAGTCTGGTGAAGTGTTTAATTCAGTTTTCCTTCACCTAGACTAGTTGCCCTATTAAAACTAGAAAGCCCAGTCTTCTGAGGAAGAAGAGATAGATTCATTCTTTTAAGGGTATTATTAAAAAGTGAAATGCAAACAGCTTCATCCACAAATTGAACTTGGATTGCCAAATTTGTTTCATATAACAATAGTCAATTTGCCATAATACATTGAAGCATTCTTATATTTTTCAAAAAAGCCACTTTTTAAAAAAAATTAATCAAATTTATATACATATATATATATATATATATATATATATATACACACATTGTCATCTACAGACAGACTGTTTCATTGTATCACAACTCTTCAGTGCTGGGATCGAAACCCACCTAACTTTACACTAGACTTAGTATCTTACCACTCAGCCATTTAGATGACCTACATCAGCTCGGGAATTATAACACATTTTGTATTAGCTTTTGTCTACATTTTGTGCTATTAGATACTGGAGTGCTCAATGCGTTAGAAGAGCTTATATATATAAATATGAATTAAAGAAATTGATTTATATTTACTTACCATCTTGTGATTTTCGGTAAGAATCATCATAGAGGTGCCATGCACTGGCATGAGCCTTGAGCAAGTTATGTGCAGCCAGGTACACTCCTTCAAAGGGACTTTTAATACCTGGTGCCATCATCCCACATCCATATCCAAGTGTCACTATCTCTTTAGGTTCATTAAATGTAATCCAGTATTTTACCTGGATCAAAATTTCAAATAGAATGGAAATGTAGATGACCTCAAAAAAGTCATACTTCATAAAATTTCATATGTGGATTTATTTAAATATCATTATATGTATTTACCAACCCTTTGTATGAGCAGGAAGTGACAAAAAATTTCATGTTAATATCCATTACATTCCATGTGCTTCCACTATTTAGATTTAAGTTATTTAATGCCAGATCCTGTTAATACATATATGCATAAATGAACAGTTTGTATGTAACTTTTTAAACAAGCCAGAGCTCATTTGTTTATTTCATATGTAGATTTATTTAGCATTATATCTTAGATACTTCTATATATATCTTAAATACTTTTATTAGATACTATTATATATATATATATATATATATTTTAGATACTTTTATCAAATGCCATGATATGTATCTTAGATACTTATATATATATATATCTTAGATACTTTTATTTGATACCATTATATATATCTTAGATACTTATATATATATGGATATATGAGGATCATTAAATAAGTTTTCAGACTTTTTTCGTATAGGCACTTTTATTGACAGTACACACATGAAACTCTACTCCCCTTCAAAGTAATCACCTCTGGCTGCAATGCACTTGTATTATTCCAACTACTTCTGGAAGGCCCCATGGAAATCCTCTAGTCAATGACTTTTGTCACAGCCTCTTTCATCTCCTCCATTGTCTCATAACGACAGCAAGGCTATAGGGAGGCTGAGGAACTGTGTTGATGCCCATCTTGTTCAAATAGTCTGTGACAAGGATGGAGTTGAGGACTGGTGCATTGTCCTGGTGGAAATGCCACTGACCCGATTTGAAGAGTGCTGGCCTCCTCCCTAGGAATCTCTTCCCTAGGAATCTCTTGCTGAACTCCCTTAAAACCTCAACCTAGTAACCCTAACACTTTGGCCAATCAACTCTGGTGTATTGACTTCCTTACTCCTCCCATACCTCTCTTCATCCCTCACAGACTCCCTGCCTTCCTTGAATCTCTTATGCCACTCAAAAACTGATGCTCGATTCATGCAAGATGGTCGAAAAGTAGTCTGAAGCATTCCATACGTTTCTGTGGCATTTTTTCCAAGTTTAAAACAGAATTTTATTGCATATCATTCTTCTAAAGTGTCCTCATGTCCAGATTGCATTTTTGAAATTCACTAGCTGTGACAATCAGGCTTTAGTAGGGTGTATTCCAATTGCTGCTGTAGTTTTTCATTTGAACGTGAAATCATAAAACTTGGTCAGTCATCTCATAAGATGTATAGCAATGACATACTGAGTTTTCAAGAGTCTACAACAATGTTAAATGCCTGTACAAAAAAATTCTGGAAACATATTGAATGTTACACGTATCTTAGATATTTTTATTAAATACCATGATATGTATTTTAGATACTTATATATATATATATATATATATGTGTGCGTGTATATATCTTAGATACTTTTATTAGATACTATGATATGTATCTACCAACCCTTCTGTATGAGCAGAATGTGATACAAGGTCAATTTTCTAAGTAGAGTTTAACAGGTTTGAATTCAAAGTTTTCCTTCTCCTAGACTAGTAACCATACCAAGATTAAAGAACCAGTCTGCCCTACTATTTACCTGTAGCTGGAGAGAGAATAGTTGGATTCATAGCTTTCCCATGGGTATTCGGGCTATGTGAAATGCAAATAGCCTTGTCCAGGTTTTGAACACAGGTCATCATGTCCATTTCCTATTATGATAACCATTACACCACAAATACCTCCACTATTTAGATATCATATATATATACTCATGTAATAATATATATATATATATATATATATATTGTTTCTAGGTTTAAACATGTCCTATTTTTGATCTAAAGTGTATCCACATGGTTCCACACCTAAAAAAGGCTATTAAGATAATGAAAGTTTTTATTCAACATTGTTAACTATTAATAACACCTGTGCATATAGTAGTGTTGGTAACCATAGTTGAGGCCGGCCTGAGGGATCCCTTTTCAATAGCTACTACACCAAGATGTAGAAGAGGGCACTACTCTTTTCTCTGGATTGCTCCACTTTACTCTTGATATGTACCTTATAGTAATTTACAAAGCTCTTTGCTTCGATGTGGCACAAGGCCGAATGAATGGGGCGCCCAATGAGACTCAAACTCACTCGTGTAGGTTTGCTAGTCTAGCTTGCTAACCGTTACACCACCAGAGGTGCCCTATAATGCTGAGTGTTAAGCAAGGTGGCATCAAGTATCATTTTTTGAGTCCTATTATGATAACCATTACACCACGTATCTTAGATACCTGGAATTGAACCCCATTGGCCTGTGCATATAATATGTACAGATATTATGAATAGTAAACATAGCTAGATAAACACTTTATTATCTTAACCAAAATGACTTTATTTAGGCTTTAGCTAGGCTATGTAGAAACATGTTGGTTGGTTGGGATTTACAGTATATCAACACTTGTAGGTTTTTTAATGAAAAATTCTGTTTATACATATATATATATACATGATTTGTAAATAAATAGTTTGTAGGTAACATTTTAAACAAGCAAGAGCACATTTGTTTGTCCACAGTTAAATGGTCTCAAGTAATATTATCTTACACTAATAATTCTATTTGATATTAATCATCTGTTTGCAAACAGTTGTAGAGAAGAGGAAAATCTCGTATTTTGGTTTGGCGCGCAATTTAATTCAACACTGAATTTCACCCAATCAGGATGGCTTATCCTATTCAGCCCGAACCTTCACTTCCCAACTAGCAAAATAGGTAACTTTTTAACTTTCACTCACCCTACTCCTATTTTGGTTTCTTCAGCAACATGGGTTATCACTCCCACTACCTCAGTAAACCACCAACGACTGCTAGGAATTCCAGAGAACCACCCAAAAAAAACTCACACTACTCCTCTGAACTATACTGCTACTTCTGTATGCCACCTTCTCGGCTCATTAATTTTTCTTTCCCAAAGTAACATTTTGTCTTAAAAAAAAAAAAAAAAAAAAAAAACGTACCACGAGGTACACACAAAAAAAAAGAACTAAACGGGACACTTTGCCTTTTTTATTAATTTGCTTTTGCTCGTTTATTATATATGTATGTATTTTTCCTTGTTTGTATTTTGCTCTTTTGTGTTGTGAGATTCGTGGCTCTTTTCTTTTATTTCCCTTCTCTTACAATTTTATGTATCGAATATCAGGTACTCTATACCTGAAATTCTGGGGCCAACCTATGTAGAGAAGAGGAAAATCTCATATTTTGGTTTGGCGCGCAATTTAATTCAACACTGAATTTCACCCAATCAGGATGACTTATCCTATTCAGCCCGGACCTTCATTTCCGGCTAGCAAAACGGGTGAGCGGCCAAACCCAGTTTCTTCGGCATGAGACGGCGACCAGAACAGACGTTCCTCTGACCGTCCCTGCTTAGCGATGCTTTTTAGCTAGACAAGCCACCCAGTGTGGACATCTCACTGTGGCTTTAACACTAGCAGCAGCAACATGGACACTCAACGAGGGAACCATCTAATTTATGGATTTCTTACAAGGACTCCCAGTTGAATATAAATTAGAAACATACAACATGCCTCGGACAGGCCCAACTTTGTGTCACCCCAAAAATTGGCTATGTCAATCCGAGCGTAACTCCGCTCTCGACACACTAGCTATCATTTCACCTCTGGCCCACATTAATGGAGATAATGCATACTCTCCTCCAAATACCAGATACAAAACTACACGGTGACTTTAAACACATCCCTCACACGTCCAGCAACACACTGCCATCTCAACATCCCGCTAAGCTATTTTGTCTCCAAAACTAACAAGCCTAAACTCCACGAGTCTTGCAGCACCAAAAGCAAACCAAATATTCAAAGCTGCAAATAAAGAACTTTCGTTGTTGTGTTGTTAAAGTAAAGTTTCGTCATTCATTTTTGTGCCTAAAAAATATAGTGTTAAACAAATAACCATTTCACTCATCGCTATACAGTTAAATAGTTCAAGAGTTCTTCTATTTGACCCATAAATGGAATCCTAACAGGTACTACCACACCAGTTTCAAATTTGGTTTGGTTTTATGGCATATCAACCATTTTAGGTTATTTAATGCCAAATCCTATTTATTCATATATATTAAATATATAAGATTTGGTTGGGTTGGGTTTTATGGCATATCAACCATTGTAGGTTATTTAATGCCAAATCCTATTTATTCATATATATTAAATATATAAGATTTGGTTGGGTTGGGTTTTATGGCATATCAACCACTGTAGGTTATTTAATACCAAATCCTGTTTATTCATATATATTCTAGGAAGTGCCCGTAACGGTTATCGTTGTAAGAAATGGACACAGCGATATGAGTTCAAATCCTGGACAAGACTGATTGCATTTCACATAGAATTAATACCCTTGGGAAAAGTATGAATCCAATTATTCTCCCTCCAGCTATGGGTAAATAGGAGGGCAGACTGGGTTATTCAGCCTTGATGAGGCAACTAGTCTAGGAGAAGGAAAATTCTGAATTCAAACCTGTTAAACTCCGCTTAAAAATTGTCATATCCAGCCTGAACAGAGGGGTTGGTAAATATGGGTTCATTCATATATATTAAATATATAAGATTTGGTTTGGTTTGGTTTTATGGCATATCAACCATTGTAGGTTATTTCATGCCAAATCCTGTTTATTCATATTGTGACGCGAAATTGACTAATATCCCAAAACGGGACTTTATTTTTGCACGTGTGAAGACGGGGCAGGTTGGCACTTGATCCCCTACAGAAATAAGTCCTGTTCAGAGTTCTTCTCTCAGGCAGATAAGAACTGGCATATTACATGAGGGAATAATTTAGGGCCAGACTGACCACCGCTGGCAAAGGGGTTCCAAATTTCACACTATCACACACCCACCAGGCTGCTAAACTTCTTTCCCTTAGATAATAGAAGAATACGGGCCTATAGGTCTTAGTCGTAATAATATTAATATTGTTGTAGTCGGCAACTCCGGTTTCCCGTGTGATACTTTAGGAATTAATAGGACAATTCTAAGCAAGATAATATAAGGCGAATAGAAGCTGAAAGGAAAGCATGAAATAACAACATAGACCACATGGTAAAATGAAAATACATAGGTTCTTTACTACGGTTATATATATATACGTTCAAAGTGTCAAAACATATAATTGGATAGTCCATGAATATAAATGTCTTTTCTTGGCTTTTATCCTTCTTCAAATTGAGAGAGAGAGAGTGGTAAACAAAATTTGGGTGTAAAGGAAAAATGTCCCAAAGTTACTTATCTTATTTTTTTGACGGGGTTCCACTGGAGAATTTTCTTCTTTCACGGGCTAATAGACTTTGTACTGTTTTTAATACTGGCTTGAAGGACTTGGGGTCCTTCATGTCTCAGCTAATCTTTTGTCTTTAGCCCAGAGTAAAATGGCTATGCTCCGTCTGCCACGGGCCTTGCTCAAAAACTGACTTTTTACTCCTTTACTTCCGCTGAGGGGAAGGGAACCCCACTTCCGTTTTGGGGTCCCAGCCAATCATTTGGCTTCTCTCTCTTTCCCCTTCCGATGTCCGGCGACCTGAGGTCACTTAAGTGCGAACATCTGGTCTATATTCTCCGTGACCCACATTCTCTCCTAACGGTCACTTTTTGACTGCTAGATAACGTTAGTTCAACAGGGGGGATAGTATCATTCTTACCTCTTCGTCTTCGTGAGCTATCACGTGAC
Source organism: Sepioteuthis lessoniana (assembly GCA_963585895.1). Classification (NCBI taxonomy): domain Eukaryota; kingdom Metazoa; phylum Mollusca; class Cephalopoda; order Myopsida; family Loliginidae; genus Sepioteuthis; species Sepioteuthis lessoniana. Next base: position 37,051,320 of record OY757915.1, read on the forward strand.
AATATATATTAAACATATAAGATTTGTATACACATTTTGTAAAAAACATTTTTAAATGAGCCTGAGCTCTTTTTTTCTTTTTTGGCTGCTTTGAGCTACCGAAACTGTGTTATCACCCTGGTTGGCAGATGATGAGGTTAGGGTATCGCACGTGCTTTCACACATTGTATGATGAAAATAAGATTTGTATACACATTTTGTAAAAAACATTTTTAAATGAGCCTGAGCTTTTTTTTTTTCACACAGATGATTTCAAGTATGGCTATATAACAGTCATAACATGAGTCATTTGTTTTCCCATAGTTTGTTTTATCTAGGAACCTATCAGGTGTTACTACCTCAAATCAAAGTGGACCTGGGAGCAATGGCAATGAAGAGGAACTTCACATTCCCCAAATTTCCAAGACTACAGCCTCACCATCAGATGGTTTAATGTCATATCCAGGACACTCATTGGGGAGGTCTTACCCCTCCTCAGAGATGCAGTTGTTGTATTCTGCAGCCCCAGTTGACTGGGCTTTACCACTCCAGGTCAGAGTGGACCCGGAAGTAATGGCAATGAAGGGGGATTCCACAATCCCCAAAGCTCCAGGACTGAACACTTGCCATCAGAAGGTTTCATGTCATATTCAGGACGCTCATTTAGGAGGGTCTTGCCTCTTTGCAGATATGCAGTTGGTGTATTCTATAGTCGCAGCCAACTCGGCTGGAAAACCTGCTGGGTCAAATTAGACATATCATGAATATAATGGTCAATGTTTTGAAATATCAACCTAGGATTGTGAACACTAGTTTATATCAGTCTGTGATAATAAACTGCTTAATTCATTAAGTGACATTTAATTGAAAACCAAATTTGACAAATGTCTCCCAACATAGTAGGCTACATCAAGGCCTAGACTACATTGAATATGTTTGTTTTACAATAATTTTGAAATATGAATAAGTGTTTGAATGTTTTCTTTTTATATCATTGAATGTTGAAGAAAAATCTATGTAGGCTAGCATAACTAAAAGTTAGGGATTGTTCATTGTATGTTTGCAAGTTGTTCATATTAGGAATACTTGACAATAGCAAGACTTAAAAACCATTTAACTGTGTTTAAATAAATAATTAATACTAAATTAGATAGGAATACTTTACTAGAAATACTAATGTTAAATAGCAATATTTGAAATCATTTAACTGTGCGCAAACAAATAATTAATATTAAATTAAACAGGAATACTTTATTAGTAATGGGGGGTGTCCTTGTGCTGTAATGATTAAAGCGATGGACTGCAGAATCATAGTAAGCGAGTCCGTACACCAGTCGCGCTATTATGTTCACTTTCAGGCAAATACCCTTGGGAAAGGTAAAACCCCCTTATACTCCCAGCTATGGGTTAAATAGTACCACTACTGTTCATCTAGGAGAATAGCTTTGGCATTAGATAACCTACAAAGGTTGACATGCGATTTAACAAAGAAACCAAACCAAACCAAACCTTTACTAGTAATATTAATGTTAAAAAGCAATACTTAAAACCATTTTGACAGTGTACAAACAAATGATTAATATTAAATGGAATTATTAGTGTTGGATGAAAATACTTGAAATCATTTAACTGAGAGCTAACGACTGAGATCTGGTTCATTTAAAACTAATTTTATCAACAAACTATTCACTTAAAAAAATCAAATATATCATAAATGTGCATGTATTAACAGTATTTGGCATTAAATAACCCACAAGGGTTGAAATGCCATAAAACAACCAAACCAAACCAAACCTTTCATTATAGAAGTGCATACTAATCCTGAAGGCTATTATTACTTAGAATATTCGGACTATTGACATCATCTTTATAAAAATGAGGTCAGTTGTCTGAATATTCTAAGTAAGTAAGTTGGTGACCATAGTCAAAGGCAACCCAAAGGCTCCCTTTTCAATAGCTACTACACCGAGGTGTAGGGGAGGATGCTACTCTTCCCTGGATTGCTCCACTTTACCCTTGATACGTACCTTATATTGCTGAGTGTTAAGCAAGGAGGTATCAAGTACCATTTTTAAAGTCTTTGGTATGACATGACCTGGGATTGAACCCCAGTCTCCTGGTCCATTGGCGAACACTCTACCCACTAGGCCAATAATAATGATTAACAAGCTTCATCTCAGAAATTTAGACAAATAATCTTGAAAAAAGCCAGAGAATGTACTAGGTGAAGCATTGTATCAATAATAAAAACAAGAACTTAGTTTTAAAAAATCTTTGCATAGAACTAAGAACTTTTATATCCTTTCCTTACTAAGTTAATAACTTTCATAATTTGCTCTAAAAACATTTCCAATTTCTCTTTGGCAAATTAGAATTGCTATCATCACTACTTTTGATTTAAAGGCTTTCATTATTAACCCTTTTGGTTCAGTGCACTGGGTAACAAATGGTAGGAATACATTTGAAAGTTTTTTCTTATTTTCTTGTCTTTGATCAGAAAAGTAAAAAAAAAGCTTTTGAATAAAAAGTTTTCTTGCAGTTTCATAATCATGATACTACAATACATTCTGAAAAGCAATTGAAATGTTGAAAAGGGAAAAAACTGAGTTCTTGTGCAACAGAGGTATATCACACAAGTGGGTTTTTGAGAGAATCTTTTATTCATTATTACTTCTAAAAATGACAACTTTACTGAAATAGTTTTAGAAGTAATCAAGTATTTTTTTTAAATTTTAGAGTCTGTGTATATCTAACAAGAGGAACTTTCATGGCTTATATCACACAAGATACAAAATTTTAAAGTAATGTGAACTAAAGCTGTATCTTATAGAACTTTACACTCCTATAATTTAATTTGGGCGGTATGCCACTTGTTCCCACGACAAAGATGGCGGCCGCACACATATTCAGTCTTGGGAAACCATTGGCCAGGAGAACCAAGTGACCTGCATAAAACTATGTCTGCGCATAAATTTTGTCCTGAGTTTGGAACCACTTCCAAGACACGTATTTTCTATAAATACATCGTCTTCAAACACTCTTTCTCTTTTTACACAATTTCTTCGCAGCAGCAACACACTCCCTCCAGTGTGACTCAACAGATGTCAAATAGCAACAACATGGATGGGCCTCGCAGACATTCAAAATATACACTGACTATGAGACTTTTTCCAGTCTCAGAGAAAACGCCTGTTTCCAATCATAAAAAGAAAAACATTTGTAATCCTTTTGTAGTTTAGTTGTGTTAGACACACACACACACACTCGCACATATACACACGATTATTCTATTAATAGAATTAGCGATATTTTTTATGTATAAATGTAAGTTTTATTATAATATATAAATTTGTTTTGTTCGTCACCTTGTTTTGAATATTCCTTTTGTCTGCGCCGTTTCATATCTTTTACTCATAGGCTTCCTTCATTTACTACTTTTTTCCATGTGCGTTATTCCAAGCAAAACTTATTTATAAACTTTATTAACATTAAATTTTGGGGGACTAAACATATCTACCATAAATATATGTCTCCCTACAATCTCACCCTTATATATTAAGTATATTTGTGTGACTAGTATTGATCTCTAAACCAAAAGGGTTTAGTAAAACTTATGAATTATTAATTTCCAGAGTTGATTAAATGTAACTGAAGCCCTGGAAAGCAAAACTATAGATAAGGAAGACAAAAAAAAGAAAAAAATAATTACTCACTCGATCACCAAATTTGTTGAAGCAGACATCAGCAAATTTTGTAAAACAGTCAGTCAAGATGGATTCATTCAGGAAACCACCTTCATCTTCAATGCATTGTGGAAGATCAAAATGGTATAGAGTGACCATTGGCATTACACCAACAGCTAAAAGACCATCAATAAGATTATTGTAATACTGGACACCAGCTGGGTTCACCTCCCCACTGCCTGTTGGATCGGGAATTATACGTGACCAAGAAATGGAGAAACGGTAAAAATCCACCTGTAAATTAGTATGACCAATATTATAATACAACATTTGTACAGTGACTACCTTCATTATTATACAGCTAAATGTTTTTATCTATATATATATATATATATATATAAACACTCAAGAAAACCCACGCAAACACATATAAATATTCATATAAACACGCACACATATAAACTCACAAAAAAATCCACACAAACACTTAAACATACCTATTTAAATACAGACACAAACACACACACACACACACACACACACACATATATATATTGAGAAACAAGAAAATCAATAAGTATATTCCATTATAAATTTATTTCACCTGTTTCCCTGGATCTTCAGATGGAATTTAAAAAATTCTTTTTCTTAACCATTAACTTTGGGGAATATTTTTATCTTACATAAAGATTCATGTGTCTTAATTTAAATATTTATAAAACTGAAATTCGTTAGATATCCTTGTTAAGAAGATCATCCAATGCACAGAACATTCTCCAATTTGTAATGAGTGATTTAATATATATATATATATATATATATATATATATTAGACAATGCATCTCCTTGTGTTTCACTTGTAACTATGATTCATAATGATTTAATTTATAAAATATGAGACAATCAGTGAACCTGTTGGAATTTGATTGAACCAGTGATCAATGATGATACTGGTACATCTATTTAGGTGAGGATTCTAAAAAATGACATCTATTTAGGTGAGGATTCTAAAAAATGACATTTAATGCAAATACAGATCCCACAAAATTTAATTCAGTAACAAAATGGACTGGAAATTGCTTTGCTATCAAAGTCAGAAGCATCAACATCATCATGAATGAGTTCAATGGATTCTCAGGTCGTCTGACACTTTGTAAAAGTTGCAATTTTTTTAGCAAGAAATTATTTGTAAATACAGGGTGGAACGCTAAAATTGTTGTCCTAAAGAAAACAACACTACAGCTTTATTTTAAAACTTTTATTGAAAAAATCAATTCAGGTAACTTGATTATGTAGTAGAGCTGACATTGATTCAATGTAGCCGCCTTCAGCCTCAATCACTGCCTCGATACGGATCAGGAACTGAGAGCACACCTTTTTCACAAGCGCTGGCAGGAACTCAGCAAATACTAGGTGGATGGCGGCAATCAGGCTGGTTTTGGTGTTGTAGGAGGTCATGTTGGTGAGGTTCTTGACATATGACCAAACGAATTCGTCCAGCGGGTTCAGATCAGGGGAGGAAGGGGGCCAGTGAGAGAAGGGTACAAAGTCGTAGCACTCCTTCTGAAGCCAAGTCTGGGTCTCTTTGGACTTGTGGGCCGGTGCTGAATCCTGCTGCCACACCCAGGGTCTGCCACCAGCCACCTGATTGCACCAGGGGATCACCACACTCTTCAGCACATCCAGGTACACTTTGGTGTTGACTTTTAAGCCAACTTCAAAGATGTGAGGTGGCATGATGTAGCCCTCACTTGAAACCACACCAAAGACCATAACCGTAGCCGGAAACTTTGTTTTCATCACCCTGGGCACATCCCTGTTATTCATGGCAATCCACTGATGGTTCTGGCTGTCATAACTTGGATCGGTAGAGAGCATGAGTTGTACAGCAGTGCATCTCCGATTTCGCTCGTTGAACATTGTGTTACTTTGAGACATGATAGAAGGCTCCTATCGCTCTTGGGATTTGTACACAACTGGCCAACTAGTAGATGGTCTGCAACAAAAAAAGAAAACTGGTTTTCATTAAACGGAAATGGAATCATGTCGTCTTTTCTAGGGCAACAATTTTATTGTTCTACCCTGTATAATTGTTATTATAAACATTGTTGCATAATTGGCCCAGCGGTTAGAGTGTTCGCCAATGGCCCAGGAGACCTTGGTTCAATCCCAGGTCGAGTCATACCAAAGACTTTAAAAATGGAACTTGATACCACCTTGCTTAACACTCAGCATTATAAGGTACGGTTCAAGGGTAAAGTGGAGCAATCCAGGGAATGGAGTAGTGCCCTCCCCTACACCTTGGTGTAGTAGCTATCGAAAAGGGAGCCTTCGGGTCACCCTCGACTATGGTCGCTAACTTTACTACTTACTATGACTTAGTAAAAATAAATAAATAAAGGAAACTAATATTCTTGATAATTGCTTTTTTTATATTTACTTGTATTCCACCTTTTTGTAATATTCTATGAAGAAGATTAAAAATCTTTCAGAAGATTTTTGAAAAATATTAAAGCATTTAATTTGCAATTACTAAATTATTTAATCCCTCAAATGTGATTTTATGCAAACAATTTTTATCTATTTCATGTGCTTGTTAGATGTGTACATGAAATATGTTTTGGAGTCAAAGATCTATATAAAAGGAAATTTTCAACAACACTAATATATGTAGTAGTAGGAGTAGTAATAATAGTAAATAAATAAATTAATTAATAAAAACTTGAGAAAATATATTAGACATTTTATTAATAAAGATTTCTAAATAAATGAACAAATTCTAAAATTAATATGATAGGGAGCAGTGTCTCATCAACTGAGACAGACATCGATACGCGACTAGCAAAGGCATGGACAGCTATCAATAGGCTATCAGTCATATGGAAGTCAGACCTGACTGATAAAATGAAGCGCAGTTTCTTCCAAGCAGCAGCCATGTCAATACTGCTATATGGATGCACTACATGGATGCTAACTAAACGTATAGAGAAAAAGCTTGACAGCAACTACACAAGAATGCTGTGAGCAGTATTGAACAAGTCCTGGAGACAGCACCCCACAAAGTAGCAGCTGTACGGCCACCTACCACCCATCACGAAAACTATCAAAATTAGACGAACCAGATATGCGGAACACTGCTGGAGAAGTGGGGACAAGCTCATAAGTGATGTACTCCTGTGGACCCCTTCACATGGACATGCAAAGGCAGGATGACCAGCTCAAACCTACATACAGCAGCTCTTTACCAATACAGGATGTAGCCCTGAGGACCTGCTGGAAGCAATGGACTATAGGGAGGGGTGGCGAGAGAGGGTCAGGGATATCCGTGCTGATAGCACAACATGATGATGATGACTTTAAAATTACCATTAATAGTAGGAGCCTTGGATATGATCAATAAAGAGACAGATAAACACATCAACAAGATACCTGGCAGTCCCAGCCTAAATGAAATACAAAAAATTACACTTTGCAAAACTACTCATCTCCTTAGGAGAGTACTATCAATTTGACTGGAAAATATCACCCAAGAGGCAGCAAAAAACATGAATACATATCATCACAACCGTCCCTAAATGTCTATAAAAAATGAAAATATTTTAGATACACCCTAATATATAATCAGTTGATTTTCTAAAATAAATTAATAATATCAATAATATAGTAGAATCATAGTTTTTAGATGTGTACATGATTTGGAGTAAAAGTCTATAAAGATGAAAATATTTTTGATACATTTTAGTATATAAGTAAGGTAAAGTTGGTGACCTTAGTCGAGGGTGACCCGAAGGCTCCCTTTTCAATAGCTACTACACCGAGGTGTAGGGGAGGATGCTACTCCTTTCCACTTTACCCTTGATCCTTACCTTATAATGCTGAGTTTTAAGCAAGCCGTCATCAAGCACTGTTTTTTGAGTCTTTGGTATGACTCGACTTGGGATTGAACCCTGGTCTCCCAGACCATTGGTGAATACTCTACTCATTAAGCCAATGGCCTGGTTTTTAGTATATACCAAGCATTTTTTTTTTTTGTATATACTGGGCCATTTTTGATACATTTTAGTATATACCGGGCCATTGGCCTAATGAGTAGAGTGTTTGCCAATGGTCTGGAAGACCCAGGTTCAATGATGCCGCCTTGCTTAACACTCAGTATTATAAGGTATGGATCAAGGGTAAAGTGAAGCAATCCAGGGAATGGAGTAACACCCTCCCTTACACCTTGGTGTCGCAGCAAAAGAAAAGGGAGCCTTCTGGTCACCCTCGACTAAGGTCGCCAACTGTACTTACTTAGTATATATGATATTAAAAAGAATATTAATAATATTTTGGAATCATAGTTTTTAGATGTGTACATGAAATATGCTTTTGAGTAAAGGTCTATAAAAAATGAAAATACATTTGATACATGTTAGTATCAGGGAAATATGATTTAAAAAAAGGATTTTTAAATAATTTTAATAACGTATAATGGGAGGTCTAATACTTACACCAAGTTCTTTAATAAGTTTAATGTCTTCTTTATATCTGTGATAGCTATCTGAGGTGACATCTGCATTTGATTTGTCGGAGATGTGTGAGGGATCAAGGCAAAAGGTGTCCCAGATGCTTACACCACGGCCTAAAGAGGAAATATAAATATTGGACAGTCATGAATGAATGTAGCTGAATAAATATTGATCAATACATTTCAAGATAATCAATTGATTTCCTAAAATAAATTTGTTTATTTAACAGCATATCAATTGTTATATACTCATCTACAGCATCATAACGACACTATAAATAAACATATGCAATGATAAAGACAGACGCAGGAAGACTTCTTTACAAAAATATATACCTCTCACTTTATTGCAAGGGTTCGAAAGGGTTGTTCAAGGGTTGCATGTGAGAGGGAGCTGGAGATCGAACATAACTGCAATATTTTGACCCCTAAGTTATGACCATCACGCTGTGTCTTTCTTGTTCTATAGGGCTGCTCAACCAGAGGCCTAGGGGTCCACTCTGCTGAATGCTGGCTTTCTTTATTGCATCTTATCAGCATCTTCTCTGGGCCCCAAACTCCATCGGGGTTTCCGAGGGCCCCCTAGGTCGGGTGTGGCTTTCCCTACCACACCTTGTCTCCAACTGTCTGGAACTCTCCTGGCAACTGCTCTGGCTCATGGAACTCAACTGAATTATATAATCGTTCGACGCCCACTTGATCTTTGAAATCGAATGTTTAATCGTCATCAAGCGGAAATAACTGTCATGCAGTTCAGAGGTCACTCTCTTCCGGTGCGTCAGTCTATGAGAGTATAATCGGGATTTTTTTACCTCATCCCATTTCATCAGCCAATTTCCGCCCACGCGATTTCCTCTCATGACTGCCATTAGAATGTATCACTTCCTTCCGGTGCATCACCTTGAATGGCATTTTTGGCCAGGTCAAAAAGTCGAAACATAACACAATTTTGTATGGGTCATTTAATGCTAAAATTTGATTTATTTGTAAATATTTGATTATAATCATAACTATATGGGGGTTTCCCGTTTTCTTTCCCCCTGCTGCTTTCTCTTCACCTCCTCCTGCTGTTGTTTTCCTCTGGCCTTCTCTAACTACTTTCCTTTTGTTTCCAACTGCTTTCCTTTCTTTTCCTGCACTCTCACTCTTCACATTATTTTCCTTCATCATTTGCCAATTGCTTTTCCTGGAATGACCAGCTGGTGTCTTTTTATCTTTAGCCACTTACCCACAATGCATTGCATTCTCCTATAAGAAGCCACCTGTCCTTGCCTCTCACTTTCTTATCAGTTACAGCATGCCAGCAAACACTGCTAGACCACACTCCCAGTTCAAACATGTCAGCAAGTACTTTTTTTGACACACTATATTTTTAATGTTCCATAGCATTATTTTTAACTTCACTTTTTTGCTTATCTATAATCATTTATCTACCGTTATATGGCTTTAAGTATTCTTGTCTAATACAAATAATTTAAAAAAATATATGTGATACATAGTTGGGACTCTAAATGAGTACTGCCACTCTGAGTCAGAGTAGACCTGGAAGTAATGATAATGAAAGGGTACTTCCTACTCCCCCGAGCTCCTAGAACTGAAGCCTCACCACCGGATACAGCTTCAGAATCATACCTAGGACACAATAAATTTGCTTACAGAATTTTTTAACAAAGATAAAGAAAAGAAAAAACATATAAGATTAAACAGTTGGGATTGTACCATGGAAAAAAAAACTCCAGTTGATTGTCAATGGGTAATTTATTAGCTAGACTTAGTGCAGTGGTGTCAAGTTGTTACTTGATCCCAAAGAGAAGCCAATGGCCACTCATTATCAATGCTATACAGATGATTAAAGAAATTAACAAATGGTTTTAAGATTTAATCTCCCACTTTACATTGTGATTCTGTTTCAATTTATATATCAGATTTTCATTTTAAGCCATCATTTTTGGCCAGAGAAAAAATTCTTTGTTCAAGGTCATATAACTGTTACCTGCTAGGGCCCAATGCATTAGAGCAGAGGCAGTCCAAGTGTTACCTGGCCCAGATGGCTGGGGCTATAGAATATACTGACTCCATCTCTGCAGAGGAATAAGACTCTTCCAATGAGTGTCCTAGATATGACACTAAACAACCTGATGGTGAGGCTTTAGTAAAGCTGAAACTTTGGGGAATGTGGAGTACCCCTTTATTGTCATCACTCTCAGGTCCACTCTAGCCCCAGAGTGGTAGCACCTGATTGGGTCTCATCTATGGGTTAAATAGAATTAAACAGTGTAATTATGTTATTCTGAATTTTTGAGATTAACTGTTTTGACATTTAACTGTGTTTAAACTGTGTACTTATGCTAAACTATACTAATACTAAACTGAATTATTTTAAACTTTTATCAAAATGACTTAATTTGGTGTTAAATGATCTGAAAATGTTTGATATGCCGTAATACAAAACAACCAACAAACCAACCATGTGCTACCATTCTACCTGGCATCTAAAAGCCAACAGCTATAAAAAAAAAAAAAGAACTTTTATCAAAATGATTTAATTCAGTGTTAAATGTGCCAAGAAGGGTTGATACACCATAAAAACAAACCAACCAACCATGTGTAATCATTCTACTAAGCATCTGAAAACCAACAGCTATAAAAAAAAATGAACTTTTCCCATTTTATCTATCATACAACACCTATATCCACCAACCAGTGTGAAGTTGCCTAGTCAGCTTGTGTTGATCTTGGATTCATACATCTATTGTCAACTTTTGTTTTGGTTTCTTTGTTTAATGGCATAACAAGCTTCATGGGTTATTTAATGCCAAAGCCATCCTTGTAGAAGGACAGTAGTGTTACTACTTAACCCATAGCTGGGGGGATAAGGGAGTTCATACCTTTTCCAAGGGTGTTAGTCTGAAAGTGAACATAATGATATCACTGGAATTTGAACTTGCTTATATCAAGACTGCAGACTGCTATTACATAGCAGAAGTAAATAAAACATTTCATAATTAACCACCAATTAGAGGCAAAGCACATCACATGGTGTACAGGTAAAAAAAATGTAGGCTCACAGATCATTGTTAATGAGTTTGATTTTGTGTGCCTCATACTACTGGCCTTGTACCAAACTAAGCTAAGCTTAGTAAATGACAACCATCTATCAGAGGCTATTGACTAATCTAGGGTTTGGAGTCTAAATACCATGTTGAAAACAAGACTAGCAATTAATACTGAACTAAAAGATTTTCTAAAAAATATATAAAAATTTAAAAAAAACTAACTTACCACCTTCTTTTGTTCCACCTTCACACTGAAAGGCTGAAGTTGCCACTCCCCACAAAAATCCCTGGGGGAAGGTGTCACAAAGGAAAGAATCTTTTTGACTCATTCTGAAGAGTTGAATGTTTACAACCAGGAAATCTGTCCACTGAGATTATTGTAATCTACAAAAAGAGAACATGAAAAACTTAGTCTGGCTCAATCTCTTGCAAAAGTGTAAGACTCTCCCAAAAAGGAGGTGTTCTGGATATAACACTAAACTGCATCTGAGGGTGAGGCTCCAGTTCTAAAAATCTGGGGATTGCGAAGTATGCCTTTATTGCCATTTCTTCCAGTTCAACTCTGACCTGGAGAAGCAGAACCAGTTAGGTTAGTTTGGTTTTATGACATATCAACCATTATTGGTTATTTAATGCCAAATCCTGTTTTTACATATATATTAAATATATGACTTGTAAACAGATTTTGTAGATACCGACAGTTAAATGATCAAATAGTTCTGTTTCTAACAATACAATTTAGCATAAGTCAACGAACTTAAATGGTTCCAAGTATACTCTCTATAGCTACCAATTCAATTAAACATCAGTCATTTGTTTACACACAGTTAAATGATCAAACAGTTCTATTTCAAACAATTTAATTTAGCATAAGTTATTTGTTTGCACACAGTCTAAATGACAAACAGTTCTATTTCACCCATCAGGTGCTACCACTCTGGGCCAAAATGGACCAGGAAGCCATAGCAATGAAGGGGTACTTAGCATTCCTCAAAGCTCCAGCATTACTGGAGCCTCACCATCAGATTGTTTAATATCATATCCAGGGTACTTCTTGGGGGGGTCTTACCCCTCTGCAGTGAAGCAGTCAGTGTATTCTATAGGTCCAGCCAACTGGGCTGAGATTGTTCAATGTCATATCCACGACACTCATTAAGGGTGAAGTGGGAGGTTCTTACCCCTCTCCAGAGATGTAGTCTGTGTATTTTACAGTTCCAGCCAACTGGGCTGAGATTGTTTAATGTCATATCCAGCACACTCATTGGAGGAGGGGGTCTTAACTCTCTGCAGAGATGCAGTCGGTGTATTCAACAGCCACAACCAACTGGACCAGAACCTGTTAGAGTTCCATCCATGGTCCAAACAGATCTATTTAAAAGTTTTTCATATTCAATAGGACTGCAAGAAAAAACTTTTTGGAAACAAACAAAAAATGTAAATATAAACATACTATGAACATAATTCCCTAACCTCAAGTATTGAATTAACCCTACACAGGTTGACATGCCATTAAAATCAAGCAATCAATCTTCCCTGTACCTTACTAAGTATTGTAAATTTTAGAAGCATGTAAACGTACTAAGTTCTGATTTCTTAAGCACTTAAACATGGCGCCATGGCCATTGATTATGTCAACTTCGAGTGGTTGTTAAAAAAGTCATCATACAGGCAAGGGCAGGTAATCTCTTCTCAACATAGTCAATTTACATAGATGCATGTGTAACATTAATCATAGGGACCAGATAATGCCATTATCCATGCATACATGTAGGGCACCCTCATTAAAGTGGCTATGTATTGCATACACTTAGTGAATGTAGTTAAATAGTAACAAACTGATTAATTATTAAAAGATATTGATCAAGACTTACAGTTGAGTCATGCTAAAAGCACCAGTTCTTTCTAGATCACCAAAGTTAAGCAGTAATCAGCATATTCAATACTTAGGTGAGTGACCAATAAGCAACCGCAGGTATTGTAAGCAACTTGAAGCCTGGGTCCTATATCTAAGTAAAACTTAGTAAACGACTAATTTGACCCAGGGTTAAGTCACACTGAAAGCACCAGTTCCCACTAGGTCACCCAAATTAAACATCAATGAGCCAAGTATGAGTAAATAGTTTGGCAGACTGAGCTCTTTAGCTTTGGTATGGAAACCAATCAAGGAGAAGGAAAAGCCAGCAGTGCTTCAATTTAAAAAATTGGCCTTGTGACACATCCTTCCTATGGAGGAGGGCTTGGGTGAATACATACTTAATACAGGACAGTGCTTACTAAATATAGCACAAATGATAGATTTTAGGCATTATTTGTTGGGGATAGTGTTGCAATAAAAAAAAATGGTACTTGATACCTCCTTGCTCCACTTTACCCTTGAAAAGTACTTTATAATGCTGAGTGTTAAGCAAGGAGGTATCAAGTACCATTTTTTTTAGCGTTTGGTATGACTCGACCTGAGATTGAACCCAACCCCAGTTTCCCGGGCCATTGGCAAACACTCTACCACTAGGCCAATGGATCAGTCTTACACATACATATATATGCATATATAAACAGGATTAGGTATTAACTCTCAAGGGTCGATATGCTATAAAACACAACCAAAATAAACAAACTCTCTATGATATCTAGGGCAGCAAAATGTACATTAAATCTATAATTTGTGCTGTCTATAGTAAGTATTGTGGTATGTATGTATTCACTCAAGCCCTCTTCCATGGGCAGGATGTGATACAACCGGGAGACCAGGTTTCAATACCAGGTCGAATCATACCAAAGACTCAAAAAATGGTACTTGATGCCACCTTGCTTAGCACTCAGCACTATAAGGTAAGGTTCAGAGGTGCAGTCAGTGTATTCTACAGCCCCAGCTGACTGGGCAATTGATTTGTTTGAATACAGTTGAATAGTTTCAAGTATGCTATCTAATAATACTATTTAAGAATAATCATTTGTTTGCACACAGTTATATAGTTTAAGTACTGCTGTCTCTGTCCAATTGACCCTCAGACACTACCTTCGAGCATCTTTAAGATAAAAAAAGTTTCGGTGTTTGCCACAAGAGGAATAAATTTGAGGAATACAGTCAGGACAAGTATATAGGCACTGTGGCTTGATACGACCAGCTGATTCATTTGATTGAGCTCTTTCAACTCAGAAAAGCTCAAAGTCATGAGTTGCAAGTCATGAGACCACTTTGGCAGACTGGTCACAAACTGCTCAGCCACCAGAATCCCATCCTTATGCATTATGGGTTGGTACCCCTGGCAAATAGGTAACCTTGTTGGGTGGGGTCTTACCTTTCTGCAGAGGTGCACTCAGTGAATTCTACAACCCTAGTCAACAGGCTGGTTTGTATATGATGGATAAACACACATGTATATATATATATATATATATATATACCAGCTTATTGACCTAGTAGATAGAGTGTTCACCAATGGCCTGGGAGACCAAGTTTCAATCCCAAGTTGACTCATACCAATGACTCAAAAAATGGTACCTGATGCTGCCTTGCTTAGCACTCAGCACTATAAGGTAAGGTTCAAGGGTAAAATGGAGCAATCCAGGGAAAGGAGTAGTGCCCTCCCCTACACTTTGGTGTAGTAGCTATTGAAACAGTCTTTGGTTCACCCTCAACTACAGTTGCCAATTGAAACAGGTTGGGTTGAATACCATGGATTGTTTCTTTTTTAAAATCTTCAAGTGAAGATGTTCAGGTCCTCTCACTAGTCTTCTTACTTTTGGGTCAAGTTGGTAAAGAAAGAACTCTATGTTAGTCCAAGCGCTTTTGACCATTTCATTGGTCGTTTTCAGGGGTTGTGTTAGATTATTGCAGTGAGTTTTATATATAGTTGGAGTGGCTTATTTTTTTTTTTCATTTATAAATTATAGATGAGGTTGGTTCATTCTGTTAGCATGAGTGGTTAGTTATTGAATATGTTTAATATGTTTATACTTGTGTCGAATGCTATTTTATTTATAGTAGGTTTTTTATTTTTTATAGTTATTGCTTCAAGGATTTGTAAACGTTTTTTTATTATCTTTATCTATGGTTTTTATATTGTTAATTAGAATTTCTTATATCTGGGGATTTAAATTTGTCAGTGTCTTTGTTATGCTTTGTCATTAGATGTGTTTTATGGCATTTATGTTGGAAAGGTGGTAGGTAAGGTGACGGGAGAGCATGAAACGTTATTTTCTGAGAAACATTCTCGAAATGGACATATAAATTTATACACTACATTAGTTTGAGTTTGGGAGGTTTGGGGGAGTTTGTGTTATTCTTAATGACAAGGTTGTATATTTTAAATCTAGTGTAATGGATAATGGGTTTTATTTGTTTTTGAGGTTTGGTGGGTTTAATGTGTCTTTGTATAATGTTGGTTATTACTTGCTCGTCTACTTTATAGTTTTTATACATTTGATTCTTGGAGTATAGGTTTATTCTGTTAGTATTGTTATTGCTATTTTTGTGGATATAATGGAGATATTGCTTTATTTGTTGATCAATTAGTTTATTAGGGAAGTTATTATTGATTATGGTTTGTTTTATGCTTTTTAATTCTTTGTAAAAAATTGTCTTGGAGGAGGAGGACATGTGATAAGCTTTATGGAGTAAGTTTTTTTATTAAGGCTATTTTATATTTTGGGGGGCATTTGCTATGAAAGTTAGGTGGAGTTGTGACTGGTTGATTTTTTGTATAGGCATGTAATAAATTTATCATATATATATATATATATATATATATATATATATATATATATATATATATATATATATATACACACACACCAGAAATTGTTCCTGGCTTTGCCTAAGACAAAAACAATAACAGACTTAATATAAACTCTTGTGTATATATCTGATTTTATCTTGTAAACAATAAACATCTTTATAAGATCTCAGTGAGAATGGTCATAGTTTACTTAATATTGTAAAGAAACAGGGTCATAGTCCTTCTTTAAATTTTTCTTTAATAAGAAGTAAATGAATTCTATTTAGTTTCACTCTGTATGGGATTATAGTAGTATCATTGCAATACTTAATTTAAAAACAAATATCATTAAAAGTATGAATAAATGCTCATCTTTTTTTGATGAATTCTTGAATAAGGCAATCTTTCAAAGTAAATGAATTCTTTCTAGTATCACTCTGCCTGGGATAGTAATAGTACCACTGCAAATATCATAAAAGTATGAATAAATGTTCATCTCCTTATATAAAGCAATCTTTCAAAGTCCACTTGTGCAAAACACATCAATAGAATAATGTTGAAATAAGTCCTGATATTATTAATCAATTAATTAAATCAATTTGGGTGGTGCATAAATTGACCTGCATTATAAATTCTTTCTTTGTTCCCTTCTTTCATGTTTTACTTTCTTTCTTTGTATTATCTTTTCTTTCTTTCTTTCTTATTTCTTTCACCTTTTACTTTCTTTCATTTTTTATTTGTTCCTTTCTTTCTTTTTATTGTTTTCTTTCTTTCCTTCTATTCACCTTTCTTTCTTGTTTTACTTTCTTTTTTTCTTTGTTCCTTTCTTTCTTTATTCTAGTTTTTCTATTTCCTTTTCCTTTCATTATATGAATTCTTCATCTTTGCTAACACCTCTATTTTCTTGGGGTTTTTTTTCTTTCTTTCCCTACTTCTCTTACTTTCTTTCTTCCACATCTTTCTTTTGTTGTCTCTTTCTTTTTGTTCCATGTTTCACTTTTTTCTTTCTATTTTCTTCCTTTTTCCTTCTTTTATTACAATTTACTTCTTGTGATTGTTTTCTTGTTTTTCTTTTCATTCTTTTCTTCCTTTGTTCCACATTTTTCTTTATTTTGTTCTTTGTTACATGTTTTATTTTCTATTTTCTTTCATTGCTTCTTTCTTTTTTTTTCTTCCTTCATTATAATTTATTTGTCCTCGTTTATGTCTTTTTTCTGTTCTTTTCACTTTCTTTCTTTCTTACACATTTTACTTTCTTTTGTTCTATTTTCTTTCTTTCTTCTTCTTTCATTACATGATTTACTTGTCCTTGCTTGCATCTATATTTTTCTTTCTTTCCTTTCTTTTGATAAACTATTCCTTTTTTCTTTCACCATTATATTTCTATATTTCCTTATTTACCCTCTCTCTTTCACTCCTACTCCTCTTTTCCTATTTTTCTTCTTCTTTCATTATTTGTTTGAATTTTATTAGCAATTCTATTAACTTTCTTTTTTTTAAAGTGCAATTCAGTTACTAAATGAACCAAAATGAACAGGCCATCTTATATGGTACAATGGTTACCTAGCAAGTCTAGCCAACCATTAATAGTTTGATTCTTACTGAGCATCCCATAATTCTGGCCTTATGCTAAACCTACTAAAAAACTATTTTGTTTGTTCCTGCCAGATTTAGTTTTATGTTACCTATTTGTTTAATGGCATACCAACTTCTTATGGGTTATTTGATACTGAAATTTGATTCATTTGTTGTAATCATAACTATTTTCAATGTTATATTGCATTTTTTTTTAAATTTCACTTTTTTTTGTATATAATTATTTGTTTGCACACAGTTACATTATATCAAATATTCCTATCAAATCCTAATAATCTAAACACAATTATGTTTTAAAGTAAATATTCCTAATTAAGAATAATTTACTTGCATATTGTGATATGATATCAAGCATATCTATCAAGTACTAATAATCTATACACAATTATATGGTTTTGTTTGACAGAACTGTCAATCAGAGGGATTTCGTGAGCAGGATGCACCTGTGTAAACAAGAGGAAGTACCTCACATGGGTTGACAACCATAAGCAGATCATGTGGGTTAACAACCGGAACACATAGGTGTTATGAAAATATATATACACAAGTACCCATGGTCAATGATAGTCATTTAGCTGTCAGAAGAAATTTAGGCAGTCAAGAGGCTTGCAGAGTGGCTGGCGAGCACTGAGGATGGAGAGGCAGCACTGGTGGACTCCAGTTGAGAATCTCCTGTCAAAAAAGCAAGGATGTAAGGCCCTAAATTTGGAATCACAACATGAGTTAAGAAAAGGTCCATATCGCAGTCCTCTGCCAGTCTGTGTCCACATTGTTCATGCATCTCTCTCAGAGCCAATTTCAAAGCTTTCGGGAAGTAAAAAAGAGAGATATATTTTCATAAAGAAAATTGTTATGCTCTTTCATTCATATCTTCATCATGGCTATAAAACAGTTAAAAAGTAACAATTTCTATTTAATTATCATGTCTGCACACAGATATATGGTTCCAAGTATTCGTATCTAACACCAATAATTTGCAAGCAATTATATGGTTTCAAATAACTAATAACAATAATTCTTGGTACTTTATTAATTACTGTGTTCCTGTTTTGCCACAGCTTGTCCATAAACTAAAAAGCACATGGCTAGTTTATAGTAAGCCAGTTCAGAATGAGTTATGCTCAGTCAATATGTGGCTCACAAAAATCTTTCCCTTCTAACTCAGAAGGTCTTTTTACATTTCCATATTTACAGTATTTCTCATGACATCTCCAGCTGATCCACTGAGTCAGAGCTGATAGTCAACATTTATATTTACTTCAATTTTTATTACTGTAAATTGCAGCTTACAAGTTAACTTTATTAGCCAGAAAAAAATCTCTACAAAATTAGGGATTGCCATATACAGCAAGGCTAAAATCAAAACCTTTACCACAGAGTGGTCAACGAGTGGAACAGTACTCCTAACAATTGATATATATCACTTACCGTAACTCCAGCAGACTGCTACAAACATTTCCAACGTAAACTCGTGTTTGATGAACATATTTAACAAATTAACAGAGATTAATATAAAATAATAAAACTGTAATATAAATTAAGTATTTGGATGCACTACTTGGACGCTAACTAAACGGCTGGAGAAGAAGCTAGACGGCAATTACACAAGAATGTTGCGAGCAATATTGAACAAGTCCTGGCGGCAACTATACGGCCACCTGCCTCCCATCACAAAAACTATCCAAGTTAGACGAGCCAGACATGCAGGTCACTGCTGGAGAAGCAGCGACGAGCTCATAAGTGATGTACTCCTATGGACCCCCACATATGGCCGAGCAAAAGCAGGACGACCACCTCGAACATACATCCAGCAGCTATGTGAGGACACGGGATGTAGCCCTGAAGACCTGCCAGAGGCGATGAACGATAGGGTGAAGTGGCGAGAGGGGGTCAGGGATATCCATGCCTGCGGCACGACATGATGATGATGATGATGATGATTAATGCTATTTCCAACAGTTGATGCACTGACTGTAAACATCATAGCACTCAGGCGGCCAGTCAGGTAACTACAATATACTGTTTATCAGAGCAATTTCATGATAGTTTAACAGATTGTGAATTTATATGAATATAAGTTCTAATGGACTCTTGTATAACATGCACCTTTAACTTTGAAGAAGAAAACTTTGGAAAAAATTCTCCTGTAAAATAAGCATCATCATCATCATGTTGCACCATCAGCACGGATATCCCTGACCTTCTCTCGCCACCCCTCTCTATTATCTATTGCTTCCGACTGGTCTTCAGGGCTACATCCTGTATCAGCACAGAGCTGCTGTATGTAGGTTCGAGCTGGTCATCCTGCCTTTGCTCAGCCATGTGAAGGGGTCCACAGGATTACATCACTTATGAGCTCATCCAGCAGTGTCCCGCATGTCTGGTTCGTCTAATTTTGATAGTTTTTGTGATGGGTGGTAGGTGGCTGTACAGCTACTGCTTCAATATTGCTCGCAGCAGTCTTGTGTAGTTGCCGTCAAGCTTTTTCTTCATCTGTATAGTTAGCGCCCATTTAGTACATCTATATAGCAATATCAACACAACTGCTGCTTGGAAGAAACTGCATTCTATTTTATCGGTCAGGTCTGACTTCGATATGACCGATAAATGCACTGACTTTTTATAATTTGTACCAGTAAATTTAACCTTAACTTAGCATTTGTTCAAAATTTTGTCAGTTCATTCTGACTAAAAATCAAAATTAATATAGTTTAAATTATGGTTTGGTTTGGTTTGGTGGGTTTTATGGCACATCAACCTTTGTAGGTTATTTAACACCAAATCCATTTTTATGTAAATAATGTTCTATTTAAAACAATTCAGTTTAGCATAAGTACACAGTTTAATTGTCAAAAAAATTTCCATTTCAAACTATTCAAGCACTTATATGTAACAATTCAGTTAAGTATAAATACAGTTTTAATGTCGAAAAACAGTTCCATTTTAAATAATTCAGTTAAGCATAAGCACGCAGTTTAAATGTAAGTACGGTTTAATTGTCAAAAACATTTCTATTTCAAGCTATTCAGTTTACTCAAATAATTCATTTTAGCATAAGTATGCCGTTAGTTCTATTTAACCCATAGATAGGGCCCTATCAGATGCTACCACTCTAGGCCAGAGTGGACCTGGGAGCGATGGCAATGAAGGGGTACTCCACATTCCCCAAAGCTCCAGCACTGCTGGAACCTCACCATCAGATTGTTTAGTGTCATATCCAGGATAGTCGTTGGGGGGGATCTTACCCCTCTGCAGAGGTGCAGTCAGTGTATTCTATAGCCCCAGCCGACTGGGCAATTTAAATTATATCTTAAAACATGAAAATTACACAGTAGTTAGAGTTAACACAGGGACATTATCACACAAAAATGTAACAAGATTATGGAGAAAATAAGCTCAGGAGAAACATAATTATAAATAAACACACATTCCAGTGAATATTTTTCTTAATGAGGCAAAATGCATTAGTCTGATGATGCCATTCCAATTATGGTGAGGCATGTCACCAGAAAAAAAATTAACTATTTAGTTCTTTTGTTATGCACTTCAAACTTTTGGACTGAAAAATCTGGAAAAATAATGAATCTTATACACAAATAATTATGGTTAACTTAAAACTCTCTTAAATTTTAACTGAAATGCTAAAGTGACCCAGAGAATTTAGTTTTTTTTTCAGTTACAAACAACTTCCTTGTAAACCAAGAACAAAAGAATATTTTCATCTAGCAAGAACAAACAAACCAACGGAAAAAGAAAAAAAATCTCTTGGAAATGTCTGAAATCAAATTAAACAAACAAGGATATGTTGTAGCCACTTCCTCATTTAAATGTTTTTGAGAAATTAAGCTGAAAATTTACAAAGGAAAATTATAATCGTTATTATCATTTTGTCAAATATTTGCAAAGTAGCTAGAAATAAAATAAACGTATGTGACTTGGCTGTTCTTATCTTGAAATATATATATATATATATATATATATATATATATATATATATATATATATATATAGAGAGAGAGAGAGAGAGAGAGAGAAATGGTAGATTTTGGTAAATCTGACAAGATGATAAAAATAAGTGGAAAAATTGATAAATCAAACACTGACAATGGATTTAGTGGCAATATTTTGTTCTTCCTGGAATAAATGATAAAATATTACTACTAAGCACAGTGTAAGGGTTTGATTATCCACTTATTTTTATCATATATATATATATATATATATATATATATATATATATATATATATATATGTATATATATATATATATATATATATATATATCCAACATCTCTGTATGAACAGGATGTGACACAAGGTAAATTTTTAAGCAGAGTTTAACTGGTTTGAATTTCAAGTTTTCCTTCTCTTAAATTATTTGCTATGCTAAGGTTAAAGAACCCAGTCTGCCTTACTATTTACTATTTTGGAGAATAGTTGGATATATATATATATATATATATATATATATATATATATATATATAAATATGAGAGAGAAAGAACTAAGTTTGAATAGCATAGGGTTGGAATTTTCAAGTTATTTGAAATTTGAGACTCTTCTCTAAAAAGATTTGGGTAAAAAGATGATAAAAAAAATTATGTATATAATTTGAAAATAGTCTCAAAGAAATTTAGTTTCAGAGCAATTTATATAATTGAAAGGATTTTTGAACACTAATTAGATCACACCAATTTGAAGTAAAATTTTAAAAATTTCTCATTTTTCATTTCATTTAAAAATTCAGATGCCCTGATGAAGGTTTAATGTTTAACCTTTATAAAAAGAATAAAATCATTCTCTGAAGACCTTGTGTTTTTTCATATTCATCCTTTTTCATATATACATAATTTTTCATGATAAAGATATATTTCTAAAGAACAAGGTCTGATGGGGTGTGACCCTATGCTATAGAAACTCCACTTAAAAAATTAACCTTGTGTCAAATCTTGCTCATGGTGAGGGGTTAGGTAAATACATAAATCATAGGACAGACTGGACTCTTTAATCTTAGAATGGAATCTAGTTAAAAAAAAAAAACCCTCTGAATTTAAACCAGTTGTAGAACAGGAAAGGGCTGAGCTCCGCTAAGCTACTTGTGCCCAAAACACGGGAAGGAGCTGTGCCCCATAACCAAACTAGGTTACGGGATTTATTTTAGCCAAGCGAGGTGTCCAACGAGAATCATTATTTACTAAGTGTTACTTAGCTGTGAAATAAGGCCAGATGTATGGAGCACCAAATGAGACCCGAATACATTATTATTGGTTTAGCTTTGGGATGCTCACACTCTTTTGGCTTGTGAATAACTTTTAAATTGACAAGGTCAAAATGATCTATCTGCATTTTTAAAAAAATGCTAAATTTATATATGTGCCGGGTATACTTTCTATAATACATTTTCCGAGTAATTTACATCACTGAATGCACCCATATGGCACGATACAACAAAATAGACTTATGGTCACTGTGATGACTTACACAGAATGGAGCTAAAATTTATGCTGTCTAATTTACTGACGATTTCACAATGCGAAACGCCCAAGAAAACTCATTGAACAACTCCGCGCATTCTAAGTTACCTGAGGCCTGTGTGCTATATTTACGCAAAGCTTAGTAGTAAATAACAACTTTAAAAGAATCACGAGGCAAGAAAACGGGAAATCAAGTCAGAGACTTTATTGAATGATTAAAAAAGAATCTTAACCCCGATAATCTACGAGCGCCGTCCCATTTTTGTTGTTTTTTTTTCTACAAAAGTTTTTAAAAAATGTTAGATTAAAAAATGTTTCACATAAAAAAAGAAAGGCAATAAAAGTCAATTTCAATTAATTAGGTTATATTTACAACGTGAGTATAGGTTGTTATTATTATAATTATTATCATTATCATTATTTTTTTTACCTATTTCAATTTTACACCCATTGGCGTGGCTGAAGTAATTATTTCCACCGATGCCAGAGATGGATGCGGATTTTCCAGGTAGGCCAGTTTTTTTTCCAACTTGTTGCTGCAATACAATAAAATTTAAGTTACCACACCTATTTGGCCTAGATATCAGAGCAGATTAAAATAAACTTAAAAAGGTGCGCACTTGTTATCTTAAAGTGATTAAATAGACATTGAGAGTGGTCTCCCCCTTTTTTTTTTTTAGCTTAGTGTCAAAAAAACAATCACACGGTGTAATCTTTAAAGTCAACAGCAGTTCACTACATATAGTTACCGAATGTTTCCTCGTTCTCTTGTCAAACCCTTGTTCGTTTCTTGTTGTGGGAAGCCTGTTCATCACAGTTTTCTTACGACTTATTTGCTAACTGCTGGGTTGACGCGTCTCTCTGTGAGTTGAATGAATTGTTTTAACTTTTGCAAACCTATCCGTGTGTTTTAGTTGTTAAGTCATTTTTAGCCAAGAGTCAAATGCGATGTATGATTTAAATTATCCGTGGTTAAATATAACGTGCTTTAGTACGAATATCATGATGATTTTAAAAGTATCTCTCGTTTCATTTTATTTAGCAATTATTTTTTTTTTTTTTTATAGTTTCTCTTATGTTTGCCTTATTTGACATTAATACACTTGAACCAAAGGAGAGATAGAACCCCTCCGCCACCCAGAAAAAGAAAACAACAAACAAACCCTACAATCTCTTAACATCAGCTAAATTCGTTTTTTTCTACCACCTTCGCTACTACTACTGAAAAAGTTTCTATCGAGTCTGATGTGAATAGACTTGTTTGGATGAAAAACATAATAGTTCTGATCGAAAATTTAAAAGATACGTAACGACTGATTTTCAAGCATGTGCTCTTATTGAAGAAAAAAAGATGTTACCTTGATTGTTTTTGTTGGTTTAAAAAATATTTAGCATATTTCAATCTTGTTTGTATTAGTGTTTGTATGGTACAGAGCTTTTCAAATTTTTTGCATTAATTTTTGGAATTAAAAATTTTGATTATCCAGAGTATAGCACTAAACGGCATCGGATGGTGAGGATACAGTTCTGGAGACCTGGGAAGTGCAGAGTACCCCTTCATTGCCATTACTCCCAGGTCTACTCTCGCCTGGAGAGATGGTATCTGTTCGGGTTTCATCTAAGAGCCAAATAGAACTTTGCAGATTATTTTCAATTGATAGGAATACTTGATATTACATAACTGTGTAAAAAAAACAAACAAAAAAAAAACCCATCAATCTACACAACTATAAATATGTACGCGATTCCCTAACCTCTAGGCATAAAATAACCCTGAAGAGTTGACATACCAAAAAAATCAATCATCTGAAATATTTGAAATTAAAAATTTGTTGCTCGCCAAGCGAAATATATGATTTTAAAAATGTATATAAAAAGAAATAATAAATATAATGTTAATGTATGTAAAATTTTCTCGACATACTTATTAATAAAGTATCACAAAATACAATTGGGAAAGATCTAATGACAACATGAACCCTGTTAGTGGGGCTTAGAATACAGTGACTATACTCTCAGCAAGAGGAGTAAGACTCCCTACTTGAACAGGAGTGTCCTGGGTAAAACACTAAACTGCATCTGATGGTGAAACTTCAGTTCTGGGTAGTGTGGAGTACCCCTTCATTGCCACGACTCCCAGGCCTATTCTCTTCCAAAGTAGTAGTGCCTATTTGAGCCCCCATCTCCAGGATAAATAGATGATTTGGGAATTAATTTGTATTTGACAAGAATGTTGATTTGCCGGTTAAAATCAAGCAATATGTACGGTGGGGTGGGGGGGGGAAGAGCCTGCTACTGTTCAAAACACAGAGGAATATAAAATCTGTCTTGAGATTTTTGAGTTTTGATTTATTTATTTTATTCCTCTAGCTTTTCTTTTCTTTATTTCATTTTTTAAATAAATACAATTGTTTTTTTTTTAAGTGTCAGCTCCTCTCTTGTTTTTCCTTTTGAGTTTCTCTTGATTAAATTTTAGTAGCAATAGAATAAACAAATTTTTAAAAATATTACTGCATATTTTTATTTATACGGATATCATAAATCCGAATGATAAATATAAAATGTGTATTGATGTGTGTATTCAGTTGCATATTCGATTGAAGGTGTCTTTTTTTGTTTGTTGCATAGACGCATTATTTTTACAGATTTTTCATCACAGAAGTTAGGAGTGCATATTATATACACGAGAACTATTTTAACTTTTTTCTAGTCATATGCTTCACCATATTCTGAACGGGATGACTGATAAAAAGTTATATCTATAGTTCAAACTAATGTTTGATGTAAATTACAGAGCACTTTGCTTCGATGTGACACAAGGCCGAATGAATGGGGCACCCAATGAGACTCGAACTCACTCGTGTAGGTTCGCAAGTCTAGCTTGCTAACCGTTACACCACCAGAGGTGCCCTCAAACTAATGTTTTATTCTGTCGACAAGTTTTTGTTCGAATTTTGT
Source organism: Sepioteuthis lessoniana (assembly GCA_963585895.1). Lineage (NCBI taxonomy): Eukaryota > Metazoa > Mollusca > Cephalopoda > Myopsida > Loliginidae > Sepioteuthis > Sepioteuthis lessoniana. The sequence continues at coordinate 37,077,291 of OY757915.1, forward strand.
TTCTCCTAATATGAACTTATTTTAAAACTACGTAAACTATATAAATTCTTATTTTTACTCAGTACGAACTCATAAAAAAATGAATAAATGCTAAAATTCCGTGCATATTATACGCAATATATTTTTTTTCCGGAATTTCTGAGTATGAACTTAGGGACGTGTGTTATACACAAATAATTAGTATCTATTTCTATTTCAGAAGCGAACCTAGGATTTTAGTGTTTTTATTTTTCATCACTAGGACCCCCCCCTTTTTTTTTTCAAATGGACTTGGAGAGTAAAGTATTTTCAAGTTGTAACTGAATGATAATTTTGTTGGGTCTGCATATTAACTAAACATTTTTATCTATAACTAAAGTTCTCATTAGTTTTGCATATAATGGTAATTCAGGTCACATATATTGCAAGGTTTTTATTTGGCATTAAAAAACAAAGTAATCCAAAGTGAAGAATTTAATGTGAAAGAGAGTCTATGTTATAACGTTCTAATGATGGTTCATTAGAACCAAAACGTTATAATGTTGACTTTTATTCACATTAAATTCTTTACTTTGGATTACATTGTTTTTGAATTTTTCTCCATGTTGTCAGATTGTTTTCCATTATTTACTTCCATTTGGCATTAAATAACTCATAAAGGTTGATATATCATTAAACAAAGAAACCAAACCAAGTCATGAAGGATGTGGGGTCCTTATAGTGTTGTGGCTAACCTGCTAGAATGTAAAATCGTAGTAAACTCTAGTTGTGCTATAAAGCTCACTTTTGGACTAATACTCTTGGGAAAGGTATGAACCACTTACCCTCTTCAGCTATAGATTAAATAGTACCACTAGTATTCTTCTACAAGAATAGCTTTGGCATTGAATAACCCATGAAGTTTGATATACTATTAAGACAAAGAAACTGAGCCAAACAAAAACTATACAGAAGTTTCAATATTCTTATGGCCTAGTCAGCTGGGGCTGTAGAATACACCAACTGCATCTCTGCAGAGTGGGGTTAGACTCACTCAATGAGTGTCCTGGATATGACACTAAACAAGCTGATGGTGAAGCTTCAGTAATGTTGGAGCTTTGGGAAATGCAGAGTACCCCTTTATTGCCATTGCTCTCAGGTCCACTCTGGCCCAGAGTGGTAACACCTGACAGGGTCCTATCTACGGGTCAAATAGAACTAAACTGTGTAATTGTGCTAAACTGAATTGTTTGAAATAGAACTGTTTATATGTATAAAAATGGATTTGGCATTAAATAACCTTCAATGGTTGATATGCCATAAAACCAAACCAAAATATTCTATATTCTTAGACTCTAAGTCAAATCATAAACTCTTCATCTATGTCAAAAAATAGATCCATTTGTGGATCATTCAGGGTCACTATTTGATTGCTGCTGACATAGAGCTGATCAATCATATGACAGGGGATTAAGCCCTTTTTAGCCAATCAGAAAGTACCTCACTCTGAAGCTGCAGATGCTTTCTTCATCTTATCAGAACATGTAAATAACACCCAGCATTCCACAATGGGTCATTTCTCATTCTTTGCAATCCTGATGTGTCTTCTACATATAATAGTCACCTTGCTCATCTCAATGGTCATGCACAGATAACATTCAGAACATATCCTTTTGGGACTAAGCCACCTAGCCTCACACACACACACATGTGCATGTACGTGAAAGACTACACAAAAGTAAGTTTATTCTTGAACACTTACTGAGAACACAACTATTGTTGAACAGAGATTCAACAACTCAGCTTCTTTGTAATTCCTCTGTTCCTCATAAGGAAAACAGAATTTTCTTGTACATTTCTGTATATGAATTTCTCCCCATTTGTTGATTCAGTTGTTTTTTCTTAACATTTTTTCCACCTTCTGATACCAGCTGGTAGTACAACATTCCTGGTTGAATCAGTTGCTCCTCTTCAACTCTCGCTCTCCTCCCTTACATCACCAGCCCAGTCAGCTGGGATTGTAGAATATGCTGACTACGTCTCTGTCGAAGGGTAATACCCCCACCCACAAAAATTGTTCTGGATTTGACACTAAGCCATCTGATGGTGAGACTCCAGTTCTGGAGCTTTGTGGAATGTGGAGTACCCCTTCATAGCTATTACTCCGAGGTCCACTCTGTTAGGTTCCCATCTATGGGTCAAATAGAACTCTTTAATCATTGACTAGACTTGAAACCATTTAATTGTGTGCAAATAAATTACTGATGTTAAGTTGAATTATTAGAATTACATAGGAAGTCTTGAAGTCATTTAACTGTGTGCAAACAAATAAGTTTTGGTTTATTTAAAAATAATGTTACCTACAAACTATTCATTTACAAATCATATATATTTGATGTATTATCAGGATTTGTCATTAAATAACCTACAAGGGTTGATATGCCATAGAACACTACCAGCCAACCAATAAACCTTACATTACCATACATGAATATAACAATTTGAGAGGCATTTGTGGTGTAATGAATACCATCATAGGAAATGGATATGGTGACCCAAGTTCAAATCCTTGGCGAAACTTTGCATTTCACATTATGCTAATACTCTTGGGAAAGGTATGAATCCAATTGTTTTCCCGCCAGCTATGAGTAAATTTAGGTATGGCAACCTGTCAAGGAGAAGGAAAATTCTGAATTCAAACTTGTTAAGTCCTGCTTAAAAATTGACCATGTGTCACATTCTGATCATGCAGAGAGGTAGGTAAATATATACATGAATATAACAATATTTCAAGGATAAATGTTATAACTGGAAACCCAATGGGTTCACGAGTTGTCTTGTTATAGCTAAAATAATCACCAGAAAAGTGACCCCCGCAAAAATTTATTTTATTTATTTTTTTCTTCTTAATGTACAAGGAGCACACAATAAGTTTCCAGACTTTTTTCATATGGGCACTTTAATTGATAGTCAAATACTCTGTGACAAGGATGGAGTTGTGAACTGGTGCATTGTCCCGGTGGAAATGCCACTGACCCGAATTGAAGAGTGCTGACCTCTTCCGACAGAATTTCTTCCTGAACTCCCTTAAAACCTCAACATAGTATTCCTTGTTGACTGTCTGTCCAGTGGGAACCTAGTGCATGTAGATCATGCCAGTGCTGTCAAAAAAAGGGATCATCAAAAATTTGTGGGTGGATTTGCTCTGTCTGGCCTTCTTGGGTCTGGAAGAGCCAGCATGCTTCCACTGGGAACTCTGTCTCTTGGTCTCTGGGTCATAGCAGTAGATCCAGTTTTCATCACAGGTTAACAGAGCATCAAGAACTGCGAGATCTGAATTGATCAGCTCGACCATCTCCCTGGTGTCATGACAATGTCTTTCTTTCTGATCTTCTCTGAGCACACTTGGAACAAACTTCACACAAATCTTCCGCATCTTCAGTTCCTTGCGAATAATTGTACAGTTCCCACACTGACATCAAACTGTGCACTTATTGTCTCTATAGACACACGACGGTCCTTATCCATGAAATTCTTTATTTGGCCAATCAACTCTGGTGTTCTGACTTCCTTACTCCTCCCACACCTCTCACTATCCCTCACATACTCCCTGCCTTCCTTGAATCTCTTATGCCAACTCAAAAACTGATGCTCAATTCATGCAAGATGCTCCAAAAGCATTCTGAAGCATTCCATGCGTTTCTGTGGCCTTTTTTCCAAGTTTAAAACAGAATTTTATTGCATATTGTTCTCCTAAAGTGTCCTCACGTCCAGATTGCATTTTTGAAACTCACCAGCTGTGACAATCAGGTTTTAGTAGGGTGTATTCCAATTGCTGCTGTAGCTGTTCATTTGAACGTGAAATCATAAAAATTGGTCAGTCATCTCATAAGATGTATAGCAATAACATACTGAACTTTCAAGAGTTTATGACAACTTTAAATGCCTGTACAAAAAAAGTCTGGAAACTTATAATTATACCATAATTGTTTATGTATGACACACTTTATTTTCTTACATTATTAAGCCCAAAAGTTAAAGGTGCGTATTATACACAAAAACTAAATTTTAACTTTTTATCTGGCTACATGTATCATCATATTCAGAACAATATGACCAAATGTAAGTAATATCTCTGATTCAAATAATATGTAACAAACCCTTCTGTTTTGGAGGAGTCTCTGTGGCATAGTGGTTAACCGTCTGGACCAAGACATCAGAGTAAGCAAGTTTGAACTCCTGTCATTCACTTTTGGACTAATACCCTTGGGAAAGGTATGATCCTCCTTATTCCCCCAATTATGGATCAAATAGTACTATTACTGTTCCTCTACAAGGATCCCTTTGGAAAAACCAAACCAAACTTCTGTTTTATATTGTAACTGGAATATGAGTGTTTATAATTTTGTTTTTCCTTGTGCGAACTTATCTTTGCCATAAGCTTATTGTATTTTTGTGTGAACATATCAGTTTATTCTAAATACTGAGTAAATGTTTTGTGTTAACATAAGTAAATTGTAAATTTTCATTTTTAGTCTATATGAACAGAATAAAAAGTTAAACAAATGTTAGCTGCTATAAATTTGTAAAATCAGTGCATGTTATATACGAGATAGATTTTTTTTTTCAAAATTTTGTTGGCTAAGTTTAGGGATGCTTGTTATATACAAGTAATCATGGTATTAGTTTTAGACTTCTTTACAGGTGAAATTCTTTTCTCTATTTTTAAATTACTGAAATCAATTCTAAACTTTATGGTGTATAATGGCTGGTGTAAAATCAAACTTAGATTTTGTTGTGTACTTTGCTGTATGCAGAGTTTTCTGAAAACTGCTAATTTAACATTTTTTTTTTCTTTTTCAGATGGAAAGCAAACGCCCAAGTTCAGATTTAGCCTCTTTCCGAGAGATTTTCAGTAAGGCAAAAAATATTGTGGTACTGACCGGAGCAGGTGTCAGTGCTGAGAGTGGAGTACCAACCTTTAGGGGGCCTGGCGGATTCTGGAGAAAATGGCAGGCTCAGGTAAATTAATCTTAAGTTAAATATTCAAGTGACCCAGACTTACCTGGCTTATAAAATGCTGACTTTAATTTGCAAGAAAGTATTTCGATATAAGATTTATTTGTTTAACTTTTAGTTTTTACTAATATATATATATATATATATATATATATATATATATATATATATATATATAATCTCATAGGTGAGAGACTGAGACTCATCGAGCATTATTGACTGTGTGTATGCTATACTGATTTAGGTACAAAAGCTCTATCATCGATATTGAGCACTGTAAGTAAAAAAGTAAAGTTGGCAACAGTAGTCGAGGGTGGCCAGAATGCTCCCTTTTCAATAGCTACTACACCAAGGTGTAGGGGAGGGTGCTACTCTTTTTCCTGGATTGCTCCACTTTACCCTTGATACATACCTTATATTGCTGAGTATTAAGCAAGGAGGTATTAAGTACCATTTTAAAAGTCTTTGGTATGATGCGACCTGGAATTGAACCCAAGTCTTCCGGACCAGTGGCGAACACTCTACCCACTAATGATATCAATTTTTTTCAATATACCATATATATATATATATATATAAAGCAGTTATTTGTTTATTTCAATAAATAAGTAAATAATAACAAAAGGAAAATGTTCCTGTCTCTTAATAGTTATATTTCTAAAAATTTCACACATTAATTGTAATAAATATTATAGGACAGAAATAGTAAGAAAATTATTTAAAAAAGAAAACGTGATAAAATGACACTTGTATAGCGTAACTTTTGACTCATTTTTAGGATCTTGCCAGTCCAACAGCTTTTCGGTCCAACCCATCACTAGTTTGGGAATTTTACCATTACAGACGAGAACTAATGGCCAGCAAAGAACCAAACAAGGTAAGGGAGTCCTATTCTTAATACAAATAATTTGTACAAAATGATTTTTTGTCCCAGAGATAGGACTCTGACAGGAACCACCATTTTGGATTAGAGTGGACCTGGGAGTAATAGTAATGAAAGGGAATTCCACACTCCACAGAGATCCAGAACTGGAGTCTTACCAAGATAAGCAGTCTAGTATCATGCCCAGTGTTATATACTCAAAGAAAGTGACAACACTTATTGTATAAAAATATAATCTCTCATGTTTATTATGAAATCTCAGCCAAGTTGGTTGTGTGTGAGAGAGAGTTGGAATTACTAAGATTTACACCCGGTTGTGATAAATCTTCAGAGCCTTACTTCTTTGCTCTTACTCCATGAGGCTGTCATTGGGCTGACTTAAAACATTTAATCATCTTTATATCTTCTCCATGCTTCTTTCACAAGACTGGTACAAGGCTGACTTAAAACATTTAATTATCTTTGTTTCTTCTTCATGCTTCTTTCACAAGACTGGTACAAGGCTGACTTAAAACATTTAATTATCTTCATTTCTTCTTCATGCTTCTTTCACAGGAGAGTGGTACAAGGCCACTGCCCACCCCTCTGGACTAGCGTGATGTCTAATGTCCCTGCTTTCTCTCACTCTGCTGACTGCTTGGGGTTGCAAACTTCCTTCGTTATATTTTTTTGGATGCCTATGCACTCTTCCTATGCAATTCACATGGCATTTCTTCTGTCTTTTGCTTACCTTAAGACACAGGTGCATATCATGATTTGAAATCCACAAATCAACATGGCCTGTTAACCCCAGGACTCTTTTGGGGGAGGTCTTACCCCTCTGCTAATTAAGCAATTGATGTATTCTAAACCCCGTTCACTGGGTGTACAAATATTGGAGCTGATCATCTTGAGTTTTTGAAATGTTCAAACTGAAGATTTCACGATAATCCTTTTTTTTAAACCTTTATTCTAAAATCCATTCCATGAATTTAAATCTTTATTCTAAAATCCATTCCATGAATTTAAATCTTTATTCTTAAATTGATTCCATGAATTTGAATCTCTATTCTAAAATCCGACTTCATCACTTTATTCATTTATTTATTTTTTTTTACTTTGAATAAATTGTAGGCTCATTATGCCATTGCTGAGTGTGAGAAGAGACTTGATAAACAGGGGCGAACTGTTTCAATTATTACTCAAAACATTGATGGACTCCACTACCGAGCTGGGTCTTCTCGAATTACAGAACTCCATGGTAAGCAACCTTCTTTCTTCATGTAAACTTTAATATCCTTTGCAGTAAAATAGGAATATACTATTAAAGGAAAATAGATTTCTCTCTTAATTACCAAAAATACACATGTATTTCTTTATCGCAAATTGTTGTATCGCATGATGAAGGAATGAGGCATAACGATTTTGTTTATGAAGATATATAACTCTCTCCTCTTTATTAATCGTAGGGTCAAAATTGGCTGTAAGTGTGAGAGAGTAACAGAGACAAAGAACTCTGATGCAGGCTGACAGAGGAGTGCTATATTGACCATATTCAGAGCCCCACTTGGTGCTTCTTCTGCTTCTCTACTGGAGGCAACTGCCCCCCACCACCACCACCACCATTGTGGGTGGTGCCCAAGGTGGCTTCTGCTATGACTTGACTGCCCGTTCTGTCAGTGGGTACCTGTACATATATAATTTCATAACACTTGCGCATTCCAGTTATCCTTTCAATTGTCAACCCTCATGATCTGTTTTTGTCGTCTCTTATTTATATATCTGGAATATCCTGTTTAGCAATCCCTAATGATGGGTCTGTCAAAGGTCAATATGCAACAAAATCAGAATTTTTTTTTTCTTTCTGAGTTGAATTTCTATATTTAGCAATATAAAACGTACCAAGTTTTAGGATATGTTAAGTATGGAGTGTTTTGATATTTTGTTCTATTATGACCACCATTTGTTTGTTCGTCGTCTGTTTGTAAGTGATTCACATATGTGGATTTATTTGTTTTAAATGAAACTTTGGATTTAAGGATTAGGATGCTTCTCACAGAAGAACATTTTTGTAGATGGATTTTTGCCAGAATAATATTTTGATAATGTGAGGTACAATTCAGCCACTCTGGATTCTTTCATGAACGTGACAAACCACACTGGACTATGAGATGCTGAGGTCACCTGATACTCTCTGCATACTACTTGCTGTATTTGCCTCTATAACTTGAAGCACAGTCTTGAAAATCCTCATTTTAGGCCTATCTGACCTTGCTTGATTATAAAGGTTCTTGCAAATTAAGCCAAATTTCTTGAACCATCTGGTTACTGTAATGTTATCAACTGCACCTTAACCTTTTGCACAACAAATGTTTTTAGCTGTTTCTGAAGTGCTAAGTTCAAACTTGTAAAGCTTAAGTTTCTAAATTAGATAATGTTTCTTATCTATTTGTGCAGTTTTCAAATCACACACAGACTCAAACCATGCCCAGTGAGTTTGTGCATGGACTACTATGATACTACCAACCATGGGGTGGGTGTGTCCTCATGGTGTAATGGTTAAAGCACTGGACTGCGAAATCGTAGTAAGCGAGTTTGAACTCCAGTTGCGCTATTATATTCACTTTCAGGCAAATACCCTTGGGAAAGGTATGAATCTCGTTATCCTCCCAGCTATGGGTTAAATATCATCACTGCTGTTCTTCTAGAAGAATGGTTTTGGCATTAAATAACTGACAAAGGTTGATATGCCATTAACCAAAGAAACCAAACTAAACTAAACTACTTATAATAGAAAATACCTTCCATGGCTTCAACTACTTTGGTCACATGATATACATGCCACCAAACTAGTATGTACCAAAAATATTGCAAAACTTTTGGCTCACCTTATTATATCTTTTTTAGCTGGATCTTTTAAGTCAGAAGACCTGTCAGTTGGTCATCATTGTCATCACTTGTATTTTCTATATATCTTAAGGTGAAAGTGGTAGTTGCATTTCAGTTGAGTATTTATGATTATTCCATACTTTACCCAACCAAGACATAAAAGTATTTAATGAGGGGCCATTTACCACCACCGACTGTAGTTTGTTCCAAGAATTACCCACTTTCTATTTGCCAATGTCTCCCACCAGACAAGGCTTGACACAAGGTCAATAGCCCGAAGGCCGATTAAAATGGGGATAAAAGGAGGCGAAGGTTGGGAACGAGCTGAGGCTCGAACCCTGCTGGTCTATGTTGCTCATCGGCTCACTTCGTGCAATGTGAGCCTGATGAGCTGAAGCTTGTCAAAAAAAGTCAATAATGCAGGTAGCCCAGCCAAAGCTGGGAGCCATACGGCCTCAAGTCTGCTATTGTTCCTTTTCGAAGCCTTGCTCTGAACCGAAGTCCAGAGGGCGTTGGAGAATTACCCACTCTATTACCAAAAATATTTTGTTTATTGGTTGTCTTATCTTTTTGAAACTCTTAAATCATGTCCCCTAGTAATACTCCCTTAATTAATGGGTAGTAGATTGGGATTTGTTGAGTAAAGATTATGTGTATATTTATAGACTTCAATCATATGTCCATGGGCTCAACAATAATACAGACTAGGCAACTTGATCCTCCTTAGTCTCCCTTCATATCGTATGTTCTTCAATTCAGGTATCAAATTCATCTACACGGTTGTCTTTTTCTGCATCTATCTGAACTAATGGCAAATAATTGCTACAATAGAGTCAAAACATTCAAATCTAAAACTTATCAAAGCTGAAGCAGATGACTTAAGCAAATAGTAAGAAAAAGATATAAAGAGAAAAATTAAAATTATTTACTTTAAGAGAACATAGAATTATTTTGACATTTAACTGTGTGTAAACAAAATCTGTACTTATACTAAACTGAATTGGAACGGTTTAAATGGACTGAATAGCTTGAAATAGAAATGTTTTTGACAATTAAACTGTGTACTCATGCTAAACTGAATTGTTTGAAATAGAACTGATTATTTGTATAAAAATGAATTTGGCATTAAATAACCTACAAAGGTTGATATACCATAAAAAACAACCAACCAATCAAATACTGAAATTTAAAATCAACAGCTATGGACCTTAAAAAGGTTGCAATGTGCGACAGTTTCCCAAATACCATTTGTAAACCAATCATCTTATAGCCCAGGGAATATGGTAAACTTTTAACTTGCAACAAAGATTGTAAAATACTTTTAAAAAAATGAGATGAGAAGTGGGTGGTTTACTCTGTAATTTGACTGATTTTAATTTGACCATTTCTCCTGATCTTTTTATTTTCTCCTCACCAGGAAACCTTTTCAAAACCCGATGCACAAAATGTGGAGAAGTTGTGGTGAACAAAGACAGTCCCATTTGTGAGTCATTAGCAGACAAAGGGTAATGTGCAACATGTCTAAAATTTGTTAAAAATTCTTTTTTCTTTTTCAAATAGAGAAGATCAGCATTTCCCAAAGTGGGTTCTGTGAAAAGATTTTGGGGTTCTGAGATAAGTCTTTTAATAAAAATTTGTTTCATGAGGCAATAGAATCAGTCATTTTCCAAATAAATTAGGTAGAGTCAAGTGTTACCTTGAGTTGTCTACAACTTGCCTTGCATTTACCAAGTTCGTACAAGGGGAGACTCCATGGTGTAATGGCTAAAGTGCTGGACTGTGGCCTCAAAGTAAGCGAGTTCAAACTCCAGTCATTATGTTCACTTTTGGAGTAATAACCTTGGGAAAGTATATCGAACCCCCTTATTTCTCCAGCTATGGGTTAAACAGTACTACTGCTGTTCATCTAAAAGGATAGCTTTGGCATTAAATAACCCATGAAGGTTGATATGTCATAGAACAAAGAAATCAAACCAAACCAAGTTATTGCACTCTGTAAAATCAATGAACTGATACATTTACTTTCAGTTTCATAATTTCTTATATATAAAATAATTTTTATTTCATCTAGTCATCCATAAAATACAGTTATAGATTAAATGGTTTGGAGAAAATCATATAAGGACTCTGAGACAAAATAACCATTGGTGTAGATATTCCTACAATTGATAAAAAACTAGAGTTTAAAATCAGTCCAACTATGGTGTAAAGAAAAAAAATACATACATCTGGAAGAGATCATCATCATAATGTCGGGCCGCTTCACCCAGAAGTATGGAAGACCAGACAATTCAATGACATACTGCTCCGACACTGCAACGCAGTCTATAATCAAAATCTGATAGACAGATGGATGAAGGGATGCATCCTCCCCTTCCCTAAAAAGGGTGACCTCGGATTAATCAAGAACTCACGAGGTATAACACTTACATCCATAGCAGCCAAAATTTCCAATGCCCTACTACAAAACTGCATTGAACCCAAAATTGACAACATCCTTAGAAAAAACCAAAATGGCTTCCGAAGAAATAGATCCACGACCTCACAAATATTGACCATCTGTAGAATTCTCAAAGGCGTATGGGCAAAAAACCTACAGGCGACATTACTATTTACCAAGGCCTTCGATTCCATTCACAGAGGGAAGATGGAATAAATCCTACTAGCATATGGCCTACCAAAAGAAACCGTAGCAGCAATAACGATTCTCTGTAGAAACACCAAAGTGAAAGTACGTTCACCGGATGGAGACACAGAATACTCTGGAAGAGATAAGTGACACAAACTATTCAACTCCAAATGACTGTCAACAAGACAGACATGAAAACAAAGAAAAAAAAAACAAACTCAGCTGTTCTTCCTTTGGTAATCTGCTTTTTATGAATGAGCAGGATTGTTGTATACATCTTATTCTTTTTCTTATACTTAGCTATCTGGCCAGATTTTCTAGTCTTCTATCTTGGACTTCTTTGGGTGGCCTAGGGTTTTATTTTGGTCTTTGTGTCCACTTCTGTTCTTATAAAGTTAGTAAAGTTGGCGACCTTATTCGAGAGTGACCCAAAGGCTCTCTTTTCAATAGCTACTACACCAAGGTGTAGGGGAGGGCGCTACTCCTTTTTCTGGATTACTCCACTTTACCCTTGATCCTTACCTTATAATGCTGAGTGTTAAGCAAGGGAGCATCAAGTACCATTTTTTTGAGTTTTTGGTATGACTCAACCTGGGATTGAACCCCAGTCTCCCAGACCATTGACAAACACTCTACTCATTAGGCCAAGGCCAATGGCCCGGTTAAATGGACACAAAGACTTTGATACAGGGTGAAACGATAAAATTGTCGCCCTAGAAAAGACGACATGATTCCATTTCCGTTTAATGAAAACCAGTTTTCTGTTTTTGTTGCAGTTGTGTACAAATCCCAAGAGCGATCGGAGCCTTCTATCATGTCTGAAAGTGACACAATGTTCAATGAGCGAGATCGGAGATGCACCGTTGTACAACTCATGCTCTCTACCGATCCAAGTTATGACAACAGGACTATTGCCAGCACCCTCAAAATGCAAATCCAGATGGTTCAATGCTCGAGGGCACAGCTGAACGCATTGGACGACCCTTTGGAGGTGGTGGAGCGGAAGCCCAAGGCTGAGGACACCGCCAGGAAGACCCAGACCAAGGAGTTCATCGAAAAGGTCCAGGCAATCATTGATGAAACTCCCCAGCAGTGTGGTGATCCCCTGGTGCAATCAGGTGGCTGGTGGCAGACCCTGGGTGTGGCAGTAGGACTTGGCGCCAGCCCACAAGTCCAAAGAGACCCAAGCTTGGCTTCAAAAGGAGTGCTACGACTTTGTACCCTTCTCTCACTGGTGCCACTTCTCCCTCGACCTGAACCCGCTGGACTACTTCGTTTGGTCATCTGTCGAGAACCTCACCAACATGACCTCCCACAAGACCAAAGCCAGCCTGATCGCCGCCATCTGCTGAGTATTTGCTAAGCTCTTGCTGGTGCTTGTAGAAAAGGCATGCACCCAGTTCCAGATCAGTATCGAGGCGGTGATTGAAGCTGAAGACGGCTACATTGAATAGATGTCAGCTCTACTACATAATCAAGTTACCTGAATTGATTTTTTCTATAAAAGTTTTAAAATAAAGCTGTAGTGTTGTTTTCTTTAGGACGACAATTTTAGCATTCCACCCTGTATTTTATGTCTTTATTCACCCAAATTCTAATGTCAACTGTACAGCTGGAGAAATAGCCATTTTAGTTGTTTATTTGTTATGGTGCCTGGACTGCTCTAATTATTTCTACCTCACTGACCCAACCAATCAGAGAACTGTTAAAAAGGTCAACCTGGGGTCAAGTCTTGTCTATCATATAACTGGTTTTTTTCCATGACTCATCTTCTAACAAATTACCAGTTAACTTTTGAATTCATATATTTTGAATTCTACACTTACTTTACAAAATTAATAGGCAACCTATTCATTATGTAACAGGAAAAGTTGAAATCTACATACATTACAAGTTGGTCAAACAGGAGACCAGTTTCTTATAAGCTGTGACTCTAGTAGCGGCCATATTTTCCTCTCCCAGATATCTTGCATGCAAGACATCTGCACACTTTTTTCATCCCACAAGCTAAGTCATTCCCCTCTACACCAACTGTAGAGAAAAAAAAGTTAAAACAAGATGATATGTAATCTTGGGCTTTACTTTTAAACCCAACAGGGTCAATATTGGCCTCTGGGTTAAGAGAGGTGGAAACTTATTTAATTTGGAAGCAGAAGACATCATTAAAGTGTTTTGGGTTAGTATTTGCTCAAAAAGGTTGGGAACCACAGCCCTCAAAGCTATATCTATTCATATGTTTGTGTGAACAATGAAACTTGTCCTTTTTTTTTGGTCTATCTGTAAATTCTGATTTTGCTTCAGATCAAAGTGTTACGCACTAATTCTTATGCTTAGGATTAATGCAGTAGTTGTATCCATGGAAATCTAATTAAACATATTTCCAAAAACTAAATCAAATAAGTAATGTATAAATTTGGTGTTTCTTATTTTGTAATTATTTTTTAGGAAGTTTTAAATTTGAGAGAATTTTTTTCATGTGCATATTTTATCTTATAATTTTTAAAGAAACTTGATACAGATATAACACACTGATCCAAGACAGAAACGACTGGGCATAAGACTTTGATCCAAAGTAGAAGTGCTTATAAGTAAGACTTTAATCCAAAGCAGAAGAGCCTGGGGGTGAGACTTTGATCTGAGGCAGAAGTTATGTATGTTTTAAATGACCAGTCTATGTAACCATAAATATTAATATTTTTTTATGTCATTTACTTTTTTAGTTCTCCAGATCCAGAATCTCATGATGCAGCTATCCCGGTTGAACTTCTGCCAAGGTAAAAACACATTACTTTAGTCTGGTTTTTATATATATATGCTTTAAAATAAATAGGTCCACAAGGAAATTTGTTTTTAAGTTATTTATTTTTTTCAACATGTGTTTCTTTTGTTTTACACCATCTTTAGGAAATAAAATTGCTCGTTTTTGTATTCCCTTTGATTTATATAGTGACAACTGTTTTGATAAGTTTGTGGTTTTCTTTAATTCCCAGATTTGTGTCTGTGAATTTTCAGTTCAATTTAATTGTCCATGACAAGTTTTCATCTCTGCAGGGATTGTTTCTCTCTTTCTCTTTTTTTTCTTCTTTTTACACAGGATTTGGCATGAAATAACCTATAAGAGGTTGATAAGCCATAAAACTCAACCAACCAATCTTCTTTTTATAAGAGTGTATACTGTGTGTTTGTGTGTCTGCATGGGCACTTGTGTCCATGTATGTGTATATACTTTTGGTGTTTTTGTTTTTCTTTTATTTCTCTTCTTCCCCCTAAATGATCTGTGATAGTTGATATGCCATAAAGTTTAGCTGGCTACTAATCTTCCTCCCTGAATGATTGTGTGTGTTGGAGGGGTTCCTTTATCACTCTTTTCCCTTAAATAATCTGATAGTTGATAAAGTTCAACTGACTTCTAATTTTCTACCCTGAGTGATTGTGTGTGTGTGTGTCTGTGTTTCTCTCTCTCTCTAGTTAAGTTCTGTTTAATGTGGATTTGAATTTTTCTATGAAGTTTTTTTCTTTTATTTGGAGTAATGTGTAGTTATCAGTTTGGTATATTGGTATTATTTTTAACATTCCATTGCTGCATTCATGTAAGTGTTTTGAAATATAAAGTTTTCTGTTTTCTTAATATTACTTTTGTGTAGAGATATTCTGGATTTAAGAGCTTGTGTTGACCCTATGTATACTTTTTTACATTTGATTACGTAGATTACTTTTTTGGAATTGCTGCTTAAATTTTTATTTATTATGAAAGTCATTTTTGGTTTTTCAAAGACATAAGATTTTCCTTCTTTCATTCTTGCATTTTATGACTCAATGCATTGTGGGGTTGTCTCTGGCTTTTAATGATTTTTGTTGTGTCTAGTATTTCTTTTGTTTTATATGATAAACTTCTTTTGTTTGCTTGTTACTTCTAGACTCCTAAATCTTGATTAAACTTCACCTTTAAACTTTCTTGACCTCAAAGAGTATTTTAAATGTATGTGAGGATAGTATTAATTTAATCTGTTATTAATCTGTACAAATAAAAAATAAGTATCTGCATGTGCAGAAGTTAAAATTCATCCAGGAAACAAGTTTTTAAAAAGTTTATGGTGAGCCACCCAGCATCTGCATCACACACTCTAAATTTTTTGTGATCTTTTTATATCATAAAAGATAGTTGTAATGTTTCAGTTATATATCATTACCTAATAGAATATTGTCATTACATGTGATGAGATGAAAAGCAAAAACTCACTTCACAAACATAATCTTTTTCTTTGTAAGGTTATATTTCATTTATCTTTTTGTTAGATATATTTACCCAAACTCTTTTTGGTTTAGCTTGGTTGGGTTTTATGGTATATCAACCATTGTTGATTATTTAATGGTAAATCCTCTTTATACATATATATTAAATATACAAGATTTTGTTTGGTTGGATTTTATGGCATATTAACCCTTGTAAGTTATCTAATGCCAAATCCTGTTTATACATACATATTAAATGTATATGATTTGGTTTAGTTTTATGGTATATCAACCATTGTTGGTTATTTAATGTGAAATCCTGTTTATACAGATATATTAAATATATAAGATTTGGTTTGGTTGGGTTTTATGGCATATCAACTTTTGTAGGTTATTTAATGCCAAATCCTCTATATACATATATATTAAATATATATCATTTGTAAACCCATTTTGTCGATAGTATTTTTAAATGAGCCTGTTTATTTGCAAAGTTTAATGGTGTCTAGTATTTCTGTGACACAAATAATTCACTTTATTATTAATCATTTGTTTGCCCAAAGTTAAATGGTTTCTAGTATTGCTATGTAACAGTAACAATTTAACATCAGTCATTTTTTGTTTGCATACATTTAATTTCAATTTTTACTATCTAACACAAGTAATACTATTCAATATTTATCATTTATTTGTAGACTGTGAGGTAGTTAAAAATATTGCTACTCAATACTAATTCTTATATTTGACACTATTCATTCATTTGCACACAATCAAATTATTTCTATCATTAACAATTCAGTTTAGCATAAGTGATTTGTTTGCACACAATTTAAATGTCAAACAGTTTTATTTGACCCATAGATAGGTCAAACTCTATGGCCTAATGAGTAAAGTGTTTGCTAATGGTTTAGGAAACCAGGGTTCAATCCCAGGTCAAGTCATACCAAAGACTCAAAAAATGGTACTTGATGCCTCCTTACTTAACACTCAGTATTATAAGCTAAGGATTAAGGATAAAGTGGAGCAATCCATGGAATGGAGTCATGCCCTCTCCTCTATCCTCGGTGTAGTAGCTATTGAAAAGGGAGCCTTCAGGACACCAACTTTACTTTTTACTAGAATCTCATCTATGGGTCAAATCTGTTTAAAAACTATCCATAATCTTATACTTATAACACAAGGTCAGTCTTTAAGTGGAGTATGTATTTACCCAACCCTTCCACCATGGGCAGGATGTGATACAATGTCAATAATCTAGTGGAGTTTAACTGGTTTAAATTCAGTTTTCCTTCTCCAACACTGGTTGCTATACCAAGACTAAAGAACCTAGTCTGCTCTACTATTTACAAAAGAGAGAATAGTTGGATTCATGCCTTTCTGAAGGGAATTAGTGTGAAAGTGAAATGCAAATGGCTTCATCTGGGATTTGAACTCTGGTTGTAGTGTCCTTTTCCTAAGACAAGAATTAATATGCTGTGGCAACTTAGTAAACTTCAAAATATTTCCTTTGGGACCTCAAACCCTTATCCTAATATTCGTTCTTATTCTTAAAATTTTATTCTTAAAATCTTTTCCAAACAATATTTCAGATGTAAAAAGGATGCCTGCAAAGGTCTTTTACGACCTCATGTCGTTTGGTTTGGTGAAACACTTGACCCTGTTATTTTGATGACCACCGAAGAACTTCTGGAAAAATGTGATCTTTGCCTCGTGGTGAGTTCATTCTCTTAATTATTCTCTTTACTCTTTTGGAGGAGGTAATACAGGGTGGGGTTGAAATACCCCCCACATTTAAAACTGTTACCTGTGTGATGCAAGTGAACTTAAGCAAATGGCAATGGTAGCTACATCAAGCTAATGTTTTACCATTTTTTTTTCTTCAGATATGATCTAGCTCCGTCGGCTGGAGCTGTAGAATACACCAACTGCATCTCTGCAGAAGGGTAAGACTTCCCAAACAAGTGTCCTGGACATGACATTGAACCATCTGATGGTGGTGAGGCTCCAGCCTTGGAGAATGTGAAATACCCCTTCATTGCCATTGCTCCCAGGACCTCTCTGACCCAGAGTGGTAGCACCTGATAGGTTCCTATTTATGGGTCAAATAGAACAAACTGTGTACTAACAAATGACTGATGTTAAACTGTGACTGTTATATAGCAATACTTGAAACCATTTAACTGTGGGCAAAAAGAGCTCAGGCTCATTTAAGAATGTTATCAACAAAATATGTTTACAAATCATGTATATATTCAATGTATGTGGTGCATTCAATAAGTTTCCAGACTATTTTGTACAGGCATTTAAAATTGTTGTAGACTCTTGAAAATTCACTATGTTATTGCTATACATCTTATGAGATGACTGACCAAGTTTTATGATTTCAGGTTCAAATCAACAGCTAAAGCAGCAATTGGAATACACCCTACTAAAGCCTGATTGTCACAGCTGGTGAATTTCAAAAATGCAATCTGACACTTTAGAAGAACGATATACAATAAAATTCTGTGTGTAAACTTGGAAAAAATGCCACAGAAACGCATGGAATGCTTCAGACTGCTTTTCGACTATCTTGCATGAATCAAGCATCAGTTTTTGAGTGGCATAAGAGATTCAAGGAAGGCAGGGAGTTTGTGATGATGATGAGAGGTGTAGGAGGAGTAAGGAAGTCAATACACCAGAGTTGATTGGCCAAAGGATTAGGGTTACTATGTTGAGGTTTTAAGGGAGTTCAGGAAGAGATTCTGTCGGAAGAGGCCAGCACTCTTCAAATTGGGTCAGTGGCATTTCCAGCAGGACAATGCACCAGTCCACAACTCCATCCTTGTCACAGACTATTTGAGCAAGATGGGCATCAAGACAGTTCCTCAGCCTCCCTATAGTCCAGACCTTGCTCCCTGTGACTTTTGGTTATTCCCTAAGCTCAGAGGCTGTCGTTATGAAACAATTGAGGAGATGAAAGAGGCTGTGACGAAGGTCATTGATGGGGCCTTCCAGAAGTTGTTGGAATGGTACAACAAGTGCATTGCAGCCGGAGGAGATTATGTTGAAGGAGACTAGAGTTTTTGTGTGTGTACTATCAATGAAAGTGCCCATACGAAAAAGTCTGGAAACTTATTTAATGATCCTTGTATATGTATAAAGAGTATTTGGCATTAAATAACCTACAATGGTTGATATGCCATAAAACCTAACCAATCAGATATGATCATGGCTGTTCAAACATTCGTTGCAATACTGGTGAACTTGAAGTTGCTATGCAGGAAGCATTTTGTGCTCATTTGATGTTACTGTGGAATAATGCGGTTGTGGATGGAAAATGTTATGGTACCTACCTTACGGACTATAATGAACTCTTCCTATTACTATGAATCCCAGGAGAATATTCATCTCGGTGTTAAGTTAACTCCACCCTAAAACTTTGGCAGTCAGGCTGACGTTCAACACTCTTTTACCTATGCTGTATTTATACTTTCGTTCAATATACTTGTTTCATGTAATCCTGAGTTTGTGTTTTTTTTTCCAGACCTTTTACTGGTCCACAACAGAAAATTACTGTGTGTGGAAAATTCTATCCAGAACAGCATCATTCAGATGTAACATGAAATAAGCATGAAAAGCTCTCTGTGTAATAATTACAGGTTCACCAGTCTTAAAAAATGCTTAAGAGCTATCATTGCCACTTACCTCAATTTTTGACTATGCATGATTGTTTGCTTTCTGATTTTAGAGAAATTAATGGAGTTATGCTTTTCCTAAAGTTATTCATTTGAAGTGAACACAACTTGATCTGGGGGTGTCCTCGTGGTGTAATGGTTAAAGCGATGGATTGCGAAATCGTAGTAAGTGAGTTCGTATTCCAGTTGCACTATTGCGTTCACTTTCGGACAAATACCCGTGGGGAAAGGTTTGAACCCCCTTATCCTCCCACCTATGGGTTAAATAGTACCATTACTCTTCTTCTAGGAGAATAGCTTTGGCATTAAATAACCTACATAGGTTGATATGCCATTAAAACAAAGAAGCCAAATCAAACCAAACAACTTGATCTTATCTTTTAACCAGAATACTGGATTTAAAAGAAAAATGCTCCAAAATGAACGTTTGTGACTCCACGTTGAAAGCATTTCTTTTTCTTTTTCTTTTTTTTTTTTTTTTTTTTTTTTTTTTTGAAAAATTTCTTTTGATTACAATGGATTAAGCGCTGAAGAGTCAAATTTTAAAAAATTGCAGGGTGATTGTGAACTTGACTATGCATGATTGTTTGCTTTCTGATTTTAGAGAAATTAATGGAGTTATGCTTTTCCTAAAGTTATTCATTTGAAGTGAACACAACTTGATCTGGGGGTGTCCTCGTGGTGTAATGGTTAAAGCGATGGATTGCGAAATCGTAGTAAGTGAGTTCGTATTCCAGTTGCACTATTGCGTTCACTTTCGGACAAATACCCGTGGGGAAAGGTTTGAACCCCCTTATCCTCCCACCTATGGGTTAAATAGTACCATTACTCTTCTTCTAGGAGAATAGCTTTGGCATTAAATAACCTACATAGGTTGATATGCCATTAAAACAAAGAAGCCAAATCAAACCAAACAACTTGATCTTATCTTTTAACCAGAATACTGGATTTAAAAGAAAAATGCTCCAAAATGAACGTTTGTGACTCCACGTTGAAAGCATTTCTTTTTCTTTTTCTTTTTTTTTTTTTTTTTTTTTTTTTTTTTTGAAAAATTTCTTTTGATTACAATGGATTAAGCGCTGAAGAGTCAAATTTTAAAAAATTGCAGGGTGATTGTGAACTTGACAAATTTCAAGAATGGGGTTTAATTTACCATATAAATAAATACCTTGTAAAATGCCCCTGGATCAGTACTTATCAAAAATATAAAATTTTACATTTCCTCAATAGAATTTAAAATGGAAGTACCGAGAATGAATGTATTGGACCAACTGAGAATTTCTGTCAGAAAAAAAACAGTTCTATTTCAAACAATTCAGGTTAGCATAAGTACAGTTTTTTGTTTACATAGTTAAATGAAAAAAAACAGTTAATTTCAAACAATTCAGTTTAGTGTAATTACAGTTTAGTTCTATTTGACCCATAGATAAGACCCTATCAAGTGCTACCACTCTAGGTCAGAGTGGGCCTGGGAGCGATGGTAGTGAAGGAGTACTCCGCATTCCCTTAAGTGCCAACATTACTGAAGCCTCACCATCAGACTGTTTTGTGTCATATCCAGGACACTCGTTGGGGGAGTCTTACTCCTCTGTAGAGATGCAGTTGGTGTATTCTGCAGCCCCAGCTGACTGGGCCAGTAATATGTGATTGTGGCTATCAAGTGGGTAAACAAAGCCCTTCATTTACAAAAGCCAGAATGAAATGGTGATTTTGAACATACAGAAAAGTATTTCAGTAAGAACCAGTACATTTTTGGAAAATTCAGTTACGAATGTCAGTATTCTGGTAGTTGTTTCTTTTTATTCTATCTGACCCTGACCCTAAAATTTTTACGAAATTAACTAAAAAAAAAAAAAAAAAGTAATATTTGTAATGAGGTTGCAATGGCCTGAAATGTCAGTTATTTTCGATAAGCACCTATTAGGGTGCATTTTACAAAACATTTAAACGGAACATGGTAAATTGAATCCCCATCCCTAATTTGTTTTTTAATTAGATTCTTCAGTGTCTAATCAATTGTAACCTAAAGAAATTTTTCTAAAAAGTAAGAAAACAAACCTTTTCACCATAAGATCACAACTATTCACCTTCACCAAAAAAAATGCATTTGATTCAAGTGTTTTGAAAATAAGGAGATATCTTTTCTTATCTTGAAAGGTTGGTACATCATCTATCGTTTACCCAGCCGCCATGTATGCTCCTATGGTAGCAAGACGAGGTGTGCCTGTAGCTGAATTCAATACTGAAGAAACACCTGCCACTTATTCTCTTGGGTAAGCAGAAAATTTATCTTTTATCCTTTGGTCTTTTGACTAATCATTTGGGACTGGGTATTTTTTTTGTATGATATATTTGTCTTAATCTTCCCAGCAGCACTGACTCAATATCACATAGTAGGGTCAGGTTCAATTCCTGGCACTTGAGGCATCTTATAGAGAGGAATGTGATGTAACTAAACTATATTTGGCACCAGTCACTCATATGCAGGAGAGTTTCTGCTTTACCTTAAGCAGGAAGGCTAGATAAATGAAACTTAACCTGTTGGTGTGGTTTAGTATCTTTTTCAGTTTGATTGGTTGGTGTGTAACATAGTAGATTTCTAAGTCTGACAGAAGGAGTTTAATACCCAGAAAAAGGACTGAAGTCAATATGGACTAGAGAAAGTACATTGCAAATGTATAATAGCTTTTGAGCAAGCCATATAGAAAGATGTGTATTGTTTATTTTATCATGGAAATTTCTGCTATGAAATTGGTGCTTAAATCTCTTGATCAAAGGAACATCAGAATTATTCAGTGACAGATAAAAGTTGTTATTGTTTTCAAAAGATTTTAAAATTTGGCTGATGAAAAAAAAACCAACAAAATCA
This sequence comes from Sepioteuthis lessoniana, assembly GCA_963585895.1. Taxonomy (NCBI): domain Eukaryota; kingdom Metazoa; phylum Mollusca; class Cephalopoda; order Myopsida; family Loliginidae; genus Sepioteuthis; species Sepioteuthis lessoniana. Next base: position 37,099,427 of record OY757915.1, read on the forward strand.
TGGAAACAAAATGTTGTCATTTCAAAGTTAACTGATCATCAAAGTGACTTCTGTAACTAAATTGAGCTCAGGAATTCACAGTGGAATTTGCTATACATACAAGTTACAAGTTGACGGGCTTTTGAAATAATCTCTACACTGTCCCCTAACCTAGCTATAAAAAATACATAAACTAAAAAGAGAAACGAAATTAGATTGCTCAGGAGATGAGACAGGTCATAGTCAGATCAGGTGAGACCCAGGAAACAAGATGAGATGTAGAAAGGAATGCAGACTGATTCAGATTGAATTTGAAGTCAGACATAAGGTGGCTTTCCTCTCATTCGGAGCTTATTGGCCTTGTATCATACTACTAGAGTGGAAGATAGAAAATAAACTAATACCTCTTGGTCTCTGAAAGAATTGTATAATGTAACAAGTTGATGAATGACAATTTCAATAATATAAACCCTAAACACATGTTGCAAACCTGTGTTGTTCATTCTGGCACCATGCCTAAGATAAAACCATCCGGTTATCACTGTTTTATGGCATATCAACCCTTGTGGGTTATTTAATGCCAAATACTGATTTTTACATATATATGATTTTTAAGAAAATAGTTTGTCGGTAATTTATTTTTAAACGAGTAGTTTGAGCTCATTTGTAGGCACACAGTTAGAATCAGTAATTCTATTTATCAAGTATTCCTATGTAATATAAATAATTTGCACAAAGCTGTACGGTTTCAAATAACTAATAATAATCCTTAGTTAAATCATTAAATATTTCTATTTGAGCCATAAAGGAAACCCTAACAGGTACTACCATTCTGGGTCAGAGTAGACCTGGGAGTAATAGCAATGAAGTGGTACTCCACACTCTTTAGTGTCATAAACAGGATACTTGTTGGAGATTGGGGGGGCATATTCCACAGGGTAGTTGTCAATTTCAGTGAACTCTTTTTTTGATTCTACTGACCATAAAACAATGGAATTTATCCAAAATATAAATTGGTTTTATATATGGCCCACCCTGTCAACAGTTTTAGTATACACTGATGGCATCCTCTGCAGAAGGGTAAGACCCTTACCCTGACAAGGTGTGTCCTGGGTATGACACTAAAGTATATCACATGGTGAGGATCAAGTTCTGGTGCTCTTGGGAGTATGGAGTACCCCTTCATTACAATTACTACCGGGCCCCTTCTAATTTGGATTGCCCACTCGGCGTGGGCTGTAGAATACACTGACTGCTCCTCTGCAAGGAGGTAAGATCCTCCCAATGAGTGTCCTGGATATGACACTAAATAATCTGATGGTGAGATTCTAGTAATCCTGGGGCTTTGGGGAATACAGAGCACCCCTTCATTGCCATTGCTCCCAGGCCCACTCTGACCTGGAGTGGTAGCACTTGATAGGATCCTATCTATGGGTCAATTAGAACTAAACTGTAATTACTCTAAACTGAATTGTTTGAGATTACCTGTTTTTTCATTTGATATCCTTTGCTCCCAGGTCCACTCTGGCCCAACATGGTAACACCTGACAGGGCCCTATCTATGGATTAAATAGAACTAACAGCGTACTTATGCTAAACTGAATTGTTTGACTAAACTGAATATCTTGAAATAGAAATGTTTTTGACAATAAAACTGTACTTACATTAAAACTGCGTGCTTGTGCTAAATGGAATTATTTGAAATGGAACTGTTTTTTGACATTGAAAGTGTATTTACATTAAACTGAATTGTTTAACATAGAACTGTTTTGACATTTAACTATGTGTAAACAAAATCTGTACTTATACTAAACTGAATAGCTTGAAATAGAAATGTTTTTGACAAATAAACTGTTTGAAATAGAACTGATTATTTACATAAAAATGTATTTGGCGTTAAATAACCTACAAAAGTTGATATGCCATAAAACCCAGCTAACCAACCTAATTTGGAGTGGTAGTACCTGTTAGGGTTCCATCTTTGGGTCAAATAGATCTGTTTGCAAATTATTTGTATTAGACAGAAATACCCAGTATCATACTCGTATAACTGTGTGTACAAAGTCTTTAAGAAATGACAACAAAAAAAACTACATGGCCTATTTGGTTAGGACCATAGAATACACCGACTGCATCTCTGCAGAAGGGTAAGACTCCTCCAACGAGTGTCCTGGATGGAATACTAAACAATCTGATAGTGAGGCTCCAGTAATGCTGGAGCTTTGTGTAATGTGGAGTTGCCCTTCATTGCCATCACTCCCAGGTCCAATCTGGCTTGGAGTGGTAGCACCTGATAGTCCGATCTCTGGGTCAAATAGAACTGTTTGACATTTAAATTCTATGTAAACAAATGATTTATGCTAAATTGTTTGAAATAGAACTGTTAGATCATTTAACTGTGTGTAAACAAATGACTGATGTTTAATTGAATTGTTACTGATACATAGCAATAGTTGGAACCATTCAACTTTGTTGATTTATGCAAAATTGAATTGTTAGAAATAGAACTGTTTGATCATTTAACTGTGTGTATCTATAAATATATATATACACACACAAATCATATGTTTAATGTACGAGTAAAAAACAGGATTTGACATTATATAATGAACAATGGTTGACATGCTATAAAATCAAAAACAAAACCTATAAATCTAAACATACAAGGTACACAATTCTCTAATATCTAGGATAAAATAACTCTTGACAAGATGACATGCCATTAAAATCAATCAATTTAAGAAAATTCATGATTTAAAAATTTTTTTTATTTTTATTTCTTAAAGATATCATTTCCGAGGTCCAGCTGGAACAACATTGCCTGCTGCTTTGGCTAAACATCCTGATGAATCAGCAGATTGATTTAGACACTGATATTTTCTGTGCACCCAGTACTGCCGCTCTTTTTTTTTTTGCATGGATTTTGGACTTGGGTTTTGTAGAAGAGCATGTGAAACTATGGTGCTATTCTTCATGTAAATAACCAGTAATCGTCCAGGTCAAAAGTGTGTTTAGGATAACTTGAACCTGAAGTTCTTTTTTTTTTTCAAAACTTTATTTTTCCAATGCAAGTATCAGTGGGGAATAATAGTTTGGGTAAATAAGGCAGGATTTGGCACATTTACCAAAATTTTTCTCATTCCCCAATGATACCTGCACTGGAAAAATAAGATCTAAAAAAAACTTTGGGTTCAGCTTACTCTTACCATGCTTTTAAATTGGACTGTAACATAAATATATTGAAAGATTTTGAATTGTCAGCATTTTTTTTTTTTCACAGCTTATAAAAAAAAGTTAACTCTTACAAGAAAAATTAGTTAAGTCTGGGAGTAAACACCATAAATTTGTTTTTCCTTAATCCTTGATTTACTGAGTACATTGATGTTAAATGCACCCTCATAACTAAGTTGAAAACCCTCCTTTTCTTGCCAGAACTTTAATATTTCAAAATACAAATAATATGATGGAATTTTAATTAAAGATATTTTTACCAAAGATTTTTTATCAGTGTGTGAAAGAGGATATGATCAGTATAAAAGAGTGAATTTTTTCTGAATTTTAATTTAGAAACAGTCTTTAAAAAAAAATTACTATATATATTTTCGTAATAAACTACTTTTTAAGATTAATTTTTCATCTCTAAAACAAGGTGTTGTTCATAACACAAAATGTTTTTGAAATGTGGAAGTTTACCTTGTTTTTTGGCTAAACTTTGCTGTAACTTCAATCTAAAGTATCTCTGCATAGCATATACCTAAACAAAGGTTATTAGTTAAGTTTTTTCTTAACATTATTTATAACACCTGTACATTGTGTATCAGTGATGGGGTTTCAGTATGTTTGGAATATGCAAGGAAACACAGTTGGCTATATCAAGATCTGGACTACCTTTTAGTCATAGTATTGATTTTGATTGTATTACAGTAGTTTTGAAAGTATAAGTGTTTGAATGTTTTCTCTTTAGTCATTGGATGTTGAAATATTTTTGTAGGCTGGCATAAGAAAAAGTTAGAGGTTGTTCATTACACACAATATATAATGAAAACACCTATTTTTAAAAATTTTTTTTATTAATGTTTCTTTCAAAGTGAACATATGACTCTGAAAGGATTTTTCATATTAGTTTTTAATCCAATACACACCATTTAGCCTATTTATGGAACATATTTAAATTGTGTAAACATTATTTTTGGCACTGATGGTATAATGGACATTGTCATAGGAAATGAATACAGCAACTCAAGTTCAAAATCCTGGACAAGACTGTTTACATTTCCCATAACACTTAATACCCTTGGGAAAGGTATGAATCTAACTATTCTCCCTCCAGCTATAGGTAAAATAGTAGGGCAGACTGTGCTCTTTAACCACCTTGTTATGGCAACCAGTCTAGAAGGAAAATTCTGAATTCAAACCTGTTAAAATCCTTTAAAAAAAAAGGGGGGGTAAATACGTACATTATTTTCGGAAGGCCCACCATGCAGAGATGTTGAATAGCCATGATATGGATATGTGTGAAATGGACATATAATGTTCATAAAATATATACATAGAACATAGGAATCTCGAAACAAAAAACACTTACGACTTCTTAGTTCAGGTACGAAACTTTATTACCTTTGAGTTTAAAGGTTCTTCGACATAAGGAGAGAGAGGCACATTCTTTCTATTCTGGCTTTTTCATCCATCCCCCATCTCGTGTGGTGCCTGTGGCATGCAAATTCGTCTGGCCTCTGCAAACCCCGAAAGTCGACCCTTCCCGTCCGGTGTCTAGTCTCAAATCAACTAACTTACTTCAAAATTCCCAAAATCCTCAGCGTGTGCACTTCCGGTGCATGACGTCATTCACATCCACTGGTCAACCTTTCTATCAGATTTTTATTTTGACATCTATGAATGACATATCCTCCCCGCACGTGCGTTAACACCTGCACTCAAGTTTGCACCTAACTAACCCATGTGCTGAGCTGAAAGGTTCTCAGCCTAACTAAACCCAAAGGCATGAAATGAAATCCCTCGGCCATTATATTACAATGGTAAGTCAGTTTGAACTCTGGTCACATTATAGCCAGCTGTTCTACAGGAATGGCTTTGGCATTAAATACCTCACAAAGGTTGATATGCTATTAAAAACAAAGAAATCAAACCAAATAATGCTGATTAAAAATTTTCTCTCTAATGTATTGGGTTTACTTAAATTTTTTTTATTTCCTTCTTGATTCCCATGATCTTATCAGGACTTTTAAACAAATATTTTTCCATGTGATATATATTATTTAATTGGTATGAAATATATTCCCCCTCCATATACATAAATTGTGTATTTAGTATGACTGCTAAAAACACTCTCCCCACCAAGCCTGTAATATTGACTTTTGTAAAGTATTAAACTAAATTACACTCTTAGTCTTAAAGACTTAGTTATTAACGAAGCTTTGCTTTGTTGTGGTTCAAAGCTGTATGTATAGGGCACTCAGTGAGAAGACTATGCTACTTTTACGTACATGCACAAGTTTATATGTCAACCAAATTTATTGTGATAAAAATTAGCATCAAGAAAAGTTAGTATTAAGTGAAAATCCACTAAATTCTTATCAGAAGATTATTGTCAAGTTATTTACTGAGCTTAGCTGTGGCACAAGACCAGAAGAGGCACCCACCGAGAATCAAATTCACTACCACTTTTAATCTAGCTTCCTAACCATTACATCATATAAAAAGATTGTTGCCAATGTGGACACACTGTCTTAAATAGGTTTGCAACCCTTGACCTATAGTGAAATGATGCTTGGTTTTACATGCATATGAGAGATTGTTTTAATGAGACACATCACAGCAATGGTCAAATATAAATTAGCTTCTAACTGGTAGACTTAAAGTTGGTTTGCTTGTCTTATGGATTTACAGAACACTTCTAAACAAACTCTTTTTATCATTGGTTTTTATTTTAACCTTTAAATCTAAATACAAATTGATAAATACCAGTGAATCCTAGTAAAAAAAAAAAAAAAATGTTGGCATTGTGTCTGTGTTTTTTTAGTAAAAAGGTTAATGGGTGGTGCTAAGTATTGGGTGGGGAAGGAATTTTCTCCAAATAAAATAAAAAATTAACGAGTTTTTTTTTTGTTTTTTTTTAAGACTTACTTATATTTAATGGGAATAAATCGATATTCTTTGTTCATGAAATAATTTATATCCCAAAAGACAGCCTGGATAGTGGATCTGTAATACTTGGATTTAATGAAAAATAATTTTTTTTGCCTCCTGCCAAGGAAATCATTGACAGTAAAATGTGTGGTTCAAAAAATTTGCTACAATGGGTTCATATATACCAAACATGTCACCAAACTCTATAACCAAAATGATGACATTTTTTTTCTCTATCCATGATTTTGGCAGAGTTGTTTTGTTAAAGAGTAAAATACTGATGAAAACTTACTACTTGTCTCATAATAGTTGTTCCATTTAGCATATGGAATCTATATTCAACTATTATGGGACAGAGTTAGTAATATAACATTAAATAGTAAAATATATATATATATGGGTGAAGCTTTGAAACTATTTATCAATCATTTTTTTTTTTTTTTTTTTTTTTTTAGATGTACAAATTTTAGCTGTCCAAAACATTCAAGTTGTGAAATGATTTCTCAAAATTGGCCACACAGATAAATTGAAAATTATACATTAATTTTTCTATATACACAAAAAAAAAATGTACACAAAGTACAAAATATTCATTAGATTTTTTTAAATGCATTTTACTATTAATTTTATTAATGTAACTGCAAGTAAGATTAATTTAGGGGCAAGTACAGATGAATCAAATTATGAATCAGAAATATAGTATTTGATATTTTTTCTCCTGCCTTGTTAATAAAAAATGAATTTAAAAAATATGCTTGCTCTGTCTTGTTAGATGTTTTCATTGTTTTTTTTATCATTATTTAAAATAATATAATTTTATTCTTTTTTTAACCTTTCCAAGATGGACTGGCTAATCATTTAGGTTTAAGTTTTTTGGTTTAATGGGATATCAATCCTTGATGGTTATTTAATGCCAAATCCTGTTTATACACATGATTTGTAAGTGAATAGTTTGTAGGTAACTTTATCTTTAAACAACTTAGAGCTCATTTGTTTGCTCACAGTTAAATGGTTTCAAGTATTGCTATCTAATACCGATAATTCTATTTAATATTAATCAGTTGTATGCACACAGTTAAATGGTTACAAATATTTCTATTTAACATTAGAATACTTGATAAATAGAATTCCTATCTGATTTAATAATCATTTCTTTGCACACAGTTTGTATTTCTTTAGAGTTTGATACAAACAAATAAATCTGCTTAAGAATAGGCTGACTGTATCCTCTGCCGAGAGCTGCTCTGTTGGCTGAGATTAGAATATATTGTTTGTTTGGTTTTTTATGGCATATCAACCTTTGTAGGTTATTTAATACCAAATCCATTTTTATACATGTAAACTGTTCTATTTTGAACAATTCAGTTCAACACAAGTACACAGTCCAACTGTCAAAAACATTTCTATTTCAAGCTATTCAAGTATATTGACAGTATCCACTGCAGAGAGCCCTTCACTCATCAAGAGGTTGTCTAGATATGACACTAAACTGCATCATGAGGCTCCTGTTCTTGAGCTCTGGGGAGTGTTGACATGCCATTTAAATCAAAAGGGTGTTCTGAGTATGACATTAAACTGCATCTGGTGATAAGACTCCTGCTTTGGAGATGTACAGGGTACCCCTTCATTGCCATTACTCCCAGGTCCACTCTGACCTGATGTGGTAGTATGTGGTAGGGTTCCATCAATGGATCAAATAGATCTGTTTGAAAATTGTTTGTATTAGATTGGAATACTTGAAACTATTACTGGGCAGATTTGTATTAAGAATAGTTAATTAAAGCTATAATTATTCACTAAGAATTATTATTATTATTAATTTGAAACCATATAAAAAAAAAAAAATAAATATAAACATAAACATACAATATACATGATTCCCTAACCCCAGATCTACTGACATGCTGTTAAAATCAATCATTCACCTTAAAATTCAGTAAAAAATTCAGTCTGGGAAAATTTTTTATTTTTCAGGCTGGTAACCTTAATTGAAAAATCAGCTGATCAATGTTGACTTTGAACACATAAAAACATTCGGTTTATATTTGCCTTTTAGAATTCAGTTGTCAGCCATCTGATGATCATAACACATAAAAATTGAAGTTTTGAGCCATATATAAAATAGTGAAACCTCTCTTGAACTTTTAGATTTTAAACTGAATCTGCACACAACTGCATTCAGAGATCAAATGCTTTTTTTTTTAATTTTCTTAATTGAGCAAAAAATTTCCCAAAACATCTATATTTATCTGATAAAATAAAATGCAATTTTTTTCCAAGCAATGGTCGTGTCAATTTTACTATATGGATGCACCATATGGACACTGACTAAGTGTATAAAAAAAAAACCTAGACAAGAATTGCACAAGAATGCTATGAGCAATATTGAACAAATCCTGGAAGCAACATTCCACAAAACAGCAGATATACATCCACCTACATCCCATCTCTAAAACCATCCAAATAAGATTAACCAGATATGCAGGACATTGTTGGAGAAGTAAGTACCTACTCATAGATGACGTTCTCCTATGCCCCCTTTCACACGGACTTGCAAGTGTTGGACAACCAACTAGAACTTATCAACAACAGCTCTGTATGAACACAGGATGTATCCTGGAAGACCTGCTGGGAGTGATGGATGACAAAGACCAATAGCGAGAGATGGTCTGGGAAATCCGTGCTAACAGCACAAAATGAGATATACACACACACACACACACACAGCCGCTGGAGTGTATTTTCATACTGCCAATATGCAGTCTCATTTTGGATGTTATCTTTGGTTTAAAAGAAAATTAATTTTTATAAAATCATTTTTAGAATTGTACTTATTTTTGTGTGATGCTATAGATATTTCTTTCTGTTTTTCCTGACAATATTTACCAGTGGGTAGAGTGTTCACCAATGGTCCGAGAGACCTGGGTTCAATCCCAGGTTGTGTCATACCAAAAACTTTAAAAATGGTACTTGATGCCTCCTTGCTTGACACTCAGCAATATAAGGTACATATCAAGGGTAAAGTGGAGCAATCCAGGGAAAGGAGTAGCACCCTCCCCTACATCATGGTGTAGTAGCTATTGAAAAGGGAGCCTTCTGGTCGCCCTTGACTACGGTCGCCAATTTTACTTACAACTAGAATCTACAGATATTTTCATGAAAGCAAATTAACAATACAGTGAGACAAAGTACCATATGGCGCAAAAATTGCATGGCCATTTTGGTGGCGGTGGTCTTGTATCTTCCTCTTCTCGTACAGAACCCTTACTACAAAATATAATGATTAGGTATGAAAATAACTCCAATAAGGCCAGTGTCTTATTTGTAAAAAATGCAATGCAAAACGTCCACTTATAAGTTGACTATTAGTAAAAATTTACAATTGTTTTGTAATGAAAGAGATTCGCATTTACCTGACTCAAAGCATCTGCAGTGAATGGGATGCAAAGCAGCCATTTGTAAAAGATACTAGTTTGCATGCGGCTTGAAGAGCCAGGATTTGGGGAGTTAAGCACCCAGATAGAAGATGAACACCAGCCTTAAAAAGTTATATGCCTTGAGGATTAGCAGATCTCTCAAGTTCAACCAAGTGAAGGCACTAATCTTTTTGGTGGATAAGTGACCAAATGAAGACGCTATTTTTGTTGGTGATCATTTGGATCCTTTTCACCTGTTCGAGAACAAGTTTAAAGTGGTCAAAAACTTTTAAAGGGTACCGAAATACAGGTTACAACTGGCTTTCATCCTTTTTTCATTTGAACATAGCATATTCATGGTGCCATCAAGTATAATTTCTATAAACTATTATAATTCAGTTACAAAAGTACTACCAGACATTGGCATGATGGTTAGAGAGTTCACCAATGGCCCAGGAGACCGGGGTTCAATACCAGGTCGAGTCATACCAAAGACGCAAAAAATGGTATGTGATGCTGCATTGCTTAACACACACAGCATTATAAGGTACGTATCAAGGGTAAAGTAGAGCAATCCAGGGAAAGGAGTAGTGCTCTCCCCTACACCACGGTGTAATAGCTATTGAAAAGGGAACCTTAGGGTCACCTTCGACTATGGTTGCCAATTTTACTTATTTTACTAGGTGAGTCAAAAGTTTTGTGATATTTTGGCACATGCCTGAAGCAGGTCAAGCTGTGGACATATGTTGCGTAGCCATATACACGAATATGGCCATGTGCGAAATAGACATGTAATGTTCATAACGGTAGAATATATAAAGAACCGGAATCTCAAAAACACGTAACTACTTCTTGTTCAGGTACGAAACCTTTTTATTAACTTTGAGTTAAAGGTTTCGACGTAAGGAGGAGAGACACAATCTTCTATGCTGTCTTATTCATTCGGCCCCCATCGGGCGCACGTTCGCCTCACGCCTGCGAGCTCCAAAATTGATCCTTCTTTTCGGCGTCCAAAACCCGACTCTTATTTTCTTCAAATTCTCACACAAACTTCCACGTGCTTCCGGTGCGTGACGTCACCCGCACCTTGTCACCCAGTATCGTCTCGGACTGTTATGACATCTGAGTGACACCTCCATCCGCTCGCGCGCACCCGCATTAACACCTGCTTCAATCTTACACCCAACCAAACCATGTGCTGAGCCGAAAGGTTCTCAGCCTAACTAAACTCAAAGGCATGAACCGAAATCCCTCGGCTATTTCATAACACATACCTGCCAAGGTTGGTACATTGACACATGCATTACTTCACTCCATGTGGGATTTGAAAACCACACAGATTAATGTGCAACAAAGTCTAATTCAGAAACTTATGCTTTACAAGTTTGAATAAGGCTATGACTCGGCAGAATCAACCAAAAATATTTATTGTGCAAAAGGTGAAGGCGCAGTTGATCCCAGAACAGTAACCAAATGGTTCAAGAAATTTCACTTGGTTTGCAAGAAACTTGATGATCAGAAAAGGTCAAGTAGGCCTAAAACCATGGTTTTCGAGGCTGTCCTTTAACTCAGAGAGGCAAACTTGAAGAGTGTTGTATAGCAGCTCGTGCCACATGACTTCCGGAAGTATAAAGACGCCATGTTTCTGAAGCACGGCGAGACAGAGACAGAAGAGCTCTGAAAGATGTCGGTCAGTAGAAGACCACCTTCGGACATAACACCCCCAGCAAGAGATTTATAATACTAGTTGGACTGTACCTCTTGAGTTAATAAATAATTAACTCTGTTTCACTGAGTATCGTTTCCTTACCATGATACAACAAAAATTATCAGGTGAGCTCTGCATCTCACAGTACAGCATGGTTCATCTTTACAACCTTGGCAAAAGCATCCAGTGCTGCCAAGTTGAACCTCCACATCAATAAAACATCACAAAATTTTAACTCGTCCTCATATGTCTTTGTAAAGAGAATAATAACAAAGACAATTATTGGGAAATGCAACTTTTATAAATATAATTTTCACACATTTTTCCATTAAAAATTAAACTTTGGGCAGGAATTTCAGGATAAAATTTTGGAAAAATAGGATTTTTTTTTTCTTTACCATAAAACAATCCAGAAATCACAGTATTAAAAAACCAGGATGATCCTTCACATCACGGAATTCATTTCATTTTTTGTTTTTCTTTTGATGCTTGTCATCATTCTGTAAAAAATAAAACAAAGATCCTGTATGCAGTATTATATTAGTTAAAAGCATTAATTTAACTTAATTACTAAATTTAAAGCCTCTCCACCACAGGAAAAAAAAAATTAAGATTATTAAAAAAATATCTCCCCAATTTTAGGTTTCTAATAGGTATCCTATCTCTGGTAAAAATTATGGAATTAGAACACTTAAAGGGAAGTTCAACTTGTTTTTTTTTTGTTTTATTTAGTAATGAATAACCAAATAATGCGACACAGTATGGTTGAGAGGGTGTAGACTGGGGCTACTCTGGCAATACCAAAAATAATTAATCCTTGCTTTTGATTGTAAGAAATAATTAGGTCATTAGGCTGAGTAACTGGAGAAGAATTAGAATTATTGCTTATATAAACAGAACTAAAACAAAGCAAAATGTTAAAGGTTGCATAGATGTTAAAATTATCTTTATATGATTAAGAACAATGGGATGATTTCAGAGATTGGAAAGAATTAAATTTATGCTGATGTAATTGAATATCCAAGAGTGTCATACATGCTCTGCCTAACCAACCACTCGCTGGTTGGGGTTTTGTGTCCATATAAATGAGAGATTTTTGCTGAAGAAGGGAAAGGGGGCAACTGTTGCTAAGATCCACAACACATTGAGACACCTCTTGAACTCAGACTTTGTGCCCAACCTGCATATCCAGTACTTAATCTACCTTCGATTATTAATGGAATATCAGTGTCACCTAAAACTAATCAGCACTGAGAGGGATTCAAGGCTCAAGTGTATAATGCTGTATCCATTTTTCATTCCATAATTTTTTTTCTCAACAATGGATTATTTTATTATATTTTTCTTTGAATGGTTTAGAAGAAATATTATACCATTAATTCAAATAATTTAATTCAGTTTCCTTAAGATATATTCTACAAAGCCAAATGTTTAGCTATTAAATAAAAGATGATTTTATTTTTAGCAGTTACGAATTATTGCTAAACAAAAAACCTAAATGAGCTAATTCCATAATTTTTTCCAGGAGTAGTATGTTTACCAAAATGTCATTAATTATCAATCATTGATACTTTAATATTACATGTAAATGAAGTGGGCACCCAATATTTCATCATCATTTCTTAGTAAAATATCTTCAAGAAAATTATTAATTTCCCAAAAGAGAGAATTAATTCTAAAAATGATAAGAAATTGCCACCTGGTGGTTACTCATTATTCTAACCTACACAAAGTTATTTCCCTTATTATTACACGATTGTTCCTGAATGGCTCAAATTTACAACCTCTACCATACAATGTTAAATAATAAATTCGCAGACTCTTTTATTCGGCAGGTAGTGTAGAATGGTTTAAAACAGAGTCAAAAACCATTAGGTCATGTTTGATTGATGTATGATGAACCCAAGGTCATCTTGAGAATATAGCTTTGATTGGATGATTTCTATCCACTACTACTAAGGAGGACATTATTGATTAGCAAAATTTAGTGCCTTCAGACAATCATCTCTTTGGCCCCATGAAAGAGGGTTTAAGAGGTAAACATTATGCCAGTGATGAGAAAGTGAAAACTGCAGTGATGAAGTGGCTCAAAGAATAGTCAACAGAATTTATGAGGCTCTCATAAATGCTCTCATTCGAAGGTGGAACATAGCTATTGAGAAAAATGGTGACTATGTTGAGAAGTAAGGATGGTTTGGTTTGGTTGTTTAATGGCATATCAACCTTTGTAGGTTATTTAATGCCAAAGCCATTCTCCTAGAAGAACAGTAGTGGTACTATTTAACCCATAGCTGGGAGGATATGGGGATTTATACCTTTCCCAAGGGTATTTGCCCAAAAGTGAATGTAATAGCGCGACTGGAGTACGAACTCGCGTCCATCGCTTTGACCATTACACCACGAGGACACCCCTCGAGAAGTAAGGAGGTAATCCACAAAGGACCAACTTCATTTTGATGTATGATACATGTTCCTGTGTTGGTAATTATTCCTGTACTAAAGAAAAAAGTATTACTTTTTGACTCGCCCTCGTATATCTTCAACTTGATAGAATTTATCTGATAGCCATGTTTTTTTTATTCTTTCCCTCTCCTTACTTCTAAGAAGATATCAAATTATGGTGCTATATAATTTTTGGGACTTAAATGTGACTATTCAGCAAAAAATGAAACAAATGACTCTTATCTAGATGGTGATTGTAAGTATTAGATTTCTATACAATGTTTTTGTGTATTACTGCAGAAATAACAAGTTTCCTTAATTGACCTATTCTATACAGGCACCTTTTTTCATTTTTAAATTTTTTAATAATTCCTCAATGAAAATATTGTTGAAGAACCAGATATTGGCATGATGGTTAGAGTGTTTGCCAATGGCCTGGGAGACCTGGTTCAATTCCAGGTCGAGTCATACCAAAGACTCAAAAATGGTACATGATGCTGCCATGCTTAACACTCAGCATTATAAAGTATGGATCAAGAGTAAAGTGGAGCAACCCAGGGAAAGAAGTAGCGCCCTCCCCTACACATTGGTGTAGTAGCTATCAAAAAGGGAGCTTTCGGGTCACCCTCTACTACAGTCACCAACTTACTTACCAGTATGCACCATAATAAATAAGACATAATCTTACTTTCCCTTTGATGTAGCCACATTGATCACAGATTTGTCGGGCAGCGTTATTTATGTGCTTAAAACGATCAGGTCCAAGCAGGATTCCTCCATACCAACGTGATACCACCACTATCACATTTGAGGCATCAATTATCTGTAACAGAATTCAAATGGTTACATACAACATAAATGTTTTATCAAATCACAATATTTTTTTAAAATACAAGATAGCATACCATATTTTTCAGTGTATAAGATATACTAAAATTGTATTGTTATATGTATAAGACAATGTATTTGTTTCAGTATATAAGACATCCAAATCTGTATAAGCCATATACTAATACTGTATTTTTCAGTGTAGCTTTGGTTAGGTTGTGTTTTATGTCATATACTGGGGCATTAGCCAAATGAGTATAGTGTTTGCCAATGGTTCAGGAGACCAGGGTTCAATCCCAGGTCGAGCTATACCAAAGATTCAAAAAATGGTACTTGATGCTGCCTTGCATAACACTCAGCATTATAAGGCACAGATCAAGGGTAAAGTGGAGCAATCCCGGGAATGGAGTAGCACCCTTCCCTACACCTCAGTGTAGTAGCTATTGAAAAGAGAGCCTTTGGGTTACCCTTGACTGTGGTCGCCAACTTTACTTACTTTATTTATGTCATATCAACCTTTAAAGGTTATTGAATGCTAAGTCCTGTTTATACAAATAGACATATCATATATATATGATTTCTAAGTGAATAGTTTTTAGGTAACATTATCTTTAAATGAGTCAGAGCTCATTTGTTATATGGTTTCAAGTGTTGTGATTTATTGTTTGCACACAGTTAAATGGTTTCAAGCATTTGCTATTCAACACAAATAATTCTATTTAATAGTAAAAATAATCTCTAGTAAAAAAAAAAATTGAACAGTTCTATTTGACCCCTATATGGAATCCTAACGGATACAACTCTTGGTCAGAGTGGACCTGTGAGTAATGGTAATGAAGGGTACTCCACATTCCCCAAACTCTAGGACTGGAGCCAAACCATCAGCGTGCAGTTTAATGTCATACCAAGACACTATTTTTCAGCGTATAAGACATTAACACATAGTAAATAAAAGGTAAAAACTAATAAAATGTCCTTTAAATACAAAAGATTACCCTAAACTTTAATAAAAATGACTCAACATCATTTATTTGTAATATTTTAGTTGGTTTTTATGGCATATCAACTCCTTCAGGTTATTTAATGCCAAATCCTCTTATACATGTATATAATGAATATATAATTTATAAACACATTTTATATTTTTAAATGAGCCCAAACTAATTTTTTTTTGCACACACTCAAATGGTTTCAAGTATTTCTAGTTAAGACAAATAATTCTATTTACTATTAATCATTTGTTTGCAGACAGTGAAATGGTTACAAGAATTGATATGTAATACCAATAATTCAATTTAGGCACACAGTTAAATCTATTTACTTTCCTTTGGTTAGGTCCAACACAAGGTCAGAGCAATTGAACACCAAGAGCCCTGGCTAGAATTTGAATTCAGTTTACTAATTTCATTGTTTACACCAGTAACCATTATACCACCTAAAAAAGATGTGGTGCCTGAAGTGTTCAGCTCAGAAGAAAAAGTAAAATAAAGTTGGCGACTGTAGTTGAGAGCGACCAGAAGGCTTCCTTTTCAATAGCTACTACACTATGGAGGTGCCCGTGGAGTAATGGTTATTGTCGTAGAAAATGGACACGGCAACACGAGTTCAAATCCTGGACAAGACTGATTGCATTTCACATAGCACTAATACCCTTGGGAAAGGTATGAATCCAATTATTCTCCCTCCAGCTATGGGTAAATAGTAGGACAGACTAGGTTCTTCAGCCTTGGTGAGGCAGCTAGTCTAGGAGAGGGAAAACTCTGAATTCAAACCTGTTAAACTCCGCTTAAAAATTGACCTTGTGTCATATCCTGCCCGAGCAGTGGGGTTGATAAATATCACTACACCGAGGTGTAGGGGAGGGCGCTACTCCTTTCCCTGGATTGCTCCACTTTACCCTTGATACGTACCTTATATTGCTGAGTGTTAAGTTAGGCGGGTGGGTAGAGTGTTCGCCAATAATCCAGAAGACCTGGGTTCAATCCCAGGTCGCGTCATACCGTAAGAAAAAGAACTCACCTTCAAAAGATGGAGTAGACGAGATCCAGCATGAGTTTCTCCATCATCTTCACAGCCTTGCATAATCCCTAAGCAGCCATTAGGAGTAACCCTTTTAGAAAAAAAAAAAAGGTTTTTTAATTAGCTATCTTTTTTCTCTTTAAAGGTCAATATGTATTTACCCAACCCCTTCAACACAGACAGAATGCAACACAAGGACAATTATTTCTAAGTGGAATACTGCTGGTGTGAATTTGGATTTTTCCATCTCTTAGACTGGTTGCCTGAACAAGAGAACCCAGTTTGTCCAACTATTTACTTATAGCTGGAGAGAGAACAGATAGATTAACATTTTTTCCAAGGGTATTAATGAAAAGTGAAATGTGAACAGCCTTGTACAGGATTTGAACTTGGATAATCAATTTCATTTCCTATGATGATAACCGTTACACTAAGTACACCTCCACACACACATGTTGGAAGTCAATATGTACTTTCATCTAAGAGAGACATATACTACCACTTCACATGTCAATAATGCTCTATGGACACGTGTGTGTGTGTGTGTGTGTGTGTGTGTGTATATATATATATATATATATAACCCATGGTGTAATGGTTATTGTGGAAGGAAATGAACATGGTGACCTGAGTGCAAATCTGGGATGAGGCTGTTTGCATTTTATATAGCATTAATAGACTTGGGAAAGGCATGAATCCAACTATTCTCTCCAGTTATAGGTAAATAGTAAGACAGACTGAGCTCTTTAACTTTGGTATTGGCAACTAGACCAGGAGAAGGAAAATAAATTCAAACCTATTAAAATACACTTTAAAAATGACCTTGTGTCACATCCTGCTCATGCTGAGGGGTTGGTATATATATATATATATATATATATATATATATATATATATATATATACACACACACACACACCATATAAAATAGTAAGGTAAAAATTCACAACTGAGTTTACATGCCTAATTGTCAGTTGAGCTTATAACCAGATATCTGAGCTCGATGAATTTCTCTCTCTCTCTCTCTATATATATATATACATACATATATATATATATAATACATATTTCATTGAACATAATAGACATTTTTTGTCTACATATTTTTTTGTTAATACTTTCAAATTGCCGTATTGACCTTATGATATTCGGTGGGAATTGGTTGAAAAATATTTCATTATTAGTTATTTCCCAAGTACTTTCTGCCCGACTTTGAGCCATCATCAGGGGAGGATGTATTACAAAAGTTACATCCTCCCCTGATGATGGCCCACATGGGAAATAACTAATTATGGAAGATTTATCAACTAATTCCCGCCGAATATCATAAGATCAATACGGCAATTCGAAAGGATTAACAAAAAAATATGTAGACAAAAATGTCTTTTATGTTCAATGAAATATGTATTAATGAAGAAATGCAGCCTATATATATATATATATATATATATATATATATATATATATATATATATATATAGAGAGAGAGAGAGAGAGAGAGAGAGAGAGAGAGAGAGAGAGAGAAAGAAAGAAAGAAAGAATTTGGATGATTAATAATTATGATTAGTGCATATGAAAAGCCCACAAAATTATCATTCAGTTGCAAATTTGATTGGAAATAGCTTTATTCTCTAATTAAGAACATTTTAAGTGTATTGTTCTTGTAAATGTCTTTCTATGGTGTGCTATCCTTGCTGGCTTTCAGTTACATACATCAGAATTTCAGTGATGAATAAAAAGTGATGTTCAGCATGAACTCACTAAAAAATATTAGTAAGTTGAGAATTAGACTGGAAATTGTTTTATTGTCTAAGTTGAAATATTCTAAGGGTAAATCTTGCTATAATGCATATATATTGGTAATGTTTGGAATAAAATCTGACAACACAAAAAAAGAAAGACAATATTAAAATTAAATTGACATGTTTTTACTTTAAGAACAACTTATTCAGAATGAAGAGGCATGCTTCTCTCCTCCTTGTCACTTGTAAATTTTGTATTGTCTTCCTTTGTTTCTCATATATATATATATATATATATATATATATAATAAAATATGAAAAACAAAATAATCAAATAAGGTATTCTTTATATGAACATTGCCAACATTTCGGCCTATACGACCATCTTCAGGGTGGTATAGTTGTTTTACATTTCATCTGAAAAAAAAAAAAAATTTTCCAAAGAAAAATGATATATATATATATATATATATATATATAAGCTTAGAGGGTAGAATGTTCACCAATGGTTCGGGAGACCTGGATTCAATCCTAGGTCGCATCATACCAAAGACTTTAAAAATGGTACTTGATACCTCCTTGCTAAACACTCAGCTATATAAGGTATGTATCGAGGATAAAGTGGAACAATCCAGGGTAAGGAGTAGCGTCCTCCTCTACACCTCAGTGTAGTAGCTATTGAAAAAGGAGCCTTCTGGTTGCCCTCAACTATGGCCGCCAACTTTATATATATATATATATATATATATATATATATACACACACATACATACATATATATATATATATACACATACATACACACACACAAACTATATACCTGTATATATACCCACACACTAATAAGGGGCAGACAAAGATAAACACAGGATCATCTTATATCCAGTCAACTCATTGGAGAATGGAACATCTTCCACAGATCCAAACTAAAACATTATTTTATAAGAGATTTGATTGATTTTAATGGTATGTCATCCTGTCAAGGGTTATTTTATACCTATGGTTAGGGAATCAAATTCACTGTACATTCATATTTGCAATTTTTGTGTAGTTTCTTAAGTTTTTATCTTTGTGCATGAATAATTTTTAAACAAATCTATTTGACCCATAGACGAGACTAGCTTACTACCACTCTAGATCAGTGTGGACTCAGGAATACTTGCAATGTAAGGGTATTCCACACTTTTCAGATTGTTGTATATTGACTCTTGACTGAGCCGTCAATCAAGAGATACACCTGTGTAAATAAGCGGAATAAGAAGCGGAAGCAAGTGGGCGTTATGAAAGAATATAGGCAGGTGCCGGTGGCAGTTGAGTTAGTTGGACACAGGAAGGCCAGAGTGAGACCCAGCTTGCAGACTGAGGGCTGTTGAGCAACCCCAGCCAAGATGTGGAAGAAGTGCTGCTATGGTCAAGAGAAGTAGTTGGGTCAATATAGCAGTCTGTCCTTGTCTCCACCCATCTCTCACACACCACAGAAACATCAAGAATAAAGAGAGAGAGATACATATTTTTATAAAGTAGTGTGTTCGTGCGTTCATTGAAGTTCATAAATTATGCTTGGTTATGTTTCCGCTTTTATTTGTATTATGGCTATACAACATTTAGTGTATTTGGTGCCGAAGGCCAGTTCATGCCTGCATGGTGTGGTATCAAACCTGAGTTTAAACCTAGATGATCAAGGAAATGGCCAATAAAGGTGTTGACCAATAGAGGAAAAGAAGCTGAAATGAATCAGAAGAAAGAAGAAAAAAAGAAGCAAACCAGAACAGACCAACAACGAAAAACAGAAAACATGAAAAAAAAAAAAAAAAAGAGAGAGAGAGAAACGCTTCAAAGACTGTAAGTAAATTGCTCAAATATTGTAATTTGTTCTCTCTGTCATTCATATTAGGGTTTTGTGCTGAAAGAATTTCAAATGATTATTAAAAAAAAATAATAATGACAAGTGGGAAGTAAAATTAATCTTGTAGGCTTATATATTAATGTTATTTGGCCTTTCTAAAAGATAAAATGGAAATAATTTTATAAAAAAAAAACAAAAAAACCATTGACCCCTACATATAAATCATAGAAAAATGATGAAAACTACTAAATGTAATTTTAAAAGGGAGTAAGGGAGAGAGAAAGAAAGTGAGAAAGAGGGAAACATACAAGCAGGTTGCTGTGAAAAGAGAAGAAAGAAAGATGGCCCCTGGGACAGATATACTGTCCCTAGGTTAAAATGATTGACAGGTCATAATGTAAACTTCCACTTGGGTTTTGAATTTTAATTTTTATGAATGAATTTGATAGTGAATGAAATTTTGTTGTAACTTGTGAATGCTGTGCTAACGCATAGTAATTTGAAATTAGGAGTTTAATCTGAGCTGTGGAAGATTATGGAGCATCAATGATATATTTGTCGGGAGAATACTCATATACCTTTGGATCCGTAGACTGTGAGACGGTTTTGATGTTGGAAAAGTTGTGGAAATCGGGTGAAGGTCTCTACCTAGAATGGGATCGAGAAAATTTGAGGTACTGGTTAATGGTCGGACCAAGTTGTGAAGGTTCCCCTGGAATGTAGGTTAAGAATTTTTGGGGTTTGGTAGGAGGCCAGACCATTGTGTTGGGTAGAAACCATACCAGGTTTTGTGAAGGTCCTCCCAGGGAGGGGTCGAGAATTTGAGGTACTGGTTAGTGGCCAGGCCAGTGTTTTTGTGACTTCCAAATAGAATGGATTTGAGATTTTATTTGAGGTACTGGTTAGTGGCCAGACTGGGTTGTGAAGGTCCCTCTGGAATGGGGTTGAGAATTTTGGGGGTTTGGTAAGAGGCCAGACCCTTGTGTTGAAGAGGATATTTTGAAACAGGGAATGGGAGATTAGGGAGTATGTGTGCAAAATCTTGATGTATCTCGTATGTACTGAAAAATTTATGGACTAGGTTTTGAATTATTTGTTGTGGAAATACTTGTTAGAAATTGAATAAACAAGGGTGCATGAACCCATAGTTACTATATTAAGGTAAAGACAGAGAAGCAGATATAAGGTTGAAAAGAAAAGAAACTTGAACACTGTTGAACACAGCATTAAAAAAAGAAAGAAAGAGAAAATGAACAATATTAGGAAAAATAGACAGTGTATAGATTGAACAAAAAGAAAAGCTGAACATTTGTTTAAATCTTGTGAACTTTGACTGTGGACATATTGTTAATATTGTTTTGACTTGTTGAGAATAGTTGAAAAATTAGTGGAAAAAAAAAGAGTTTGTTTGAGTTTAAAGGCGACATTAGAATTTTTTTTTTCTGTTTCATATAATGAAATTTGATGAAAACCATTAACAGGGGATTTGATATTAAGTTTATGAAGATTTTAAAATTATGTTGATTCTAAATTTTTTTGGAAGATTAAGTTTTCATGGAATAGAAAATACTTCTGTTTAATTTTTCGAGCAAATCATGGGCTGACTCAAGATTAGGACAGAAATTCATTCAAGTTGTGTTATGGATTTTTTGGGGGCATACGGTAAGAAGTAATTCTATAGAAGAATTCACCATCGCATAGATTTGTTGAAGGCTTGTGGTGGCCAGAATTTTCGGATTGGAGTTCCAAGTTGATGGAATAAAGGAAAGAAAGGCGTGGCCTGCTCCAATATTTTGTGGATGATGTCTGGATATTTCAGTCCCAATGATGTTTTGGATTCGTGCGTGATTCAGTGAAGTGAAACGAATCTGGAAAAAGCAAGGTGCCTATATCTAAGTAGCCATGAGGATTCCTGATTAAATTGAAAAGCAACCCGGGGGTGGCGGGTGATCAGGTAAAGCATGTTCCTCAAGGGTTTACAGACCAATAGGCACGGTAACAGAAAATTGATAATGAAAAAATGAGTAACACATTGCTAATAAATATTTTTGCCTGGTCTATTTTAGGTGGTTTACTGCATGTGTGTCAGATTGTGATACATTTCGATTATGGAATTGTGATGCATTTTTTTGGGCCATGATTTTTATGGATTTATGAGGAATATTTTGGGCCTTGAAGATTTAGTTTTTTAGTTTGTGGAATTCTCCAGTTACTCCAGGTAGGAACCTGTTGAGCGAAGGACTGGGGTGTGGTCATAAGGAATCCAGGTGAAATGTATTGCTGGAATGACCAAGGTTACAAAGTTTGTGACCAGGATTGGAGACCAGAGTATGGTCCTTTTATGGTTTTGAGATTCTTCAAGGAATTGCAGAGGGCCCTATTGTGTTTTTGGAGGATGAGAGATGCATCTGTATTGTAATTTGATGCATGCATGTTGGGATAACCAACCACGCAAAAAATAGTATGAAATGATATATAGGTCCAAAAATACAACCAAGATACGAATATGTAAAAACGTTCATAATGTTCATACACGTATAGGAATCCGAAAAACACGAAATTGGTTCAGGTACGAAACTTTTATTTACCTTTTTAAGTTTAAGGTTTTTCAAATTCCAAAATCCTCAGCGCTTCCGGGCATGATATCATTCACGTCCCCCGGTCCCATTTCCTATCTGGGGTTTTTATTGTGACATCTCTGATTGTCACATCGCGTGTGCACCTAACTAACCCATGCACTAAGCGAAAGGTTCTCAGCCTAACTAAACTGAAAGATATATAAAACGAAAAAATGATAATATTAAAAAAATCCCTCCGCAATCATATTACAGCGTTACATAGTGAAAGGTCACCTTTTAATTGTTTGAAGATTGTATTATTTTTGCTATTGTTCAAGTAATTTCTTTTTGTATTTTTGCTGTTGTTGTCCTTGAGCATTATTGGTAAGATGTGTGTGTGAGGGGGATGGAGAGGGATGTGAGGAAAATGACCACAAGTTGACATTTTGAAAAATAAGGAGGGGATGAATGTTATATATTGACCCTTGACCAAGCTGTCAATCAAGAGATTGATCCAGAATAAAGTGTGAGTGATACATATTTTTATAAAGATGTGTGTTCGTTTGTTTTTGAAATTCATAAATTATGTTTGATTATGTTTCTGCTTATATTTGTATAAGTATACGTGTAGTATACAACAAGATCTCTAGATCTCTACCCTCACCAACAGATGCAGTTTAGTGTCAAACTGAGGACTTCCCTTTTTTTAGAGAGTCTTACCCCCAAAGGATATAGTCAGTCTATTCTAAGTCCCACCAACAGGAGAATAAAGAAGAATAACCAAAGACGCTGGGCAAACTGACCTGTAAGCAAATATGTTATGGGTTGCGTTTGCTATTTTCCTGTTCTCATATAGCTTGTCCAGAACCATTTGTACCTGAAATATGTGAAAAAATTCTGCATACAATGTGAGTGATGGCATTTGAAAAAGACCAAACAAATTATTCAATGTGGGGGTCACTTAATTAGACCATTTACAAAAAAAGGAAACCAAGAACATAATAGATTAAAAGCAGATGTTGTGTTTAGTATGTGAAAAAAATTTTTATTATCTCTTTTCATCAGAATTATTTTTTTGATAACACAAGGAGGTACAACAACTTCATTTGAATGGCCACAGTTTCAGATATTTTAAGAAAGAAAGTGTGAACAGCTGATACTTTTTTTCCCCTAATAGCATGCTATGACGATAAGATATCAATTGCAGTCCATTTTGAACCCCCCCCCCTCCTGTTGAGAGAATGTGGCTAACTGGCATAAAAAAAAGAACAATTTTGACATTTGAATACAGCACCTTTTCCTACAGCTCAAAATCTAACATATCTCCTCTAAGCTTAACAGGTGTGTTTCCTCAACAAGACATTTTCAATGTAGTAGACAGGTCATAAACAAAAGAATGCATGGGACAATATTTTGTTTCTTTTTTACATACACATCTGCATTTTTGTATTCAAAATATATCTTCATTCAGGTTTTTATTTTAATGAAGATGTTCTTACATTGTAATGCTTATCTCACATTCTTTGCAAGTTCAGATACAACATGTCTATTGATAAAAATGGAACACTGTCTTCATATTCTAATTAATTAATAATTATATAAGAATAATATATTAGAAAATTATTGTCATCCACAGACAAACTGTTTCCTTGTATCACAATTTATCAGTGTGGCTAGATATGTGAGATGCTTCGAGCTGGGATTGAAACCTGGCTGACTTTATCCCAGTTTGATAGCTTAATGCGCAACCTCAGCATAAGCGAAGGGATTTCATGTATATGTATTAATTTTCTTTTGTTTACATAAATGTTTAACGGCTTCCGAGTATTCAATTCATTAGAAGAGCTTTGCATTATATGAGTGGCAATTGGTAATTCCTTTGCGAGAGTGCTCAACAACCCCCGGGAGGGAGCATACATATTAGAAAATTATATACACACATACCAGTTGTAGGTAAAATAAGGCAAACTGGGCGCTCCAGCCTTGGTAAGGCCACCAGTCTAAGAGAAAGACAATCTCTGAATTCAAAACCTGAAGAATGTTGTTCAGGGGAATCTTTAACATTTTGGTGAACTATTCGTCTTTTATCAGCTTATCCAAGGAGTGGCTGGTTCTACACAAACTTTCACAACTATAAACAAATCACCTGTGTAGGTAGTCCAACAATTCACATTTTTGATTGAAATATTGGGCCCTCATACATCGAGATCAACAGGAGAATCCATCATTATATATATATATATATATATATAAAAATAAATTCATCATTATCATCATCACCATGTAGTGCTACTAGCACGGATCTCCCTGACCCTCTCTCGTCACTTGTCTCTATCATTCATTGCTCCCAGGAGGTCTTCCAGGCTACATTCTGTATCGGCACAGAGCTGTTATACAGATGTTCTAGCTGATCATTCAACCTTTGCTCGTCCAAGTGCTGGAGTCCACAGAAGTACATTGCTTATGAGTTTGTCCTTACTTCTCCAGCAGTGTCCCACATGTCTGGTTTGTCTAATTTGTAGTGTGGTCCTATACTAGTCACGGAGCCCAGTGTGGTGTGACTACTGGTTACAGTACTTGTTGTGGCTATTTTGTTCGTCACTACCACATTAGCTTCCGACTGTTTGCTTTGTCAAATCCTTCCGTGCCCACGCTGTTTGAAAGATCCATGGAGGGGGGGGTACACAATTCAGCCGGATCTTCTTCTGATGGTCGGGTAATATGAGTGGCTAGATTGTCTAGCAACTCAAAGAATAGAGAAAACCCGTCATTTAACAACAAAAAAATCATTTTTTTTTAAACACATTTGTGAGACAATAAATAACCAAATGATGTTTGCTTTCCTGGCAAACAGAAGAAGAAAGAATATCAAGAGAGGAAGAGTGACAATGAGATGCGGTTAGAGTGACACTAACATCTCTAAAGTCTGGGACTTTGAATTTTTGTGATGTCTGAAGGTTATTCGGAGTGCCTCAGGTATAGAATAGAAGAAATGCTTCTTTGGCACTCTTGAGTTTCTTCTTGGTCCCTTTTCTCATCTTCTCGGAGGATTTGTTTTCTCATCCCATTTTTATAGATCAATATCTGGACTAAAAATAGTTTCTGATTGGTTGTCCAATAAGAGACAATTAGGAGTCATATTCCCATTGGTCAGCCAATTCTAGTTCAGGATTATATCTTGCAGGTATAGGGAAAACCCTTTTTAGATGCTTTGACCAATGGGAACAAGTTTAAAGCAATGGGGTTGAACAAAAAAATTCTCAGCCTCACCTGACTGGATGAGCCATGCCCAGCTCATCTTTATTTAGGGTGGAGCAAAATTAAATCTCCCTTTTGACATTGACCTTCAAGATAAGAACTAAAAAAATATGTTTTACGAAATGACCCATTTCATCATTGTGATTGATGAAGTTAGTTGACAACCAAAAAATTAAATAAATTTGCTAACCTTTAAAATCAAAAACAACTGTCTTGCACTTAACTGACTTTTAGGAATGATCAACCAGCTTTTTAGGTTAATATAAGCCTTGAACAAAAAGATACTTATTTTAAGGATCTTTTTGTTTTTGAGACATATATATATTGATTTTCATATATTTCATAAATACTAATTTTTACATATTAATTCAGTACTTAACCGCACATCGTTTCACAGTAGGGATGGAGTTAAAATGAATGAACAAAAAAAAAAAAAAAAAAAAAAAAGAAAAGAAAATGCTAGAAAACAAGTGTATATCTCTATAAAAGACGAAAGATTTAGACCCCTCCCCAGTCTACCTTTGTATCGACTCGCATTAAATTAAGGAAGCCAAAAGAAAAACATCTTTTGCTACCTGGCACTGGTCAACTTACGTGTTAGTTATCCTCTGTCTTTTTACTATATGGTCTTTAAAAATGCATGAAAGACTTTATTATGTGTAAAATCATTACTGAATATTATCTGTGTTTTAAATGTAAAACACTATTAATGTTGCAGTTGAACCATGAAAAACAAAGTAAAAGATTTTAATACTTTTGGAAATATTACAGAGTGTTTGAAAACCAAAGTTAGAGTAAGAATAGAATAATTTGGGAATTTCGTGTTAGGTGATGAAATAAAGGCAGGAAAGGAAGGGAGTTAAAATGAATGAACAAAAAAAGGACCAATAGATTAGTACTTATATTTTAATTCTTTTATGTTTCTTGCAAGTGGGGCAGGTATTGATAAAAATGAAATACTAACTTAACTTCTGAGCAAGGCCATTGTATTGTAATTAATTAGTGCTTATATCAATAATTAAAAATTACTAGAAAATACTATAAATATTATTGATATATATTACATTATAATTTCTATTGTAATTATTATCTCACATTTCTTGCAAGTTGTGTTACGGAACAGAGAAAGACAACAACACTCATGTATGAAATATAATCTGCTTCTTTTTTTTTTTATTACCCAAAATAAATTGAGGGATAGAGCAAGAAAGGGTTGAAGACATTTGAGCTGCACATACATGGGGCCAACAGGTACGAATCTTTGGAGAACCTCTCCAAAATCTTCCTGGTTATATAACATTCTGGACACCCACCATACAATTAATGTGACCACGCGTCCCTCCAGCATGTCACCCATGCAAATCCTCGTGATCCCATCTCCTCCAGCCTGTCACCTACACTCATGCAATTTACATGGCATTTCTGCCAAAAACACCAGCATCCTGTTTACTTTAGGTACCAGGTGGATTTCCAGTAATTTTCGTTCAACCAGGGTCCAACTTCTGCTGCTGCATCGACAGATGTTAAAGGGATCTTCAAGCCAATATCTAACAGTTGGATTCAAACATGAGTAACAAGGACTTCATTTCTGAGCTACATAATTATACAGGGTGTTTAAAAAAAATTGATATCATTTCATAATCTAATAACTTGACCAATTCTCATTTAAACAATCTAACATTTTTAACAGTATGAGTAGAAACAACCCAAAATTCTATGTTTAAAGTTTAAATGCCTTTTCTTTTCAAGCAAATGGCATTTTTATACCTGGAAAAACAAAAAAATTAAACAAAATTTTGAGTTGTTTCTACACATGCTGTTAAGATTCAACATCATTTGAATGATAATTGGTCAAGTTATTTGATGATGAAATATCAATTTTTCTGAAAGACCCTGTACATCTCAAATGATATCAAATTTTTTGAAACACCCTGTATTGTAATTAATGAGTACTTATATTGAAATGATATAAAATAACATGAATCTTTTATAAATATTATTAATATACCATATTTGATGGTATCTAAAGTGCACTTTCTTTTACTAAAAATATCTTTTAAAATTCATCTGCGTCTCATATGCCATATATGGGTTTAAAATTCACGATAGTAGGCTGAAATTAGCTACCTGGCAACTCCTATTAACTTAAACTTTAAAATAACTTTCATATACCTATTGTCATTATTTAAAAGGCTATTAATGCAAATTAAAAGTGTTATCATTGATAATATTCTTTATATTAATTTCATCACATTTAATATTAGTACTTTGTTTTTTTCTTGATTTGCCTAACTGAAATTGGAGTGTGTCTTATATGCCATCAAATATGGTATATCATATTAGTACTTGTAATATTATTCTTATCTCACATTCCTTGCAAGTTGGGTTACAATATGGCAAACAATGGAACACTGACTTTCCGAGCCAAGCCATTAAATTCAACACAAATCACTCAAAGGAATATTCAAAATACAAAAACCATTAAGATATGTCTAAGCTTTTTTTTCATTTTTTAAAATAAAAATTAGAGTATATAATAAAAGGTGTACAAAACTCAAAATACAGAAAAAAGTGACTTGAAGTTGTTCTTCACTGTAATAGATTTCTTTAAAAAGCAACGAAAAATCACAAACTTTTAGTGTCATTTTCAAGATATCTTAACTAGCAGATATCATTTAACATATGGTGTGACTCAGGAAGACAGGTTTGTTTTGATTTCTTTGTTTAATGGCATATAAACCTTTGAGGGTCTTTTAATGCCAAGCCATCTTTGTAAAAGTACAGCAGTGATACTACTTAACCCATAGCTGAGGGAATAAGAGGGTTAATACCTTTCCCAAAAGCATTAGTCTGAAAGTGAATGTAACATAGCAACTGGACTTCAAACTCACTTTCTTCAATGCCACAGTCCAACGTTTTTAACCATTAAGATAGGGACCCCCACTTCCTCTGTAAAACAAGAGGAATCAAATCATACCTGACATTTGTGAGTAAGTGGTGCCAAATGAGCCTGGAAAGTGCTCCTTCTTTCTGTAAATGGTTCACCGTGGGTGATGGGAGGACAGTCACAGTCTAGAAGAATGCAAACAAGAGACATATATTTGAAATGAATAATGAAAGCTTTGGTTTAATGGTGTATCAACTCCTTATGGGTTATTTGAAACAGAAATTTGATTCATTTGTAATTGTTTGATTGTAATAATAACTATATTTTCAATCTTCCATGACATTTTTTAATTACACCTTTTTTACTTGTCTACAATCTTTTTTTGCACACAGATTATGACATCAAGTATTCTTATCTAATACAAATATTTTGTACACAGTTATATGGTTTTAAGTATTCATATCTAATACAAATAATTTATACACAATTATATGGTTTTTAAGTAACTATTCTTATATAATAAGTCATTTGCACACAATTATATGGTGTCAAGTATTCCTATCTAACATTAATTTATACACAATTATATGATTTCAAGCAACTATTTCTATCTAATATTGATAATTTGTTTGTACATGGTTATTTAGTTTCAAGTAAATAACAATAATAATCCTTAGTAAACAATAATAGTTTCAAGTAACCATTCTTAATACAAATAATTTGCATACAGTTAAATGATTTCAATTATTCCTAACATTAATAATTCCATTTAATAATAACCCTGTTTGCACATAGTTATGTTTCTTGTATTCCAATCTAATATGAATAATTTTCAAACAGATCTATTTGTTTAATGACATATCAACCCATTATGTGTTATTTAATTCCAAAATTTGATCTGTGAATGTTTGATAATAATCATAAATATTCATATTTTCAATGTTCTGTTGTAATCATTTTTTATTGCAGTTTTTATTTGTCTATAATAACTATCATTTATAGACAATTATATAGTTTCAAGTAACTATTCCTATTTAATAATTATAATTTGCTTGTACACAGTTATATGGTTTCAAGTATTCCTATCAATTACTAATAATTTTCAAATCTATTTGACCCATAATTTAAACCCTAACAAGTCAGAGTGGACCTGTGACTAACAGTAATGAAGGAGTGATTCTATACTCCTGTTCTCGAACTGGTGAAAAAGATTCAAGTGATTGCCAACAAGAATAGTGTCTTTACTCAGTCATGCTCTCCCACTAACAAGGATAGTGTCTTCACTCAGTTGCACTCTCCCACTAATAAGAATAGTGTCATCACTCGGTCACGCTCTCCAACCAACAAGAATAATGTCTTCACTCGGCTATGCTCTTCCACCAACAAGAATAATGTCTTCACTCAGTCATGCTCTCCCATCAACAAGAATAAAGTCTTCACTCAGTCGCACTCTCCCACCAACAAGAATAAAGTCTTCACTCAGTTGCACTCTCCAACCAACAAGAATAGTGTCTTCACTCAGTCGTGCTCTCCCACCAACAAGAATAATGTTTTCACTCAGTTGCGCTCTCCCACCAACAAGAATAATGTCTTCACTCAGTTGCGCTCTCCCACCAACAAGAATAATGTCTTCACTCAGTCATGCTCTCCCATCAACAAGAATAAAGTCTTCACTCAGTTGCACTCTCCAACCAACAAGAATAGTGTCTTCACTCAGTCGTGCTCTCCCACCAACAAGAATAATGTTTTCACTCAGTTGCGCTCTCCCACCAACAAGAATAATGTCTTCACTCAGTTGCGCTCTCCCACCAACAAGAATAATGTCTTCACTCAGTCGTGCTCTCCCACCAACAAGAATAATGTTTTCACTCAGTTGCGCTCTCCCACCAACAAGAATAATGTCTTCACTCAGTTGCGCTCTCCCACCAACAAGAATAATGTCTTCACTCAGTTGCGCTCTCCCACCAACAAGAATAATGTCTTCACTCAGTCATGCTCTCCCACCAACAAGAATAAAGTCTTCACTCAGTTGCACTCTCCAACCAACAAGAATAGTGTCTTCACTCAGTCGTGCTCTCCCACCAACAAGAATAATGTTTTCACTCAGTTGCGCTCTCCCACCAACAAGAATAATGTCTTCACTCAGTTGCGCTCTCCCACCAACAAGAATAATGTCTTCACTCAGTTGCGCTCTCCCACCAACAAGAATAATGTCTTCACTCAGTCATGCTCTCCCATCAACAAGAATAATGTCTTCACTCAGTCATGCTCTCCCATCAACAAGAATAAAGTCTTCACTCAGTCGCACTCTCCCACCAACAAGAATAAAGTCTTCACTCAGTTGCACTCTCCAAACAACAAGAATAGTGTCTTCACTCAGTCGTGCTCTCCCACCAACAAGAATAATGTTTTCACTCAGTTGCGCTCTCCCACCAACAAGAATAATGTTTTCACTCAGTTGCGCTCTCCCACCAACAAGAATAATGTTTTCACTCAGTTGCGCTCTCCCACCAACAAGAATAATGTTTTCACTCAGTTGCGCTCTCCCACCAACAAGAATAATGTCTTCACTCAGTTGCGCTCTCCCACCAACAAGAATAATGTTTTCACTCAGTTGCGCTCTCCCACCAACAAGAATAATGTTTTCACTCAGTTGCGCTCTCCCACCAACAAGAATAATGTCTTCACTCAGTCACGTGCTCCCACCTATAAGAATAACGTCTTCACTTGACCAAACTTGTGAGACCATCTGACCTCCACATCCACTTGCTTGGTTTTTACAATGCCCATTTACCCTCTTATGCAAATGAGCCTGCAGCATAAAATGAACAGTTTGGCTCATGCACACTGACCCCTCTGCAAATGGCAACATGACAAGCAAGACAGTGCGCGCGTTTGATATTTGGTAAGTCACTATTACGTCTGTTAAAACTCCAGTGCTCCAGAACTGTAGCTTCACCACTGGATGCATGTTAGTTTCAAACCTAAGATGCTTCTTTGGAGGGTGGGTGTCTTGCCACTCTACAGAAGATATAGTTGGCATATTTTAAGCTCCACTGACAGGGCAAAAATAACGAAAGGTGGTGACAGTCCAAATGCTACACCCTCATCAGTGAATATACATTCAGTTACATACAAGCCTCAGTTGATGGTAAAACTGAAAAGTCATTTAACAAAAATTGGGAATGTCTAAAAAAGAAAAATTTTCTCTAAAGAGTAAACAAATGTCTTTTTTTCTTCTTACCTTCATTTTTTACTCGTTCAGAATCCAAAGATTCATTCGAATGTTTTAAATAAATTTCTGATGGCAGATATTCTTCATCATAAACTTCTTCTTCATCATCCACTGCTTCCATTGTTACATTTTTAAATTGGTTTTCAACCTGAGCAACATCTTTAATGAAAAAAATAAATAAAAAATTTAAAAAAATAAAATAATTGACTGATCAACATTTTTTCATCTTGTATCAATTTCATACTAATCTCACTCGCATTTCTCTGTTTTCAATATTTTTCTTAAGCTACTAGGGCGAGTCAAAAGTTTTGTAATATTTGTATATGTATTAGTGTCTGGAATAAACTCCAAGAACTTGAGGGAATTGAACTGATGCTATATCCAGCATATAGTCCAGATCTAACTCCTTTGGATTATTACTTGTTCTGATCCATTTCTCACTTCCTGCATTTGTGATATTTCAAGAACCAAGAGGACGTGGAAGTTTCAGTGAAAGAATGTTTCCCCTCAAAAATATGAATTGATATCAGCATGGGATCAAAGAGCCAGCAGAAAAATGGCTTCAGACGGTCTGACATGATAGCCTCTACTTTAAATGCGAGGCTGTTTTTATTGTAATTTGAAGAATAAAGCAAATAAATTACCAAAATATTGTAAAAGTTTTGAGTCACTCTAGAAGTTATGAATTACCTGATCAGCTCGCAACAAAAGTTTAACCCAGAAGATAACCTTACAACATATGCTACACTAGAGGTCTCAAAATTGCGGTCCACAAACTACTTTTCTATGGCACATAGCAGAACAATTTTTGTGATTAATATTTTCCTAAAACTTGGTAATTTATTCCTTGCCCCTGACCATGTTTCTCCCCAGGGAAGGGTTAAATATACTTTGATATTTCGGTTGCTTTTACTTCAAAATCAAAAGCTGAAAAGTAGAAAGAGTCCAAGTCTATATACATTAAAAAACTTCTTGATTGCTTCAAAAACATATTGTGATGGAGGGGTAATTGAGATTATATTGTAATGGAGGGGTGATTGAGATTATATTGTAATGGAGGAGTGACTGAGATTATATTGTGATGGAGGGGTGACTGAGATTATATTGTGATGGAGGAGTGACTGAGATTATATTGTAATGGAGGGGTGATTGAGATTATATTGTGATGGAGGGGTGACTGAGATTATATTGTAATGGAGGGGTGATTGAGATTATATTGTAATGGAGGAGTGACTGAGATTATATTGTGATGGAGGGGTGACTGAGATTATATTGTGATGGAGGGGTGACTGAGATTATATTGTGATGGAGGAGTGATTGAGATTATATTGTAATGGAGGGGTGACTGAGATTACATTGTAATGGAGGGGTGACTGAGATTACATTGTAATGGAGGGGTGACTGAGATTATATTGTAATGGAGGAGTGACTGAGATTATATTGTGATGGAGGGGTGACTGAGATTATATTGTGATGGAGGGGTGACTGAGATTATATTGTGATGGAGGAGTAACAGAGATTATATTGTAATGGAGGGGTGACTGAGATTATATTGTGATGGAGGGGTGACTGAGATTATATTGTGATGGAGGGGTGACTGAGATTATATTGTAATGGAGGGGTGACTGAGATTATATTGTAATGGAGGGGTGACTGAGATTATATTGTGATGGAGGGGTGACTGAGATTATATTGTGATGGAGGGGTGACTGAGATTATATTGTAATGGAGGGGTGACTGAGATTATATTGTAATGGAGGGGTGATTGAGATTATATTTTAATGGAGGGGTGACTGAGATTATATTGTAATGGAGGGGTAATTGAGATTATATTGTAATGGAGGAGTGACTGAGATTATTCTGTGATGGAGGGGTAATTGAGATTATATTGTAATGGAGGGGTGACTGAGATTATATTGTGATGGAGGGGTGACTGAGATTATATTGTGATGGAGGGGTGACTGAGATTATATTGTAATGGAGGGGTGACTGAGATTATATTGTAATGGAGGGGTAATTGAGATTATATTGTAATGGAGGGGTGACTGAGATTATATTGTAATGGAGGGGTGATTGAGATTATATTGTAATGGAGGGGTGACTGAGATTATTCTGTGATGGAGGGGTAATTGAGATTATATTGTGATGGAGGGGTGACTGAGATTATATTGTGATGAAGGGGTAACTGAGATTATATTGTGATGTGGGGGGGTAACTGAGATTATATTGTGGAGGGGTGACTGAGATTATAGAAAATTAACTCACACAACAGAACATGAGGAATTTTTAGTTTTGTTTTATAACATGAGGTGGTGTAGATTTGACAACCCATATTGGTGTGGGAGGGGATAGTTGAGATGATGGAAAACAACAGAACATTAGGAAATTTGTTGTGTTTCATAACATAAAAAGAAATAGATTTGTCAACTCATATTGACATGCGGAAGGTTCACTTGAGATGACAGACAACACAAAAAAAAAAAAAAAAAAAAAAAAAAAATCAAAGAAAATGTTTGAGAACGAATTGTTAAATTAACAGAAATTATATTTGCTATTTCTTTAAAGGGGATAAACCTTTGAATTTTGGTTTTGCTTTCTCTGTTTTGATAATATATATATATAGTAGAATTTATTGCAATTTAAATTTGAAAAAAAAAGAAAAAGAAAAAAGGAATTTATCAGAAGTGAAAATCGAAAAAAAAAAAAAAAAAAGGAATTTATCAAACCAAAGGAAAATTTGAAATGGGAAATTGTCCCCCTACATTTTGTACTAATCCACATATCACTTACTATCATATGTGCCTTCATTTTGAAGAAATAAATAGAAGCCTATCAGTTGTATTGCAGATTAGGATTATAATTGGTAGAAATCATGATGCCCTCTCCATCCTAACTCAATTTAACTTACTGTGCGTCTCTCCCAAGATTTAATGGCCCTTTTGAGTCCTAGAGTTTGAGACCCACATGGAATACCAATGACACTAATCTCTAGTACAGTTGAGAAGTTAAAACTGTCCACTGAGGAACTGAAAAAGTCAAGTATGAAATGAAGTCTGAAAATAAATGTTCAAAAGTTCAAGTTTATCTAATGATGATGCTATAGTTGAAGAGATTAATAAATTCACATTTTTGGGATCAGTGATACCAGCAAGCTTATCTGATGTAAGAGGGGCGGGGATAGCTATTGCTTCTTTAGTTTTTAATTGACTGAAAGGGAAAAAAAAAAGAAACAAAGATCTTTCAAAGGTAATCTATACTATGCAATGATTGTCTGAAAAGTCTTATGATGGAGAAAATTAGTCTGAAGAAGGAAGGTAACAGAAACAGAGTATCTGAGAATGATTGCCTAAGGACTATAGTAATTGTCTGTTTATTACTGATCAAAAAGAAAATATCAAAGGGGTTTGGTTTGATGGCATATCAATCCTTGTAGGTATTTAACGCAAAATCCTGTTTTTATATATATATATATATATATATATATATATATGCACAATTTGTAAGCATATAGTTAGTAGGTAACTTTACTTTTAAACAAGTTTGCACACAGTTAAATGAGTTCAAGAATGGCTATTTGATAATAATAATTCTATTTAATATTAATCATCTGTTTGCATACAGTTAAATGGTTTCAAATATTGCTATTCATTGCTTGCACACAGTTAAATGGTTTCATGTATTGCTATTTAACACTGGTAATTTTATTTGATATTAATCATTTGATTGCTAACAGTTAAATGGTTTCAAGTATTGTTATCTCAGAGCAATTCACCCTCAGCCACACCTTCTAAAATCTTTAAGATAAAATAGAGCTGGGTGCTTGCTACAAGAGCAATTTTAAGAATACGGTTAAGTCAATCATATAGGTGCTAAGGCTTGACTGACCAGCCAATTGATCAAATCGGACTATTCTGATTGCTCATTTAGCCCAGTCAGGGCCAAAGTGGAGTGTTGCAAGCCATGTGAGGTCATGGACTGCTCAGCCACCAGGAGCCCATCCTCAGACATTACAAGTCACAACTGACAGCCAACAGGGAGCCTTGTTGGAGCGGGGTCTTACTCCTCTGCAGGAGTGTAGTCAGTGTATTCTACAGCTCCAGCTGACAGAGCGAGATTAAAGTGGTTTGGTCACGTGATACAAAAAAATAATGCTGGTTATGTCAATCATTCATATAAAACTGATTGAAGACCAAGAGGATTAACAGCAAAGTGATGGCGTCTTTGCTTTTTAGTGGCATATCAACTCTCATGGGTTTTTTTAATACCAAAGTCATCTCTACAGAACAGTAGTAGTATAATTTAACCCATACCTGGTGGGGAATAAGGGGGTTTACAGCTTTCCCAAAGGTCTTAATCCAAAAGTGAATTCAAAAGCATGACTGGAATTTGAAATTACTTACTATGCTGTCACAATCCAGCACATTAGCCACTATGGCATAGGGATGGTTTGGTGTGGTTTGGTTTTATGGTATATCAACCATTGTAGGTTATCAAATGCCAAATCTAATTCATACATATTAGATATATGTGATTTGTAAACATAACTCAACAAAGTTAAATAGTTCCAAGTATTGCTATGTATCACTTAATTACTGTATTTGATGGCGTAAAAGGTGCACTTTTTTTTCTAAAAATGTCTTGAAATTTGCCTGTGTCTTATACACCATATGAAGGGTTTTTTTATTATTTCTATTTTGTTTTCTTACCTTTGAATATGATAAAGTTTTTATAGGCTTGTATTCTTTTTTTTCTATAATTTTTCATTTAATAGTGATCATGGTTTGTTTAACCAAAATCACACCTTATAAATATAGCCTAAGCTGTACCATTTACTAATAATTTTACTAATCACTAATTTTTTTCTTGATTTGCCCTGCTGAAATTGGGGTGCATCTTATATGCCATCAAATATGGTAAACATCAGTGGTTTGTTTACACACAGTTAAATGATCAAACAGTTCTATTTCAAACAATTCAATTAAGCATAAGTCATTTGTTTGCCCACAGTTCAAATGTTAAACAGTTCTATTTGACCCCTAAATAGGACCCTTTCAAATGCTACCACTCCAGGCAATGGCAATGAAGGGGTACTTTGTATTTCCCAAAGCTTCAGCATTACTGGAGCCTCACCATTAGATTGTTTAGTGTCATATCCAGTGCATGCATTGGGGGGGGATTACTCCTCTGCAGAGATGCAGTTGGTGTATTCCACAGCCCCAGCCAACTGGGTTGATGGCATGGGTTTGGTTTGGTTTGGTTTTATGGCATATCAATCATTGCAGGTCATTTAATGCCAAATACATTTTTATACAGTTTCACATAAGTACACAGTTTAAACGTCAAAAACATTTCAAGCTATTCAGTTTAATCAACAAAGTTAAATGGTTCATTGTATATGGTTTTAAGTATTGCTATGTATCACCAACAATTCAATTAAACATCAGTCATTTATTTACACACAGTTAAATGTCAAACAGTTCTATTTCGAACAATTGAGTTTGGCATAAGTACGCAGTTTAAATGGAAAAACAGTTAATTTCAAACAATTTAGTTTAGCTTAAGCATACAGTTTAGTTCTATTTGATCCATAGATAGGACCCTATCAGATGCTACCACTCTGGGCCAGAGTTGACCTGGGAGCAATGGCAATAAAATGGTATTCCACATTCCTCAAAACTATAGTATTAATGGAAACTCACCATCAGATTGTTTAGTGTCATATCCAGGACACTTGTTGGAGGAGTCTTAAACCACTGCAGTAATCTAAGTCAGTGTATTTTACAGCCCCAGGCAACTGGGCCATGTTCTTCTCTGATTTATATATGTGGATTGGTTGGTTGATTGTTTTGTTTTACGGTGTATCAACCCTTTTTGGGTCCTTTAACACTGAATTAAGTCATTTTGATAAAAGTTTCAAACAATTCAGTTTAGTATAAATACAG
This sequence comes from Sepioteuthis lessoniana, assembly GCA_963585895.1. Classification (NCBI taxonomy): domain Eukaryota; kingdom Metazoa; phylum Mollusca; class Cephalopoda; order Myopsida; family Loliginidae; genus Sepioteuthis; species Sepioteuthis lessoniana. The sequence goes on from OY757915.1 coordinate 37,137,434, forward strand.
TTTTGTTTACACACCATTAAATGTCAAAACAGTTCTATTTCAAAAAGTTCAATTTAGCATAAGTACAGTTTTTTTTTTTTTTTACATTCAGTTAAATGGAAAAAGTTAATTTCAAACAATTCAGTTTAGCATAATTACAGTTTAGTTCTATTTGACTCATAGATAGGACCCTATCAGGTGCTACAACTCCAGGCCAGAGTGGACCTGGGAGTGATGGCAATAAAGAAGTACTCCACATTCCCCAAAGCTCCAGCATTACTGAAGCTTCCCCATCAGATTGTTTAGTGTCATATCTAGGACACCTGTTGGGGGAGTCGTACCCCTCTGTAGAGATGCAGTCTGTGAATTCTATACCCTCAGCCAACTGGGCCCTGATGGCATGGGGATTTCCCCTCAAAGTGATAGAGAAACCTAATAAGAGGACACAAAACTACACCATTAACAACACAAAATTTGGTAGACATGATGAAATGGAGAGAAACATGTACAATGAACATTTACACGTTTATCAAGATAAATTATATATATATATATATATATATATATATATATATATATATATGCAAAGCTCTTCAAACGAATTGAGCACTCTGGTATCCAGTAAGGTATAAATGTAAACAAATGAATGCTGCTGCTACTTAATACCTTATAATTCCCTAGCTGACATGGTACGCTTGTTGGCCGAGCAGTCTGATACTAAGTCTAACGTAAAGTTGGGCGGGTTTCAATCCCAGCTTCAAACGTCCTACATGTTTAGCCACACTGAAGAGTTGTGATACAACAAAACTGTCCGTGGATGACATTTTATATATATATATATATATTAGGGCGTTTGAAAAGTAATGACATTTTACAAAAAAACAAATGTAAATTAAATTTAATATTTCAATAAGGCCCTATAAACAGGAAAAGTTTCCCCACCACAAATCTAAGGTGTAGACTTAACAAGTGTTAAATGCATTTTAAGATTCCAACTCCTAAATATTTCATCTAATATTGGTTATTCTATATTGATAAGGACTGATCTTGTATATGGATTATGTTTTTCTTTTTTTGCAGTTGGTACAAGATACAATTCTGTGTTATCAACAAATATTTGCTGAATATTATTAGGAGTGTTATGGTCTGGTTGGTTTTAAGGTATGTTAACTTTCATTGAGTTATTTCATGCCAAAGTCAGTTTAATAATTATGGTCTCCAATCATATACAGTACAAACATTCGTCTTCACAATCATTTAACAGATAAGCACTTCCTACTTAGCTGCAATATCAATGCTTTAAGAGCCAATATATTAATGTGGTTCAAAATCATTTTAAATATTATTTTAGACAGATCTATTTGGAATCCTATCAAGGAACTACTATTCTGGATCAGAGTGAACCTGGAAGCAATGAAGAGGTGACTTCACACTTCCCAAAACTAGAGCCTTACTACTGGATGCAGTTTAGTGTCATATCCAGGATACATGTTTTTTGTGTAGTATCCTATTTACCCAACTCCTCTGCTCAGGCAAGATATGACACAAGGTCAATTTTTTTAAGCAAAGTTTAACAGGTTTGAATTCAGAGTTTTCCTTCTCCTAGACTAGTTGCCTCACCAAGGCTGAAGAACCCAGTCTGCCCTACTATTTACCCATAGCTGGAGGGAGAATAATTAGATTCATATCTTTCCCAAGGGTATTAGTGCTATGTGAAATGCAATCAGACTCGTCCAGGATTTGAACTCGTGTCGCCGTGTCCATTTCTTACGACGATAACCATTATACCACAGGCACCTGTTTTTTGTGTAATATGTTGATTAATGTGTGTATAAATAGTGCTAAGATTTGATAAGTGGCATGTTAGCCTACAGGAGATGGTGGTGGTCACATGACCAATAGAAATTCTTTTTATCACTTAAACATTTGTTACTATTGCTAGGTGATATGTATCTTCTGCAGATAATATTTTTAACTACTATTTTAACTAGTATATCATGGAAATGCATTATATCTATGTTTATCAATGTCTGCAGCTTAATGATGAAAACAGTACTTATTTAACATTTTTCAACATCTCCTTCCTTGTCAATGCACTTAATTACATAGACTGAATATTACAGAAAAAATTTAATATCAAAATTCATCAAACATAAAAGGAACAAATAAATGCTTACCTGAACTGTCATCATCTGCTTTTTGAACAAGCAGATTTCGAATCTCTTCTACCCACTGATAGATAATATTTTCTCCAAGGTTTTCACTACACAGAAAAAAAACAACAACAAAAAAAAATACTTTCAGTAAGCAGAAAGCTCTTATTTCATACCTCCAGAATCAAAGTTATCCTTAAAATGAATTAGTATATACCAGTGCAGGGTTTTTTTTAATAGAAAATAACTTTTCCCATGAGTTATGTCAGTTCATTTACTCTCTGAACTTGACAGTTTGTGGCATGTCAATGACAAGACCTTTTGTTACAACATTTGATAGAACAGAGCACAAGAAGTGGATTCATGCCTTTCCCAGCTGATGCGGCTTTATTTGGCAGAGATAACTTTTACTTCAAATATAGGTCTAAATTTCTTATTAACACTTCATAATTTGCACTAGATCAGTCATTCAAGTAGGTGGTACGACCTTATTGAAGGTGGTAGAAAGACCCAAGCAGGTTGTAAGGAAAATTGTTGATGATAGGAGGGGGCATCAGAACCAAAGGATATTTATACCTAATCAAACTCATGTGATAAAATTGAAGTAACATGTATTGGCCAAAAGGTCAAGTCATATCAAATATCTTTCTAACAATAATTCAGTATTAAAAAGCAAAAACATACGTTATTGGCTTAGCTGAGGGTGAAGAGATGGATTTATGCTTTTCTCAAAGCCATTAGCACAAACTGAAACTCAGACTCATTCAGGATTTGAACACTGTTCACCAAGTCTATTTCCTACAAAGATAACCATTATGCCATGCACTAAATTCATTATATAATTCATAGTCCAGTGGACACTGCTTCAGGCGACATCTAATAACAAGCCATATAAGCAGATAAAATTCTAATCTAGTTTTATGAAAGTTAACTGCTTACCCTGAATAATTATTGATGATATGTATGATATATATATATATATATGGAAGATGAAAAAGACAGTTTAGCTTTACAACTACTTACATGTATATCTCCTCTAATTTGGCCTCTATCTGATTCCTCTCTTGTCCTCTCAGCCATGGACAACTGTATAAATAAATAAATATTGCAGAATAAAAAAAAATATGTTGCAATAAATAATATAGCGGGGAGAAGTTTCTTTTTAAAACTTTTGTTCTAATAAAATTATAAGTTCATACATTTTAGGTTTGTAAAGAGACAAGACTAAATTAATCACTCTTTACTCAATAAAGATCCATTAAAATAAAAATTATCAATAAAAATAAATAAAAATTACCAATACAAATGCATTAAAATAAAAATTATCAATGAAAATGTGTTAAAATAAAAATTATCTTTACAAAATATCAAAATAGAAATTATATAGGGATAATTTTGAAAGACAAAATATATAGGGATAATTTTGCATGGAAAAATGCATGGGGATAATTTTGAAAGGCAAGATATATATAGGGATAAATTTAAATGGTAAAACATGGGGATAATTTGAAAAGAAAAATTTATAAGTATAATTTTGAAGGGAAAATATATAGGGATAATTTTGTAAGAAAAAACTCATGGGGATAATTTTTAAAGTAAAAAATATATAAGGATAATTTTGAATAAAAAGAGATATAGGTATAATTTTGTAAGGAAAAACATTTAGGGATAATATCAAAAAGTAAAACAGATAACTTTGTAAGGAAAAGAATATAGGGATAATTTTGTAAGGAAAAGCATATAAGTACAATTTCGAAAAGAAAAATATATAGGGATAATTTTGTTAGGAAAAGCATATAGGTGTAATTTTGAAAAGAAAAACAAAGATAATTTTGAAAGGGAAACATATAAGGATAATTTTTTAGAGAATAATAAATGAAAATTATATTGAAAAAATTGTTTTATATTTATTGTATTCATTTGTATATTTATTTAAATTCATTAATGAGAACTTTAATGAAAATAAGTAATGATACCACAAGGTCTCTTCAATTCTACTCCAGTCATGCTTAATCTATTAAAGTGCATTCCTTTATTCTTCCATTCCAATGAAAGAGTGAAAAAAATAACACAAGAAACAAAATCACTCATGTTTTTCAAGAAAAGTTGAAACATATTCTGATATGTTATAGATTAATGCTAAATGGACTTTAGATTCATACAACTTGTACTTTCTTTGCCAATTCAACAATCCTTACCACACAGAATATTCAGATACTTCCACAATGTAGGCAGAATACAATGCTGCAGACAGAAAAATAACCCATCATTCTCAGAATAAAACTATATAATGAATTAATCAATGTTCCAGAATAAGATCCCAATTTTAAATATTCAGTGATAGTAATTGAGAATAATCCATTATTCCAGAATACGATCATATTCTGGATTAATCAATATTCTTGAACAACAAGAAAAGATATGTCAAGGACAGAGCACAAAAGCACAAACTATTAATACTGCATTTGATCAGACTGCAGTCATCCTTGCAGTAAATTTAGAAAATCTTTGGTGCAACTAGAAGCTAATTAGTCAACTGACCAGCAAGATATCAGTCAACCCTGTGCAGAACATGGCAAAGGCATGAATCCACATCACCTTGCATTTGTTATATGTACAAAATGAAGAGGTGAGGTAGTGAAACATTTATGGACATGGAAAAAAAATCAAATTGGCAAACTTAGTTCAAATCTCAGCTAAGACTGTAATATTGTTTGGAAAGACATGAATCCAACTCTCCCGGTGCAGATATCTTCATACAAACACACACAAAACAACAAAAATAGCTCGTAACTGGCATGACATGAAAGCCAATGGAGAAGATATTGGTTGAAGAAGCATCTTGGAAAAACCACTCTTCCATGACTAGTACCAAGTAATAATTGTAAAAAGTTTTTATACCTATTATCATCTATGCTACTATGACAAAATTGTGTGTGTGTGTGTGTCTGTTAGAGGATTACAGTCAAACAGAAAGTCCCAGACAACCAATTTTTGGGATGGACATTCACATGATCTCAGGTTACAACATATTATATGAGATTGACCCCTGAGGTGACTGAAGATCATCAAATTACAAAATATACCATTTCTAGCCAAACAAAGCAAGATAGAGTTTTTGATATGAAGAACAAGAATGTTTGTTGACCTCATAGTGTGATAGACAATGTAAAAATCCATGTTTTTCACACAGCCAGCTATATGTTGGTTGTTTACAAATAGTGTAAAAAGACTCGGCATCTTTGCAAAAGATGGAAAAACATAGAATACTGCATACAAAAAGGTACCCAAAAACAAATCAAAATTTGTCTTTATACTTAAAACATTTTTAACTGTGGTCTTCATCTTGTCTTTGTCTTTTCATTTCTACCAACTTTCTTCAAGACACCCTCAACACTAAAGTAAGAACCACTAGTTAAATAATAATGACTTATAGCATTTTATCTAAGATATAAAAACAAATAAAATTTATATCATACTCTTTATGGTCTCTAAGGTGAACTGTACCAATTTTAGGTACAGAGAAAGCAAAATAAAATGCCTACAAAATGAAATAAATGTATTCACATGGCCAGCTATATGTTGGATGTTTACAACTATGTAGTGTTAAAAGATTCTAGATATTTGCAAAAGATGGAAAAATACAAAATATTGCACACAAAGAGGCTCGCAGAAACTAATAAAAATTTGTCTTTATATCTAAATCATTTTTGTGCAATATTTTTAATTCATCTTATTTCTATTTGTGTAATGGTTTGGGAGACTGGGGTTCAATCCCAGGCTGAGTCATACCAAAGACTCAAAAAATAGTACTTGATGCCGCCTTGCCTAACACTCAGCATTATAAGGTAAGGATCAAGGGTAAAGTGGAGCAATCCAGGAATGGTGAAGCGCCCTCTCCTACATTTCAGTGTAGTAGCTACTGAAAAGGGAGCCTTTGGGTAACCCTCAACTAAGGTCACCAACTTTACTTTTACTTATTTCTGTAAGCACAAAATCTTGCTAAAATAAACAAAATTGCTTCATTTTGTCTTCAAACTTCTGCGCATCATCATGTACCCCTACTAGTCGTATAATACACTCAGGTACAATACAACTTTTTTAGAAGGTAGAAGGAAAACTCTGAATTCAAACTAACTCTATTCCAATTAAAAATTGATCCTGTGTCACATCCTGCATGAGACAGAGAGGATGGGTAATTACATACTCTCAAGTATTCATTAGATTTTGTATATTCTTTCAAATACTTGACCAGCAAGATAACAGTCAGCCCGGTACAGATCTTGGAAAATTTCAATGGGTTTCTGGTTTGTTATTTTTTTGAAAAGCATTTTATCTTTCTAAAGTCATTTTGCTTTCCTTCTTAAAACAAAACAGGTTTGGTTTGGTTTTATGGCATATCAACTATTGTTGGTTATTTAATGCCAAATCCTGTTTTTATACACATATTAAATATATGATTTGTAAACTCATTTTATAGATACACATAGTTAAATGATCAAACAGTTTTATTTCTAACAATTCAATTTAGCATAAGTCAAGAAGGTTAAATGGTTCAAAGTATTGTTATGTATCATAAACAATTCAATTATAAATAAGTCATTTGTTTATACACGGTTAAAGGATTAAACAGTTCTATTTCTGATAATTCAATTTAGCATAAGTCATTTATTTTCACTCAGTTTAAATGATTTATCATAAGTCAGTTTGCACTCAGTTTGAATTTTGAACAATTCTATTTGACCCATGGATAGGACCCTATCAGGTGCTACCACTTCGGGCCAGAGTGGACTTGGGAGTGATGGCAATGAAGTGATACTCTGCATTCCCCAAAGCTCCCGCATTACTGGAGCCTAACCATCAGATTGTTCAGTGTCATATATAGGACACTTGTTGGGGGGGGGGGTAACCTTCTGCAAAGATTCAGTTGGTGTATTCTACAGCTCCAATTGAGTGGGCTAACAAAATTTGTGTTACTGGCAAAAAATCCACTCAATTAGTGGGATTGTAAGCTGATAACACTGAACTATGTTTTTTATGAGGACTTATAAGTTAATAAATGACATCCAGAGATTAACATGCACCAGGATATCTTTAATAACCACAGAAAATTTGGTGGGGATGGCTCAAGTAATCCTTTGGTTATGCATGGCAAATAAACAAAGATTTTTAGTGAATTATATCCTAAGATAATTAAATTTGGTAAATATTTTTTATTATCATCAACTGATTATTTAGATATTTAAAAGCTTCAATTAAAAAAAAAAAAAGTGTTTATATATATATATATATATATATATATATATATATATATATATTTAACCATGCCCTCTGCACAAGCAGTGTGTGACACAAGATCAATTTAAGTGAAGTTTAACAGGCTTGAATTCAGAGTTTTCTTTCTCTTAGACAGGTTGCCATACCAAGGTTAAAGAGCTCAATCTGTCCTACTATTTACCCATAGCTTGTTCCTGTATACCTCAATCTTTCAAGAAAAAAAAAATGATGTCATATCCAGGACACTTGTTTGGGGAGTCTTACCCCTTTGCAGAGAAGCAATTGGTGTATTCTACAGCCCTAGCCAACTGGGCAATTGAAATCCTTAGAGTAAAAACTAGGTTAAATAGCTCAAAATCACAGTAAATCTAACATCTTGCATATTACTTTCTGCCAAATATCAACTACTACATTATTACTGATTCAAATCATATATTGCATAATACATAAAAAAAATAAAGTTGGTGACTGTAGTTGAGGGCGACTCAAAGGCTCCCTTTTCAATAGCTACTACATTGAGGTGTAGGGGAGGGCGCTATTCCTTTCCTTGGATTGCTCCATTCTACCCTTGATCCATACCTTATAATGCAGAGTGTTAAGCAAGGAGGGATCAAGTACAATTTTTTGAGTCTTTGATATGACTCAACCTGAGATTGAACCCCAGGTCTCCCATCCCATTGGTGAATACTCTAAACACAATGCCAATGGGCTGGTATTATTTGTTATCTGGTATCTAATACAAAAATTTCCCCCGACAGCTGTGTTATATATAGATTATTTTTCTCCTTTTGAATTTTTCACATCAGTTTAAACAAGTGATTTTTCACTGAAGTCCAAGTGACAGCAAGTCTCCTTAGATCTCCAAGATTCTTCTAAGTATTCCAGCTGATCTTAATAGTGCTGTGGTCTGGATGGTCTCAATTCCTTCTCTGATCTCTAGTTCCCCCAATTTCTTTTCAAAGATCTGTGGGACCATTCCAATTACACCAACTACAATTGATATTACTATCACCCCCATGTTACACAGTTTTTTCAGATCTCAGGCATGATCCAAGTATTAGTCATTCTTTTTCTTTTATTTTCACTGAGGTTCACTAGAATGGCAAAATTCATTAGATGAGAAGTCTTTTTTTCTTGTTATTAACACTAGTCTTCTAGTCAGGGTTGGGTGATCCATTTGTATCTCAAAATCCCTGAGAATTTTACAGGTGCCTATCATCATTATTATTTACTAGTATCATGTTTCATATTTTAATTTTAATTGCTTATTATCACAATCAGAGATAAAGCATTGGGTAAGTTATAGGCGCAATTTAGGCTTCTACGATACCAATTACTCTTGTACCTGGGTAGGTAAAACACAGCCACAGCAAGCATGAACTTACTTGAAGCAAAAGAGGATAGAAATTCAGGTTTCAAGAACTTAACTTTTATGAATATGTGCTGATCATCACTATCACAGAAAAAAAACTGCGTTTCAATAAACTACAGGCATAATTAAAAATGTGAAAGAAAAAATTCAAGTCAAAATCTTATTATATCTAACTCCACTTAAATATACCTATATGCCTATCTTTACATAGACATGTATACATCTACACCCACTCACACAGCACAAAAGTGTCAAACTATTCCTCTAAAAGTAGAAATGAACAAAATTAAATATTTATATATTTTAAGAGGTTTTCTTGGCTATCTCTAAACAAACAAACTCATTTTCTGTACACCATATTTGGTGTAAACAAGGCAGTGACCTGGAATAAATAAACAATAAAAAACAAATATGAATAATTATTCTAAACCTTAATGAAAGGAACTCTATATCATCTTTTTTCTTTGTTTAATGGTGTATCAACCTTCATCAGTTATTCAATGTCAAAGTCACTCATGTGGAAGAACTGTCATATTAGTCGGAAAGTGAAAAGAGTAGCATGACTGAGGCTTGAACTCACTTATCCAAGGCCACAGTCCAGCACTTTAGCCAGTATACCATGGGGATTTCATTCTTCATATTTTATTCTTGATAACTTATCTGAGTTAGTACAATGTAGTGACTGCCTCCCACCACCAGAGATGCTAACACCTAGCTGTGTAACAAAGGGTCAATCATGTGAACACATAAAGTAATATTTTGGAGGGGCTTGTTTAGACACCAAATTAATGGCCTTTTAAGCTTCCTTCATGTGAATTGCTGTAAAACTTTGAAAAGGTAAGAATTAAATATTACAGGGGGAGAGCATCAGAATTTTAGAAATACTTAAGTGGGGCATGGCCCAAAATCAGCTGGGAACCACTATATTACACATATGAGAGATGGTCACACATAAGACTTGAGGATTTTTGAAAAGAGGCAGTTAGTAACCAGGAGAGCAACAAGAAACAACTTAAATATTGAGGCTAAGCAAAATTGCTCTCAATCCATTGGGAGTAGGCAATAATTTATCAAAGAACAGATCTTTCCTTGATTGACTTGAAAACACTACTTCGGGTTTTTGAGACCAATCTAGAAGGAGGCAGTAAAATTGGCAATAAAGTGAGAGGAATTTTTCTATGCCCACATTTCTGACCTTTTCCCTTTCCTGAAATGAACAAAATCATCTTTTCCTCTCATTTTTGTCTCTTCATCTCAGCAAATTTTCTTTGAAATGCCCAAGATATTAAGTAAGTAATGACTAGTTAATAATAATGATTGATAGTATTTTATCTAAGATTTTAAAAGAAACAAAATTTATATCAGAATCTCGATGGTCTCTAATGTGAACTGCACCAATTTCAGGTTCTGTAAAAGCAAAATAAGATGCCTACAGATAATATTATTCAGCAAATATTTGCCTAAGTTAAACCAAATATTTGACTTACTTGAGTTGGTACTGGGGAGGTGCTGTACTTGGATAATCTTCTGGCATGTGAACCTAAAGAAGGAAAAATACCATTATTATGAAGATGAATTTAAAAAAAATTATTGTAACTACTATTTTACAAAAGGTGAGTTAAAAGTTTTCTAATATTTTGATAGTGTGATAGTGTGATGTTCAACATTACAGCTGAATTGTAGCTAACAGTTCAATTTTGCAGCTTTTGCTAAGTTTGTGATAAAAAAAAAAAAAAAAGAAAGGTTTCATCGGATTTAGAAGATTCACTCCAACTAGAGGGGTTCCAATGCTCTAAAGTATTTCAAATAAGTTCAAGGGAGCCTCATTAAATGTGAAAATAAACAAATCTTCTTTGTTCTAATATTGTCCTGGGTATGACAATAAACTCCATCTGATGGTGAGGCTCCAGTCCTGGAGTTTTAGGAATGTGGAATACCCCTTCATTACCATTACTCTCAGATCTACTTTGACATGGAATGGTAGTATCTGTTAGGGTTCCATCTAGGGGTCAAATAGAACTGTTCAATCATTTACTAAGGATTATTATTAGCTATTTGAAACCATAGAAATATGTGCAAATTGTTTATATTAGATAAGAATACTTGATGAATAGGATAACTAATGTTAACTAGCAATACTTGAAACCACTTAACTGTGTACAAATAAATGAGCTCTAACAACTTGTTTAAAAATAAAGTTACCAACAAACTATTCACTTTATATATATATATATATATATATATATATATATATATATATATATATATATATATATATATATAAACAGGACTTGGGCATTAAATAACCCCACAAGAGTTGATATACCACTAAACCAATAACCAATCCGTTTTTATATCTTAATCTTTTTTAGTTTTATCCAGAGCTCCTTTAGACTTAGGGATCCTGGGTTGAGCCCATACTAGCCCATATGTAAGTAAATCCAGCAGTAGTCGCAAATGTTTAGGAATATAATACTAATGAAACTAAATACAAAAAAAATTATTTTACCAAGTTTAATATATGAACCATGATACCATGTATGAAACTAATATGTTAAAAATAGGGAAATTTTGTGATGAGTTGGGTACGAATTTTAGCTTCAATGATATCAGATGTCAAAAAATTGAAAATATGATTTAACCTACTATAACAAGCACAGAGTATGTATATTTGTATATTTCATTTTAGATATAACACTTAAGGGAGATAACTATCAAATAATTATTATAGAGTAGCCCCCCTTATTTTATTTGCAAATGCTGATAAATTCATCTTTTTACAAGGTTCAAGTCGTTTTGTCGTTTTTTTTTAAATGGTATAATCAACTCCTTATGGGTTATTTAAAGTTGAAATTTGATTAATTTGTAAATGTTAGATTACAATCATAACTATTTTCAAATTTCCATTATGACTTTTTTATCACGCTTTATTTGATTGCAGTAATCATTTTTTTTTTGCTGTTATATGGTATCAAGTATTCCTATCTAATACTAATAATTTATATAAAATCATATGATTTAAAACAAGTATTCCTATTTAGTAATAATCACACTTATATGGTTTCAAGTATTCCTATCTAACACTACTAATCTGTAAGCAATTATATGGCTTCAAGTAACTAATGATAATAATCTTTTGTAAACAAATGTAGCTGCAAGTAACTGTTCTTAATAGAGATAATTTGCACACAGTTTAAAGGTTTTAAATATTCATAACATGAATAATTCTATTAAATATTTGTTTAGAGTTATATGGCTTCATAGATTCCTATGCAATACTAATCATTTTCAAACAGATTTATTTGACTCATAGATGGGACAGGTACTAACACTCAGGGTCAGTGGACCTGAGAGTAATGGCAACTAAGGAGTACTCCACACTCCTCAGAACTCGAGATCTGAAGCCTCACCACCAGATGCAGTTTAGTGTCATACCCAGGATACTACATTTTTTTTGGACACTACTATTTTTTACCCCTCAGCAAGAGATACAATCATAAACAGTCTAAGCCTTGCTACCAGGGATCCTTTTTATAAGGCTGTTAATAACAAATATTTAGAAATGATAATTTTGAATTCAATCAATTTCTCTTTAAAAGAAAAAAGAAAAGTCATTATTGTCCTATTGATAAACAGTCACTGATGAGACCAATTCCTGATATTAAATGAGAATCACACACACACACACTTTCTTTTGACACTGTAGATCTGTTCAAAAAGCAGTACCTCTCATTGTATAAGATCATGAAAACTTGATATCTGCTGTTATCATCTAAGAGTTATATCAAATTTGGTACTTTGTTTAATGGCATAACAACCCTCATGGATTATTTAATGGCAAGGTCATCCTTGTAGTAATGATACTATATAACCCATAGTGAGGGGGGGGGGATAAAGGAGTTCATACCTTCCCCAAGGATATTAGTCTGAAAGTGAATGTGATAGCATGACTGGAGTTTGAACTCACTCACTTCAAAGCCACAGTCAAGCACTTTATCCATTATGCTACCAGGACACCCACAAGTGGCATATTAGAAGAACAAAATAAAAATAAATAAAAATAAAATAAACTGTCATTTATTATATCATATGGAAATAAAGGGACAACTATCATGAAGATCCTTTAACCTCACCTGTAGACAAATTTTCCATTTTGGTTTCACCAGTCCATCTGTTACCTGGATACAGTAAATACGTGAAATTGCATCCACGACACACCATTCTTCTGCATAAATGGATGCTAATGCTTCCACTTCATCAGCCTGTAATAATATTGTAACAAATACATATGCAAGAGAAATTTACATTCATAGTATTTTTATATCTGGAAAGGTTATATATATATATATATATATATATATATATATATAGTCAAATGGGTTTCGATCCCAGCTACGGGAAGATACTGTCTAGCCACACTGATGAGTTCTGATAGAACGAAACAGATCTGTCTGTGGATGACTATAGAGATATATACTCCCCTACCCCCGTGGGGTTGAGTTCTCTGGCGTAGAAGTAATTGTGTTGCCATTAGCATCTATTGCAAGCCCCTTCGTAGATGAATTGAGGTCTCGGCAACCGTTGAACGGATGTATGTAAACAACAGTAATTGTGATTCATAACCGTTTAAAATTTACTTCACAGCTAATGTCTTCCCTTGGCTGAATGGTTAGAAGCTTTGGCTTGGCGTTTGAGTCAACTGGGTTTCGATCCCAGCTACGGGAAGATACGGTCTAGCCACACTAATGAGTTCTGATAGAATGAAACAGATCTGTCTGTGGATGACTATATATATATATATATATAAAAAGGATTAAAATTTAATGATAAAAGCACCTCTAAAACTGTAAAAGCTTTACACTGCTAAATACAAAAAATCCAGAGAAATATCACAATATATTAATTGAATTAGATGTGTGGAAATATAGTGTGTGTGTATGTGAATATATATATATTATCAAAAGCCAAGTCAGCCAACAGTGGGAACAATTCTATTTTAGGATTCACTTTCTTCAATATCCATGTAATTCAAAATCCAATTGAGAGCTCAAAGTAAAATAATAATAAATTAAAATACAGAGCAAATAATTCTATATAAAAGAAAAATCTTTAAAAATCACTCATATTTTTGTGATAATATCTATTTCAGCAGACACTTTATTTTTTAAGAAATTAATTTTATTTATTTAAAAAAATTTTCATCATTTCTTTGTCTGCAGATCTAACTTTTAAAAAATAAAAGGTCTGCTGAAATAAATATTATCACAAAAAAATATGAGTGATTTTTAAAAGTTGTTCTTTTATATAAACAGATAAGAATAAACAATCATTTAAAAAGCTTTTAATAAAATCAAAAAGTGCCTTACATTTTAAATTTTGTATATTTTTTAACAATATATATTTCTTACCCCTCCCCCCAAAAAAAACAACAACAATTGGTCAGATTAAGATAATAAATTTATTTCCATCCTGTTAAAAAGCATTGATAATAAATTTATTTCCATCCTGTTAAAAAAGCATTGATATAAATCAATGCTCAAAAAAATTAACAGGACTTCTTCAGATCAATGCTTTTTGAATAAATTTATTATCTAAATGTGACCGATTGTTGTTTTTTTTTTTGTTTTTTTGAAGAGAAAATAATTTGCTCTGTGGATTTTATTTACATTGAGCTCTTGACTGGGATTACTTTAATATTCTATTTTTGAATATTTCATTGGTCCTGCAAAGAATTGTTCCTAACTCTGGATTTACTGGATTAAATACTGTCTTATATATATATATATATATGGAGATTGGTGATTCAGAAGGATTCTGGCTTGGATCTTGCCTGAAATTGAAAGTAAGGAGATTCCACGGTGATTATCACATGCCTGTCAGTTCCCTTTCTGTTTGTAAATATGGATGATGGAGGCATTCTTGAAGTCCTGTAGTAGTTGTTCTTTTTCCCATATCAGCTGAATGAGGATCAGAAATTTACCCGTCAGCGCCTATCCACTCCACTTATAGATTTCCGCAGGAATTGAATCAGCTTCATTAGGTCACTCATATTGTCTGCATGAAAGATCACCGCCTCCTGAAGAAACTGTTCTATGGCAAACTGTCTCTGGGCAAGTGCTACTAAGGAGGCCAGAAAAAGCGCTTCAAAGACCTACTGAAGGTCTCCATGAAATTTCAGTATCACCCCTAATTGCCTGGAATATCTAGCGCAAAACAGAGACAAGTGGCATGAAGTTATCAAACGTGAAGCGAAAGTCTGTGAAACCAAAAGAAACACAGCAACTGAGCTGCGCAGGAAACTTAGAAAAGGTGCTGCCACATCAGCCACTGCCACCACCATTCCTTGTACAGATTGGTCTCATTAGCCATCTGCACACTCACAGATGCCATCTTCAATCATAAGGTTGATCAGATAGTCCTCATTGATTACGATGGACAAATAAAAGAGATATATACATTTATAGTATACAGATAAGAAAAGACAATCATTTCAAAATATTGTAATGTTACTGGGTGGGTTATTGGAATAATGACTTGAAATTGTAACATACAATGAAAAAGAGTTTATTGTACAAGAATGTGTTAACAGAAGTATATTGCTAGCTCATCTCGCTAGAAAGCTAGCCACCTGGCCAACAAACATAGCTGCTTATATTCAAATAGAACGGTCCATTCCAATACAGAGGGTTATCATCTCTTCTCTAAAATGCATTTAATAAATCAAAAAGTGCTCAAATGCTGGTCAGCAGAGAAGTATAAAAACTAAAAGAAATTCAGTTCTATCATTACATTTATGAATATAAGTTTCATATGTCTAAAAAAATTTTCTTCAAACTTTCTTTTTTCTTTAATACCACAAAGACTACAATAATGAAATTAAATCCTATACAAGTTTTTGGAGACTTTTTGTCATATATTGTTTGTTTGTTTTTTGATTAAAATTACATGGATGTATCTAAAATGTAGAAAAATATTTTCATAATCAAATATCAAAATTCAACAAGTAGTTGAATGTTAGATTTTAGCCCCCTTCCATAGTGGGATGTTGGAACTTATCTTGTTTAAAGTGACCACACAACTTTCAGTTAGCCCAGTCAGCTGGGGCTGTAGAATTCACAGACAGCATCTCTGCAGTGAGTTAGGACCATCCCCAACAAGTGTCCTGGATATAATATTAAACAATCTGATAGCAAGGCTCCAGCTTTGGAGATTTGGGAAATATGAAGTACCCCTTCATTGCTATTGTTCCCAGGTCCACTCTGGCCTGAAGCGGTAACACCTGATAGTGTCCTATCTATAGGTTAAATAAAATTATATGACATTTAAACTGTGTGTAAACAAATGACTGATATTTAATTGAATTGTTAGTAATACATAGCAGTACTCAGGTTCATTTAAAAATGTTATCTACAAAATGTGTTTACAAATCATATATATTTGATGTATATGTATGAGCAGGATTTGGCATTGAAGAGGCTAGAATGGTTCATATGCTATAAAACCAAACAAAACCATATAGGTCTAATATATATGTAAAACCAGGATTTGGCATTAAATAACCAACAATGATAAGCTATATATCGAAACCAAACTAAACCGCACAGCTTTCAGTAGTAGTAACCAACCAGACCACAGAAATTGGATTGTGCACTCATTTACAAAAACCTAACCCAGCCGGGGATTCTACCCTTCTATTGCTATAGCCAATAAAATGTTACAATGTTATAATCTTTAAAAACACATTTAATTGTTTATAGAAGGTTGTAATCTGTCATTTCACAGCTGTAAATAACGGATGATATTTTATATTTTCAGTTATTTTTCAAGCCAGGAGGCCATGTTGAAAGAGTTTCGGTTGTATGAGGCTCAGGGTTCAGTTAAAATTTTAAGATTGATTGACCAGTTTTAATGGCATTGTCAACACATCTATGTTTAATGTTATTTTATGCCAAGAAATCAGGAAATTTCATTCATTGTATATTTATATTTACATTTTTTTGTAGATGTTTCTGAAGAGTTTTAAAAAGATTTTTGCACATAGATGATATCAAATATTCCTATTTAATACAAATAATTTGCCCACAGTTGTATGGTTTCAAGTATTCCTATCTAATACTAATAATTATATGGTTTCAAGTAATAATTCTTAATAATAGTCATTTGTTTGCACTCATAGTTTCAAGTAACTATTCTTAATACAAATAATTTAGTTATATGGGATCAACTATTCCTATCAAATACAAATAATTTTTACACCGATCTATTTGCTTCAAATTGAACCCTATACCAGGTCAGAGTGAACCTGGGAGTAATAGCAATAAAGGGGTACTTCACACACTGCCAGATACAATTCTGTGCCATACCCAGAACACACATTTTAGCGGGGGGGGGGGGTCTTACTCCTCTGCATAGAATACAGTCAGTATATTCTAAAACCCACCGGCAGGGTAGAAAATTTTAAGAGTTAAATAATACCACCCTAAATGGTTGACATCGTGTTGGGTAATTTAATATGTGGGTAACTGTGTTTATGACTGCTAAAAAAATTGATATTTTAAAGTCTAAATTAAACAAAACAACTAAAAAAAAGGTGTGGTAATAAAACAGTTGGCAACTCGCTCAAACTTCTAAAAAAAAAAAACAAAAAAAAACAAACAAAAAACCGTTTAACAGAAGAAAGGCTTGGAAACTTTTCATTAAAGTAATACTAGGACAGAAATTTGTTTAACATTACTTTTATATACTCGAAGTTTTCTTTATAACCAAGCCAGTCTTACATTAAAACCGTAAAATTAACATTGTTTTAGTTATATGACCTGCTTGGTTAAATTATCCTCCCTCTCCATCGTTGACCATACGTCACGTCTTGAAAACTGACATTTTAGAACTTTTTTTTTTCTTCAGACGGTGACAACCAAAAATATAGACAAAAAGTAAAATGTTCCAGGCTAATTCATGACTGTATTGTTGCTACCTTTTCTTTCTGTAAATAGATACACACATTTTATTTTTATCAGGTTGTTAAAACCTAATTATTTTATTAGAATTCGGGAAAAATCTCTAATTTTTTTTTTTTTTCGAAAGTTATTCTTTTTAAACTGTTGTCAGAATTTTCCGTTTTTCAACTCTCGGTGTCACACGACAACTTGCATCGTCTCAGTTTTATTCTTCGCCTCCGAGTTTGTTAGGATCGAGGGATTTATCTTAGCCTTTCATCGTAAGTATATATTTTTTTACTTACCGTTTTTATTTATTTATGAATTAATTCATTTATTCAGAATGTTGTTATTAACTGTATATGAGTTTACAAACTTTAAAAAAAAATTACCAACGTTAGTTCTAAGCATCTTCTCTAAATAACTTACTTAACTTTTACTTTATAAAAATCAATGAAGACTTTTTTCTATACATTTGCTTAAATATTTTATTCAAATTTCTAAATTTTAAAACAAGGCAAAAATTATGATTAATTACACCTGTGTCGAACTACTTTTTTGCTAAAAGAGGAAGAAAAGGGTTACTTTTTTGATTTTTTTTCCCTCTCAGTGTTTTCGATTGTGAGAGAACCTGTTTTTGTTCTTTTGACATGCTCTACTAGATTGTTTTTTCTTTTTTATTTGATATTTTCAGTTATATTTTTCAATTATTGGATTTTTTTCTCTCTTACTTTTATATGCTTTTACTGTGAAAAATGTGATTATTCATGAGGAGAAAAAGCAACTGTATTTATTATGAATTTGACATAAAGCTTAAATTATGAATCGTCATTCGTGCAGAGATTTTACACGATATTTTCTTTTATGTATGCTGTCTTTAAAATTCCAAAATATCACGTAATTTTCATTCTCTTGCTTTTCCCACACGCACACACATAAAATTATGCACGTCTTTCTTATTAAATTTATGAACCCTGATCTATTTATTGCGTCACAAGTGTTTGTTTATTTTTGATATATACGTTCGCAATATAAAATGTGTGGAAAAACAATCCCCAAATCTCTCTCTCACCATTAAAAATTCCAGAAATCTTTGACAAGTTTCTGGTGTAGGTGTGGCCTTCTCATGAATTAGAGCAAATAAATTGCACATGGCTCATTTAAAAACTTTGCAGCTTTCTTCCTGTAGAACGAGCTGGAGTGTAGTCGGATAATGGACTAAACATCCCATTTACTATAGCCTTGTGCCAAACTATGTTTAGTCAGTAACCTTTTTTAAAGATTCTGAATTCTTCAGGCTTCTTCGGTTTTGCTTTATTTTTCTTTCAAAAGTTAAACGTCATTAAATACGTTTTTATTTTTGTATCTTTTTTTTTTTAAATTCATCACATATATATTCAATTTGGTGCTAGTTTGGATATGAATTGGCAGACGTAAAATCTTCTGTTAACTTGATGCAACTTTTCTAGTGCCTATCTCCTCGACCACTTTGAATATTTCATTTCTTGATTACAAATTCAAAATTTGTGTAACTTTTCTACTGGTTAAGAAAAAAGGTATTCTTTGCATTAAAATTCCCATTTGTATTAAAGGCAACAAGCAAATGAAATGACGTTCAATGTCGCTGACGATGCGGCGCCAAGAAAAATCGACCTGTGTGACAGCAAATTTTTATCTCTTTCTTTATTCATAGGTTATTAACTCAGTTTTGATCATTTGTGGCACAAGGTCGGGAGTATGGGGCACTCAATGTGGATCGAACTCTCTAACAATGTTCGGCTAATCCAGCTTGTTAACCATTACACCACGTGAGTTGCCCATAAGGAGAACTTTAACTCGACAAGTAATTATATAGATTATAAATAGTTGCAATATGGACTACTCTAGTTCATCCACTCTGATATAAAAATAGATTTTTTTTGATTGGAGAGAAAAGTAAAGTTGGCGACCGTAGTCGAAGATGACCTGAAGGCTCCGTTTTCGATAGCTACTACACCATGGTATAGGGGAGGGCGCTACTCCTTTCCCTGCATGCTCCACTTTACCCTTGATCCGTACCTTATAATGCTGAGTGTTAAGCAATGAGGCATCAAGTACCATTTTTTGAGTCTTTGGTATAACTCGACCTGGGATTGAACCGAGGTCTCCCGGGCCATTGGCGAACACACTGGAGAGAAAAAATCCTATAAAAGTGTGTACTATCGGAAATCAAATCACTCCAAGAATGCTTTTTCACACAGTCCATCACTTATATTGAATATGATCAAATTCCATTATGTTCAAGTTTGCTTGGGTTTTTTTTGTTTTGTTTTTTTTTGTCTTTTTGGATGGATGTATGTTTTACGAGGGTTGATCAGTAAGTCTGTAGCCTGATGTGTAGTTATTGATTTGATCTGAATTTCTCACTGTATAATGTTATTATCCGATCTATTTAATTATGACTCGTATATCACCTCTGAATTAAGTAAATCATATTGAAAATTTGATGTAAAAAATGCTTTTTCCGTTATTAGGCTGCCGACTTATTTACTTCTGTTTGTTAAGATCTACCAAGTTACGTATATATATATATATATATATATATATATATGTGTGTGTGTGTGGGTAGAGTGTTCACCAATGGCCTGTGGGACCGGGGTTCAATCCCAGGTCAAGTCATTCCAAAGACTCAAAAAATGGCACTTGATAGCTCCTTGCTTAACATTCAGCATTACTATACTATTTTCAAGTCATTATGAATTTCCAACTGACGGATATTCATCAAGGTTTGACCGGCAGCACGGATTCCTTTGACTCGCTCCATCTGTCCCTATTGATTATCACACTTTGAAATTCATCAAGACAACACTCGGTGTTCTCGCAGAGCTGATGAATGTAAGTTTTTGCTGGTCGGCCAACACTGGTATGTCCATGTGTAGGAGTCCATAAGAAACCGTTTTTTTTTTTTTTTTTTTTTTTTGAGTTTGTTCTTATTTCTCAAGCAGTGCCAAGCAATGTCTTACTTGGATGGTTTTCACGATGGGAAGTAAGTGGCGGTACAACTGTCTTGTAGAGCGCTGCTTACAGGATTTGTTCAAAACAGCATGCAGTAACTTTATGTAGTTCCCATCTAGCTTTTTTCTCTAAGCGTTACTTTAGAGTTCAAGTGGTGCAACCATACAATAGTACTGACTCGGGTACAGCCTGAGAAGATTCCCTGTTTTATTTTATTAGATTTTCATATGGTCGATAGTGGTGCATGCTTAATCTATGTGTATGTTGAGTTGACATTGCTTTCTGTAGATGTGATATTGCTACTGAGTAACTTGTTATTTTCATACCTATCAGCGAATATTGTTATACGTTATGTTTAATACTTGGAACCATTTAACTGTGTGCCAATAAAACTGTTAGTATGTAATACTTGGAACTATTTAACTGTATGCAAAATGACATAGTAAGACTTGGAACCAATTAATTGTGTGTAAATTAATCAATATTGTTGAATAGCAATACTTATAACTACTTCACTGCATTCAAACAAATGATAATTGTAAACAGAATTGTGTTAGATTCTTAAAACCATTTAACTATGTGCAAAAAAATCAACTTGGTCTCATTTAAGAATGTTATCTACAAAATGTTTCTACAAATCATATCTAATATATATGTATAGAGAGGATTTGGCATTAAATAATCTACATTGATATATCATAAAATCCAATGATTCAATCATCAAAGTTTTTTTACCACTACTAAGTAACTAGAGACAAGTTGGCTGGGGCTGTAGAATACATCAGCTGCATTTCTGCAGAGGGTTGAGACTCCTCCAATGAGTGTCTTGGATATGGCATTAAACAATCTGATGGTGAGGCTCCAATGATACTGTAGAATACCCCTTCCTTGCCCTTGCTTCCAGGTCCGCTCTGGCCCAGAGTAGTAGCACCTGAAAGAGTGCTATTTATGGGTCAAATAGAACTGTTTGACATTTAAACTGAGTCCAAACAAATGATTTATGCTGATTTAAGTTGAATTGTTTGAAATAAAACTATTTGATCATTTTACTGTGTGTAAACAAATGACTGATGTTTAATTAAATTGTTAGTGATACATAGCAGTTAAACACATGGAAAAATGCAACTGGTTAACCAGTATGATTGACAGCCATTGAACTCAAAGGCAATCTGAGACCACAGCTTTCATGAGATAGTTTCAATCAAATGACCAAAACAGTTTCAGAGTTAAAAATAAGTTAGTCAGTTGGTGAGAAACTCTTGACCTGAGCAGTCAAAATGTTCTATCTTGTTCACTAATTACCTGTGTCGGCAGCAGCAGGTAATGAAGGGAAAAATAGCTAAGAAATAAAGAAACATGTTCATTAAATTGTAGTCTTATTGTCATTCATCATACCAGCAGAGAACTTTGAACATCTAGAGATGCCAACAGAAGACAGCAAACAAGACTGAAGATGGCAACAAGACAACCAACCAAAGAAGAACTGAAGTGAAAAGATTGAAGCTGGCTCAACAGAGAACAGTCAAATAAGAGCTATATAAAATATTCCTGAGAGGGTTTTGCAACAGTATTAGTATTGTTATAACAACAATTCTTAATGATCAAAGCCTTTTTATCTTAAGAAAATATACTGATTTTGATGCCAGTTGAATAGGCAAAGAAAAACAAGGAAACTTCTTCCTGGTACAAAAACAGTTACCATATTTGATGGCATATAAAGCACATTTTTTTTCTTTTTTACTAAAAATATCTTAAAATTCCCCTATGTCTTATATGCCATATGTAAGTTTAAAATTTGCAATAGTTGGCGGAAATTAGCTACCTGGCAACTCCTATTAACTTAGACTTTAAAGTAACTTTCATATACCTGTTGTCATTAGACAAAAGGCTATTATGCAGATTAAAAATGTTATTATTGATAATATTCATTATGTTGATTTTTTTTAATATTGGTACTTTGTTTCACTACAAGTTTTTCTTTGTTTGCCCTGCTGAAATTGGGGTACGTCTTATACACCTGTGCATCTTATATGCTATCAAATACGGTAATATAAATCAAGATCAGAGGACTTTGATGAGTAGGGATACAAGTAAATCTCTTCCCTACAAAATCTCAGAGGACTTTGGTGAGATTTACACAAGTAAATCTCTTCCCTACAAAATCTCAGAGGACTTTGGTGAGATTTACACAAGTAAATCTCTTCCCTACAAAATCTCAGAGGACTTTGGTGAGATTTACACAAGTAAATCTCTTCCCTACTCACCAAGATCCAATATTAGTATCAGTGTAATGGGTATCATCCTAGGAAATGCACAGGGTGACCCAAGTTCAAATTCTGAACAAGGCTGATTGCATTTCACATAGCACTTGGGAGAAAGTATGAATCCAATCATTCCCCCTCCAACTATGGGTAAATAGTAGGGCAGACTGTGTTCTTTTAGTCTAGAAGGAAAACTGAATTAAAACCTGTTAAACTCCACCTAAAAATTGACCTTGTGTCGGATCCTGCTCGTGTGGAAGGGTTGGTTGGTTTGTGTGTGTGTGTGTGTGTGTGTGTGTGTATATATATATATATATATATATATATATATATATATATATATATATATATATATATATATCTGAAGAAGTCCTGTTAAATTTTTTTCATGTTTTTGAATTTTTCAAAAACGCGTAACAGGATGGAAATAAATTTATAATCCTAATGTGACTGGTTTGTTGTTTTTTCTAAATGAAATATATATATATATATATATACACACACACACACACACACACAATGATTTACCAATGCTGAATAAATATAAGGAAAGACAAGTTCATTTACACAAAAACATTTAATACATACAAGAAGTATTGACTAGGATACACAAAGATAGAATATGCACATACTGGTTAATGAACCAGCAGTATATAAAATGTGACAAAAGTGGTAATGTCTTACTAGATGAAGGTGAGTACAATGGCCATGGCTGGGGACAATGCCTCTACTATTCAAAGAACAGAGGTAGAGATTACGTCTTTACAGTGATAAATAAGAAGATGGATTCTGGGCTTCTCTTGTAACTGTGAGTTGGCCAATGGACTCTCTACTCATTATCCTCGGGTGACAATTATTTATTGTTGATGAAGTTGATAAAGCCACGTAACCAGGAGAACAATATGAGGTTATGTTAAAAAAAAAAAGACTGAAGCTTTACATTTTTTTTTTTTAGTTTAAAATCTAAATGAAGATATGTACACACCTGAGCAACTTATATAATAAAGTGATGATGTCTAGATTACTGTCCAGATGTGTGCACAGCTGAACAACTTGTATAATAGTGATGATTTCTCAATGTCTAGATTGCTACTGAAATAGGTGCACAGCCGAGCAATATATAATAAAGTGATGTCTTGACAGATCAGTGCATTATATATATATATATATGTGTGTCTCTCTACTTTTTTAAACTAAGTATTTTTCATAAAATGCAGAATTGTGTAAGTGTAGCACCCACCATGATCACTGAACCTCATCTGATTCTACTTTTTCTTATTACCTAGACTGAAAATTTATCTTATGAGTGAGGATGTAGAGGGCATTAAAACAAATACAATAATGCAGCTTTCCACTATATCATAAGGGAGGTTTTACAGGTGCTTTGACCAATTAAAAAATCTGTGGAGTAATTGTTGAATATCTAGAATTATTTTAAAGACAGTTTTGTTCATGGTTCATTTCTGTCTTGGCAATACAAGTTCAGCCTCAATCCTTTTTAAAATTCACCTTATATAAACAGAAATTTCTTAAACTATAGAAGCCTCAAAACTTGCTGTAAGATATTCTGTCTGAAAAAGATATCAAATTATGTAATTCTCAATTTCACCTCTTACATGCAATCATTGCATTCAATTTGAAGCTTGCCATTATTTCTTTTTTTTTCACTGGTCTTTGGTTGTGAATGGGTTCCTTGAGTAGTATGACTTGGATGTGAATAATCTGATTGAACCAATCCCTTTCCAAGTTCCTGGATTGAATTCAGAATTTTCCCTCTTCTAGGTTGCCAGATCAAGGTTAAAGAACCCAGTCTGCCCTACATTAATGAACCCATAGCTGGAGGAAGAATCATTGATTTCATACTTTTCCCGAGAGTATTAGTTCTCTGAACTACTAACAGCCTCATTCAGGGTTTGAACTCAAGTTGTTGATTTCATTTCCTTTGACATTAACCATTATGCCATGAACACCTCCAAAATATTTCTAGCAGTTGATAAGGATTTCAAATCCAGTAGGCCTACCCGTCTGTGAATATTGACACGATACAATTTCTTCTCTCACTCTCTCCTGACATACTGGACCAGGCTATGTTAATATTATTAATCATTCATTATCATAGTGGAAGATAGAATGTTATGTTTAAATATCGAATTATATGAAATGAATGCACAGTAGTTTGTTTTATGTAGGTTTGAATATTTTTTTTTAAAGTGGGATACTACTGCTTTAAATTCAGACTTCTTGACTTAAATCATTCGTGACCTATTTTTACATATTTGTTACTTCTGATTACAAATATCTTTTTGTATCTACTTTTTAGCATAAATATGTTAAGATAAGAAAAGGATGAAATGATCTTCTTACAAGCCCTAACATGAACCAAGTGGGTTTTTATGGTAGATAAAAATTTGGGATGATATATTAGTATTTTAAAATTTGCTTGAAGCATTGCACAAATTATTTTATTGTATTTGTTTAGAGGGCTATTCAAATGCAATATTTGGGATTAATTAATTTCAAAGTAAAGACTTCATCATCAGAGACTTTTTTAATATTAACTCGGTGTTGTATGTTTAAATTTCTTTAATATGAACAATTTTTTTGAAAAATTTGAACATACAACATATTAAAAAAAGTCTCTGATGATGAAGTCTTCACTTCGAAATTAATTAAACCCAAATAATTATTTTGCATTTCAATAGCCCTCTAAACAAATACAATACAATACAATAAAATATTTATATATATATATATATATATATATATATATATATATACGTTGTGCATTCAATAAGTTTCCAGACTTTTTTTGTACAGGCATTTAGAATTGTCATAGACTCTTGAAAATTCAGTATGTTATTGCTATACATCTTATGAGATAACTTACCAATTTTTATGATTTCAGGTTCAAATGAACAGCTACAGCAGCAATTGGAATACACCCTTCTAAAGCCTGATTGTCACAGCTGGTGAGTTTCAAAAATGCAATCTGGACATGAGGACACTTTAGAAGAACCATATGCAATAAAATTGTGTTTTAAACTTGGAAAAAATGTCCCAGAAACATATGGAATGCTTCAGACTGCTTTTGGAGCATCTTGCATGAATCAAGCATCAGTTTTTGAGTGGCATAAGAGATTCAAGGAAGGCAAGCAGTCTGTGAGGGATAATGAGAGGTGTAAGAGGAGTAAGGAAGTCAATACACCAGAGTTGATTGACCAAAGGGTTAGGGTTACTATGTTGAGGTTTTAAGGGAGTTCAGGAAGAGATTCCTAGGGAAGAGGCCAGCACTCTTCAAATTGGGTCAGTGGCATTTCCAGCAGAACAATGCACCAGTCCACAACTCCATCCTTGTCACAGACTATTTAACCAAGATGGGCATCAAGAAAGTTCCTCACCATCCCTATAGTCCAGACCTTGCTCCCTGTGACTTTTGGTTATTCCCTAAGCTCAGAGGGTGTCATTATGAGACAATTGAGGAGATGAAAGAGGCTGTGACAAAGGTCATTGACACACTCACACAAGAGGACTTCTATGGAGCCTTCCAGAAGTTGTTGGAACGGTACAAGTGCATTGCAGCCAGAGGAGATTACTTTGAAGGGAACTAGAGTTTCATGTGTATACTATCAACAAAAGTACCAATATGAAAAAAGTCTGGAAACTTATTCAATGATCCTCATATATATATATATATGTTCATATGTCCTCTAAAAAAACAAAAAACAGTGCTAGTGTCACAAGAAATTCAGTAATTAAATTTCTACATTTTCTTTTTAAATTTCCTTAGCAAAGCATCAAGTTGCATGTACACACGTATATATGCAGGCTGCTTGTAAAGTAATACCTGATTTTGCTTTCATCTCGTATCCATTTCTTGTAAAAAATTATAGCTAAGATTAAGATTTTAAAATATTGAATTACTTTTCAATCATATGAGGAACACACACTGCAAGAAGTTAACTCCAAAATCGAGGAGTGGTCATCATGGTGTGGTGGCTAATGTGCTGGACTTCAACATCATAGTGAATTAAAAGTCCAGTTGTACTGTTATGTTCCCTTTCAGACTAATACCCTTTGGAAAGGTAAGAATCTCCTTATCTTCACCCTAAGTTATTGGTTAAATAGTAACATCTACATGGATGACTTTGACATTAAATAACCCATGAAGGTTGATATGCCATTAAAGAAATAAACCAAACCAAATTAACTCCAAAATTAAAACTGGAGAAGGAAGCTTTAGCATCAAAACTCTGCTAAATTATTGGAATCCTTTGATGAGAAAAGTCTAATAAAACCTGTAGTTTGTATAGTCACAAGTCATCTTGCTGTGCTTCTCATTGAGCTGTTGCTATGGAGACCCAGAGAGTGTGAAAAGTGTCATATAAGCATATATCATTTTTATCCAATGATGTACAGATGTCTTACTACCTTATCTTATTGCCCAGTCGGCTGGGGCTGCAGAATACACTGACTGCTTCTCTGCAGAGGGGTAAGACCCCCCCCCCAACGAGTGTCCTGGATATGACAATAAACAATCTGATGGTGAGGTTCCAGCAATGCTGGAGCTTTGGGGAATGCAGAGTACCCCTTCATTGCCATCGCTCCCAGGTCCACTCTGACCCGGAGTGGTAGCACCTGATAAGGGTCCTATCTATGGGTTAAATAGAACAAAACCGTGCTTCTTTCCCTATACTGATTTTTTGCATTTGAACTGCGTATTTATGCTAAACTGAATTGTTTGAAATAGAACTGTTTTGACATTGGAACTGCGTACTAGTGCTGAACTGAATTGCTCAAAATAGAACTGTTTTTGACATCTAAACTGTGTACTTATGCTGAACTGAATTATCTGAAATAAAACTATCTGACATTTAAATCTGTGTATTGCCCAGTCAGCTGGGGCTGTAGAATACACTGACTGCACCTCTGCAGAGGGGTATGACCCCCCCCCGTAACGAGTGTCCTGGATATGACACTAAACAATCTGATGGTGAGGTTCCAGCAATGCTGGAGCTTTGGGGAATGCAGAGTACCTCTTCATTACCATCGCTCCCAGGTCCGCTCTGGCCCGGAGTAGTAGCACCTGATAGGGCCCTATCTATGGGTTAAATAGATAGGCTATTTTCATTTCACATAATACTAATATCATTGGGAAAAGTATGAATCCAACTATTCTCCCTCTAGCTACAGGTAAATGGTTGGGCAGACTGGTTCTTTAACCTTGGTATGGCAACCGGTCTAGAGGAAGCAAAACGCTGAATTTAAACCTTTTAAACTCTGTTTAAAAATTAATCTTGTGTCACATCCTGCTTGTGCAAAGGGGTTGGTAAGTATATGTATATAAAAGCACACACTCACATATAAATGCATGCATGTATGCATGCAAGCTTATGGACACAGTGACCCAAGTTCAAATCCTGGACAAGGCTATTAGCATTTCACATAATGCTAATACTATTTGGAAAGCTATGAATCTAACTATTCTCCCTCTAGCTATGGGTAAATAGTAGGGCAGACTGGGTTCTTTAACCTTGATATGGCAACTGGTTTAGGAGATAGAAAACTCTGTTAAACTCCATTTAGAAATTGATCTGTGTTGCATCCTGCTCATGTAGAAAGATTGTTTTATAAATATATATGTGTATGTGTGTGTATGTAATATATATATATATATATATATATATATATATATATAATCACAGAATTGTTAATGTCTCATGTTAAATTCTGACCACTGACATTCTTTTCCTTCTTCCTGATTTTTCAATGTATCATATTAAGACTGACTTCTGAAACTGATAAAAGGAAATTTTAAATCAAAAATTGTAAAAAATCAATTTTTTACTATAAGAACCCAAGCAGCCAACCCGCCCTGTCAACAGGGCTTGTAATACGCTAAATCCATCCTCTGCATAGGGTAAGAACCACTGAAAAAGTGGAGTTCTGGGTGTCCAAATGTTTGACATCCATTGTATCTCTCATATATTGTCAACACTACTTCTTCCCTCTTGTGACTGAAGAGCTATCTGTGCTAAGTGAACCAATCCTTTTATACATAGAAAGGGTTCCAGAGAGATAGCATAATCCACATTTTGTATGATACTATCTGATAGGGAGTTCTAGATCTCCTGATCTGGAGATCTGGATAGTGTTGAGAATACTTGATGCCATATATGTGTATTTACCAGCCCTTCCAGATGGGCAGGATGTGACACAGGTCAATTTTTTAAGTGGAGTTTAACAGGTTTGACTTCAGTGTTTTCCTTCTCCTAGACTGGTTGCCTTTACAAAGCTAAAGAGCTCAGTCTGTCCTGCTAGTTATCCAAAGCTTTGTAAAACAGATAAATTCATCTGTTGTGCTAATGCCCTTTGTCAAGGGCATTAGCACAAAGTTGAATGTTGTCAGCTTCATCAGGGATTTGAACCTTGGTTGCAGATTTCATTTCATACAACAGTAACCCTTATACTAGCCAAGCCTCTGCATGTGTTTGAAGACTCTCTCTCTCTCTCTCTCTGTTTAGGTGTACATATGTACATTTGTGTGTGTATTTACCCAACTCCTCTGTGTAGGCAAGATGTGACACGGGTCAATTTTTTTAAGGGAGTTTAACAGGTTTGAATTTGGTGTTTTCCTTCTCCTAAATTGGTTGCCTAAAGAACCCAGTCTGGCTGACTATTTTACCCATAGCTGGAGGGAGAGTTATAGGATTCATACCTTTCTCAAGGGTATTAGGGCTATTTGAAATGCAATCAGCCTTGTCCAGGATTTGAACTCATGTCACTGTGTCCCTTTTCTATGATGATAACCATTATACCACAGGCACCTCCTAGCCTTATAACTATAAATTATTTGTATTAAGAATAGTTACTTGAAGCTAAAATTGTTTATTAAGGATTATTATTAGTTACTTGTATTGTGTCTTAACATATACATTACAGCAGTAGCAGCCTGGAGGTATAAAAGAGAAAAAGTTCTCTGTATGACCCCTATTTTTTCAATTTGCCTCTTTTTCTTTTTTTCTTCCTTCCTGAACTCCAGTTGAGATGGGAGTCCCCATGACATAATGGCTAGAGTGCTAGCCTGCAGCCTCAAAGTAAGTGAGTTTGAACTCCAGTCGTGCTATTTTATTCACATTCTTACTTATACCCAGGGGAAAGGTATGATTCCTTTTATACCCCATCTCAGTTATGGGTTAAATGGTATCAGTGCCATCAAAGAAACCAAACCAAACCATCTTCTTAGTGAAAAGCTACTGGCATCACCCCCCCCACACACACACACACTCACATACATACACACACACGTCCCACCAATATAAACCACTTTTCGCCCACGTGTCACACATACTGTTGGATAGTCATCTTGTCTCCTTGGATAATAGGTGTTCTTCTCCCTTGCTGTTCCATGTTTTTCTCTGCTGGGATGAATAACAAATACAAAGTCTTCTTTTCTTTATTCAGCTTCCGGATTATATTACTGGTTCATTCAACAACTGGGAATTAGCCTTTGCATTATAAATGGAAATGAGGTGTGGCACTTTTGACTACTCTGATTAACTATCTCAATTTAACTTTTGGGATTTTCATCACATGACTTTAACTGCTCTAATGAAAGTCAAGCTTTCAGTAGCTTGAAGATTACTACATGCCAATAGCACTTAGTTGACCTCAGCTAGACATTAATGGTTTCTACTTTTGGGTACAACTGTTTGAATCTTTTTAAAAATGATACATTTTATGCCAAATAAGATTCAACCAATTTGTCATTTAATAATACACCCAAAAAAGAAAAAAATATTGTAAAACCAAAATTATTGATTTTGTTTAATAAATATTTATATTGTGGTGCAAATCAATTGGTTTTGTTATTAGTTTGTTTACTACATTATTTTCATTACCCAGTTGGCTGGAGGGGGACGCTTTAGAATACACCGACTGGTTCTCTGCAGAGGGATAAGACCCCCCCCCACTCTCAATGAGTGTCCTGGATATAATGCTAAATAATCTAATGGTGAGGTTCCAGTAATGCTGGAGCTTTGGGGAATGTGGAGTACCCCTTTACTGCCATCACTCCCAGGTCTGCTCTGGCCTGGAGTGGTAGCACCTGATAGGGTCCTATCTATGGGTCAAATAGAACTAAGTTGTGTACTTATGCTAAACTGAATTGTTTGAAATAGAACTGTTTATTTGTTTAAAAATGGATTTGACATTAAATAACCCAAGAGAGTTGATATGCCATTAAAACATACAAACAAGTTTTGTATTTGTCAAGATGTTTTTATATTTTTCACTTGGCAATATATATTTCTTGTAGAAGTCAGCAGTGGATTCTAACTGAAATTTTGATTTCAAAGATTCATCACACTGTAAATCAATTGTAATGTAATGTAATGTCAATCCCATGTAAGATGTTTGGCCGGATGTGGCAAACCTCTGCTATAAAGCAACTTAAGTTTTATAAAAAGTTATGCTTTACTCTCCTAATGTCCTGTCAGTGGAGCCAAAAAAAACAGTATCCTTGGTATGACAGTAAATGGCATCTGATGGTGAAAATCCACTTCCAGAAAGTGTAGAGTACTCTTTCATTTTATAACTGAAGTGTTAATACCTGTTAGGGTCTAATATATGGGTCAAATAGATCTGTTTGAAAATTATTCATATTCAACAAGAATACTTGGTGTCATATAAGTGTAAATTATTTGTATTAAGAATTGTACTTAAAGTTATTATTGTTTACTTAGAATTATTATTAGTTGCTTGAAACCATATAACTATATGCAAATAAATGAACATTATTAAATTGAAATAATTACTTAAAACCATATAACTATTAGTATTATATAAGAATACTTGAAACCATAGAACTGTGTGGGTCAAATAGAACTAAACTGTGTACTTATGTTAAACTGAATTGTTTGAAATAGAACTGTTTTTATATTCAACTGTGTTGTAAATGGTTGATTTTGGTGGATCTAACAAAATGATAGAATATTATTTTTACCATTTAACTGTGTGTAAACAAAAAATTGTACTCATGCTAAAATTGTTTGAAATAGAAATGTTTATGTATAAAAATGGATTTGACATTAGATAACCTACAATGGTTGATATGCCATAAAACCAAAACCCAACCAACCAAAAGGCAGGACTTTCTACTCTTAGAAACCCTAAGGGTTTTATTGTGTATCATATAATGCAACCTAACTCTTTTCAAAAGTTACGATTGCCAGCTGCTTTTTCAACTCTTAATTTTTGAGGTTTAATTTCTGTATCACACTGCCTACACGTTCTCTCTCAGATATGCAGCTCTCTCATAGTTTTCTTTGTTATATACTCAGGATGAGGAGACAATAACACTTATATATAAAATTATAAGCTTCTTTTTATTTATGAAAGGGTGGCAAAATGGTTGCACGAGAGAGAGAGAGAGTCAGGACTGCTAGGGAAACACTAGGTTGCAACTCATCTTCAGAGAGCCTTACTTTTTCATGGTTCTTTCATGGAAGGCTGGTACAGGCTACCTTACAATCTAAGGCTGCCAGTCTCCCTGTGTTAGCACCAAAAACAGTGTGGCTACTCACTGCGTACTCTGCTGACTGATTACTCTCACCTCAGAGTTGAAAACTTCTGTCATATATTTTTTGAGCATTTCCTTTGTCCCTTATTTACTTTAAGACACAGATGCACATCCTGTTTTGAAATCCTCAAACTAACCAGCCTGTCAATGGTCAATATATAACATTTATTTTATTGTTATATCTAGTGTAAATGAACTTATATGCTGTAATGATCTCTAAGTTAGTGTGTTTCATCACATCTAAAAAAATAAAATTTCCATTTCCAAGTGTGTCATCATTTTCTAAAATAGCTTTTCTCTATTTTGCCACCCAAATCTAGTTGTTCAGGGACCAATTATTTCCTCCTTACATAGAAGTCCAGTATTCAAAGAAAACAGACCTGATATACTAGAGTGAGTCTAAAATTTTACACTATTTTGGTAGGTTGCAGAGAATATATGACCAAAGTAGTTCAAGCTCTAGATGGTACCAGCTGTAGTTGAGGTTTGGTTTGGTTTCATGGCATATCAACCATTGTTGGTTATTTAATACGAAATCCTGTTTATACATATTCATCAAGTATATATGAATTTTAAACACATTTTGTAGATAACATTTTTAAATGAGTCTGAGCTCATTTATTTGTTTTACATACAGTTAAATTGTTCCAAGTAGTGGTATAAACAAGTCACAATTTAACATCAGTCATTTGTTTGCACACATTTAAATGGAAATACATATGATTTGAAGTGAATTGTTTGTAGGTAATTTCATTTTAAGTGAGTTACAACTAATTTGTTTGCACACTAGTATTGCTATAGTTTGTATAGTTAAATGGTTTCATTTATTTTTATGTAACAATAATAATTCTATTCAATATTAATCATTTGTTTGCACACAGTGAAGTGGTTACAAGTATTGCTATGCATCACTAATAATTGAATTAAACATCAGTCATTTGTTTACACACAGTTAAGTGCTCAAACAGTTTCATTTCTAAGAATTCAATTTAGCATATGCCATTTGTTTGCACTCAGTTTAATTGTCAAATAATTCTATCTGACTCATAAATAGGACCCTATCAGGTGCTACTTCTCCGGGTCAGTGTGGACCTGGGAGCAATGGCTAGGAAGGTGGATTCTTCAAAGCCCCAGCATTACTAGAGCCCCACCATCAGATTGTTTAAGATTATGTTCAAGATGCTCACTGTGGCAGGATCACCCCTCTGCAGAGATGCAATTGGTATATTCTACAGCCCCAGCCAACTGTGGATTACTTCATTCTATCATCTTTTCATCACATCTAAAAATAAGATTACTCTTTTTTAGAAAAAAAACCCCAAGTGTGTTGTCATTTCCTCAAATAACTTTCCTGATTTGCTGTCAAAATCTAGTGGGTCTGGTATCAATTATCCCCCTCCCTACAGATTATAAGTCCAGTACTCAAAGGGAACAGACCTAATATATGTTACTGCTATTCAAACTACTGCATCAAAATATCAGTTCCAAATTTCACAAATGATAACAAAATATAATCCTCAAAGGAATTCAGAACTGACACAAGTAAGTAAAGTTGGTGATCTTAGTCAAGGGAAACTTGAAGGCTCCATTTTCAATAGCTACTACATTGAGGTGTAGGGGAGGGTGCTACTCCATTCCCAGAATTGGTCCATTTTACCCTCGATCCTCACCTTATAGTGTTGAGTGCTAAGCAAAGTGGCATCAAGTACCATTTTTTTGGAGTCTTTGGTATGACTTGACCTGTGATTGAACCCTGGTCTCCTGGACCATTGGCAAATACTCTACTCAAAGTAAACAATAAAAAAAAAATACTCTACTCACTCACCAGTAAGCAATAAAAAAAAATACTGAAAAACGTTTGTATATACAGTACACATATATAAAATTATATTGGTAAATTATTGATT
Source organism: Sepioteuthis lessoniana (assembly GCA_963585895.1). Taxonomy (NCBI): domain Eukaryota; kingdom Metazoa; phylum Mollusca; class Cephalopoda; order Myopsida; family Loliginidae; genus Sepioteuthis; species Sepioteuthis lessoniana. Next base: position 37,171,890 of record OY757915.1, read on the forward strand.
ATTAACTAAGATATATATAAATACAAAAAAAGGAATTTGTTTAACCTGTTACTTGTTTTCTTTTTAAATGTTTTATTGATAAGAATTATCAATTCAGCATTAACCATTTTATTTTAACCATTAACCATTTTATTTTAAATGTTTTATATATAAGAATTATCAATTTCAGCATTAACCATTTTATTGCAGCTACCTGGAAGACTCCTCTGCTACAATATTAAGTTACATTTCGATACAGTAACTCCTGATAAAAATTTGCTACTCATTCTACCTTTGCAACAATGCTATCATATATGATATTATTCATTATGAATGTATTTATCATTTGAGACAAATAAAATCAATACCTCTCTGCATAATTTTATTCCCCATGAATAAATAAACCCATACATATTTGAGCATGAAGCCCTAATACACCATTAAATATGATAACCATAGAATTAAAAATTTTGATGTAATAAATCCTACTTGTTGGGTTATATAAAATAGCCGGTGTATGTGTGTGTGTATATATATATATATATATATATATATCTTTGAATTTTTTGTTTTTCAGATGTCAGTGTACCCTTCTGTGCCACCCCTTTCTAGTGAGTGTGTAACTGCTGTGGAATTGTATATCAAATGTAGGAATCTCGTCAACAAAGACTTAATGTCTTTATCAGATCCATTGGCTGCTGTCTACTTATTTGAAAGGGGACGTTGGAATGAGGTATATTAAATTAGTTCTCTTTTTTTCTTTTCTTTCAAGACATTCAAAGTGTAAGTCATATATATATATATTTATATATAAAAAACCATGATTATGAGATATATATATATATATATAACCATGATTATGATATATATAACCATGATTTCAGAAATCAGTTTATTTTATCTGTATAGCTGTTTTTGATCTGACTAGGCAATTTAACCTCAATTTTATTCCAGCACTAATTATAAAACATATTTTGTAATAATAATTGATTAAATTTTGATTTGTGTGTGTGTGTGTGTGTGTGTGTGTGTGTATATATATATATATCCAAATAATATATCACCTATTTTGATATTAAAAAATGGAAAGAAATTCTGGAAAATATGCTATAGTTTTTTTTGTTAACAAATCATTTTGATTGGTACATTTTCCAATCTTCTTCAGGTGTTATAGTGTCCTGGGTATGACACTAAACTGCATCTGATGGTGAGGCTCAAATTTCTAGAGAATGTGGAATACCCCTTCATTGTCATTACTCCCAGTTCCACTCTGACCCAGAGTGGTAGTACCTGTTAGATCTATTTAACCCATAGATAGCACCCTATCGAAAAGTTATTTGCATTCTATAAAACCATATGCAAAAAAAACTCTCATAAAAAAACTACACATGTAACTAAGAACAATGAATGCAATTCCCTAACCTCTCAAAATAAAATAATACTTGATTGGTTGACATGCTGTTAAAATAAGTCAATCTTCTTGTAGAGGGCACAATGATTTATTATAATTTTCAACCTTGACATGCTTTTTTGGTCAACTCTTTGTTGGTTGTTTTAGGGTTGGATCCAAAAAAAAACTTTTCATATTGGCACCTAATATCAAAAACACTAATATTGAGTACCTGAAATTCATTATTCAGGGTTTTCAGACTAGTATCTTTATCTTTATTGTTATATTCACAATGTTTCGACTGGACACACAGCATAATTGTTATTGGCATTGGTTCCCCAAGCTTCTAAGTGACAATCATCTGGAGGTTGCAGGTTCAATCCTAACTAAAGGCAAGTAATGATACAGGAATAGTTAACACTTGTACCCAGCTATGGTTAATGAAATCAGAGCAAGCAACCCCCATAGATTAAAGTTCATAGTTCAAAGTTTTGTATAGGCTCCTGAGTTGGACAAGAAACACCTGAAGAAGGCCAGAGGACACATCGGCTGAAACATTGCGAATATAACAATAAAGATGAAGACAATAGTCTAAAAACCCTGAATGGTAAAGTGGAAGAATTACTCTTAATATGTCTATTACATATAAGTTCATTGGAAATGGAATCTGTGACCCAAGTTCAAATTCTGCACAAGGCTGTTCACATTTCATTTCACACTATGCTCTTAAGAAAGGCATGAATCTATCTCTTCCAACCCAGCTATGGATAAATATTAGGGCAGACTGGGTTCTTTAGCCTTGGTTAGGCAACCAGTCTTGGAGAAGGAAAACTGAATTCAAACCAAATTTACTTCATTTAAAAAATTGACTGGAGGGGATGGGTAAATACACTCATTCACTCATCTAAGTGTAGTTATTTACAAAGCTGCCCAGTTAGCTGTGGCTGTAGAATACACCGACTGCATCTCTGCAGAGGGGTAAGACCCCCTCCCAACAAGTGTCTTGGATATGACCTTAAACAATCTGATGGTGAGGCTCCAGTAATGGGAAATGTAGAGTACCCCCTTCATTGCCATTGCTCCAAAATCCACTCTGACCTGGAGAGGTAGCACCCAATAGGCTCCTATCTATGGGTCAAATAAAACTGTTTGACATTTTAAACTGAGTGCAAACAAATGAGTTATGCTAAATTGAATTGTTTGAAATAGAACTGTTTGATCATTTAACTGTGTGTAAATAAATGACTGATGTTTAATTGGATTGTTAGTGATACATAGCCATACTTTGAACCATTTAACTTTACCCAGTCGGCTGGGGCTGTAGAATACACCGACTGCACCTCTGCAGAGGGGTAAGACCCCTCCCCAATGAGTGTCCTGGATATGACACCAAGCAATCTAATGGTGAGTTTCCAGTGATACTGGAGCTTTGGGGAATACAGAGTACCCCTTCATTGCCGTTGCTCCCAGGACTTGTTTGAATTAGAACTGTTTGACTAAACTGAATAGCTTGAAATAAAAATGTTTTTGTTAATTAAACTATGTACTTATATCTAAACTGTGTGCTTATGTTAAACTGAATTGTTTTAAATAAAACTCTTTTTGACATTGAAACTGCACTTACACTAAACTGAATTGTTTAATATAGAACTGTTTTGACATTTAACTATGCGTAAACAAAACCTGTACTTATACTAAACTGAGTTAGCTGAATTAGAACTGTTTGAATAAACTGAATGGCTTGAAATAGAAATGTTTTTGATAATTAAACTGTGTACTCATGCTAATCTGAATTGTTTAGAATAGAACTATTTGTATAAAAATGGATTTAGCATTAAATAACCTACAAAGGTTGATATGCCATAAAACCCAAACAACCAAACCAACCATTTAACTTTGACTTATGTTTACAAATCATATATATCTAATATATATGTATAAATTGGATTTGGCATTAAATAACCTGCAATGGTTAATATGCCATAAAACCAAACCAATTTACAAAGCATCAAGTCATAAACTTATAAGAAACTTAAGTGGAAGAATTTTTTTATTACTTCCATTAGACAAATATGCATTTACTGTAGATCTTCAGCCTTAAGTTAGCCCAGTCAACTTGTGCTATAGAACATGCCAATTACGTCTCTGCAGAAGGATAGGAACCTCCTCCCACAACAAGATGGTGATGCTCCAATCCTGGAGTTGTGGAATACTTCTTCATTGTCATTATTCCCTGGTCCTCTCTGACCTGGAGTAGTAGTAATAATTAGGGTCCCATCTATGAGTCAAGTAGAACTGTTTGATCATTTATTAGACTTAAAACCATTTATTGGATAGAATTACTATTGTTAAATAATAATACTTGAAACCATTTACCTGTGTGCAAAGAAATAATACCTACAAACTATTCATTTACAAATCATATATATTTAACATCTATATATAAATAGGATTTGGCATTGAATAATCTATGCCATGAAACTCAACTAATCGACCAACAATCAATCTTAGTGTTTTACAACTATAAAAATGAGCCTTAATTTCATGTTAAGTTTATGGATCTAATGTGTGTGTTTGTGTGCATTTTTTTTTCCAGTAAAATCATTTTTAAAGGCAATCATTGAGCTGTGCAAAAGATAGTGCTGTAAACTTTTGCACAGTGTTCGGGAAATCATAGGTTTTCCTGCTAGTTATAAATTCTATTAACTAGACGTGACTTGATGTTGAGCTTAATGGCTGCTGAAGGAGGCCTTTAAGTGAGTATGAAGTAGAACTGCAAAATGTTGAGTCGATATTTATTGCTGTCTCTCACTAGACATAATCTGACACAAGGTCTTTTTTATAGTGAGGGTTTAGGGGAGGGGGAAGTCAGGCACAACCCTGCTGGACTTTGCTGGTAATAGGCTCACTAGGTGCAGTGTGAACCAGATCACCGTGCTAGACTTACTCACGAAATGCGAGTCCAGCATGTATGCCTGCTCATAGCTTAAACTAGACCCAAAGGTCTAGTGCTACGCTGTGCTTGTCAATGATTGTTCGCCCAACCAAAGCCAGAAGCCATTCGACCTCAAATCTGTCATGAACCTTGAACTCTATCTGGCGTTCGTGCCAGATGGCCTTGCTAAAAAGCCCAGAGTCTCAAAATGGTAACATATTGAATATGCAACAGGAAACTGACAGCTATTATTTGCACAATGCCATATAGCTGCTTAGCAACTTTGAAGGTTTCTATTGCTCCTATGTACATATACTTTGGGAATAGTTTGTGGAAAAGTGATAATTTTACTTTATTTTAGTGAAAATAATTATGAAATGTGAAATGTACATTGAAGACTGTGACAGGAATGGTTAACAAAGGATTTTTTTTAAAAAAAGTACACTTTTTCATGTGAGGATAAAACCCTGTGAGCAAGGTTTAGAATATGCTAACTATATTTCTTGCACAGGGGTAAGATACACCCCTCTCCACTCTTCCAAGACAAAAGTGGTGTGTCATATGTATGATAAGTAAGTAAGTAAAGTTGGCGACCTTAATTGAGGGTGACCCGAAGGCTCCCTTTTCGATAGCTACTACACCAAGGTGAAAGGGGAGGGTGCTACTCCTTTCCTTGGATTTCTCCACTTTACCCTTGATCCATACCTTATAATGCTGAGTGTTAAGCAAGGAGGCATCAAGTACCATTTTTAAAGTCTTTGGTATTACTCGAACTGGGATTGAACCCAGGTCTCCCAGGCCATTGGCGAACACTCTAACCTTTATGCCAATGTCCGGTGTATGATACTAAATTTTATTTGTTGGTTAGTCTCCAGTTCAGGAATGTATGGAGTCTCCCTTTCATGACAACTATTGGCAGGGTTTACAGTATGCCAAGTGGATCTCCTGGAGAGGAGTAATCATCACCATCATGTCGTGCCGCCCGCACGGATATCCCTGACCCTCTCTCGCCACTTTTCCCTATCGTTCATCGCCTCTGGCAGGTCTTCTGAACTACATCCTGTATCTTCACATAGCTTCTGTATGTATGTTCGAGCTGGTTGTCCTGCTTTTGCTCGGCCATAAGTGGGGGTCCACAGGAGTACATCACTTATGAGCTCGTCTCTGCTCCTCCAGCAGTGTCCTGCGTGCCTGGTTCGTCTAACTTGGATAATTTTCGTGATGGGAGGCAGGTGGCCGTATAGTTGGTGCTTTGTGGGGTGTTGCTGCCAGGACTTGTTTAATATTGCTCACAACATCCTTGTGTAGTTGCTGTCTAGCTTCTTTTCGAGCCGTTTTGTTAGCGTCCAGGTGGTGCATCCATACAGCAGTATCGACACGACTGCTGCTTAGGAGTAATACTCTCACAAAAATAGGTGTCCTGGGTATCTCACAAAACTGCATCCAGTTCTGGAGCTTTGGAGAATGTAGTGTCACTCCTTTATTGCAGTTACTCTCAGTTCCTCTCTAATCTGGAGTGATAGTACCTGTTAGGGTGCAGTCTATGTGTCAAATAGATCTGTTTGAAATAATGGAGTGCTTACTAGTTTAAAATGATTGTAAAGATGAATTTTGTCTAGACATCACCACTTGATTAGATGAGTTGCTCAGCTGTACACACATCTAGACAGTAATCTAGACGTCTAGACATCATCAATTGATTATATGAGTAGCTCAGCTGTGCACACTTTTTTTAATTTAAAATTTTTTTTTTATTTCTAGATTTCAAAAATAAGAATTTTTAAATCTTCAGTCTCAGTACTTTTTGATCTTGCCTCATAAATGGAAAAAGACAAAAATAAAAAAAAATCAGTAGATGAAAAGATAAATGTTTAATTTTGAAATTTATTTATTTTATAAATTCATTTTCCTTTTCCTATAAAAATAAAACCAAATACCATAAGTATTTGTTTATAAGTAAAGTTGGTGACCTTAGTCGAGGGTTACCCAAAGCTCCCTTTACAATAGCTACTACACAGAGGTGTAGGGAAGGGTGCTACTCCATTCCCAGGATTGCTCCACTTTACCTTTGATCTGTACCTTATAATGCTGAGTGTTAAGCAAGGCAGCATCAAGTACCATTTTTTGAGTCTTTGGTATGACTCGCCCTGGGATTGAACCCAGTCTCCTGGACCATTGGCAAACACTCTACTCAATAGGCCAATGGATGCACTATTTTTCCAGATTTTTCTGTCTAAAATGAATTTCTATTATACACAAACAATTACGGTATATCGTACAACAAAGAAAAAAAATCTTTTTTTTTTTTTTTTACTGTGGCTTTCTTTTTTTTCCTCTCTCTTGAATTGTTTATTACTTGAATCATTTCAGGTGGGAAGAACAGAAAAAATAATGAACAGCCTAAATCCAGACTTTTCCAAACCAATTCCAATCCGTTATTATTTTGAGGAAGTACAAAAGCTTAAGATTTGTGTGTACGACATTGACAATGAAACATCTTCCCTTCATGATGATGACTTTCTTGGAGAAATAGAATGCACTTTAGGACAGGTAAGAGAGATTTCTTTTTCTCTTCTCTTTCCTTTTTTTCTTTCATCTTTAGGACAGGTAAGAGAGATTTCTTTTTCTCTTCTCTGTCCTTTTTTTTCTTTCATTTTTTCCTTCTTTTCTGTTTTTCCTACTTTTCTTATCTCTTTTTCCTTCTTTCTCTTTTTCCTTTTTCTTTTATTCTTTCTCTTTTCCTTTTTCTTCTTTCTTTCTCTTTTTCCTTTCTCTTTTCCTCCTTTTCTCGTTTCCTATATTTTTTCTTTCCTCTTTTTCTCCTTTCCTCATCTTTTTTCTTTTCTCTTCTTTTTACTTTTTTTTTTCTTTACAAATCTTAACAGATGAATCAAATTTTGACATTAAAATAACCCACAAGGGGTTGATATACTGTTGAACAAATAAACCAAACTGAATAATTTCTTTTCAACTTAATTTTAGTATATTTTTTTTTAATTTCATATTTTTCAATAAAAAAAAATTAAAACAAATCTTTTTTTTAAGGTTGTCTCTTGTACTCCACTGACAAAAACTCTGAGTCGAGGTGGATCAGGATCAATAACCGTAAGCAATTTTTATCCCTTTTTTAAAAAATCTTTTTTATTTATTTTTATTTTATAAATTCTATTGATGATGATGACAAAAATACTTATCTCCTGGTTTTGTTGTAGATCTGTGTAATTGAAGTTGTATGCCATGAGCTAATGACTCCAAAACAAAGTCTGGAATATCAGTAGAATTGGTTGTACAGCCTTAATGAAAAGCATTGAGAGGGAAGCTTACAATAAATGAAATGCGAGTGATCCTGTGTTCTATGTTCATTGTATAGGTTATCTGGAATCTATTAGATGAAGAATTGCTAATTATCGGGGAGGGTGGGGTTACAAGCATTTCTTTCATTTTAATTTCAGTTGCTTTTTATTGCAACTTCTCAGATCATCATTCTGTGGCCATGAATAAACGGGATGGAATGAATCTCACCAGAAATTTACCCTTTATTTTCAATTCATACCATTTACTAACAGCCATAGAAATCAGATCTGAGAAACTGTGATAAATGAAAGAAGTAATATTTCCTGACATCAAAGATGCTGTTTGTTTTGGGATTTTGTGGGGAGTTGGGAATCTCCAAAATATGTCTGGAAAGTTTACCCATCATCTTCAAAGCTGAGTGTTATATTAGTCATAGTTCTAAACCCAACCGTAGAAAAGCTTTTTGGTACTAGACTGCAATTCAGACTTCTGAATGTAATGCATAAATTAATCAACACTAAATAAGAAATAAATAAATTAATCATACCTAATTAATAAAAAGGATATACAACTACCATATATTTAAGAAAGCACAACACTTACAGTAGTAATGGCGGCCATTTGCAAAATATGATTTATTTGAGTTCTGTTTATATTAAAATAGACACAGAGTATCTTATGGCTGCCAAACAGTTATAAATGGGGTCAGTATACCTAAGCAATCCCCTAAACATCTTTGTAAGCTCAGGGAAAGTTTTGTTTTTATGTTAAAGTTTTTTCTTTTTTCAAAATTTAGCAACTCAAAATGGGATGGGGTGGTT
>OY757915.1:37185308-37272808 GCA_963585895.1 Sepioteuthis lessoniana
GAATATACAATTACAATGTATTTGACAAATCTAAAATGAGCTTTTTTAAGAATTAGTTTTAACTTTTGACTCATGTCTCATTAATTTTATCAGTGCAAAGAACAACAATATGTACATAGTTTGAAAAGAGATGTTATTTTTTTTTTTTTTTTTTTTACAAGCTAAAATATATTTGTAAATTTTTGTTTCTCATTTTCATGTAATTGTTTCCATTTCAGGATTTCTTTGGTCTTTCAGACCCTTATATTGAACTTTTCCGACAAACAGAAACCAACTGGCAATTGGTTCACAGATCAGAGGTAAAGTAACCTTTTAATTTATTCCATGAAATTCTAGATCAAAGGAGAAACAGAAGTTGATTTTAAACTTTTTTTCTTTTTTTTTTTAATTTACTTTATTATTACTAGCAAAATTATGTATCCTCTGGGTGCAAGTATTTAAATTTTAACCTAATCAAATATTATATTATAAAATATAATATTATAATTTGAAATATTGTATTAAGTTAGAAAGACTAACAAAACTAAATTGGAATGCATACAAAAAGATTACTTCCTTTTATTTTATTTTATTTTAATTGATTTATATAGAAAATTATATATAGGATTGCTTTTAATGTCGACAATAAAACAATATTATTAGAAATCAATAATACCTAGTAATTATTAATCAAGCTCGTTTTTTTAAAAAACAGTATGCAAATTATCTACACCATAGACTATATAGATATTTATTTCTTAGTTATATATAACACATTGCAGAATTTTAAATGCATTAATGACATGTGCTATTTTAAGGCTAATCTAACCCAGCTAGACTTTAATTGAGGCATTGTAAATAAATAAAATGTGAAAACTGAATTATGATTATTTAATAATCACTGAGAATATGACAAGGGAATTGTGATGTTGGTGGTGATGTAGTTTCAGTTACAGACAGACACACAATCTCCATTATTATAAGATATGCAAAGGAAGCCAGTTGTGATCTCTTCAGACCATTTAGATGAAAAATACTCAGAAAATGGACATAAAAATTGGAATAATCTATATTCATTGTTATTAACCTTGTGTCAGACAAAGTTAAAGTTTGCAAATAACTAAGACTCTGTCTTATAAATATTTCAGTTTACATAGTATACACACTGTGCTAGATACATACATACAATTTAGCCTTACTTTGGCAACAAGTGTAGGAGAAGGAAAACTTTGAATTCAGAGCAGTTGTACTTTACTTAAAAATTAATCTTGTGTCACATCCTGCCCATAGTGGAGTGGTTGTGTAAATACATATATGCACACTGATTAAACCAAATATGTAAATGTAATTTGTGTCCTATATAAGTGTATAGGCATACACACAATAAAAACAAACTATATATATATATATAGAGAGAGAGAGGGGGGGGACTTTCATGGTGTAATGGATATTATCATATGACATGGGCATGGTAACCCAAGTTCAAATTTTTCACATAGCACTAATACCCTTGGGAAAGGTATGAATCTAACTATCCTCCCTCGAGTTATGGATAAATAGTAGGGCAGTTGAATTCAAACCTGCTAAAAAATTGACCTTGTGTCACATCCTGGTCATGTGGAGAGGTTTGGTAAATACATATGTATTTTCTGTATTTGTTGATAATAATTCACTCAGCGTATTTGTTGGTGTATATATATATATAGAGAGAGAGAGAGAGAGTGGGAGCGAGAGTAACTACCGAGATATATATATATATATATATATATATAAGTTGTGACTTCAATGTTACTTAGGCTTGTATTTTTAGCATCTACCATATGTATAAATTAGAATATATAAAGAATTTTAGCATCCAACTACATTTTTTTTAAAAATACAATTCATCAAGTCTCTATGCTGGTGCAGGTTTGCATAGCTGATACTTGACAACTGACCATTCTACAAAAACAAAGATGATATTTTATCTTTATCTGTTGTACAGGATGTCTCAAATTAATATGATAATAATTTATTACAGACCCAAGAAACTCCATATCAGCTGGTGTGATTTTATGCTTGATTTGGATTCTGTATAGATACAGTTGAAGATCCTTCTTTAAGATTCTTTGCAACGATGTATATGAACAACAAAGTTCTTAGGAACATCTTCAGAGGGACTTTTTTGAACTCCTTCCAATAGAATCTCTCACTGCATCCACATTGTCAGGACATCTTGCTGTCAACTTCCTGCCAGATCTGGGATTTTCTGCCTTCTTGTTGGGGTTGTTTACTGACCCTGTAGCCTGAAATTTGTATACCCAGTTATAAATTTCGTTTTTCTGAGGATAATTGTTAAAGTGAGACTTCCTGCAAAATTTTGCTTGCACAGTTTTGAATGATCTTGTCTCCAAATAAGTAGTGATGCAAAAAATTTTTTCCTCTTCTGTCCAAGGCATTGTAAGCAAGTAAAGTTGGCAACCATAATCTAGTGTGACTGGAAGGCTCCCTTTTCAATAGCTACTACACCAAGGTGTAGGGGAGGGCATTACCCCTTTCCCTGGATTGCTCCACTTTACCCTCAGTACGTACCTTATATTGCTTAGTGTTAAGCAAGGAGGTATCAAGTACCATTTTTAAAGTCTTTAGTATGACATGACCTGGGATTGAACCCAGGTCTCCCGGACCATTGGCAAACACTCTACCCACTATGCCAATGAACCGGTTTAGGTATTGTAATCGAGGATTAATAGTTGTTATAATATACCAATAATAATGCTGTGTTTTTTGTTTCAGATTTGAAAATAGTAGAGTTATTAGCAGTTTCATGGGTCCCATATATATTGAGACACCCTGTAATTTTCAAAACAAATATCTTTGACTCTGATTAAGTGCTTTTTTCAGTTGCCACTAGAATTTTTGATAGTTATCGCTCAATGTCTGGGTTAGCAGAACATATCACAGACCCACAAGCACACACATAACTTAGATGACGCTCAAATCTTTTGGGTCCAATGTAGTGTTTACAAATTTCCCTCATATAATATTTTAATAAACAGAAAAAAAATTATCATTGTCAAAATTTAGCTGTTAATTTGAAAGAAAAATATATACTTTGAAAAACAGGGAGTAAAACACATTTGAGATTTTTAAAGATCATTTTTATTATTTCAGTCAGAAATCTATTCATTTGAATCATGTAATTTGAAGGATTTTGTTTGTTTTTTAGGGTTGATTTTCATGGGCCCAAAATAACTAGTCATGTTATTTTTTTTCCTTCATGTAACATTATTATGAACACTATGAGCAAAATCTATTTAAGATATGAAAATAAAACAGTTATAAAAATATGTTGAACCATTTTAGTTACTTTCAGTCAGGATGTTAAGTCCAACCTAAATCAAGAACAAATGACTTATTCTGGGAGAATTCTTATTGTCTTGAAATGAATAGACTTGAATAGACAGCTCTTTGCGCTGAGCTCAAAAAGCCCTATCCACCGAGTCACCACTAAAATATATACATATATACATGATGAAAAATAAATGGAACAGTGGATATACTAAAAGCACGAACAGATTCAGTTCAGAATATTTGGTTCTTATTTGTTAAAAGAACTTTTTCAACTGAGAAAAATGTTTTTTTCTAAAGTTTAGCAAAAAGAGGACATAGATAAGAGTGTATAAATGTAAATTTGGAAGGGGTTAGGGTCATAAGACGGAAAAGGGGAATAGATCTAGGATTGAATGGTGGTGGTGGTAGGGGTTGTTGGTTTTGACTTAATTTCAGTGAGAAAAAAAAGAGAGATAATATGAGGAAGGGGGAAGTCTTGAGAGAGGCATGGAAGGGAGGTAAAAGGGCGACATGCATACTGGAGTGGGAGAGGTGGCACATCCTGTTTTGTCAAAAAAAAATTGAAAAAAGTAAACTACAAATATGGAGGATCTAAAAGGAAAAAATATATGGAGACACTGTAGGAGAAAAAATGGTTTGTCTTGTTTTGTTTTTTTTTTGCTAAAATTTTTTTTTATCCATTTCCTCTTTTGATATTATTTTCATGTAGGATGATGTTTGCTAAATGGGGTGAAATCTGGTAAAATCCAGGTCTTTGTGGAATGTGGTTGCTCATGGAAATGACTGCAGATTCTAACAATCTGTGGGATTTTTTGCAATGTATGGGTTTAATTCGAGTAGCTTGGGAAAAATTGAAAGTATGCTTGAGATTCAACATGTGGGAGAAAAGGGCATTTCAGTCATCATTTAATTTAATTGATCATTTGTGTTTGTAAACTCTTTGAAATTTTGATAGTATTATCTGTGATTATAATAGTTTCCTCTTTTTTTCAAACACAAAATACAAATTATTTTTCTGCTCTTCAATTTTTTCAGGTCATAAAGAATAATCTGAATCCAAGGTGGAAGCCATTTGAAGTAAAAGCACAAACTTTGTGTAAAGGTGACAGACAAATAAAAATCAGAGTAAGTAATAAAATGCAGTAGATTTTTTCTGTTGTTTTTAGTAAATATTTTATACAATTTTTAATGATAAAATATTGCACTTAGCTGAATATTTGTACATTTTATAGAAAGTATTAGAGTTGCAGGTTGCTCTAGGGGTATGTCATCAGCCTAATGTATAGTTAGGTGGGTTTCAATCCTAGCTTGGAGTGTCTCGCGGGTCTAGACACACTGAAGAGTTGTGATACCATGAAACAGTCTGTCAATGGATGACTATATATATATATATATATATATATATATATATATATACACTTAATAATAACCATTTACCGGCTCATTGGCCTAGTAGGTAGAATGTCTGCCAATGGCCTGAAAGACCAGGGTTCAATCCCAGGTCGAGTCATATCAAAGACTTAAAAAATGGTACTTGATACCTCCTTGCTTAACGCTCAGCATTATAAGGTATGTATCAAGGGTAAAGTGGAGCAGTCCAGGTGTAGTAGCTATTGAAAAGGGAGCCTTTGGGTCACCCTAGACTACAACTTCTATCATTACCACCCATCTCAAAGACAATCCACATTAGACAAACTAGACATGCAGGACACTACTGGAGGAGCAAGGACAAACTCATAAGCAACATTCTTCTATGGACCCCTTCACACAGATGCACAAGTGTAAGACAACCAGCTAGAACTTATCCACAACAGCTGTGTACGGACAGAGGATGTAGGCTGAAGGACCTGCTGGAAGCAATGGATAATAGACGGATGGCATGAGAGAGTTAGGGAAATCTGTACCAGCAGCATGACAGGAGGATGATGATTGTTTCAAACCATTGTAATTTACGAAGCTCTTTGCTTCGATGTGGCACAAGGCCGAATGAATGAGGCACCCAATGAGATTCAAACTCACTCTTGCAGGTTTGCTAGTCAAGCTTGCTAACCATTACACTATCCGAGGTGCCCTATTGTTTCAAACCATTCCTACCACTAAGTCACATTTCTAAGCTTCACTGGTTACTGAATTTCCAAGACAGGTACTGAGTATAACAGTGGCTGAATTTCATAACTAAAATTAAAAGCAGTGACAAGCAATGAAACAGATATCAGAAAAGTAAATCTTAAGAACAGAAAATGGGGAAAAAACAAACCTCCCTACTTTTATTCAAAACAATAGTGAATCTCATCTAACAGTCCAAAAGGCTGCAGTAATTCAGAAATAATGCAAAAATGAGAACCTCAAAGACACACATGTAAAAAGTCCAAAAGAAAATGTAACATCAGAAACAAAAATGCTGATCAAACCCCAACAAAGTTTAATTGTACACAACAAAAAGGAGACACTTCCTTCATTTTTAAACTATCTCTATTTGTTGAGCTGTCTCTTCTCATCTCAATGACCTATTTGTTTGTACTATCTCTAAAATGTCCCTTTTTTTTGTTTCCCAGTGAACTGTCCACTTTCATTTAAAAGGCTAGTGTCTCTCCTCTTTTCCTCCAACATATTAGTTATCACCCATGTGAGAAAAGGGGAAAGGAAGAATTTATGTTAGTTGCAGTATTATGTTTGTAGATATAAAATGTCTAACGTAATAAGTACAGATGTCAGTCTAGATGTAATATATTAACGTGACCTGCGGGTGTGAATACAGCGGATGTTCTTGACAGATAGATTGATAAGACCGGTGTGATCACCGAAATGTCATCTTGTCCACAGGTGTTGTATATCAGAGGATGTTGACACAGCTACATCCGCTCAAGGATAATATCAACAAGGTGATTGCCAAAATGTCACCATGCCCACAGGTGCTGTGAATACGGTGGATATTGAAAACAGGTGCATCCGGTCGAAGATATCGGAAAATCACCTGAACGGTGCGTGGTTGAATTCGGTGATAGTGGCAGATGTGTGCACCCACAGAACTGGGCTTGGGCAAGTAGCCAATTGGAAGCAAACAATATAACCAATGGAAAGCAAAGAAGTGAGATGTGGGCGTAACCATGGTTAACGAAAAAGAGAAATTGCTGCAGGTCACATGAGAGTTGTAGACTATGTAAGTTCACGAATTTTGGCTAAAGTCAGTTGTTCACTGGCTCATCTGTCTTCTGACAGCTCCTCCGTGTGCGCGAACTCTCTGTGATTGCTTTTCTGCTCCACACAAGTATCATCGCCAAAAATAAAAATACAATCTTATATTTTTATATACATACGTGTTCCTCGTTGTTAATAACAACACAGTATACTATACAACATAGAGACAGGCATGAACACAAAAAATAAAAAATTCGAAGGCATTTGCTTTTTAAGATCGAGTAATTTGTTTGTTTGGTTTTTGTGGCATATCAACTATTGTAGGTTATTTAATGCCAAATCCATTTTTATATAAATAAACAGTTTTATTTCAAACAATTCAGTTTAGCATAAGTACACAAATTAATTGTCAAAAACATTTCTATTTCAACCTATTCAGTTTAGTATGATTATAATTTTTGTTTACACACAGTTAAATGTTAAAACAGTTCTATTTCAAATAATTCAGTTTAGTGTAAATACAGTTTCAATGTCAAAAACAGTTCTATTTCAAACAATCGAGTTTAGCATACAAAAACAGTACTATTTCAAACAATTCAGTTTAGCATATGTACGCAGTTTAAATGTCAAAATAGTCCTATTTCAAGCAGTTCAGTTTAGCGTAAATCCACAGTTTAGTTCTATTTGACCCAAAGATAGGACCCTATCAGGTGGACCTGGGAGCAATGGCAATGAAAGGTTACTCTGCATTCCCCAAAGCTCCAGCATTACTGGAACCTCACCATCAGATTGTTTGGTGTCATATCCAGGATGCTTGTGGGAGGGTGTCTTACCCCTCTGCAGAGATGCAGTTAGTGTATTCTACAGCCCCAGCCAACTGGACAAGAGTAATTTGTGTATTTAGAATTATATATACATTTCAAAACACCAAGTTACATCTGATAAAGTTTATAACATTGTAATTGAAACTGGTACTCGTGGTATAATAGATATCGTCATAGGAAATGGACATGACGATACAAGTTCAAAATCCTGGACAAGGCTGCTTGCATTTCACTTAGTGCTAATATCCTTGGGAAAGGTATGAATCCAACTATTCTTCCTCCTGCTATGGGTAAAATAGTTGGGCAGACTGTCATTTTAATCTTGGTATGGCAATTAGTCTAGGAGAAGGAAAACTCTGAATTCAAACCTGTTAAGATCCACTTAAAAATTGATCTTGTATCGTATCCAACTTGTGTGGAGTGGAGCGGTTGGTAAATACATACTTGAATCTGGCCTGAGGAAGATGACTTAGCAGTTCTTGTCTGTACATCTTGACAGTTAGCAAGCAAGACAGGGCACCATGAATTTCATACTCTTTCACCTGTGATTGGCTAAATCAAAATCAAAGTGCCCTCTACTGGTGAAAAAGATCATTTCTTCCGAGTTAAGGGAATTTCACGAATTGCTATTTATCCTTAGTAATTCTTATCAAGTATTCCTATGTAATATGAATAATTTTCATAATGATTTCAAATAACTAATGATAATCCTTGGTAAATGATTGAACTGTTTAATTTGACTCCTAGATGGAACCCTGACTGGTAGTACCATCCTAGGTCATAGTGGACATGGGAGTAATGGCAGTAAAGGGGTACTCTCTATTCCCCATTGCTCCAGGACTGGAGCCTCAACATCAAATGATTTAGTGTCATACCCATGGCATATACATCTATATATATATATATATATATGTGTGTGTGTGTTTGTAAGTGTAATCACTCAAAGTGTTTTTACTGGAATGAACTCAGTGCACTGTCTTTCCTCTCTAAAAAAAAAAAAACTTAGGTACTGCTTTATGCAATACCCATACTTGAATTTGAGCTGGTATTCATCATATATAAAAATTTGAGCTGGTATTCATCATATATAAAAATTTGAACTGGTATTCATCATATATAAAAATTTGAGCTGGTATTCATCATATATAAAAATTTGAGCTGGTATTTATCATATATAAAAATTTGAGCTGGTATTCATCATATATAAAAATTTGAGCTGGTATTCATCATATATAAAAATTTGAACTGGTATTCATCATATATAAAAATTTGAGCTGGTATTCATCATATATAAAAATTTGAGCTGGTATTCATCATATATAAAAATTTGAACTGGTATTTATCATATATAAAAATTTGAGCTGGTATTCATCATATATAAAAATTTGAACTGGTATTCATCATATATAAAAATTTGAGCTGGTATTCATCATATATAAAAATTTGAGCTGGTATTCATCATATATAAAAATTTGAACTGGTATTTATCATACATACATACATACATATATATTGGCCTAATGAGTTGAGTGTTCACCAATGGTCCAGGAGACTGGGGTTCAATCCCAGGTCGAGTTATACGAAAGACTCAAAAAATGGTACTTGATGCTACCTTGCTTAACACTCAGCATTATAAAGTAAGGATCAAGGGTAAAGCGGAGTAATCCAGGGAATGGAGTCGCGCCTTTCCCTACACCTTTGTGTATTGGCTATTGAAAAGGGAGCCTTTGGGTCACCCTCGACTAAGATCGCCAACTTTCCTTTTTTTTAATATATATACAATACAGTACATGTTAATAATAATTAAAAATAAAGACTAGATTTACTTTTTAAAGTAAAGAATATAACTTGCAAAAATCTTATCATTGATTCATATTGTTCAAACCTAAAAATGATAAAATAAAGGCGCATCTTTAAATTACAGATTGACTGTTATGATTGGGATAATGATGGATCTCATGATTTCATTGGAACTTGTGAAACTACTCTTGGAGACATGGAAAAAGCTACTGACCAACCAGTAAGTAGTTCAGATTTTTCTTTTTTTTTTCTGTAGTATTTGTTTTTCATTCTAAGCTTTAGATTAAAATTTGTCTTTTAAAGATCTGCAATAATTGACAGAATTTGGACCAAAGGTTAATATCAATAAACTGAATACAACAATTAAACAAATCTTATTTAGATATATTTTTGTTTTGTATTTGTTGATTTATTATTTTATTCTTTGCAAGTTTTTCCTGTCAGTTTTAACTGAAATCTGTATGACAGCAAATCTCCAGGACTCTTCTCAGTCTGCATGGTCTTAATTCTTTGTCTGATCTCCAGTTCCCCATCTCTTTTCCAGGCTTCTAGTGACCATTCCCTGGTAAGGCCCAGGCATTTGTCTATCTTTCCTTAATTTTTAAAAATTTTTTTCATTTCACTCTGTGGCCTGCTAGAACAACAAAATCCATTTTGATGACAAGTTCTTTTCTTATTGATACTTGGTCTGGTTTTCTGATCAGGATTTGGTTATCTATTTGTATTTCAAAATTGCAGAGAATTTTATGTATCTCATTTTATAGAAAAGTCTCATTTGAGCATATATTGTCAGTATGATCAAATTTTAATCTCTTGCACAATTCCCAGTGGATCACCTTTCTTACTCAGCTGTGCCAATTTGCTACATTCACTTATATGATTAACCATTTCATTTCTGTCAATACATTACATACACTTGCTATTCTTCTGTGTATTATCAATTTGAGCTTTGATATAACTGGTTCTTATGGCATTGTGTTGCTATTAAGAGAATTTGTTTCTTTCTTCAGGTTTCCTTTTCTTAACCATGTCTTTGTGTAATTTCCTTATTTTTTTTTGTCCTTGTGTAATTTCTTTTGTTTTCCTGCACCACCACTGCTATTATCATTTATTTATTATCATTATGTTGATGATCATGTCCAAATTTTGTCAATTCATAGCTGTACATTGAAATAATGATCACTTCATAAATTCATTTTTTGATTTTACTTTCTTTTTATTTTATTCTTTTTAACTTTTATAATTTCTTTTTTTTCTATTTTGATTACAAAATCGTCCATTGTTGAATATCTGAAAAATGAAAAATTTTTGAGTTTCTATAAAGTTTTTTTAGTTGTTATCTCTTTGTTTTGTGTTCCTTTTTTTTTTTTTTTTTTTCTTTTGATAATTTTTTTTTTTTTTTTGTGATTGATACATCTTAACAGGAAGCTGTTGTCAAGGGAGGGAACTGTGACTTGCTTATTGTTCAATAGGACTTACGATTTTAAAATAACATGTGACAATAGAATCAATCATAAAAATCCTACATTACTCTCACAGAAAATATAACCAAAATTTATTTAATAAGACATATTGAAGATGAACTGATGAAAATTCTGTACAACCAGAGAGTTTTATATTATTTCAAGGGAATGATTATTAATCTTTTTCAAAAATTATAAAACTAAAAAAAAATACTGTATGTATTAACCCAATTCATCTTCCATTAACAGGATGTGATACAAGGTTGATTTTTAAGCAGTTTGAATTTGGTTTTTCTTCTCCTAGATTGGTTGGCATAGCAAGGCTAAAAAAACCCAGTCTGAATTACTATTTACTCATAGTTTGAAGAATAGATGAATTCATGCCTTTCCCAAGTGCATTAGAACTAAGTGAAATGCAAACAGCCTTGTTTAGGATTTGAACTTAGCTGAAAAACCTATTGTAAATATTTGTAAATATGTTATTCATTTTATTAAAAAAAAAAAATTAGAAATTCAAATATATCTGATTTTTTTTTTCATGGATAATAGATAGACAACACTATTAATGTCTTTTACTTTCTTCTTTTTCTTCTGTATAATTTTCTGTACTTTGGTCTTTTTTGTATTACTCTGTTCTTTCTCTCTCTTTCAGTTTCTCTTTCCTTCTTATTTATTTTTTGTTCTTTTTTTTCTTTCCATGGTTGCTTTCTTTCTTCTGTTTACTCAAGTGCTTTGAAAGGATTTCAGTCAACCAGTGTTCCAGTATTCCCAACTCATCAACATGACTGATGCCACCATTTCAAACTTATAGATAAGCTGTCTACTGCAACTTGTATAGAATAGTGTTGCTTTTTTCCTGTAAGTTTCTTTATTTGAATAATGTACAGGAAGATTCAATTTTTATATGTATGTTACCGTAACACACCAAAAACGGCACATTGTAGCAAGATTTATGTTAGCACAATAGCTATTATGATATTACCAAGTAAATGATTCTGTTTCTAAGATTCTGTGTCCTCCTTTTATATCTCCTCTTAGTAGCATGACAATATATCTATCCTGTTAACTATTGTTTATTGTAACTAGTATAACCAGTCATCCCTCCTTCCCAACTTAATGGACTGTTCCTAGTACAGATCTGTATCCCCTCCTACCTAAAATGGATTGAACCATTAGACATGATTTAAACTGCTGTGATTTATCCCTTCACTCTGACTTGCCTTAAGGAGCTATAGCTGTTGTACACCAGATTATAATGGTTAACTCAACCCATTACTTCATAACCAAATTAATGGGATTCCTCATGGCATAGTGCTTAACATGGTGGACTGTAGCATCGTAGTGAATCGGTTCAAACTTCAATTGTGCTATCATGTTTATTTTGGGACTAATACCCTTAGGAAAGGTATGAACCCCCTTATTCCACCAGCTATAGTTTAAATAGTATCACTGCAGTTCTTCTACAGAGATGGCTTTGGTATTAAATAACCCACAAATGTTGATATATCATTACACAAAGAAACTGAAGCCATATCCAAATTTCATACAACTATCTTATATCACTACAATAGTTTTAAAATACTCTAACTTAGGGTAAGCTATTTTTTATGTAATTTGAAATTTTGTATTAGAGAGGGTTCTTTGTTTAATGGCATATAAACCTTCAAGAGTTATTTAATGCCAAAAGAAGTTCATACCTTTCTCAAGGGTTTTAATTAAAAAATGAATACACTAGTGCAACTGGAGTTTAAACTCGCTTATCTCAGGTTGGCATGTTAGCCAGTAGACCATGGGAACTCCCTGTGAAGTTGAAATTTGTACTCACCCTATTTATTATACTCTATCATAGGAGATTATTTAATGCTAATAATAGAATTTATTGCCCTGTTGGCTGGGGCTGCAGAATACACTGACTGCATCTCTGCAGAAGACTAAGACCCCCACTTCCAACCAACAAGTGTCCTGGATATGACACTAAACAATCTGATGGTAAGGTTCCAGTAATGCTGGAGCTTTGGGGAATGCAGAGTACCCCTTCATTGCCACTGCTCCCAGGTCTACCCAGGCTTGGAGTGGTAGCACTTGATAGGGTCCTATCTATGGGTCAAATAGAACTAAACTGTGTACTTAAGCTAAACTGAATTGCTTGAAATAGAACTGTTTTGACATTTAAACTGTACTAATGCTAAGCTGAATTGTTTGAATTAGAACTGTTTGATTAAACTGAATATCTTGAAATAGAAATATTTTTGATAATTAAACTGAATACTTATGCTAAACTGAATTGTTTGAAATAGAACTGTTTATTTGTATAAAATGGTTGATATACCATAAAAACCAACCAAACAAACAAATAAACTGTACTTATGTTAAATTGAATTGTTAGAAATAGAACTGTTTTTATATTTAACTATGTGTAAACAAAAAATTGTACTTATGCTAAAATGAATTGTTAGAAACAAAACTGTTTATATGTACAAAAATGGATTTGGCATTAAATAACCTACAATGGTTGATATGCCATAAAACCAAACCAAACCTTATAGAATTTATAAAATTGCAAATAAATAAGGGTAAGTACTCTATGACTAGAATGTGACTTAACACTTAGCAAAAAAAAAATGCTTGACAGCAAGTACATTTTGAAAAGAGTTCTAACACATAAAAATGATATTTGAGTTTAGAAATAGCAGGAAGAAATATTAGTATATGTATAATATTAGTATCAGTTAGAATAGTATTAGTTATGGGTTAAGCTGTGTCCGTCACTATAATACCATATAATATATATATCACGGAGGCCCCGGTTAAGCCTGGTCTTCCTTGAATATCATGTTTTTGTGTTGCATCAACTCAAAAGTTGAGGCTTTTTTTTTCCTTTTCTTCTCTCTCTCTCTAACACACACACACAAGTTAAGATTAAATAGTTAGTTTTTTGTTGTTGATGTCATCACAGAGTATATCAATACAAAGAAATATTTATCTCTGTCTGAGAATCTTAGCATAACCCCAACTGTACCTTCTCTAGGGGTGTAATATAAGACTCAAAAAAAAAAAATAGTTCTATTCCAATATAGATTTAGAATATGAAATATATTATAATGGTTCTGTCTCATAATACTATATATATATATATATATATATATATAATTTTTGGATTGATTGTCAACTGTCTTTTGTTTATCATAAATTTTTATTTCATTTCTATTTATCCGTAGAGGGGGGTAAGACGCCACCACAAGGGATGCTTGGGTATGACACTGAACTATAGGTGGTAAGATTCCATTTCTGGAGCTTTAGGGAATGTGGAGTACTCCTTCATTGCTATTATTCTCAGGTTCACTCTGGTAGCACCTGTTAGGGTCTCATTGTGTGAAAATTATTGGTATTAGATAGGAATACTTGAAACCACATCACTGTGTGCAAACAAATGATTATTATAGACAAATATAAAAAATTATTGTAATGGAATATAGAAAATATTCTTATGATTATAATGAAGCATTTACAAATGAATTAAATTTTGGCATTAAATAACCCATAAGTGGTTGATATGTTGTTAAATAGAGCAAATCAAAGATGCATTACTATATTAGCTTACATATAAGAAGAAATACCAAATGTCATATTTTTTCAAAAATTTGGAGGATCATGGCTCTTAAGATCTTTATTTATCAAAACTATTCATTACTATGATTGTTCATTGGAGAAGGAGAGTGGATGATTTTCCCACTGTCTTTTTCAGGATTTGATTTTAAAGGTTTCCTTCTCTTAATTTGGTTTCCCCATGCCATAAATGGAGAGCCTAATCCTTCATGCTATTTTATCTGTTGTTGAAAAGAGAGTGGTTTTATGCCTTTCTCAAAGACAGCAGATATAATTAATTTTTAACAATCATTATCTTGTGAACACTTTCCAGAGAGTCCCTGTGGTGTAGTGACTAATAAATAATAACTAATAATATCCATTTTGATTGTATAATCACACATGATATTGCACTAGCAATAATAAAATCCTGGTGTTTTGGGTTTCAAGAAAAACTGTACTTTCTTTTAAAATTTGTACTTATTAATGGGCAATACTGTGTGTGTTTATTTTATAATGTAACTGGAAGAAAACTCAAACTTGGTTAAATTGTCATTGTAAATTTATTTCGGCGAAGAATATTATAATCTTTGTCTCTTCAGATGAGTTACACACTTAATCTAAGGATACCTCATATATTCTATACATGAATAATCCACACCCATTGTCTTCAGACACCGACTGCATATTACTGATTGATATATAAAATATATATATTTCACAAACCCTAGTAGAAATTATGAACTTAGCACCCAAAGAGGATGTTCACCTTTGGAACCACTTTCATAAACTTTAGATTAGTGGAATCTCTGCAAGTAGGATTCCAACTAGCATCCAGTTGGCAAGCAAGGGAGCTTACTGTAACTCAATACAGTCTCTGCATCATGGGGAGCATAATGTAGAATGATAGATATTTATCTAGCACCATATCCATACTGAGACTAGTATTCAAGTGTGTGAGTTATCCTGGGGTAGACCAATACCTTGGATTGGGAGTGTTTTTGATATTGCAGGTTTAGTACTTGGAAAGTATCTGGCTAACTTGGCATCTCACAGTCCAGTCCAGTGTGGTTGGTTACCTTTGCAATCTTGGCAAAAGCACCTGCAGCTGCCACATTATGCTTCATGTTATAAAAAATATTGCAAAACTTTTGACTCATCTTAGTAAGTGGAAGTCCCCATGGCTACCATGCTGGGCTATGACATCATAATAAGTGAGTTCAAACTCCAGTTGTACTATTATGTTCACTTTTGGACTAATGCCCTTGGGTAAGGTATAAAACCCTCTTATCTTTGGGTTAAATTGTACCACTACTGTTCTTCTTCAAGGATGACTTTGGGATTAAATAACTAATAAAGGTTTATATACCTTTAAATAAAGAACCCAGCTAACTATCACTTGAGTAATTATGAGGATTAATGGTAGTAAAAGTTTTGTATGGTGCATTTGAATTCATGTTTAATAAATAAAACCTTTTTTTTAATTGACCCATGGAATGTGAAAAAATTGGTCCCTCCTGGTTTAGTGTCTTTGTACAAAGACCGTCTATACCTTTTCCAGTTCAAAATGGGAATAGTTCATTTCAAAATGGGAATAGTTCAGTTCAAATGGGAATAGTTCAGTTCAAAATGGAAAAATTATTATAAGTATAAATATAAAAAATATTTTATAAATTTATATTTATACTTATAATAATTTTTCCATTTTGAACTGAACTATTCCCATTTTGAACTGGAAAAGGTATAGATTGCTTCACCTGGATTTGATTCACAAGCAGTAAATAAGGAAATTTGATATTTCTATAATTTTCTTCTAGATACAATGGATTTCATGTTGAATATTGATTTTTTTTTTTCCTCCAGCTCATCTGGCCATTGGTGAATCCTAAAAAAGCTGCAAAGAAAAAAAGCTACAAGAATTCTGGAAGACTAATTCTCAGGTCAATTCGGGTGAGTGTGGAACTGCTCAATGTTAGTTTTAACATGTTTGACATATTCCTCAGTTGATGTACAATATCACCTATATATAACTACTAAGTTTTGATATACTGCCTCTGGCAAAAATGATGGAATTAGCACATTTAGCAAATATTCTCTTAGCAGTAAATAAACTAATAATAAATGAGATGCAAAACATTTTTTATCTAATTGTTGAATATTCTGGCTTCATGAAATATACCATAAACAAAGCAGATTAGATTATTTAGATTATTGGTATAAATTTTTCCCAATTCTTTCAAGAGAAAATATTATAGAATAACCCAGTATTGAGAGGAAAAATAATGGATTTATTTGACAAAAAAAAAAAAAAAAACGTTAGAATACTTGGTTGCTTTTCTTTGAGCTTTTATTGTGGCAGTACACTGGCCCTCCTCCAACATTGGGGGGATTCAATTTTCAATCCGCTCACCATTCCTTTTGGCTGGTTATGTCATCGGATGGCACGATTGATCCACTTATCTGCCTATGTTGTGTTTTTGATCCAGACAGCAGATCAATCACTAATCAGCCAATGAGTGGAGAGATGAGACTGTACAATTAAAGTAAAAGAAAAAAGTCGACCACCAACAAACAGAAATCACGATACAGCTTTGTAACAGCTATGATATTTAGTTTGTTTTTTTTTAAAAAAAGTCTTAAAATGGTACATCCATTCACCCTTCCCAGTGGATGGTAGTAATGGGATAAAGATCTAAGTCACTAATTAACTGTCAGTCAATTTCTTGGGTTTCAAAGTTGGGCACAAAGCCTTTCAAATTATCATATAAAGTTTAGGCTTTTCTCTTCTGCTTTCTATCGTCTGGTATAAGGTAATCTAAAGTGGCAATTATGTTTGCCTTTCTCAGTCTCTGGTTTCTAGCTTCTCTTCATTTCTTGATAGTTTGATACAAAGTGATTTCAAGTAGCATATTATATTCACTTTTCTCAGTCTCTAGCTTCTGTTAGAGAGTCTGGTAAAAAGGTCATCTCAAAGCATTGCATTATCTTAGTTTCTCCTCACTTTCACAAATCTGATGCAAGGTTGTCTTAAAATATCATGGAAGTGATTGTGTCCTCTGTAACTTGCAAGACACATTCAAGTTAATTGGCCACACAAACACCATGACTAGTTAATTTAATGTCACTTGTGTGTGATATGGACTGGTGGCTCAGTTGTAGAGTTTTGGCCTCCAGCGGTGGAGATCACGGTATACACTGCTGATGAGACCTAATAAGGTTGAAACATCTGTGCAGTGTTTTTGTATATCGTGTGTAAGTGTTTGCCAGATTTTCTGGTCATGGTAATTCAATTCACAAAAGAAATGTTATTCAAAATTTTTAATTTCCAAATGACAAATGTACTTAGCCACCTGGCCATTACCCTGACAGGCCTTTGACCCCAGGGCCAAATTCACCAACTTTACTTTTATGAGTGTTACTGTCATGTTAGAAACAGTTCTGTTTAGGATTTTTGTCTGCATATAGGAAAGAATAAAGATGTGATGCAAGTAAAAAATTCTAAAGTCCAAAAATTTTATACAGGGTGCAGAAGCAGAATTAGGAATATTCTAGTATAATAAACAACTATTATAAAACGATTAATTTTAAAGAAGATAAACACAAAACAGTAAATTTACTCAATATGGTTATCATTTTTTTTTTTCAATTGTTGTATCAACACACCTTTGAAACGATTTGCATGCCTTCAAAATAGATTCTTCAGATATTTTATTCCATTCCTCCTCAATAGCAGTCTTAAGCAAACCAATATTTGGATGGGAAGTTGCATATGCTTTGTTTTCTAAAATACCCCATATAGTGTAATCAAAGGGGTTATGGTATGACCATTAAGAAACTCCAATTATTTCGGAAATTTTTTTGACTTGGTTTTTGTTAAGCAAATCAGATTCTTTGCTGTTTCTATTTTTCCTCAATCATTGGGTCGAATTTCAATGAAAAAGTGTTTGAATAATAAAGCTCATCAGGAAAATTTACATTTATCACATTTTTCAAAAATTGGACTAATCAGACTAAAAAAAATAAAAAAATTAAAAAAATTTTTTTAAATGAATGAATAAAAGAAAGGGTTCCTGTCTTTGCAAGTTTATGTCTCTTGATTGTAGCCCTGTGTCTTGCTAAGATTTTTCTTATGTGGCAGAAGGCTACAAGCAACTCATTACCTTGTATTTTTAACTGGTCACTCAAATACTGATCAGATTTGGCTTTGCTTATCTTCAGGGATCATATATAACAGCTACTTTTTGGCTGATGTAGCCATAAACTTGGATATCAGGAGAAAGAATTGATTTAACAACTGAGCCACACAAATAAGTTGAATTAAATATAGAAATTTTATTCTGTGTCTATGATTTAATATTTGCTTAATTTTATGATTGTGGAAACTGAGCAACTGCAATTCCATTCATTGCTACAAATAATTGTAAATAAACAGGAAATAACATTTATTAATAGACAACATCAAGTAGATGCAAAGACATGACAAAAAAAGAAATATGATAAAGAAAAAACTTTCCATTATTTTCTGTTAGTTTCCTTGAGATAAATATAAGATTTCTGCTTTGATTTTTAATAAAAATTGATGAAAATTAATGTTTAATTTAGATGCATGTCAGTATCAGTCATATTCTGATCTGCATGAAATTTCACTATTGAATGTGATCTGTAAATTTTGTGAATTTTATTTTTGAGATAAAGACTATTTGGGGGCCAAATCCTGAAGGAAAAAATCCAAAATGATATCTGCTTACATAATGACATGATTAAAATTAATATGGGCATTTTCTCTTGCAGGTGGTTAAGCTGGCTTCATTTTTGGAGTTTGTGTTTGGTGGAATGCAGATAAATTTTACAGTAAGAAAAAAAATTGTATTTATTATTATTTTCTGTTTTATTTTGTTTCTAAGTTTTTGTATGTGTCAGTCTAATTTATAGTAAATGAAGTATTTAGTTTTTTCATTTCTAGATTGGTATCTAGGTATTAGTTTTTTTTTTCTAAATCATGAAACCAAATGATTTCATTTGTGTTGCTGACATGATATCAAGCAAAAATATTCTGTTCAAGTGATTTAGAAACTTTAATCTGAATCATTTCACTTGAACTATCAAATAATCTTTTTTTTTTTTTAAATTTGTTGTAATTCCAGGTGGCTATAGATTTTACTGGTTCAAATGGCAATCCCAGAATGCCTGATTCTCTACATTACATGGATCCCTACAGACCTAATCAATATATGCAGGCAATAAAGGCTGTGGGCAATGTATGCCAAGATTATGACAGGTACAGTATTTATCATTTAATTCTTTATCTGTAGTAATAATGAGGGATGTTCAAAAAGTATTGACGCTAAAGTTGTTGGTTGGTTGTTTTGTTTTACAGCAAAATATTTACCCTTTACCCTTTTCACATCATTTAATGCCAAATTAAGTCATTTTGATAAGTTTCAAACAATTCAGTTTAGTATAAGTATAGTTTTTTTGTTTACACACAGTTAATTGGCAAAAACAGTTATACTAAACTGAATTGTTTGAAATATAACTGTTTTTGTTTGATACAGTTAAATGTCAAAACAGTTAATTTCAAACAATTCAGTTTAGTTCTATATGACCTATAGATAGGACCCTATCAGGTGCTACCACTCCAGACCAGAGTGGACCTGGGAGCAATGACAATGAAATACTCTCCAAAGACATTCCCCAAAGCTCCAGCATTACTGGAACCTCACCATCAGATTGTTTAGTGTCATATCCAGGACACTTGTGGGAGTCTTACCCTTCTCTGGAGATGCAGTTAGTGTAATCTATAGCCGCAGCCAACTGGGCTGGACTAAAGTTGTGTTTACTTAGACAGAAGTGAATAGAAGAATGAATGACTGATAACAGAATATTGAGCGTACATTGATTTGATATTGTTTACTAAAAAAATAAATGAATAAATAAAAAAAAAAAAAAAAAAAAATGCCCATTTTACTTTGAGCTGATAATTAGTCTGCAAGATATTCATTGATTTTGTATTGTTAATCTCAGAATACTTATGTTATTTATCCCATGTAATAGGTAAGAGAAATCTATCCCCCCCATGTAATATTTGATGCCCTAAAAAATCCCTATTACAAAGTTTCTACTCTTATAAATTTTAAAGTCTTAAATACTTACCGAGCTGAAAGACTCGTGCTATACTTTTCAACTGTCAAGAATTTACAATACAAATTTTAAAGGCAGAGAACATACTTTTATTGAATGTACTGTATTATTTGTTTTCCTTGGCAAATAGTATTATAAGTTTCCAAAGAATGGAAAATTTGCGTGTAGCAAAGACTTGCTCAATCTCAATTTTCAATGTGAATACAGACTGCAAAAGTATGGCCTATTGATCCTTCCCAAGTAAAGAACCCTGTTCCACTGAGAAGTGTAAGAAAAATTACCTCTGGTGTTACCAAACATTCATAGCAATGTTGCTTTTTGATCATTACAATTATTGTGAAGGAGAATTCACCAGTTCTGGTAAAATTAAGGATTAAACCAAAACGAGAAAAAAAAAAGATCCAATTGACAATAGTTTGTTTTAGGTCAATCTAAAGAAATTGGAAATTGATGAGCTGAATTTAAATTGTGGATGAGACTATTTGCATTTTATACTATAATATTCTTGGGAAAGGAATGAATCCATCTATTCTCTCTCTCTCTCTCCAGCTATGTGTAAATAGTAGTGTAGACTAAATCTTAGCTTTTTTTTTTCTCTTTTTTTTAAATAACTGGTCTAGAAGATGGATAACTGAATTTAAACCAACTGTACTCTTTTTAAAAATTGATCTTTTATGTTCATACCTAAGCGTTTAGGTAATTACATATATTATAGTGGTATAAAATGTATTACACTTCTCAATATGATACACAGGCCCAAGTTTGCTGATAGTACCTATTATTTCTAAGTGTATTAAAATTCTTTATCATAAATTGATATTTATTTATTTTCAGTGATAAATATTTCCCGGCTTTAGGATTTGGTGCCAAGATTCCACCAGCAATGCAATTGTCTCATGAATTTCCAATCAATTTCAACATGCAGAATCCTTATTGTGCAGGTAAAACTTTAACTTTATTGTCATCAAACTGAAATTTATAATCATATTTGTTGGAATATCACCCCTCACAAACACTGGCCACACATTCATTCACATTGTGCTGAATTAACAATATTAAGTTCCTTCCATTATAACTTTATCAGCTTGATACCACAACTTCCACTTTAGTGGCCTGTCAGGTTTAAATAAACTATGTAGAGGCAGTACTCAGGTCTGTTTTAAAAAGCTGCTAAAAAGGTCTAGCTCTTTCTGCAATAACTTCTGCGCCTAACGGACATTGTAACTGCTTTTTTTTATACTTATGACCATGCTCATAACTATTGTAAATTTTATCAAACTGAAGATAAGTAAAATTGGCGACCGTAGTCAAGGGTGACCAGAAGGCTCCTTTTTCAATAGCTACTACACCAAGGTGTAGGGGAAGGCACTACTCCTTTCCCTGGATTGCTCCACTTTACCCTTGATCCGGACCTTATATTGCTGAGTGTTAAGCAAGGAGGTATCAAGTACCATTTTTAACGTCTTTGGTATGATGCAACCTAGGATTGAACCTAGACTATTGGCAAACACTACCCACTAGGCCAACGAGCCGGCACTGAAGAGGATTAGCTTAAAATTCTGGGTTAGACCAATACCTAGTGCATAGGCTGACCGCCAAATATACAGTAAGCCTCTGGTAGGCCAAAACTTATCCAGTAAACCTAGATGATAGTACAATAGATTATTGTAGCCTGTCATGAAATTGCACAGATAGGCAACATACCATACTTGTTTGATTGGCTGCTATGACATTCTGATTAGTGTTTACAGTCAGTGCATCAATTGTTTGAAATGGCATATGATATGGCTTTAATATAATATTAATTTTATATAAATCTTATACAAATTAAGCAAACTTTAAGAATTCAATGAACACATGTAAGTTGTAAATGTTTGTGGTAGATTGCTGGAATTCTAGTAAGTGGTGGATATATTGATTGATTGGGTTTATGGCATATCAACTTTTGGAGGTCATTTAATGCCAAATCTATTTTTATACAAATAAATAGTTCTGTTTCAAACAATTCAGTTTAGTATAGTTTTTGATTACACAGTTAAATGTCAAAACAATTCCATTTCAAACAATTGAGTTTTGCATATACTAAACTGAATTGTTTGAAATTAAACTGTTTTTATAAGTACATAGTTTAAATGTCAAAAAAGTTCTATGTGCTTATACTAAACTGAATTGTTTGAAATGGAACTGTTTTTATATGCTAAACTCAATTGTTTAAAACTGAACTGACATTTCACAGTGTGTAAACAAAAACTATACTAAACTGTTTTTGACACACTACGTATGCTAAACTGAATTGCTCAAAAGAACTTTGACATTCAAATTATTTCAAGCAATTCAGTTTAGCATAAATACACAGTTTAGTTCTATTTGACCCATAGATAGGACCCTATCAGGTGCTGCCACTCCAGGCCAGAAGGGACCTGGGAGCAATGGCAATGAAGGTGTATGCTGCATTCCCTTAAAGCTCTAGCATTAATGGAACCTCACCATCAGATTGTTTAGGGTCATATACAGGACACTCGTTGGGTGGGGTGTCTTACCCCTCTGCAGAGAAGCATTTTATGTATTCTACAGCCATAACCAATTGGGCAAATATTGATTGTTAGAGTGGTCAGCCAGTGGAACAGGACTTCCAATGTTGAAGGTTTGGATTTTAGCCCTACTGTATAAGTCAACCCCCAGTTTTGTAGAGATTTTATTCAGTCTTATAAAGTTGACTTGTACACTAATCTATGATAACCATTTTAAGTATCAAAATCTCCTTCTGGTTGGGAATTCCAATGAATGAAGTAGACTGTCTCACAAATCCCATCTCAAATACACCTTCATGGTATCTTTCCAATTTTTAGAAAACATCTTCCAGTAATTGCACTATTTATCACATAGTAAGCTAGCCCCAAGATCAGTACTAATAAAAATAAAAAATAAAAAAAAAATTTGCAGAGAATGAGAAGAAGTAAAAGAAGAAGAAGAGGTAAAAGAAATAATATATATATATATATATATATATATATATACACACACACACACACGCACACTTTTTTTTTTAGCCTTATGTAAACTACTTACTAATACTTTTGTCTACTTGTAAAATTTGCACTCTAAATGTTGTTATATAGTACTAAACAATTCCCTAACCCCTAGTTTTTTTTTTTTTTATTAATGCTTTGAACATCTACGAAAATTATTTTTCAGTGAATCATTAGCTTTAATCATATACTCAGAGTTAAGTAAATGTACTTGTGGTAGAAATTAGAGACTACAGAATTGAGGAGTTAGATCTATAATTACAGGTACTCAACCTATTATCACAAACCTTTAAAACAGTGTTTTAACTATTTGTATTGAGGAAATTTTTTTCTTGTTGGGAACTGAGACTTTTGTAGTGAAGCTTGTAAATATTCACACTTAGCTTATTTGTACTGTGTTAGATAAAATAGAAAAAATATATAGCATGCATTTTGTTTTTTTTGTTTGTTTTTTTTTTTTTTTTAGGGTGAAAGCCTGTGTGTATCCGTATGAGGGTGGGCTGGAAAGTTAGCATGATGACATCATACAAAGACTAATAAGGTATACTTAAAAGTAAAAATAAAGTTGGTGACTGTAGTCAAGGGCGACGAGAAGGCTCCCTTTTCAATAGCTACTACACCAAGGTATAGAGGAGGGCATTACTCCTTTTCCTGGATTGCTCCACTTTACCCTTGATACGTATTGCTGAGTGTTAAGCAAAGAAGTATCAAGTTCTATTTTTAAAGTCTTTGGTATGACACGACCTGGGATTGAACCCAGGTCTCTCAGACCATTGGCAAACACTCTACCCACTTGAACAGTCTACCCTTGTGATTCAAATAAAGGCTTCAGTTAGAGATTCTGTATGGACTTCCAAGTTAAACATAAAACACCTGAAGAAGATTGAAGGACATGACAACCAAAATGTTGTGATTATAACTAAGAATATTCAGACTATTGACCTCTCTAAGTAATTAATGATAATCATATCTGGTATTGCTGGCTTTTTTTACCAATGGTATTCAAGCACTGCAGCAACAATGGAAGGAGTGTGGCCCACACATTGAAAAATAGATCTCATTTTTTGGTCAGCCTATGAACTTTTCAGCCAAACCTTGTACAAAATATTAAAAATTCTTTGAATGGAAAAAAGATTAAGGAACATAAACATTGAAGAGAAAAAAAAAACACAGCAACAACACACTCTTGCTTGCTATGATAGATTGGTTGTTTAGGTTTTAAGGCCTATCAACGACTGTGGGTTATTTTATGCCAAATCCTATTTATACATATATATCTGATATATATAATTTATAATCCCATATTTGGTATATAACATTTTTATAAACCAAGGCTCATTTATTAGCACACAGTTAAATAATTGATCACACATGAGCCTACGTCCTTGATAGGAGGCAGATTCTTTTCAGAAAGTTTAATATATTTCTAGTGTCTATTTTTCTAAATAGTTCTTTCATGTTGTTAATGTTGTAGAACTTTTTAGTGTGAGTGAGGTTGGTGCATTCAATCAAAATGTTTTACTGTGTATTAGTTTCCACATGAATATCTCGGAGGAGGTTCTTCTTTATGATGGAGTCAGTTAGTTTAGACGAACCAGTGCATAGCTGAGCAAAAGCAGTTTCTTCTGTTCTAGCATTATTAGGATCCAGTTTCCTTTCTTTTAAAATGGATTGTATTTAGTAGAGCTTGTTATGGGTATTTTGGTCCTATAGTTGTTGCCATTTCTTTGTCATTATTTGCCTGATTTTACGTTTTTTGGTCAGTATGTGGTATTTTCAAGTTTTTGTCAGGTACCATGTTGAGTGCAGCTTTACCTCATGAATTAGGTTTATCATTTCCTGAATCTCATATGGCTTGGGATCCAGCAGAATATTACATTTTTATGATGGTTTATGGAGTTGAGTTTGTTCAGGAGTTTGACAATTAGAGGGTTATCCAGTTTTCTATTTTCAATAGATTGTGAAACAGAGATGGAGCCTGAATGAATGGATTTTTTCAAGTTACTTGTTGAGACAATCTTTACTGCCAAATGTATTGCCGAGATTTCAGCAGTAAATATGGAAGCTTTTTTGGGCAGCATTCTGGAAAATGCTCCACATCAAGTTCCATTGCTGTTTTTAGAGCCATCTGTGAAAATGTGCAAGTGATTGGGGTGTTTTTCCTGGATGTTGTAGAGTTCTTCCTTATAGATTAAGGGGTGAGTTTTATTTTTAGTGAGCTTGTTTAGGTTGAGGATAACCACAGGTTTCTCAAGTGGCCAGGGAGGAGTGCTTAGTTGCATGATATTGTGAATGCTCATAAGTGAAATGTCTGTATCTTCCAGTATGTGTTTCATGCAGAGGCCAAAGGTTTTTATGGCCTTTTCTTTTTGGTCAAATAGGGTTTTCTGTTTGTGGTTGAAAATACACTCATAAGCTGGGTTGGTTGGTTGGTTGGTAGTGATTTGATTTTACTGTAGTACTGCAGAGCTAATTAGGTAAATCTGAGTTTTAGAGGTGGTTAATAAGCTTCAGAGTAAAGGCTTTTCACTGGCGATGTTCTAAAAAGCACCTTAGGTGAATCTCAATCCTTAATGATGGATTGTATTTTGTGATTTCAGGTAGGATTTTCTGGCTGCTACATATATGGAGTAAGCCATAGCCTATTTTTGAATGGATTAAGATTTTAAAAAATTTCAGTAAGGTCTGCACTCCAGTTTTTGTGGGCTATTATGCAGGGGAGTTTCAGGGCTTTGCTGTATTTTTAGATATTTTAAGTGAGAAATGAGTTTTTTGTCAAAAATAACACCAAGGAATTTATATTGATCAACAATTGGAATTCTAGATCCATCTAGCTCTAGTGTAGGATTGTTGTGCATTTTTCTTAATTGACAAAAATGCACACATTACATTTTTGTTTCAAAAATCCTAAAGCCATTTATGATTACCCATTTGTTTTTGTTGATGCTGTTACAGTTAGCGTTCTGCTGTACACGTGTTGGGATATAGAGGTGATACAGAAGTCATGAACGAATAAATAGTTATCAACTTCAGTATTCAGGCAATTGGTAATGCTATTGATTTTTTTATGTTGAAGAGGGTTACTGATAGTCCCCTGAGGGATTCCCTCTTGATTTTAAATGTATGACAAAGTTGATCCTATGTGGACTAAATTTTCTATCCTAAAGGAAAGCTTTTATGAAATTTGATAGTTTGCTATGTGTAGGTCCTTTATGATAGCGTACCTCTAGGTGATCTTGTATGCCTTCTCTAAGTCATGGTATACTGTTATGAGATGTTGCTTTTGGACGTTTGCCTCTCTTATGGAGGTTTCCTGTCTATTTATACTGCATACAGTGTCGGAGCATGAAAACTATCCAAGTTAGACCAACCAGACATGCAGGACACTGCTGAAAAAAAAACTCATAAGTGATATGCTCCTGTGAACCCCTTCGCATGGATGAGCAAAGGCAGGACGACCTGCTAGAACCTATATACAA
Organism: Sepioteuthis lessoniana; assembly: GCA_963585895.1. NCBI lineage: Eukaryota > Metazoa > Mollusca > Cephalopoda > Myopsida > Loliginidae > Sepioteuthis > Sepioteuthis lessoniana. Next base: position 37,212,080 of record OY757915.1, read on the forward strand.
TGGCTCTATGCCGATACAGAATGTAGCCTGGAAGACCTCCAAAGAGTGGTGGACGATAGAGATGAGTGGTGACAGAAGGTCTGGGAGATCTGGGCGGGCAGCATGACATGATGATGGTTTCCAACCTGACCACATGATCAATTGTTGAAGCCTCATTGGGAGTTGGTTAAAAGGTTGTTGGATTCAATGAACCAAACTAGCCTTTTGTTGACCAAGTGTTCTACAGTCTTGCAAAGACAGTATGTTAATGCTATTGGAAAATAATTTGATTGATAGTGTTCTTTCCTGGTTTAGGTATGGAGATGATGGTAACTAGTTTCCATATGTCATTTCAACCAGTAAGTAGCCTAAAGACTTTGGTTGTCCGAGAAATTCTTAATCAATTTCATCTGGGTCGACTGCAGTGTTGTGAGATCTTCAGTTTGGGTTGGTTGGTTGTTAGGGTTTTATGGCATATCAAACTTTATAGGTTATTTAAAGGCCAAATCCATTTTAATACAAATAAACAGTTCTACTTAGCATAAGTACAGTTTCAATGTCAAAAACAGTTCTAATTCAAACAATTCAGTTTGGCATAAGTATGCAGTTTAGTTCTATTTGACCCACAAATAAGACCCTATCAGGTGCTACCACTCCGGGGCCAGAGTGAACCTAAGAGCAATGGCAATGAAGGGGCACTCCACATTCCCCAAAGATCCAACATTACTGGAACCTCACCATCAGATTGTTTAGTGTCATATCTAGGACACTCATTGGGGGAGTATTCCTCTGCAGAGAAGCAGTTAGTGTATTCTACAGCCCCAGCCAGCTGGGCAAGTGAGATCTTTTAAAAGAACTGAATTGAAGAAGCCATCCAATGTGAAGAATCCATTACAGATTTCAGTGTTCTCCGATTTAAAATTCAGCTTCTATTTTTTGGTAATGTCTTTGAAGTTAAGAAATTGTTTGTTTGCATTCTTGGAGACATTTGTTGAGGTCTCAGCCAGTGTATTGGCAATATCTATTATATTGGTGACTTTGGCATTATTTTTTTTATGTGGCGTTTCTGAGTAGATAGGCTTTTCCCAGAAATTTTTCTTATTTTCCAGACTGTGGTTGATTTGAAGGAGGAATTTAGTAGGTTTACATAATTTTGCCAACTGGTCTTTTTTGCTTGCTTGATGGTTTTCCACACTTTTGCTCTGAGCACTTCAAAGGAATTTAGGTTGCTCGTAGAAGGTTGTTAAATTTGCGAAGGGCAGCCTTTTGCTGTTGAATTGCTATTTTGCATTCATCATTAAACCAGGGTGTGTTGCATCTGTTTGAGGGTGAAATTTTTGGTATAGTTTCATTAGCTATTTCAATTAGGTTTTCTGTAAAGTGCTTTATTAGGGCTGTGCTGTTTGGATCTTGGCCCAGTCTTCGATTGCATAATGTTTTAAATTGTTTCCAGTTGGCTTTATTTGTTTTTATTTGGGAGGTCTGTTGTTGTCATGAATGGGTTGAATAGCTTTGAGTATTATAGGAAATGGTCACTGCTGCAAGGATCATTATGGACCTTCCATATGTAATCCATGTAGCTTGAAGGGTCAGATAGTGTGATATCAGTTGCTGAATAGGAGCCAGTAGATGGGTTTACATGTTAAAGATTTGTCATTCAAGATACAAATGGTCATTGTTATTAATTAACTTTTTCAGATATGTGTCCTTTTTGTTGGTTTTCAGGCACCCCCCTATATAGTATTATGACTGTTAAGGTCAGAGCCTGATGGAATTCATCAGGTATCCTTTTATATTTGCTGACCTGAGGAAATTTTATTGAGTTTCAAATTCAATTGTTGAGTCTCCTAGTTGAAAGGAGAAATTTTTAATTGCTGAACGGAGGAAATTCTTTCAAGTTTTCTACTGTGGAATTGCTATGCCATGAACACAAAAATTATGAATGCTAAACATGAGGCTGGTTGGAGTTCTCCCCATCAAGACTCTTTATAAAAGAAACAAATTGCTGAAATCTGTCTCAATACATTTTTTCTTAATGACATTTGCTGCTGCTGTTCAACTAAAGATTTCCATTTTTTAAAGGACTATTTTATTTTGGAATTCTAACAAATTTTATTATTTCTTTGTATTTGCACCTAGCTTTGTTCTTTGCCCAAATCTTTTTCAGAGACTACTGTCTAGGGTTAATTGTTCGGTCATTCGACTGAACTCTAAAGTGCAATAATTTTCGCAGGATGTACTTTCTTTCTAAGTAAATATAATATGCATGTTTTATATTTTTTATTATCTGTAAATAGTTTATTGGATACACGTTACTTTTTATTCTTGGTTTAATATTAGAATTTAAATTAACACACGAGGGGGGGTTAAAGAAGGCCGTGAGTTATCTCCCGAATAGGTTTTTTTAATTTCTTTTTACATTGAAGGACTTGTTTGTGTTATTTTTTTGCAAGAAAATACTTTAAATATGTGGGATTGGGGGGATTGTTGTATTAATTTGGTATTGTTTATTGGATCGGGTGGAGGAATGTAGATAGAGCGGATGTTTACTGGTTTGTGCAGTGTTGTCTTGACAGCCATCACTTAGAGTTCACTATCTATGTTGATCTGGTGCTGGGGTATGTCTTTCCTAATGTGGATTGAGACACCACCAGAAGCTCTGTGTCCATCTTTCTGTTGGTGATTGTACGAGTTGGAGTTTCTAATGTTGAGTTGGTTGATGTCTTTGAGAAATGTTTCTTGAAAACATACTACTTTGGGTTTGTATTTAGTCAAGAGTAGAAGTTCTTCATAATTTGCTCAAATTCCTCTGCAGTTCCACTGTACTAGTGTAGTGTAATATTCATTTTGGATTATATTTATGGAGGTTTTTTTTTTTTTTTTTGATTTCTTAGCTTTTACCTTTGAGATAGAAAAGGTTAACCCCACATTCTTTCCAATAAATTGGATCTATTTTTAGATTCTATTGAAGTCACTGGGTCTTTTGATTGGCTCAATGTTTTTTCTGTGGTTGTCAAGTTGACCTGAGTCAGACTTATGGATCGGCTGATCATTCTCCTTTGGAGAGGTCTCCTTTGTTCTTTCCCCCCACCCCCATTATTCACCTCAAATGTTGGGGGACAGAGAGATCTTTGGGGCCTTGGTTTAGGAGTGTTGTTAGTTGGTGGGATAGTATTTGGAGGAGAGTCCGCTCTATTTTCTGTTTTCGCTACATTGTCAGTTTCAGGTCTTTGATTCTTCTCAAGTTGCCGAGTAGGATTTTCTCAGTTCTGGAAATTTGACTACTCACTTTCATTCAAGTAAGTTGGCGACCATAGTTGAGGGGGGGGGACCCAGAGGCTCCCTTTTCAATAGCTACTACACCAAGGTATAGGAAAGGGTGCTACTCCTTTCCATGAATTGTTCCACTTTACCCTTGATCCATACCTTATAATGCTGAGTGTTAAGCAAGGAGGCATCAAGTACCTTTTTTTTTTTTAGTCTTTGGTATGACTTAACCTGGGATTGGTCTCCCAGGCCTTTGGCAAATACTAACCACACGGCCAATGGACTCACCTGTACCAATGTATTTGTTTTCTAGTTTACTTTGGATTCAGTTGGTCTTTTGTGATGCACTAGCATATGATTGTTCCCATATAGGACTCCACAATCTTTCTAGCATCTGCTATTTATTACCTTTTCAATTAGAAAGGATGTCTGTTTAGCGGTGTTTTGTTCATTGACTCTAGCACAATGAATTTTGGAGATTCATTGAATTCCATGTCAGAGTGATTCAGAAAGGTTTCTTTATTTTGAGAACAGCCATATTTAGGGTTTATCATTCATTGGTCCTTAGCTTCACCACAGAGTCCAACTTGAGTTGGGAACTAGCCAATGAGGAAACCCATTTGCCCTGGTTGAGATAGGGATACATTGCCAGTATACTCATTAAGAGTGAAATTCTAAGCCACTGCCAATTTCTGGTTTTAATGCTGTACAATTTAACAGTGGTCAAAACACCTATGAGATAAAACAGTTGGGAATTGTTTCACAGGTGCAAATTGAATAGTTCATTTGGGAGAAACAAAACATTCAAGTGCTAGGGCATGACAGGACCAACCGATTGGTCTGACAGGCAGTCAGATCGGCTCAAAGTGGTGTGTTGCAGGTCATTGACCACTGTTGTCAGATTAATGACTGCTCAACTTCCAGGATTTCATGCTAGCACCTTATGAGTCACCATCTAGAGTGGGGTTGGTTTCAAAGAATTCAGTTCTTGGTTGTACCAGCAAAAAAAAAAAAAAAAAATAAATAAATAAATAAATAAATAAATCTTCTACAGCTAACTTTTCTTCTTCTTAGGAATTGATGGAGTTCTTGCTGCCTACCAAAACTGTCTCCCACAGATTCAATTCTATGGACCTACAAATGCTGCACCAATCATTAACCATGTGGCCCGCTTTGCTTATAAAGCTCAAATGGAAGAAGCACAGAAAGGTGCACATGTAAGTAAAACCCTAGATATCCATTTATAATTAACTGCTACACCTTTTGAAAATCCTTATGACTTAATTGGACTAGTATCAAGCAATATTTATAACTGAACACAAGTATTGGTTCTTATATTTACTCAGCTTAGTTTGACAAAGCTACAAAAATAACTCGTGTGATTATCATGCATGTGTATATCAACTGTCTCCCTCTGATTTTATTTTGGGCAGAGTGTGACACAAGGTCCAATGTGGAGTAAACTGGTTGCCTAGCTAGTCTCTCCTACAACAGGTGTACAACCTCTTGGTTGATCTTGTATATGTTCACTGAATGTGGAAAATTAAAACTACGTATTGTGATGAATCGAATTAGATGAAAATAGATTATAGAATTGATGCCATACATTTTAGTTGGGGGGAAAAAAAAAAAAAAAAAAAAAAAAAAAAAGTTAGAAGTTATCAAGGAAAGTAACCCTTAAAACTTCAGTTTTCTCCCCTGGTTTTTATTGTGATCAAACACATTAACATCGATATTTTCCAAGTCAGTTTTTAGATGTTTGCCAAATATTGGTCGAGTACTCGTTTTATTCCTGACTAAATTTCAAAAATGAAAATAAGTGATTGCTTTGGCTGGTGTAAAAAAAAAAAAAAAAAAAAAAACCCAAAAACTCATACATTTCAAGAAATTAAAAAGGAAAGACTTAGAAAAACTTATTACCTTATGTATTTTCCAGGCATATTTCATCTTACTAATGCTGACAGATGGTGTTTTGACCGACATGAATGACACCCGGTCTGCTATTGTGAGGGCGTCATTTTTACCTATGTCACTGATTATTGTTGGAGTGGGTAATGCAGATTTTGCTGACATGGACATGCTTGATGCTGATAATGATATTCTGAGAGACCCTGCAGGACGACCAGCAGCGAGAGATATTGTGCAATTTGTGCCTTTCCGAGAATTTATAAAGGTAAGTGATCAAAACTTTCCTAAAGTTAAAAAAAAAAAAAAAAAAAAATTATTACATATGCAAATACGAAAACAGCACCTTGTTCTTATCTATTTCCATTGGTGATGAAGTCTTAACAGTTCTGCTCATGGAAATGGTAAATAAAAAAAAAAAATAAATAAATAAATAAATAAAATAAAAAATTAAAAAAAAAATAAAATAAAAATAAAATAAAAAATAAAATAAAAAAAATATATCCCCCCCCCCAAGTGGTTTTAAATCAATCAATAAAATATATAGTATATTTGTGTAAATTTTGCTTGGTTGGGTGGATTTTTAATAAAGTGTAGTTTTATCCTGATCTGGAAAGGTGAAACCTAAGTAGATTTCTGACCCATTAGGTTTTTATATTGATATTACCTCTACTCTGTATTGACTACTTTTTTTTCAACTAATCCTCTGTCAGTTTTTTTCTTTTGGCTAGACATTACGATATTGGTTGATATTTTTTTTCTTCCGCCCCCAGACAATACACATGTTTTTAGTCTTTTTTGGGAATATTTTTCTCCTCAGATATCAATTTGTGTATTCACAAGTTGGATCATTTGGGGTTTTTTTTCACTGTCAGAACGTTAAGAAAGTCCCAATACCAATTAAGGATTTGTATAAACTAGTATTATATATGATAAGCTGAGAAATTTGTGGTGATCATGCCTGTCAGAGTGAGAATTCTATCATTGTGTGGAAGGTTTATTTTAGTGACATAAGAAACTTGTTTTTATGAAATTGCTCCGGAAAACCAATTTCAAATATTTCTGTAGATTTTCTTGAACTGAATCTGAAAAATGGCACAAGCTCTAAACAATCAAATTTAACTATTTTTTTTATAATTAAAAAAGTTTCCAGAAGGACTGACCTATGTTGTGAAACATGTGATCATGCTGGTTTAAAATTTGCATCATTTTATAAAACCAAAATTTTTTTTCCTCAAATTGCTCATTTTGGAAATATAAGTTATCTTTGTGCCTTTTTTCCTGAGTATTGACATTAGTTGGGTTACTTTTATTGCATTAGGATTCCGTTTTCATATTTAGTTTTTTCCTAAAAGCCAATATCTCCCTTGGAACTATGTCTGAGTTAATTTGGTTGGCATGCATTATCATATTTACCAACCCCTCCATTCGGGCAGGATATGACACAAGGTCAATTTTTAAGCGAAGTTTAACAGGTTTGAATTCAGAGTTTCCCCTCTCCTAGACTATTTGCCTTACCAAGGCTGAAGAACCAGTCTGCCCTACTATTTACCCATAGCTGGAGGTTGGCATGCATTATGGTGCTTATTCCATGCGGTTCTCATACTCGTCATTTATTATAAATGCTTTGAATATTGCCTGCAATTTTTTTCTTAGCATTATTGCATATTCATTGCTAATATCTCTTCTGTTATGTAAGGCCCAGTCAGCATGTTTGTGTCTTATCCCTATATATGCTCAAACTTAACTTTGCTATGACAATTGTGATCAGTGGACACTCCTTGTAAAAAGAATATGCTTCCCAATGTAAAGGACTATTAATCCATTCCTTATTCATGGGGATGTAATTACTGTACTTTAGCATTGTTTGCTTACATGTAGGTCCATAATTTTCCTCCATCCTTTTCTGGAATTTAACATTAAGGCATTTTGGTCCATTTTCAATTGACTATTCTGTCAGGTTCCCATTTTATTCAGGAGTTGTGTCGGAAGAATTTTTTGATCTTATCTTTAAATATTTGAGCATTTATATCTCCACCGATGATTAGGACATTGTTTGGAAATGCTATGGACAAAGGAGGATAGCTCCTTGTATAAGGTGATGAGGTCTGTTTCATGACTAGCATTGGTAGGACTGTTACAGGAGATGATTCTTGTAGTGGAATTGCTGTTAAGAGTAGCTACCATCATTATTAGTTGTATTTTCTTGATGCCCATGAAGTCATTTTAGGGCACAAGCACCGAGAAGCATGCCAACACCTATGACAGCATCAACAGTTCCTCCATGCAGATGCCGAGATAAATGTACATCCATTACTAGCATTGTGCTATCTTATTTTTGCCTCACCAAAAAGAACCATTTGAATACATTTAAGTTCAGATTAATGAAATGAGAAATTCAGTAGAAAATAGGCCATCTCGAATAGTATGGCGGACAGTAAATAAGACGAGGAAAAGGAAGAGCACCACAAGAGCTAAAGTAAAAACTGCCAGCCAAAAAGAATGAATACACACATGGAAAGAAAATTTCAAGAATCTGCTAGGAAAATCCCTTGAAATTATAGATAAACCTATCATGAAAATTATTAAATCAACTAGACATCAGACTCTTTACTCAAGAACTTGATATAGTACTAACAAAAATTAAAAGCAGGAAAGCTACCAGTCTTGATGAAATATCACCTGAACTATAAAAGGAAATTTTATGACCTACTGCTCAGATACTGCAACATTGTATATAACCAAAACACAGATGGACAAAAAGCTGCATTCTCCCTTTACCCAAGATTGGTGACCTTGGAATTGCCAAAAACTACAACAGTTTGTTCTTTGGTAGTTTTGTCTTATGGCGAAATCAACCTTTTTGGGTCATTTAACACCGATTTAGATTTCAAACAATTCAGTTTAGTTTAAGTTTAGTTTTTGCTTACAGTTAAAATTTCAAAACTGTTCTATTTCAAACAGTTCAGTTTAGCATAAGTACACAGTTTAGTTCTATTTGACCCATAGATAGGACCCTATCAAGGACTATTAATGTAGTCCAGAGTGGACCTAAGAGTGATGGCAAAGGATTATTCTGCATTGCCCAAAGCTCCAGCATTACTGGAACCTTACTATCAGATTGCTTAGTGTCGCATCAGGACACTCGTTGCAGGGTGTCTTAGCCCTCTGCAGAGATGCAGTTGGTGTATTCTACAATCCCGTCCGACTGAGCAAGAACTACTGAGGTATCACTCTTACTTCCCTTGAAGCTAAGGTCTAAAATACTCTGCTACTCAACTGCATTGAACTAGAAAATTAATGGGACAAATCGAAGTAGTTTTCAGAGAAACTGAACATCTGATCTTGACAATTTTTTTAATTTTTGGAGTTTATCCAAAATATGTCAATGTGACACTATGACAGCATCAACAGTTTCTCCATGCAGATGCCGAGATAAATGTTCATCTATTGCCAGTATCGTGCTCTTATTTCTGCCTCACGAAAAAGAACCATTTGAATACATTCAAGGTCAAATCAATAGAATGAGAAATTTAGTTGAAAATATGCAGTCTTTAATAGTATGGCATGAAACATGCAGATACTGAGATAAATATTCATCCATTGACAGTATCGTACTATTTTATTTCTACTTAGTCAAAAGGAACCATTAGAATACATTCAAGTTCGGATCAACAAAACAAGAAATTCGGTTGAAGATTTATCATGCTATTCAAGATTGCCTGACAGTAAATGGAGTGAGTAAAGGAAGAGCACCTCAAGAGCTAAAGCTGCCAGCCAAGAAGAACGAATACACATTTGGAAAGAAAATTTCAAGAATCTGCTTGGAAAATCCTTGAAATTACAGATAAACCGATCAAAAATTATCAATCATCAACTAGACATCAAACACAGATAAATTGTTATATTGTTTGGAGAGGGGGGTATTTATGTGTGCTATCTACAAATTGTCAGCAAATACAGACTTTCCCATCAGTAGGAGCAGTAGATTAGCCAATTAAAGGCGACTAAAATAGAAGCAGTAGATTAGCCAATAGGATACCACTAAGTCAGAAAAATGATGCAAATTAACAGAGTACTGCCTTAATGCAGCCTTGTTATATAGGAGTATCTTGTATTGCTCAACTAGAAACAAGATGGCTACCCAAATTCCAACAAACCTATTGTGATATTATTAATCAACTAGACATCAAACACTGACAGTTTACTCAAGAACTCGACAGTACTAACAAAATTTAAAAACAGGAAAGCTGGCCTTGATTAAATGCCACCAGAAGCATGAAAAAGACAAGGAAATTTGATGACTTCCTGTTTTGATTCTGCAATGCCATGTGTAAGCAGAACACAATAGAGATATGGCTGCATCCTCCCTTTCCCCTAGAAAGGTAACCTCAGAATTGCCAAGAACTATCACAATTGGTTTGTTGGTCGTTTTGTCTTACAGTGTATCAACCCTTTTGGAGTCATTTACCAGATTAAATTTCATACAATTCAGTTTAATATAAGTATAGTTTTTGTTTCCAAAACTGTCAAAACAATTCTATTTCAAGGAATTCAGTTTAGCACAAGTACAGTTTAGTTCTATTTGGTCCATAAATAGGACCCTATCTGGTGCTACCACTCTGGGCCAGAGTGGACCTGGGAGCAATGGCAATGAAGGGGTACTCCGCATTCAAAGTTCATCATTATTGAAACCTCATGATCAGATTGAGTAATGTCATATCCAGGATACTTGTAGCGTGTCGGGGTATTCCACAGCTCCAACTAACTGGACAAGAACTACCAAGGTATAACCTTTACTTCCATTGCTTCTTAGGTCTATCATTGAACCAGAAATCAAGACAGACAAGGAAATTTGACAACCTACTGCTTTGATACTGCAACACTGTATATAACCAGAACACAGATGGACTGGAGGCTGCATCCTCCCTTCTCCAAGAAAGGTGACCTCAGAATTGCCAAGAACTACCATGGTTGTCTCACAGCATATCAACTCTTTTCAGGTCATTTAACACTGAATTAGATTTCAAACAGTGAAATGTCAAAGTAGTTCTATTTGACCCATAGATAGGATTCTATCAGGTGCTACCACTCTGGGCCAGAGCTGACCTGAGAGTGATGGCAATTTTAGCAAGAGGAAATGCTTGTTTGTTGTTGGGCGAAGAAATGTATTCTTGCACGTGTGTGTTATCCCCTCGCTAATTGTTGTTAATAAATAAAGGAGGATGAAGTAGTAAGAAGACGAAGGTGCCGTTAGCTTTTACATGAAGGCTTTAATGGCAGCATGGAATATAGAGTTTGCGTTTGTGCTGCAAGCCTCGTGGGAAAGGAAAGAAGTAAAGAGACGAAATGGAGTTATGAGAGAGTTGAGATAGCAGCATGTGTTGTTGGACGTACGGGGGATTATGTTTGCCGTATGTAGCAAAGTCATGTATGCTGTTTGAGGAAATAGACGTTGAAGTCACCGTTAGTTGGTGGTTCTGGTTATTTCGTGGAGAAGCACTTGGTCTCCAGAAAATATTGCCCAGCGGTGAAGTAGTTGCTAGGTGTTGGAGCGGGATTCGGCATCGCAGTCGACATAGCCAATTTTGGGGGTGACGTAAAGTTGTTCCTGTGTGTGGCATATTGAATTTATCTAATTCATATTCAACTGAGATCCCTTGGTCCAAGAGAAATAGACGCAAGGGATTCATGAATTAGGCTGCTCCCCTCATGGTGCCTTGCTGCTACTATTGGAGAGCAGACGGTAGACATCTGTACAGAACGGAGTTGTTCTGCCAAAGAGATTGTTTGACGGCTTTCCTCCAGTTTGTGCTGCCCAGAAAGATGGTTCGGGCTGAATAGGATATGAAAGGGTGCTCTGCATTCCCGGATTCTCACCATCAGATTGGCTAGTATCCTATCCAGGACCCTTGTTATGGGGGGGTGTCTTAGACCTCTGTAGAAGGCCAGTCGGTGTATTCTACAGCCCCAGCCACCTAGGCAAGATCTACCAAAGTATAACCCTTACTTCTATTGCAGCTAAGGTCTAGAATGCTCTGCTACTCAACTGCATCAAACCAGAAAGTGAGAAAGTAATTAGGAAGAATCAAAATGGTTTTTAGACAAACTGAACCACATCAGATTCTGACAATCCTTTGAATTTTAGGAGTTTGCAAAATTAAAATTTCTAAAATAAAATGCAGTAATGCTATTAATGTTCAATGTTCTTTTATAATAATATAAAAATAAAAAAAAAATTTTTTTTAGTTCTATTTGACCCATAGATAGGACCCTATCAGGTGCTACCACTCCAGACCAGAGAGCGATAGCAATAAAGAGGTACTCCGCATTGCCCAAAACTCCAGCATTACCAGAACCTCACTATCAGATTGTTCAATGTCATATCCAGGACACTTTTTGGGGTGACTTGCCCCTCTACAGAGAAGCAGTCAATGTATTCTACATCCCCAGCCGAATGAGCAAAAACTACCAAGGTATAACCCTTATCTCTATAGCAGCTAAGGTCTATAATGCTCTGCTACTCAACTGCATTGAACAAGAAATGAGAAAATAATTAGGAAGAATCGAAATGTTTTCCAAGAAACTTAACCACATCAGATTCTGACAATCCTTAGAATTTTAGTAGTCTGTAACTACCAAGGTTTACTCTTATTTGTAGATTTCTCAAATTCAACGATTTCTTTAAGTGGAGACCTAGATAAGAGCCAGACGAAACTAGTCCTTCACTTTTTTTTTAACAAACATGCTCACAGTTTCCCTAAACCTATAGGTCTTCCTTGTGATTAAGTTTTTAACCATCAATAACTTATTTAAACATTTGAAAAAAGATACAATGGTAGCATCATAAAGAATCTGAATAAGATTCTAACAGTGAAGGCACGTTTACAAACAACAGAATCTAAATACTGTTTCTCAAGGGAAAAAAAAAAAAAAAAAAAAAAAAAAAAGTGTATCCAAGATCATGTCTGCCCTTCTCAATTTACATTTAGCATAAAAAAATGCTAAGCTTTGTCCAAGCTTAAAAATGAGATTTTTTTGGAAAACTAAAAACTTTTCCAGAAAAATTCTGCTTTTAGAATGCCAATTAAAGACCTTATGGCATCAGAATGTTATGACCCTTTCAATTTTTGACTGGATTTGTTTTCTTCATCTCATGTCGAGTATTCACAAAAATAGTATTTGCAAGATTACTGCCCATAGGATATCAAAAGGTAGCATATTTGATCAAAAAGCGTTTTGGTCATATTAAGGAGCCATCTGCTGATGGAGTCATTTTTAATTTGTCTACGTTTAGACCGACTGAATTTGAGTCATTTATTTTAGCACATGGACTTGACTTTTGTGTTCCCTTCCATATGCCAGACCGTGAGAAGGTGTTTGCTGACATTGAGGTCCTAGATTAAAACCTAGTTCTAATTTAGCAAGCAGTGACTTTAAAACCAAACTTAAGTCTTGCCCATACTTTTTCGGGCATTTTTGTTGCATCTGACAAATCAAGATGGGGAGATCAGCATTGCTGTGTCATCAAATTGTTGCAAAATAATAATTTAGTTATTTCGAAACTGGATAAAAAGGTACTGGTGTTGTATTATTGGATCATGTTGACGATGTCAAAGTGTTATTGATCCTCAATGATGATACAAAATTAAGACCGGTTGAAACCTGTGACCATATCACTTCCATAAAAGTAAAACAACCAAGGAAGTGGGTAAAAAGTGGTCTTCTCTCCCCTGAAGTTTCTTACTCCATTCAATCTGTTGGATCTATCCGTCCCTGTCTTTATGGTCTACCCAAGAACCATAAAGATAGTGTTCCTTTGCGACCCATCCTATCTATGGTTGGTTCTGCCCAACAAAAGGTTGCCAGTTGGTTTTCATCAGTGCTTCAACCGATGTTGGAGCACTTTAGTTGTTTCTGTGTTAAAGATTTTTCTAAGATAATCAGAAACTTTAGCCCAACTGATATGTTTGTGTGCTCCTTGGACATTTGTTCCCTTTACATAAACGTTCCTCTTGAAGAAACTATTGAAATTTGTTGTGATATCTTATTTCATAGTTCTCTTCCTAAACCTATCTTTCCAGAGAGTTTTCAAAAAATCTGATTAATTTTGCTACCTCCTCTGTCGAGTTTAGCTTCAATAACATGTATCGACAGATTGACAGTGTGGCGATGGGTCAAGTCTTGGTCCCACACTGGCAAATATTTTTTGTTGGTTTTGTGAGGCCAATTTATTTAATGAAATAGACTTCCCCCCATGTATTATCGTTATGTTGACGACACTTTCTGTTTGTTTAAAAATGAGAAAGATGCCAATTTATTTCTCACAATTAAATTCTATGCATTCCTCTTTAAAGTTCACCATGGAAAAGGAGTCCAACCATCAACTTGCTTTTTTTTTTTAGATACATTTGTGCATAAAACTTCTAGAACTTTTCTCACTTCTGTATATAGAAAGCCCACCTTTTCTGGCATATATACGAGATATGATTCATTTTGCCCACAGCAGTGCAAAAATCAACTTAAGACTTGTTCATTGCACCCTTATGATTTGATCCAAGTGTTTTCTTGGTGATGAAATAAAGTTCATCAAGTCAACCCTGTCTAAAAATGGATATCCATTATTATGGTGTTATCCATGATATGATCAAGTTTGATAGGGCTAGCAGGTGCACTGTTAATAAGTGCCCCGTTTATTTGCGTTTGCCGTATATAGGTTCCAGAGGTGAGAGATTTGCCAAATCCATCACCACGGCTGTGGGTAAATGTTATTTCTCAGCTGCTGTAGGAGTGATTTTCCAGACTCGTACTGCATTTGCTTCAATACGTAAAGATGTCTTACCTCCCCACCATATTAATTCAGTTATATATAAATATACATGTAGTTGTGGCAGTGACTACATCGGCAAGATGTCTAATCGTTTAGATTTACGTATAAAACAGCATTTGCCAGCTCGAATTTTAAATCTTGAGCTTAAAAGAGGTCAGCTTGCAAATACATCTAGGTCCTCTATAGTGGAGCACATGATTAATAGTAGGGAATGTGTTGCAGATTTTAATATTGACCAATTCAGTATTCTGTCTCGGTCACATTTGATTTTCCATTTAAAAGTGTTGGAGACCCTTGATGTTCGATCCCTTCAGCCTTCCCTCTAAACAGAAGGACTGTCTGTGATCAGTCTCTGAACATCCGTTCATCTATCACTACCCCCCGCTTAGTGTTTTTTTTCCCCTCCCTTTTTTCATTATATTCCCCATTTAAATTTTCTGGTGGTAACAGCTTGATAAGAGCCAGACGAAACTGGTAGTTCACTTTTTAAAATAATAAACATGCCCAGTTTCCCTAAACCTATAGGTCTTTCTTGTGATTAATAAGTTTTTAACCATCAATAATATATATATATATATATATATATATATATATATATATATATATATATATATACTTTGTGCATTTCAAGAATTTACTCGAAAACCCTCCGAAAGTTACACATGAACCAATCACAAGAATTATTAGTAAACAATTAGCATCAAACTAGGACAGTTTACACAAGAACTCTACTCAGTACCAAGAAAAATTTGAAAATAGAAAAGCAGCAGGTCTTTATGAAATACCCCCAGAAGTATGGCAGACCAGGGAATTCGACACCATAATGCTGTATATAAATCAAAACACAATGGACAAAGGGATGCATCCTCCCCTTACATCCATAGCAGGCAAGATCTACAATGCTCTACTATGCAACTGCATATAACCCAAAATTGTAAAGATACTTAGGAAGAACCAAAATGGCTTTCAGAGAAATCTATCCACAACAAATTTTGAATGTCAAATTCTAGAAGGTGTACATGCAAAAAAAATCTAGGTGACAACAATATTATTTGTTGACTTCTCCAAGGCCTTTGACTTCATACAGAGGGAAGATGGAGCAAATACTACTCGCCTACGGCCGATTTAAAAAAACTGTCACAGCCATAATTTTATATATATATATATATATATATATATATATATATATATATATATATATATATATATTATATTATATATATATATATATATATATATATATATATATAAAACCTTAAGTAAAAGTCTGCTCCCGAGAGAGACTACTTCAACATTATAGGTGTGCTACAATGAGACATTTGTCCCCATACGACTTTATCATCTGTCTAGACTACATGCTTAGAATGTCTATTGATAAGATGAAAAACAACGGTTTCAGGTGGGCAAAGAAAAGATTCCCTACACAAACAATTATGGATGCAGACTACACTAATGACATTGGGCTTCTGGCAAATACACCTGCTCAATTCGAAACCCTGCTACGTAGTCTGGAACAAGCAACTGCTAGCATAGGCCTCCATGTCAACAGACAAGACAGAATACACATGCTTTAATCAAAGAGGTGAAAGTTGCTACTCAACTGCATTTAACCAGAAATTGAGACAATGGGATGAATCAAAACGGTTTTCAGAGAAACTGAACCACATCCGATTCTGACAATTTTTTGAATTTTAGAACAAGTTTGTCCCAAAAACCTCAATATGACCTGTTTGTAGATTTCTCAAATTCAACAATTTCTGGAAGTGGAGACTTTAAAAATAACAGCACTTCCAGCAGATTGTTCGCACTTTGATCAACCAGTGTTGGGAAACTTGTGGTGATCACGCTTGTCAGAAAGTGGAAAGTCAGACTTAAAATTCCATCATTTGGAAGGTTTGTTTTAGTGACTTGAGATGAAAAAGTAAAAATGTCAACTATACACTTTTTTAATTACAGAATTGCTCCATTTGAAGAAGGTATGAGGGGGGAAAAAAAAAAACAAAAAAAAACAAACACACACACACATCACCACAAACACAGAAGTTCTTTGTACCTTTTCTTTCTGACTATTGACATTAGTTGGTCTACTTTTATTGGGATTCTGTTTTTAGGTTTTGTTTTTCCTAAAAGCCTAATATCTCCCTTGGAACTGTTTTTGTGTTAGTTTGGTTGGTATGCATTCTGGTGCTTATTCCATGTAGGCATTGACCCAGTTTTCATACTCGTCATTTGTTATAAATGCGTTGGATATCTTAAATGTTTTTTTTTTTTTTTTAGTGTTATCATATGTTGCTATATCTCTTCTGTTATGCAAGGACCAGTCAGCATGTTTGTGTTCTTTGCGTCTTATCCCTATATATGTTCAGATATCTTTGCTGTGACAATTCTGTGATCAGTGGACAGTAAAAAAGGTTTCCCCAGTTCAAAGCATTATTAATCCATTTCTTATTTCTCTATGCTTTAGCATTGTTTGCATTGGGCCGTAGTTTTCATTTTTTTCCTGGAATTTAGTATTAGGCATGTTGGTCCATTTTCAAGTGAAAATTCTATCAGATGTTTCTCCATTTCTCTTTCACAAGTTGTGTAAGCAGAATTTAATCTTATCTTTACCTATTTGAGCATTCATATCTCCACCAATGATTAGAATATTGTGTTTGGGGTTGCTACGGACAAGAGAGGATATCTCCTTGTAGAAGATGAGGTCCATTTCATCACTAGCATTGGTAAGACTGTTGCAGGAGATGATTCTTGTGCTGGGTTGTTTTTTTTCTTGATGCTATTATATCATTTTAGGGCACAAGGACTGAGAAGCATTCCAACACCCCCATGATGGCATTAACAGTTTTCATGCAGGTACCAGGATAGATGTCCATCATTTCTACTTCATAAAAAAGAACCATAAGAATATATTTAAGATCAGATCAATGAAATGAGAAATTTGTCACACTATTCAAGATTGCCTGACAGTAAATGAAGCGAGGAAAAGGACCTATCATGAAAATTATCAACTAGACATCAAACAAGGACAGTTTACTCAAGAACTTGATGTTGTACGAACGAAAATTAAAAACAGGAAAGCTCCCAGTCTTGATGAAATACCATCAGAAGCATGAGAGACAAGGAAATTTGACGACTTCCTGTTCCGATACTGCAATGCCATATGTTGTAACCAAAACAAAAATAGAGAGAGATGGACAAAAGGCTGCATTCTCCCTTTCTCCAAGAAAGGTAACCTCAGAATTGCCAAGAACTACCACAATTGGTTTGTTGGTTGTTTTGTCTTACAGTGTATCAACCTTTTTAGAGTCATTTACCAGATTAAATTTCATACAATTCAGTTTAATATAAGTATAGTTTTTGTTTCCAAAACTGTCAAAACAATTCTATTTCAAGGAATTCAGTTTAGCACAAGTACAGTTTAGTTCTATTTGGTCCATAAATAGGACCCTATCTGGTGCTACCACTCCAGGCCAGAGTGGACCTGGGAGCAATGGCAATGAAGGGGTACTCCGCATTCAAAGCTCATCATTATTGAAACCTCATGATCAGATTGAGTTGTGTCATATCCAGGACACTTGTTGTAGAGTGTCTCAGCACTCTGCAGATGACCAGTTGGTGTATTTTACAGCCCCAGCCGACTGGGCAAGAACTACTGAGGTATAAACTTCACTTCCATTGCTTCTTAGGTCTATAATGCTCTGCTACTCTACTGCATTGAACCAGAAATCAAGAATTAATAGGATGAATCAAAATAGTTTTCGGAGAAACTGAACCACAATATCAGATTCTGACAATCCTTTGAGTTTAAAAACCTTGAGGAAACGCTCATTTGACTACAGAAAGGGTAGATGGAGCAAATACTTGCCTCTGGTATCCCCAGAGTAACTGTCAAAGCCATAATGATGCTTTATAAAAAACACAAAACTAGAGATTCGCACACCAGATGGAAACAGACTTCTTTGACATTGCTGGTAGTGTTTTTCAAGGGGCCATATTAGCCCCATATCTGTTTATATTCTGACTAGATTATGTACTTTTAATGTCGATTGATCTCATGAAAGAAAAGTCGCTTTATACTAAAAAAAGTTAAGCAGACAATACCCCGCACAAACTTTAACAGATGCAAACTATGCAGATGACAGTGCTTCTGGCAAATTCACCTACCCATGCTAAATTCCTGTTGCATCACCTGGAGCAGGCATTGGCCTCCATCTGAATGCAGTATATGTGATTTAATCAAAAAGGAGACATCTCCACGGTAAATGGTGGTTCTGAAATTAGTGGACAAGTTCATGTTCCTCAGAAACAGCATCTCATCCTCTGAAAATGACATCAATATATGACTAGTGAAGGCATAGACTGCTATCAATAGGTTATCAATCATATGGAAGTCAGACTAATCCAATAAAATAGAACACTATTTTTTTTCCAAGCAGCAGTCATGTCAATTCTACTACATGGATGTAACACATGGATGTTGACTAAGCATATAGATTGATTGTTTGGGTTTTATGGCTTATCAACCTTTAATGCCAAATCCATTTTTAAAAGCGAGTCCTATTTCAGACAATTCAGTTTAGCATAAGTAGTTTAACTGTCAAAAACACCCGTTTCAAGCTATTCAGTTTAGTCAAACAGTTCTAATTCAAACCAGTCCTATTTTAAGCAATTCAGCTTAGTGTAAGTACAGTTTCAATGTCAAAAGTTTCATTTCCAACAATTCAGTTTTGCATACAAAAACAGTTTCATTTCAAGCAATTCATTTTAGCCTTAGTACACTGTTCAGGCTTTATGGCATATTAACCTTTGTAGGTTATTTAATGTCAAATCAATTTTATACAAATAAATGGTTCTATTTCAAACAATTGATTTAGGCCCAAGTATA
The DNA here is from genome assembly GCA_963585895.1 of Sepioteuthis lessoniana. NCBI lineage: Eukaryota > Metazoa > Mollusca > Cephalopoda > Myopsida > Loliginidae > Sepioteuthis > Sepioteuthis lessoniana. Next base: position 37,230,946 of record OY757915.1, read on the forward strand.
TAGTTTAGTTCTGTTTGGGTTCATGGCATATCAACCTTTATTGGTTATTTAATGCCAAATCCATTTCATACAAATGAAGTTTTATTTCTAACAATTCAGTTTATTGTAAGTACACAGTTTAGTTCTATTTGACACATAAATAGGACCCTATCAGGTGCTACCACTCTGGAGCCAGTGTGGACCTGGGAGCAATGGCAATATTACTGGAACCTCAGTCAGATTGTTTAGTGTCATATCCTGGACACTTGTTAGAGAGGAGTCTTACCCCTCTGCAGTGATGCAGTCTGTATTCTACACCCCCAGCTGACTAGGCAACTAAGCCTATAGAAAAAAGCTTGACAGAAATTGCACAAGAATGTTATGAACTATTTTGAACAAACCTGGAAGTAAAAAAAAACAAAAAAAAACACAGCAGCTGAACGACCACCTACCTCCCATCTTTTAAGCCATTCCAATGAGATGAAAATACATGTTGGACACTGCTGCAGAAGTAAGGACAAATTTATCAGAGATATTCTATGGACCTCATCACATGGACATGCAAGTGTTGGATGACTAATTAGAACTTATCTACAACAACTCTGTACAGACACAGAATAGTCTTGAAGACTTGCCAGAAGTGATAAATGGTGAGAGAGTTAGGGAAATCCATGCTAGCAGCATGACATTTTCACACACACACGTATATATCTACATGATAGAGATTCACCATTAATACACATTTACAGATTGTCTTACAATTAATGTGACTATTGTCACTATTTCACATATGTACATTAGTTTTCATTCCTCATTTAGACTTCTTGTCCATTATGTTGTCCTAATTTGTTCTGCTTTTATGCACTGCTGCAAAGATTCTTCTGGATAGACTTTCATTTACATCTTGAGAACCTGTACACCTTTCAAACAAATCCCCTTGACAAGAAAGATTCACATGCTTCAATATTAGAACATACAAGTTGTTTTAGTATGACCATGTTACTCTGCAACAACCTTCCCGATGCTCTGGGTTTTTTAGCTGGTATATTGTCTTTGTGAACTTGTCACAATTTGTTTTGTCACAGGAAGAATATATTGCATTATCTCATTGCTAACTGGTTGATTGATTGCCTGGCCCTGTGGCAAGTGCTAACTGTGACCAATACCCCCTCATGTTTAAGAACATCCTCGGCAAGTTTGGCTTGATTTTATGGTATATCAACAAGGTTATTTAATGCTAAATCCATTTTTATACGCATAAACAATTCTATTTCAAACAATTCAGTTTAGCCAAAGTTAAATGGTTCCAAGTATTAATTATATATCACTAACAATTCAATTAAACATTACACTTATTTACAGTTAAGTGTAAAAGTAGTTCTTATTCAAGCAATTCAGTTTAGCATAAGTACAGTTTAGTTCTATTTGACCCATAGATAGGATCCTATTGGGTGCTAACACTCTGGTCCAGAGTAGACCTGGTAGCAATGGCAATGAAAGGGTACTCACATTCCCCAAAGCTACAGCATTGCTGAAGTCTCACCATCATAAGCAGGACACTTGGGGGAGTCTTACCCCTCTGCTGAGATGCAGTCAGTGTATTCTGCAGCCTCAGCAGACACACTGATCTGGTACTCAGTTTCCTTGGTTGTACTCAAAAATCTATCACTAGTTATGACTGAACCAAGTCCTTCAGTTTCAAGACACTCAATGTTTTTGCACCTCTGCATATGGTACTTTTTGTGGCCATCCTTCTGCGATTTTGGCACTTCTCATGCCCACATCTTCAGTAATAATCTTCCAAACATTGTTTTTCGTGTCCAGCTGACTTTTGATCATTCGAACTGTCAACTACCACTCACCATCTACCTTACTTGACACTGACCTCAGTCCCACTTGTTGAAGGACTTACTGCTCCTCAAGCCATCTCATGAACCTTTTGTGCCACTCAGAAATATGTGTGCAACATAGTCTTATCTCCATACACTTACTGAAGTCAGACAAGTGCTTGTTGCAGTTTCCCTCCTAAAATGAATTTCAGGTTTATTCATTGCTTGTTCATTTGTCCCTCAGTGCTGAACAACCTGAAAAAGTGTAAACAAAAGCATTTTTTAAAAAGATAAAAGGTTTTAGAAGACTAAGATTACAGTTATATACTCCAAGATATGTTAAATACAATACACTTTTCCTTTTACCTATTGTCCTTTCATATGAAAAAGAGTGTACATGTGTATAATTTAGTGATGAGGTAGAAGCTTACATCCAAAAATTCTACTTTTGCCCCAGAATTAAGTTTTTATTTAACATTATTAATATATCAGATCTTGTTACTTGATCTTGTCTCTCAAGTTAGTTCTTAAATTCTACAGTCCTTCCTTATGATATTGACCTATATGATATATCAAATACATTTGCCTAATCCCACTGTTGGAAGACACCAACTATCTCACAACTTTCTGCCATCAAAAGCCCCTATAGCTACATGGAAGTTTGTTGTCTTTCTTAGGCACCCAATTGTTTATTTTGAATAGAAGCAACCTATTTGTTTTTAAGCTTTCAAGAGATTAGAGTTTTTGATAATCTTTTTGCCCCATTTAAAATACTGTTCGGTGATTGTTTTTTGTCTTGTTTCATTGTCAGGATCCAGGAAGTCAGCAGGCAAGAGAAGTACGTATTTACAGATAAATTCCTTCCATGCGATACAAATTTCTTTACAGGAAGTGAAGAGTGTGGAAATTTTAGATATTCAAGTCGCTTGTTTCAGCTGCTAAAATTTGTCATTAACTAACTGTCTGGATTAAAATCCAATTTTTTTTTTTAGAGCTTTATTTTTTTAATGCAGGTAATTGTCAGAGAAAAAAGTTTTGATTTCTGAGAATTAAATCTTATTCCATGACGATACCTGCATCAGAAAAATAAACTTAGCAAAAAAGTTTAGCTTACCTTTATTACATTTAACCTGGACTAACATCACAATTTGTGACTACCTGAAGATTGTCAATGTTGTTCCCTGTATTTATCACTTGGAAAAAAAAAAAAAAAAAAAAAAAAATTTACAGAATGAATCCTCAGCCTTTAATGTATTGTATCAATACTCTAACCACTGAACATATTCTAACAATATAGAATAGGTTTGGTTTGTTGGGTTTTATGGTATATCAACCTTTGTAGGTTATTTAATGTCAAATCCATTTTTTGTAAATCTGTTCTATTTCAAACAATTCAGTTTAGCATAAGTACACATTGTCAAAAACATTTCTATTTCAAACTATTCAAGCAGTTATATGTAACAATTCAGTTAAGTGTAAATACAGTTTTATGTCGAAAACAGTTCTATTTGAAATAATTCAGTTAAGCATAAGCACGGAGTTTAAAGGTAAGTACAGTTTAATTGTCAAAATATTTCTATTTCAAGCTATTCAGTTTACTCAAACAATTCAGTTTAGCATAAGTATGCTGTTAGTTCTATTTAACCCATAAATAGGGCCCTATCAGGTGCTAACACTCCAGGCCAGAGTGGACCTGGGAGCGATGGCAATGAAGGGGTACTCTGCATTCCCCAAAGCTCCAACACTGCTGGAACCTCACCATCAGATGGTTTAGTGTCATATCCAGGACACTTGTGGGGGGGGGTCAGTGTATTCTACAGTCCCCAGCCGACTGGGCAAAATACAGAATAGGTTAATATGCCGAACCTGGACATTTTAGTAAGTGATTTAAACTCCAGTTGCACTTTTCATTCCCAAGGGTATTAGTTCAAAAGTGAGCGTCATGAACCCTTATAGTTATTGATTAAATTGTACCAGTACTGTTTTTCTTCAAGGATGGATTTGGTATTAAATAATCCACAAAGGTTGATATACCATTAAATAAAATACAGAAGAAACTTAATTTCGAATGACAAATTTTTGTGACCGCTATAAAATATGATTGAATCCAATCAAATCAACATATAGCCTTCTACCAGACTAGGGAATGATGATAGAACACTAGTTATTGACAATATTCACCAATAATGGATTTGATTATTTCTGACTGAAAATAAGTTTCTATTTACCAGAGTTGTGTATAACGTGCACCTCAAACTTTGGACCAGAAAATTCTTAAGTGAAAATTCTCATGTATAAATATGCACAGACTTTATTTGTAGCTGCCAAATTTAACAAAACTGAATTTTTTCAAACTTAAGGTTTTACTAATAAAAAATTTATAATTTACATTGCTCTTAATTCTGTTTTAAGGTTTAGGCATGTTCACATAAAAATGTAATAAGCTTGCAAAAAATAAATAAAAATATTCCAGTGGCTATTTCTCTACAATGGCATAAAACAGTGGACTATGAATATAATTTTCTTTCAGTCATTCTATGCCAAATATGGTGAGGCATTGTCTCATCTATAATAAGTACCTCTAATTTTCTGAGCTGAAAAATCTGGGAAAAAATAAATAAAATAAAAATGTCTTGTACAGATATTTATAGTACTCAGCATTAAACTTTTGGCAAATGATCAAGTATACAAATCAATATCAACTCTGGCTCCAAAACATTGAATACCAACAGAAGTTAATGCTTTTGAGACTTTTTGGTATGAGATGAGGAAACCGACTTCCAATTCACAGGACATGTGGATAGCAATAGGGAGAACACACACACGTCATAAGGGATCCTGGCTAAAGTTGTTTGTATTTCACTTTGTGCTAATGCCCTTAGGAAAGACAAATCCCTCTCTTCACCCCCTCCCTATTATTGGTAAATTGTAGGGCACCTTGAGCTCTTTAACTTAGGTATAGAAAACAGCCGAGAAGAAAATCCCAGATGTACATTTAAGCAGAGGAATTATATTGTGAATTGATTTACCATGACCAGAAAATTTGGCAAACATATCCAGGACAAGAAATAAAAATAATGTCTTTTGAATCAGCAACCACAGAATGCAGAACCAAATGACTAGTTGATTTGGCGTCACTAGTGTTGAAATCTTATTTTCTTCCAATTTCTATCACTTAGGTCAAATCCTGTAGATTAGATGAAAGAATGTATAGACCTGCAAGAAACAAAGATTTACTATAGTTGGATATTTAATTATTAATAAATGAAAGTGCCCAGTATTGTCCTGGGATATTTAAAAAGCTAATGAAATAAATTCAAAATAGTGGCACCATCTATATGAGTGATGTGTTAAGCAAGTAGCATGACCCAACCCTGAGGAAAAAATATCAGAAATTATGACTGGCAAGAGATAATATTAATATCCCTCCCCCTTACTAGTAGTTCCTTAAAAGAACTTCTTTCATTGAACATTAACCCTGATGTCATTTATATTATAACCATTGCAAATAAATTAACTAATACCCTTGGGTAAAGGCATGAGCCACTTATGGGTTACATTAAGTTAGCTTATTTTGTTTAATGGCATATCAATCCTTGATGGTTATTCAAAGCCAAATTCTGTTTTTGATTCAACTTATCAAGTATTCCTATCTAATACGAACAACTTGCAGAGTTGTAGGGTTTCAAACTACTAATACCACCACCAAAAGCAAGAGATTGAACAGTTCTATTTAATCCATAGAAGGGACCCTAGCAGGTACTAACACTTGAATTCAGAGTGGACCCAAGAGTAATGGTCATGAAGGGGTACGCCACATTACTTAAGACTGGAGCCTCACCATCAGATGCAGTTTAATGTCATACTTTTAACAGGAGTTAAATTATAACATTGCTTTTCTTCTACACACATGGCTTTGGTATTAAATAACCCACTAAAGTTGATATGCTATTAAAGAAACAAAAAGCAAATGATTTTATTTGTTTGCAATTAATTATTGTATAACTTGCTTGAATAGAAGTAATCTACAATTAGAGTTTAATAGTTATTTAGACTCTAGAAATTATGATTAGAGCACATACTCTTATTAGTTACTAATTTTATTTTTTTCAAAAGCATCCACAGATCCATTTAACTGCTTCATTAAAATTTAATGTTCAAACCTGTAAAATGTCATTTATTTTGAAATCATTTTGGCCATTAGAAACATTCTAAGAAATACTTTGAAACTATTTTTGGAGATCGATACACTTGTTTCAGAAGTGCTTAAAAATTCTCATTAAAAATTTCATGATATTTATATCTAAATCCTTGATTTATATATTTCATAATAAATGACATTCCAATTCATACAAGAAGTGCTGAAATACTCCACTAGAACACACACAATGACACTTGATATCCCAAATTCTTTAGGATGATTTCATAATGCCACCAAGATCAAATCTAACCATCAACCATATCATTAAGTTTGCAACATATCTTGATAGAAAGCTTCAAAATGCACAATGTCATCTTATGTATGCATTGAATCTTTGATTCAAGATCAGAGATAAGACAAACAGATATGGCTGTGGAACTTGATTTTCCAATGTAGGTGGCCACAACTGTCCACAAGAATTTGCAATATCAGAATGCATTATCTAATAAATTCCAAGCACTTGACCAAGGAATAATTGACTTGCAACCATATTCTTCAAGGAAGGTATATATATGCATCAATCTCAATGGTGCCACTGAAAGTAGCATAGTAGTACTGTTAACATTCACAATGTTTTATTTGTATAGTAATAATTGTTGAATTTAGACAAACTTGTACCTTGCTTTTCAAAAAAAAAAAAAAAAAATTTATGCAATCAAATATCTCATTTGAAATGAATTCAGCTTTAATTCTTGTAGCTAAATATCTGAAGATAAATTCTGATTAATTTGTAAACCAAGTCGCTCACTCAGTACAATGGGTTAGTTTTGAAATAGTTTACAAAATTCAAAAAATACTTTGAAGATCCATTTTTAAAGTGACTGAAATTACTATAGAAATTAAGAGAAAAAAAATTTCCTCAATTTAAAAAAAAAAAAATATCTAATTTTCCACATTATTCAGCTGTACAAGGTCTTTCCTTAATGCATGCAATTTTTTTTTAACTTAAAATGCTTGACACCCTGCTATATGCTTCCACTGACCCTTAAACTGTATGCACATTCATTTTAGATCCCTTTTTCCATGCAGAATTAATAACCCAATTACTTTTCTCTGGTGTTTATTATAACCTATGATTTGTCTGGTTGGGGCTGTAGAATATGCTAACTGCATCTCTGCAGAAAAGTAAGACAGCCCACAAGGAAGGTCCTGGTTATGACACTAAGCAAATTGATGGTAAGGCCCCAGTTCTAGAGCTTTGAGGATTATGAACTACCCCTTCATTGTCATTACTTTCAGGTCCACCCTGACCTAAAGGGAGTAGTATCTGTTAGAGTAACATCTATAAGTTAAATGGAACCATTTAACCACGTGCAAATAAAACTTTGTATTAGATAGGAATACTTTAAATCATTTAACTGTGTAAGAAAGTGAGCACTGGCACGTTTAAAATGTTACCTAGAAAGACACACAGCTTGGGAGATCAGGGTTCAATCTCAGTAATACAAAAAAGTAGTACTTGCACACACGAAAAATGGAGTGCCCTCCCTCCACCTCAGTGTAGTAGCTGATAAAAAAAGGACCCTTCAGGTCGACCTCAAATACAGTTGCCAACTTTACTTATATAATAGGATTTGGTATTAATAACCTAGAAGAGCTGATATGCCATAAAAACCAACTTCTGGCTCTTACATATTCTGAGTAATAAAAATTCAGATACCTTTTCAATTGCGTAGCTTTGAATGGAAAATCCAAATTGTGGCTGTAACAGACAAAAAAGTATAATCATTTGTCTGTACAAAGTGGTATGGTTTTATGTATTCTTATCCTGAACTGATCATTTTCAAAACAGATCTATTTAACCCATTGGACCGAAACAGGTCCTTCCACTCTGGGTCACAGTGGAACCGAGACTTATGGCAATGAAGGATTGCTCCATACTGACCAAATGCAGTTTAGTGCCATATCTAGGCTATTCCTTGAGAGTGGGGGTCTGACAGACACCCTCCTCACTACAAAGTAATCATTCAGTTACTAATTGGACTGGAAATTTATGTCTTACTCTTTTGCGAGAAAGTGTTTTTACTAATTTTTAAATCTCACAAGAATGTTAATTTATGAATAAAGAAAATTAAGGTTAAGACATTTTTCAAGTCATTCTCTTTTGATGAAGTGAAGATTTTGTACATATCAATTTTTTCCTTTATTCAAAATGAGTTCCTTCCAGCACAATCCTTATTTTTGATTATTATCTCAAACTTATTTTACCTGTTTTTCTTCCTTTTTCAGAGTAGCAGTATAGAACTTGCCAGACATGTCCTTGCAGAGGTTCCTAAGCAGGTTGAAGGTTATTATCGAATGAGAGGCATTTCTCCCAATGCCAGATGTCCAGCACCCCAACAACCAGTACCTTCAGCAGCACCCCCACAACCAGTACCTGGAGCACCCCAACAACCAGCACCTGGAGCACCCCCATTCCCACCTAACGCACAGGCTCCACTTGTAGCCAACTTTCCACAGCATGCACAGACTCCATCTGCACCCTCATTTTAAGAAGCATTTTCCTACAAAACTTTAAAAATAATCTGAAACAAGTAAAAAAGAATTTATACCTTCTGATCTCTACAGTAATACTCAGCTTTACATCATTTTTGGCCTACAAATTTGCCTTTATACCACTTTTGAGATAAATTTTGGTCCAGTGTCCAAGATTACATCTTAATGTCACCTACATCATAGACCGGAAATAAAATTTTTTTTTTTAGAATATCTTTAATAAATAAAGTACGTAAAATTTTTTTTTAAAAACAATTCAAAGATTTAAAAAATTATTTTTAAAAAATTTCAAAATAAGGAAATGCCAAGAGAGGTAAATCTTAATCATTCTTTACAAATTTAAAAAATATTCTCTAATGCCTTAACGAGTTAGATTCTTGTGTTCATTGTTTATGCTAATTGAAAGGTTTGTCATACTTCAGGTATTTTTAAAAAGGCCAAATCACAAGCTAAAAGGATTTTATTAATTTTGTTCATTAAAAAGACTAAAATGTCTAAATTTTCTTTTAGATTTGGCAATATATTGTTTTCCAAAATATTTATGTCAGTTTTGCAGAGTTCTCATTTCAAAGAATTACTTCTGATTTACATCAAAACCAGGTTTATATGACTTTTGGAACCAATTAATAATTTAAGGCAGAGTATGATTGAAATTCCATGTTGGCCTCTTAAACTCCTGAAGTGCAAGTTAGGAGCAAAAGTTTTGTTTTTGTTAAAAGACAGCTTTTATTTTTGTTACAGTCTGCTTACAAATTTCAGTTACCAAAATATCCAACAAGGTATTTTTCTTAGACTCACAAGAGGCAAAAAAAAAGTTAAAAGATTTTTTGGGCGAGATGAGGCGGGAATAATTTCCTGATATTAAGCTATAAACTTGACCCTACCCTTCTCATTGCAACATGGGTATACTATTCAGGCAAGTTAGAGATATGGAGTCACCAAGAAACTGCTTGTTTTATAACCATTCATTCCAAGGATGAACCAGACCTAAAACGTCTTAAAATATAATCAATTTATTTTTTATCAAAAGTTTAAATATCAAATACCTTGTCTATTTTTAAAATGATAGAGATCATATATACATACACTTAAGTGTAATTTGAGAATTTTTTATACAAATTCACAATATTCTTTTGATCAGGTCTACAAATGTGCAAGGTTTTCTAACTTCCCATACAAATTTTTCAAATGTATACATACTTTGATTATAAATACAAAGTTTAAGATATCTAAGTTTTATTATCCAAGTTAAAAATGACAATTACTTAATACTCTGAAGTATCATGTTTGAACTGCTGACCATGTGAACAGATGGAACTGCAAACATCAGAGTTATCACAGGTGTTCAAACTGATGACCTTTCTGGTCAAAGCACTTCTATCAACAAACAGATGGAATGGCAAACTACAGAAATTGTTTCAATTTTTATTTGGGTGTACTCTTTCAATTGGTGCTCTCAACTCATTGATTGTTGCAGATTTTTTGTGCTATAAGGTTAACCGGCTCAAATGTCATATTTACAACTATTGGGCACCTCAGAACCCACATGTTAAGGTTGGTACAGCACATGAAGTTACAAGGAGATGTGGATTATCAGTGTTAGGTGTAATTGAACCATCCACTTCTGAAAACAATCACTGGCCAAAGTGTGTATACATTTTTCTGTACACTGAAGATGCCACACTTTTGGATATACTGATTGCTTCAAATATTTTTATTTAGACCTTTAGTCTCCTATACTGCCTCAGATATAGTTATAAATCAGTGGTTTTCAACCTTTTGGGAGTCAGGACCCCTTTAGTGTTTCAGAGTATCGCCCTAATTAGTGAAACTTGTCAAATGTTTATTGAAAATTTCATCCAATATTTACAGAGTAATGACATTTATTGAGAAGGATGTGCTTGCTCGAATTGTCAATCCTTGGCATTTTTGACAAAGACATGATTCATTTTACACAAGTCTAGATTTTGAAAGAGGAAGGGGGGGGTGATAGTATGCCTTGTCAGTAACAGAAAAAAAACAAAAAAAAACACAGTCTCGTAACTGAACACGTGGAATCAATTTCAAGTGCTGTTACAGTGTCATCTTAATAGAAGGTGGACAGCCGAATTTCTACGCTGAAAGTATTTTTTTGCCTGCAACAATCTACTCTAGCAGTCCTAGACCCAAGCTCATCTCTTGTCAGGTGTCACCAAGACTCAAATAATCATAAAATACCACATCTGGGTCAATCGCACAATGTGGTAATTTACTTATGCGCCAGCATGTAGGTAGTCCTGATGTCAGACACGATCAGGAGGATGAGAGTTTGATCTCTCCAATCGCCCATTTCTCTCGCCATAGAATTATTTGGTCATCATATTGATAAGTGCTAAAAAAAAAAAAAAAAAAAAAAAAAAAAAAGGAGGTACCCAATGGATACTTAAAAGCTACACTAAGTCAAAATTTGGGAATGGTGGTGGGTCAAACTGAATTTTTGTAAGGTGTGTACTAGAAATAAGAATTTATGGTTCTATTGCTAATTGAATATGTATATCTTTAAGACACCCTTGCAGGGTCTGCAGACTCCTGTGGTACCCAGATTACTGTTTGACATGCAAGCACACTCACAACTGTATTATGTATAAGACAATATAATATCTGAATGAGAAATTCTATCATTTTTGTAATAAGGCACATTTGCTTGTATTTTGAAAAGTAATTCCTTGTATTTGTTATGACAGAATTCATCATCACTAGAGACAAGGTTATGTCACAGATAAATAGACAAGTAGATTACATTTAACATTAACCCAGTATAACCTGAATTTTTAATTTCCCAATTTATAATGAAATTTTTATAAAATGACAAACATCCATTTAACCTTTATCACAGTAAATGTAAAAATTCATTACTGCAAAGTATACATTTAAATCAACCAAAATTTAAGTATTTGAGATTTTCATATTCATTTTAACTGTCCTCAAACAAGAACATTGCACTACGATGGATTGGGGGGGGAGTACCTGTTAAATTTTAATTGGTTCTGTAGATAAATGTTTAAGAAATATTTACTTTTTTTCCTCATTTAACTAAGGACAATGCAGAGAATTGATATCTTTGCTTAATTTTACATTTAGCTTAATATTCAGAAAATATTAAGTATAAAGAAGACATTACTGAAAAATAAGTTTAAATATTTTATAAGTTTTTATTTTTAAATAAATATCTTATTAATGTAATTGCAATAGAGTATTTTGGGGTGAGAACAGAGAAACTATTTTTCAATTAAATTTTAACATGAGAAACTGATATTTGCTGCAAAGGGTCTCTAGAGGGTGGGGATATTGCCAATTAAAATTAGCATATATGTTTATATATGCATTGAACGTTTAATCTGTGGTGTTGTCAAAAAAATGAAAATAAAAATCATAGAAATTAAAAATCTTCTCACCTTCACCATAAATAATAAAACTTAATAGCTATGAAGATGTTTGTTTTCTGGCATAATGTCCGGTGGCAAAAGCTGCTTGGTAGCACCAGGAGTGGCAGTACTGCCTTGAGCTACAGAAACTTATCACCCTGGTTGGTGGCTGATGAGGACAGAGTATTGCATGTACACACACACACACACACACACTAAGTAATATCGAGTCTGCTGATTCCTTTAAATTTATTAAGAGAAAAAAAATGCAAGAAAGAAAATATACATTGTTAATTCAAAAGAAAAAGTTCTTATAAATCTTGTTATATAAAAATCTTACTATTATATTATTCAAAGTATTAACCCATACTCATTAACTTTCTCCCAGTTTTGCATGGTCATTGTATATATAAAATTTATATTATATAAAATAATTTTTTTAAATTTAAAATATTTTAAACTATTTTATGTTTTTATTTGTAGCTCAAAAAAATTTTTAAAAAGAGGAAAAAATGCTAACAATTTTAAAGTGAGCAAACTTTTAATTTGCCTTTTGATCCACTCACCTCAACTGCCTTCTTCCTTATCAAGTCTGTTATTTGCCTTCCTATTCACTTCTCTCACTCATTTGTCTTCCTAGTCAGTAAGAATATAACCAGGGAAAGTTAGATTTTCAATTAAATATTGTTTACATGTTATTCAAGATAAAGTTACATTGCATTATTGTTTAATACAACTAAGACTTCAGACAAAAAGAGTTCCAATAGCATAGTGGCTAATGTGCTGGTTTGCAACATCGTAACAAATTTGAACTCCAGTCATACTATTCATGTTGAGACTAGTACTATTGGGAAAAGTAGAAACCCTTTCATCCCTCTAAGTATGAAAGAAGTAGTAACACTAGTGTTCCTCAAGAATGTATTTGGCATCAAATAACCCACAAAGGCCAATGTGCCATTAAAAAAAAAAAAAAAAAAAAAAAAAAAAAAAATGGATAATTATCTTAAGTGTCACTCAAAATTCAATTGAAGTATTGATCTCTAGCTCAGTCTGGGGGTACTTCAGCTAAAAGTCCTACAATATATTAATATAGAAACAGTCTAATGTTAAATCAAAGAAAATTAGAAGTTACTTTTGTCATCTAAGTTGACAACCCTAGTTGAGAACAACCTGAAGGCTCCCTTTTAAATAGCTACTACACTGAGGTGATAAGGGAGGGTGCTACTACTTTCCCTGGATTGCTCTACTTTACCCTTAGTACATACCTTATAATGCCGAGTGTTAAGCGAGGCGGTATCAAGTACCATTTTGGGTGTTTTTATATATCTCAACCTGGGATTGAACCCCAGTCTCCCATCCCATTGGCAAACACTACCCATTACTTACGTCTGTGATAAACAGCAGTGTTCACCATTGGCATGCATGCACACATCATTTATAAGACTACACTCATAAAAATGCATGTGTATCACCCAGATTATCATTTGATTTTTATATTAATACTTGCAAGGTCTCTTGTCATAGTTTTGTAAATAACCCTGTTATATATAATTGTAGCCATCACTTTTGTAAAGTGAATCAATAAGGTTTTTACTTTAATTCTAATGAAATCAAATATTTTTCTATTCTAATATGAAAACTTTAAAAAATTCTGACTGGATATTTATATTGCTCCTAGCTTGCAACAACAAAAAAGGTGGAGGGTGCATGAATACAACTACCATTTTTCTTTTTAATTTAGTATATAAATGAATCAGATTTATTAGACTGTTTGGAAAGTGCAATTTCCAATCTAATTTTTCAAATTAGAAAGTAGAGGCTCAAGTTCACCCACCCTAATAATTTCTCAAAACGGAGATTAATGCTTGAATATATTCACTTGTTCGTTTGGAAGTAATTATACATTTTTGATTGATGTGATTTGACCTCAAACTAAATGCATGCAGAAAAGTTTGTTTTTATATAAAAAAACTTGTAAATAGATCTCAAACTCTGAATATTCATTTTCCTTAAAATAATATCGTTAGGCTCTTACAAAAAACAAACATTTTGCTTATTGAATATAAAATTGACCCAAATATGCAATACATTCCTACCAGTTTTTGTTTTTTTTTAAAGTTCAAAGAAATACCAAGATTTTATTTCTTGTGGAACATTATACAAATTAAGATGGATATTAAGTATTACATTTTAAATAAACCCTAGTTTTATCATGGAGAAAAGTCTTCTGAATTAAAAGATAACTGGACTTTATAATTTCTAGTGAAACATTTGACATTCAAGACTTACTTTCAAGTCACATTGAAAGCATAGATTCCTGTTGCATTGACACTCAGCAATCAAAAATAAAATTGCTGCACCTCAGTAAAAAGTAAATTTGGTAGGGGAGGGCGCTACTCCATTCCCTGGATTGCTTCACTTTACTCTTGATCTGTACCTTATAATGCCAAGTGTTAAGCAAGGCGGCATCAAGTACCATTTTCTTTTTGAGTCTTTGGTATGACTCAACCTGGGATTAAACTTGGGTCTTACGAACCATCAGTGAACTCTACTCATTACCCAAAGATAAAATTGAAAATTACTTATAAAAAAACAACTTATTTTACAACCACTATATATTTATATTTTTGGTTGCAGTTTCAATGATTTATAGTTGGGTATACCTGATAATATCCATTTTATGTTCTACAAGAAATAAAGTCTTTGTATAGAACTAAATTAAATTTTGGAAAAAAATTTGAATTGTACTTATTTATAGGTGACATTAATATATTATGTGTACTAGCTACAGTTAGTATTCATGTACCACATTGGGTGTCTCATTCCTGTCATCTTATGTCAAACAAAATTGAACTTTGTAAATATCTACAATACATCTTTGCTCATCTATAGCTTTTCTATTGTACATTCCATGCCTTAAAATTCAATGTCAGCTACAGACCGATTAATACAGGGTAGTTGAAAAGTGATTCCATTACATTTCTTGTAAAAAAATTTTTAAATTGGGAGTTACTTTTTTTTTTTTTTTTTTTCCCCCCCACACACACTTAAAGATGGAAAATTATGTTCACTTGCAATGGTTACTCATCTTTTGTTTCTGGGCAAGTAAATCAGTTTCTGTCATTGCTTAGATTTAGTATTTCTGCACACCAGGGACAGAGCTGCCTCAGCAGAAGTGTGCCCATCTCCAACTCATTTTGTGTGAAGGGCAATGAGTTCTAATCATGTGGTTTGAATAACCATCATGGTCATCTTTTGATGACTTTTTCTCAATAGACATCACCTTTGCGAGTTGCAGCCGTTTCTCAACTGAACCATTTAATCCTGGCTGTTAACCTGAGGCTCCTCTGCTCAACATCAAGTGAAGTGTGCCTTAGACCTACTCCTAGATTCATTCACTATGCTGTGTCCCATGGTGTCCAGCATTGCTTGTATGACGATTGTAACATCCCCCTCCTTACCCAGAACCTAATATTCTGTGACAAGCCAAGGCATAATGACTGCATGATTATGCTGCCTCAATTTTACAGAAAATGCAATGACCCAAAACAAAAACACTATACTATTGGATAAAGTGATTGAACCCCCCCCCCCAAAAAAAGCAGCTATGTACCACACCCCATGTCTATGTAGGTAATAGACTGTTGGGGAGGAGAGCATGCTATTACTCTTGCGAAAAGATGCATTAATACATCTGCTCATCCAACCCCCACCTAAGGGAAAAAAAATATTAGGATAGACTGGGTTCTTAATCTTTAGTTCAGCCACCATAGTAGGAGAAGGAAAACTGAATTCAAACCAGCTGCATTTAAAAAAAAACTTGTGTTGCATCATCAAGAAGAATATCACAATGCTATTTTTATCTTTTTGAGAGCCCAGAAACAAAAACAATTACATCACAAATGGGGTTGGGGTAATTGTAATAATTCTAACTTGTCAAATTATTTAATCACATGATTATTTAATTTTCTTGATTTGGTGGTTTTGGCTAACAGCACCTCTTCCCTCAAACCAATTAGTGGCTTAAGTCAAAGCACCACTGTTTATTTAAAAAAAAAAAAATAAATAAAAAAAATCTTAGTTTTAAAAGTCTAAAGACACCTGCATATTTTTTTCATTTTATATTATGATTGATTTTAACATGTCAACCTGTTTAGGGTTATTTTATACCTGAAGGTGTAGGAATCACTTTCATTGTACATTAATATTTACTTTTCTGTAGCCGTTTCTTAAGCAGTTTGTTTTTTTGCACAGTTATGTGATCAAGTATTCCTAACTTATCTATTTTACCCATAGATGGGACCCTAATGAGTACTATCACTTCAGATAAGAAGTGACCTAAGAGTAATAAAGGAAGTATTCTATTTTTATACACACAAAAATCTCTTATCTATATATTTGTTTGTTTGTTTTTTTTTAAACTGTAGAACTTATAGATACAGATGCTGCACTCTAATCCAAGGTAATGCTAGAGAATGATGATACACTGATTTTAAGATTGAAATTCCCAGCTATACACAAATAATTCCATTTTTTATGGGCATCATGCTAGCTTATATTTACTTGAAAAATAAGATGAATTTTTTTACAAATTTAGATCTCTAGACCACTGCCTTCAGCTAAAATTTTTAAAAATGTAATTTTTTGTCACTATGTACAGATTTTCTTACAAATTAAATAAACAGACAATATTGTTAATTTTACATTTTTGTAGTTTGCTTGTAGCTTTTACATGGCTTCAACTTTCAACCCATTTAGTTTTAAATTCAAGTTTCTAAATTTTTTCTTGACAAAGGATTGACAATTTGATTATTTTGATAATTACATTTTCAAAGTGTCATTTTAATTCATTTTTATCAGGATTAGATTTACATGGTACATTGACATTTTTCTTTTAAAGTTCTTGAGGGTTCATATATAACCCAGAAAAGAAAAATATCACATTGAATTATACATGCCTTGACATATGTTTTTGAATACATTTGTGTAAAATACTGATCAAGTCGAAATATCATAATCCCTATTTTTATAAAAAAAAAGCATATTATATTATCTAGAAAATTCATCATTTAGATGAAAGAAAAATAGTTGGTAGAATTTTTTTCATTATTTGAATGCATGTGGTTTGGACAGTAATTCATACAACAGATCAGAAATAGGATTTTTTTTTTTTTTACATTCTCTCCATCTACAAATTAATGAATTCTCAGACCTTTCTTTATAAACAAGAGAAGTTGTCGGAAGACAACCTACACTTTGCCAGAGAAAAAAAATAAATAAATAAGTGCAATATGTACTTGTAGATACCAACACAAATTTTATGCAGTTTGTGTGGCACTTTTGTTTCATGTATTTCATATTTTCACTAATCTCAGATTTTCTTTTAGAATTTAAATCTGTTGTATGAAAAACTGCCAATTACTATTGTTGCACATCTTTATGGCACTGATGTTTGGAAGGAAGGAACAGACAAGAACTAAGCATCAGTATCATTCTAAGGGCTGGCTCAACAATGTTTGACAGCTTGGCAGGCAGGTGGGGCAGGGGATTATTTGTTCCTGGATTTGTTTTCAGTGGTTACTCCCCACACCCCATTTCTAGACTAGTTTGCCTTCCTGCAAGGCCTGAGAGCCCAGTCTGTACTAATCATGACCAGAGAGTGGAAAAAGTAAGAGATAAATTCAGGTCTTTCCCAAGTGAAATCCAACCAGCTTCCTCTAAAACTTGTATTCAGCTCGAGTCCATCCTCTATGATAACTTTGTTATTTTATACCAAATCCCTGTGAACAGTTTTGCTGCTTATATTCTTTGTGCAATTGGAACTTTATAAGTTTTTAAAATCTCAACTATTTACTTAAAAAAAACCTGAGAAAGTCTTCATTTTACTTGTCTAATTTTGAACTTGAAAATAAAATAAAAAAAATATACAAATTGAATATTCAGTTTTTATTTATTATTTAAAAAAAAAAAAAAAAAAAAACCCACACACACTTTTCACCATCCCCTTCATGGGACAGAAAAAATTTCAAAATGTAAAAAATTATTTTCCTTATATAATTCTATTTTTTGAAAAGCTAAAGCAGTATGATAGTTATCTGACTATTACTAGCAAGTTTGATTCTCACTGGGGAGGGATGCCTCATATTACAATTGAACAAAACTTAGATCAGTATAAAACACTGCTACTTACCCCAAAGAGAAATTTATAGATATTTGAATGATTCATATATATGAAAATAAAAGGGTCACTCAAAGTTCTTAGCCTCACCTAGATTTTAAATTTGTGGTTTACCTCTCACCTTTGTATGGGCCTCACCTGCACAGAAATTAAGACAATATAAGTTATTGGCATACTGCTACTATAGGCAGCACGTGTGCATCTCGTCTCACGAAGCCTAGTCTACAAAAGACTATGTAAATTGCATAGAGATAGAGATATGCAGATAATAGGCGAAAATTTTAACTGGAACTTCTAAAATATTCCATAGCCAGTCGACAGACACTACATAAGAGACTTCAGTGTTCTGACCAACTATCGAGGAAGATTTAGGACTAAATTTTGGTTACTGAAGATAAACTTGATAGTGACTTTTTTTTAACAGTTTTTCTCAAGTGGTGCATATGAGGCCTACGAATATTACAAATTTCACCTCCAGAAGGGGGGCTCAGTCAGCTGGACCTACAGAATACTCTCATTGTATATCTGCAGAAGGGTATGACCTCCCTACAACGAGTGTCCTGGTTGGTTGGGTTTTATAGCATAATCAACCTTTGTAGGTTATCTAATGCCAAATCTATTTTTATACAAATAATCAGTTCTATTTCAAACAATTCAGTTTAGCATAAATACAGTTTAATTGTCAAAAACATTTCTATTTCAAGCAATTCAGTTAAGTATAAGTATAGATTCTTGGAGGTACCCGTGGTGTAATGTTATCGTCATAGGAAATGGACACGCCGATACGAGTTCAAGTCCTGGATGAGTGATTGCATTCCACATAGCACAGGGAAGGTATGAATCCAATAATTCTCTCCCTAGCTATGGGTAAATAGTAGGGAAGACTGGGTTCTTCAGCCTTGGTGAGGCAACTAGTCTAGAAGGAAAACTGAATTCAAACCTGTTAAACTGCTTAAAAATTGACCTTGTGTCATATCCTGCCCGAGTGGAGGGGTTAGTAAATACGATAAGTATAGATGCAATGTCAAAAACACTTCCATTTCAAGCTATTCAGTTTGGTTCTAATTCAAACAATTCTGTTTAGCATAAGTATGCAGTTAATTCTATTTAACCCATTGATAGGACTATCAGGTGCTACCATTCCAGGCCAGAGTGGATCTGGGAGCAATGGCAATAAAGGGGGTGCTTCGCATTCCCAAAGGCCCAGCATCACTGGAATCTCACCATCAGATTGTTTAGCACCATATCTAGGTGAGGGTCAACCCCTCTGCAGTTGGTGTATTCTACAGCCCCAGCCGACTGGGCAAGAGTGTCCTGATATGACTAAATCTTATTGTGAGACTACTGTGGTGCAGAAACTTTGGGGGAATGTGGGGTACCCCTCCTTGCCATCTCTTCCAGGTCCACTGTGGCAGCATCTGATAGTTGCCTATGGTTCAACTAGAACTAAGCTGTAATTCCTTTAAACTAAATTGTTTGAGATTATATATATATATATATATATATATATATATATATATATATATATATATGCACGAAACTGTACTTATGCTAAACTGAATCGTGTAAAAGAACTGTTTTGACATTGAACAGCGTCAACAAAAAAACTACACTGATCTAAAACTGAATTGTTTTAAATTCATCAAAACGACTCAATTCGGCGTTAAATGACCTGAAAATAGTTTATACGTCATAAAACCAACCACCTCCAGAAGAGAAAACGCATTAGAAATCATTGAATCTTATATAGCCGCTCTTGCGACAACTTGCAAAAAAATTTCAGACTGTTTCAAGAATCTTATTCGGGACCAAATCGTTGGAGTTTGAGACTATACTGTCTGGAAAAAGTTGCTGTCAGATAAACAGCTAACACTAGACAAGAGCCTACAAAATGATAGAGGCCATGAGATGTCCAACCAACGGACACAAACTATTTTTTCTGGTGTTGATGCTGCCGAGTTTCATATTAACCAGGTTACAAAGAGGGACTATAGAAATCATTTCAATAGACCTCGAACGAAATTGAAACCCATACCCAGTAAATGCATGCATTGCAGACAATTTCCAGCCCCCAGTAGAAATGACTAGATAAAATAAAATTTGTTCGCAGAAGGAGCATTATTCTAGCTTTGGTAGGGACAAATAAGAGGAAAAAGAAATAACTTTTAGGTTCAATGAACCTGGAAAACGTATATGTAATCAAAGATACTACCAATTGGTGGGTTTAAAAAAAAAAAAAAATCATCACAAAAACTTTGAATTTTAGCTTAGATACAGGTGCAAATGTGACTGGAGTTCTGGACTGGTATTTCAGAAAATATTCCAACTCACCAGAGACTGTACTAAGAATCATCATGAAATAAAAAGGTCATTAGAAGTGTGAAAGCTGCACTGGCCACGGAAAAGCCAGCTCACAAGACCCGTTTGTTGCAGAGAACTTTAAGGGGTCATTTACCGGGATGACTAGGAATTACAGTCCCAAGTCTGCTGAGAGCCATTAATACAGTTAAAAATTGAAGAACAAGAGTAAGAAACTTCAAAAATTGTTAACGGACCTTTGGGAAAATGGAATACAGAAAAGCGGACATTCAGCTCAAAGCCAAAGAAAAAAAATCATGGGAAACTTAAAAAGGTCAAAAACCTCCCTCCTTTTGAAAAAGAACAGCCAGTTTTATTAAACTAGACTCTCGCTCTAGTCGGTTCTAGTTATAATTAATTCAGGCCTGTACCAGCACAAGACCTATCTTCGCCAAAAGAGCGGAAAAGTCAGTTTCTCTTAAGGAGTCACTCCGCAATAAGCGAACATCTTCGCACAAGTTCCAAAATTCAGCCTTGAGTAAAACTCAGCTCCCCAGACACGAATCAAACATTCCACTAACGAATTTAGGGGGCCCTGATATAGCAAAATATACGAGAAGCGGTCAGCAAGTCTGGCCACCCAAAAGACTATCGTTGTAAAGGACTGTACAAATGAAAGGTTATTTCCCCGCTCCCCTTCTCTAAGTTCCGGTATTTAGTCAATAAAGGTTTACTGCTACTATTGTCACGTGTCCATCTCTTGTTTGGTAATTTTGTCTTAAAACACTGCAGCTTGTGCCAATCAGATTGTATGGGGGGGCTCCTTGTGTCTTTATGTGGTCCCCCACATTAAACATCCAACCTTATGTCACATTCTGCCTCGGGGGGGGGGAGATTGGTGGGGCTTGAATGAATGTTAGTATTTTCACCCAAGTTTTTCTCATTTCAATCTTTGGTCGCTCCCCACTCTTCTGCTACAACGAGTAAACAACGGTGATCGGAAGTTTACGATTCCCATTCTCCTCCCTCATTGATGACGATAAAAATTATTTGCGATGAAAATTTTGATGATCGACATGCTTCATATAAGATGAAATGTCTCCTTTTTCAAAACTAAAATTTCAAGCAGAAAAATAGACTTCAGTCTATTCATTCATTTAAATCTGCAAAAAGAAAAATTTCAAGGGGAGAATCATTTGTACTTACTGACTTCGCTTATTGAAGATTTTCGATTGAAAACTTCAAGTGGTTTTCGCCGGCATTTCTGTAGTGATTTATTTCAAGAGACAGAATCTACAGCAGAAGGCAAGATGGGATTATCAACATTTTTCTATGGACTCAGAACTTTTTTCCCCCCGTGTAAATACTTTGTCGATACATTCATCTTACGAAACTGGAATCATTGGCTTTAGAAATTGTTCGAAATAAAGATTTGTTTTAAAATTAAACACTATTTATGTAATTATTGCTTGAACTTTACTCGTACAGATCTCGGTCGCCATTAAAACTGACTCGTTCAGTAGTATTGTTGACTAGAGAATTTTCAAAAGATTTGTCCGCTGTGCATATTAAGATCAGCAATTACTGGTCTTAAAAGTGTAAAATGAAAAAAAATAAATAAATAAAGGAGTCATTTGATAGTTTTTGTAATAACGAAAATTAAATTCATTCATCTTAAAATATTAAGCTTTTAATAAGAGGAAAACCGCACAGAACTAAAATACATTTAAAATAAATAAAACAGAAAATAGCTAACATAACGGTCGTCGCTTGCATTAAATACACTTGAACAAATCGAAGCAGGTTCATAATTTGTTGGATTAATAAAGAGAAAATTTAAGAAAAATTAGCAGTTCCCTGAAGCTTCTGATGGAAGCAAAATCCGTTCTCACATCAGCCTTCACCGCTAGTACTGAAAAGACTTTCATTCGGCTGCTAGCAGGTAACGCACGTTTTCACCCAAGCCTTGGGCTCGACAGGTTGCGTCTCCTGCTAGCAGCGACCGCTACTGAAGTCACCTACTGGACATGCCAAACTTCAACTTCATAAACCCACTGAAAAGGACAATGTTTTAACACTGTCTGGGAGACGCGACTGTTTCCACTGGTTTCAGGAAAAATTTCCACACTGAATAGTCGTTAAACCCCGAAATAAATTTTGAGTTACAGATATGTCTCTTTCCGTCCTTCCGTAGTTCTCTTGCAGCCTTCTATGGACAAAAGAAGCTAACGATTTAAATGGGATAAGAAAAATGTAATCAGATACTCAAAACCAACAACCTTCAACAAAGAACAACTTACGAACCCAAACTACGCCCCATAAATTAACCTTGACCATATCAAAATAAACTAATGTTTTCTTTGTATTGGTTTAAAGAAAGCATTGGCAACCAAGAACCGATCCTAAAAGCATTTAACTCTTAAAATCAAAGCCATAAATATTCCAGAAAGATTTTTTTCTAGAGTTAAAGTTTGTTTTAGTACAGCAGAAATACCGGCCAAAACAAATTTATCATTCATAATAATGAATGACAAATTATAATTTTAATTTGTATTATACTTCATCTTATTTCTAGTTGCTTTTTATCTCACTCAGGTCGTCACTTCTCCTAGTGAGAAAAGCAGCGTTCATCAGAATCAATCACTTTCATTGGTCGTATTGGAATACGTTTAGCAGGAGTCTCCATTCTTCAAGGACCAATATTAGCATTGGTGATATACTAATGCTCAACAAAATGGAAAGACAGACAAAATAAACTACTAACACATAACACTTAATATTTTATATGCAGTGTTGGGAAGGGGCATTACAAAGAAATACACACGCGTTTCATGGTAGAATCATACACGTATTGCTCAATGAACAAGCATTATATAGAAATGGCACAAAATGGAAAGAGCCTTGATAAGTGTTGATAAAGCCACATGACTGACAGAGTAAAAGACAATCTATACAGTTCAAAGAACAGAGGCAAAAAGGAGGTCGAGAACGATTTGTCACATGACAATTATCTAAAAAAAAAAAAAAAAAAAATTGTATCCTATAGTTTTTGTTGCACAAGTAACAATCGTATACGCTTCATGTAGTATAAATGAAGAGCAAACGAGACAGGTAAATGAACACTACAGAGTTCGTGTCTCACTAGGTGACCATTAAATCCGACTGTCACAAGTTTAGTAAATAACCAAGTAACATTTACTACTAGAGATAAACGATAACCGTTTCCTTATAAAAATTTGTTTCTAAGGGGGAAAAAAGAAAAAGCTGACCACGTGCGGCACTTGGTTTGACCGGAGTGGAGAAGGGATAAGTAATCCCAGACAGTGCGGCACCAAAGAGTTATTTCCTCCCTTTGTCAAACTATTTGACCCTAAGTACGAATTCGGGGACCGAACTTTGAAGGCACGAAAAACTTGAGCCAGCAGATGGTTTCGTCACTCGCTTCTTGAATTGTCGGTAAAGATAAAACAGGCTGAAGCTTCAAGAAATAGAAGTAAAATTAACGAACGTCGACTGAAATTCTACCAAGTTAAATACTTAAAGAAAATTCAACCGAAAAATTCTGCTAAAAAAGAACTGTAAAGACTCGCAGTTAAATTAACTCCGAAACATTCCTACAAAACAAAAATACTCAAAGAACTTTGTTTCCCGAACACTCCCAAATAAGTTCCAGCAAACTGTACTAAAAAGTTGCAACAATTTTTTCTCTATACTTTTTGTATAAATTTCCCCTCTTAGAAAATTTGTTTTTTTTTCAAGTCAGTATCCGAAATCGAAAGCTGTGGAACTCGTTTAAAGTCACACTAAAGCCCTCTAAGAACATTATCCAGTTAAATACTAAACTTGGCTTTAGTGTCACTCACTTCATAAAAAATTTTATTCCTTCTAAAGTCCTTTATATTGGGAGAAAAAAAAATTTTTGTTCTCGCATTCTACCGATTCTTAACAGTTTGAAAAGTTACAGCAAAATGATTAATCAAGATCCGACACTTCGAAATCTCGACGTGACAAAAGCTTTTAGAAGTGATCAGATGAATATACCCCGCCACCAAAATAACAGCAAAAACATTGCTAACTCTTCAGATTTGTGAATTTAAGGCAAATTGGAAAGCTTGTATAAATCGTTAAAAAATTGAAATTGGCCGATAAATATATTTTAATTAACATTTTATTGGCGTAATAAATGAGTTTTGCTTATTGGTTTTGCTGCAGCAGGAAATGGTGACCATATTAGACGAGCAAATTAATTGCCAAAATAGAGTCATTAATAATCTTAACTAGTACTATATTTCATATTGCTACTTGACTCCGCGTTTTTATCTCACTCAGCTTGTCATTTCTTCGACAGCGAGGAACAGTAGTGGGAGAAAAAAAAATTACAAGTAATGTTAAAATAAAACGAATCCAGGGAAAACAAAAAAAAAAAAAACAAACACACATACACACAAAAGTAATCTTAAGCGTTTACTCGATAAATCCCTTATGTCTTACTCGAATAATAAACATTTTTCAACAAGACTCAACTCAAACCGGCCACCATAAAATGTGACCTTTTGGTCTCAAGCTAAAATTCGAACTTTTTCCTGGCGACGAACAAAACAGTATTCGGATAAATTTCTCGCATAATTTAAGGATTTCAGATAACATTTCCTTATCTGCCAATTTTTAATTTATTATTTTAGGTCTTATACAAACGTTCAGGTTGACCTTACTTCATAAATCTGAAAAAGCTAGCCAATTTTTAATGTCATGTCGGAACTACTGAATTTCTTTGTTATCCCCACCACCACAACTAGTACTAGAAGTTATATTAGACAAAATAAATCTTACCAACTTTTGGTGTACGGATTTACTTAAAACGGCAGCGTTTCTAAAAGTCCTAATCATATTTCTTCAAACAGAAAAAAAATACCAATATGGCCCAAAACACAACTTAAATCCTTATTAAAAATAATCACTTACGATTGGCAGAATTATTTATGGTAATAGACAATTTGTCTCATAAGTTTGAATAAGTTTAGAGATTTCTTTCGTTCAAATAAAACTGAGTATTTCGATGAGTCTCTTGTGATATATAATTCAAACGATTTCTTACGGAAATCAAGAAAAGAAAACTGGCGAATTAAAACTGATTTGTATTGTTTTTCACAAAATTCAAGTAAAAAACAAGGTTTATAGAAAAGATTTATCTTGAATATCGACATTGTTCGAAGTCCTAACTTATACTTTTCCGGACTCTAACATCAAACTTCCACATGAGATAAAACGTTAACCAATTGCTCTGGAACACAACCAAAAAAAAAAAAAAAAAAAAGACTGCTAACAACCGTAACTATATCAATAAGATGTAAGCACTTCTTTGGAATGTACTTACCTGACTTCCCACTAAGTCATATTATCGTGTGGAGCCGGACACAAACAAGTACCACTTCTGTCTCTCGGGGCATGTATGATATTTGTCGCTGCCTCCCACCACACAGGACTTTCTTGGCGTATGCACATATATATATATATATATGAAAATGGACTCGGCGAGGCAAGTTCAAATTCTGGACGAGTCTGTTTGCATTGAACTTTGCACTAACGTTTAGCTTGGTTTTATGTTATGGCATATCAATCATTGTTGATTATTTAATGCCAAATCCTTTCTATACATTTATATCAAATATATAAGATTTGGATTCGTTGGGTTTTATGGCATACCAACCATTGTTGGTTAAATAATGCCAAATCCTCTTTACATCTTTATATCAAACATGTATATAATTTGTAAGCACATTTTGTTGATAACATTTTAAAACGAGTCAGCGCTTTTTTGTACACAGTTGAATGGTTTCAATTCTTGCTATCAAACACTAATAATTCTATTTAACATTAATCATTTGTTTTCAGACGGTGCATTAGTTACAAGTATTGCTATTTGATATTAATTCTATTCCACAATGTTCATTCATTTGCAGAGTCAAATGTTTCCTAGTATTGCTATGTAACATCAATAATTCAATTAAGGCACACAGTTCAATTGTTTCAAGTATTGCTATTTAACACTAATAATTCTTTTCAACAATACGCATTACACACAGTTAAATAGTTCCAAGTATTGCTATATATTGTAGAGAAGAGGAAAATCTCGTATTTTGTTTTGGCGCGCTATTTAATTCAACACTGAATTTCACCCAATCAGGATGACATATCCTATTCAGCCCGGACCTTCATTTCCGGCTAGCAAAACGGGTGAGCGGCCAAACACACTCTCTTCAGCTTGAGACAGCGACCGGAGCAGTCGTGTCTCTGGTCGTCCCTGCTTAGCGATGCTTTTTAGCTAAACAAGCCACCCAGTGGGGACATCTCACTGTGGCTTTAACCCTAGCAGCAGCAACATGGACACTCAACGAGGGAACCATCTAATTTATGGATTCTTTGCGTCTAATATATTTTAGACCAAGGAATCCCAGTTGAATATGAATTAGATACGTTCAGCATGCCTTCCACAAGCACCACAAAAATTTACTATGTCGATCCGAGCGCCACTTCGCTCTCGACACACTAGCTCCCATTTCACCTCTGGTCCACATTAATGGAGATAACGCCTACTCTCCCCAAATACCAGACACACAAAACTACACGGTGACCTTGAATACTTCCCTCACACGTCCAACAACACGCTGCCATCTCAACATCCCGCTAAACCATTTCGTCTCAAACATCCAACAAGCCTAACCACCACGAGTCTTGCAGCACCAAGAACAAACCAAATATTCAAAGCTGCAAATAAAGAACTTTCGCTGTTGTGTGTTGTTAAAGAATAGTTTCGTAATTCATTTGTTGCCTTAAAAAATATAGCGTTAAACAAATAACAATCTCAAAAACCGCTATAATATCAC
This sequence comes from Sepioteuthis lessoniana, assembly GCA_963585895.1. NCBI lineage: Eukaryota > Metazoa > Mollusca > Cephalopoda > Myopsida > Loliginidae > Sepioteuthis > Sepioteuthis lessoniana. The sequence goes on from OY757915.1 coordinate 37,258,215, forward strand.
TAACAATTCCATTAGACATCAATCATTTGTTTACACACAGTGTAAAATGATAAAACAGTTCTATTTCTAACAAATCAATTCATCATAAGTCAATTGTTTGCACACAGCTTAAATATCAGACAATTCTATTCGACCCATAGATAGGACCCTATCAGGTGCAACCACTCCGGGCTAGGGTGAACCTAGGTGCAATGGCAATGAAAGAGTACGCCACATTCCCCAAAGCTTCAGGACTGGAGCCTCACCATCAAATTGATTGATTGGTTGGTTGGTTGGGTTTTATGGCATATCAACCTTTGTAGGTTATTTAACGCCAAATCTATTTTTATGCAAATAGCCAGTTCTATTTCAAACAATTCAGTTTAGCATGAAATGGTTTTGTGTCATATTCAAGACACTCGTTGCGAGGGAGGTCTTACCCCACAGCAGAGATGCAGTTGGTGTATTCTACAGCCCCAGGTGACTGGGCTATAATGTCCTTGAGAAGGGCAACCGGCTTAGAAGAAGGAAAAACTCTGAATTCAAAACCCCGAAGAATATTGTTCATGTAAACTATTGCACACTGCTGCAACATTCCTAGGCTATCAGCTCATCCAAAATGTGTTGAACTGTTGAGCTTTATATGTTGTTCTCGACTGAAGAGTCCATATATATATATATATATATATATAAACTAAATTTTTGGTGCTACATATACGAAAAATTATTTTAAACAGGAGAATCTTACTTTAAAAACGACGACTAAAATAAATTTAAAAAAACGAACTAGAGGGTCCTTTCGACCGCTGCATGTTTTTGATTGTTTTCGTGTAATTTTACCGGTTGTTACTGTTGAAAAAGCACGGATTAAAAAGGGCATTTTTGTTTCGTTTGTTTTGTTTTTTTAGTCTAGCAATCTTTGTAAAATATATTCCCCTGTTTAATATATATACACATACACACATATATGTGTATATATATATATATATATATATATAAAGAAAAATAAATGGAAAAGTGGATAAACTAATCACAGACAACGGATTCCTATTCGATATTTTGTCTTTACTTCAAGACTTCTTATGATTGATTGATTGATTGATTGGCTGGTTGTTTGGGTTTTACGGCATATCAACCTTTGTAGGTTATTTAACACCAAATCTATTTTTATGCAAATAGCCAGTTCTATTTCAAACAATTCAGTTTAGCATAAACACGCAGTTTAAATGTAAGTACCGTTTAATTGTCAAAAACATTTCTATTTAAAGCTATTCAGTTTAGTCAGACAGGTCTAATTCAAATAATTCAGTTGAGCATAAGTATGCAGTTAGTTCTATTTAACCCATAGATAGGGCACATTCAGGTGCTACCATTCCGGGCCAGAGTGGACCTGGGAGCGATTGCAATGAAGGGGTACTCTGCATCCTCCAAAGCTCCAGCATTACTGGAAGTTCACCATCAGATTATTTAGTTTCATATCGAGGACACACGTTGGTGGGGGGTCTTACCCCTCTGCAGAGAAGCAGTCGGTGTATTCCACAGCCCCAGCCGACTGGGCAATCAGAATGACTGCTTTTTTTCTAAAGTTCAGCATAGGATGAAATAAATCAATAAAAAATAAAATAAAAGGTGTGAAGGGGTCATAAGAAGGAGAGACATTAAAAAAAAGGAGAAATAGAAGGAGAGACAGAAATGTATATATATTGTCATCCACAGACAGAATGTTTCGTTGTATCACAACTCTTCGGCGTGTCTAGACATATAGGACGCTTGAAGTTGGGATCGAAACCCGCCTAATTTTACGTTAGACTTAGTATCCTATCGCTCAGCCAACGAACTGACCACTTCAACGCGGAAATTATAAGGCATTAACTCGTAGCTTTCGTTTGTGTATATATATATATATATATATATATATATGTGTGTGTGTGTGTGTGTGTGTGTATATATATATGTGTACGTATATATATATGTGTGTGTATATATATGTGTGTATATATATATATATGTGTGTGTGTGTGTGTGTGTTATTTATTAAGCTTGCTCAGATATGGCACAAGGCCAGAAATATGGGTCACCCAGTTAGAATCGAACTCACAATCTGCCAATCTAGCTTGCTAATAATTTATACCACGTAAACTGCCTGTATACAAATATTAAGTATGACAATTTATCACGAGTAAAGATATATAATCTTCACTCGTTCTCTGTATGTTTCTTTGTGTGAAAGCCGGAAGAGATCGAAAAGTTATGGCTAGTTGGAATCAAATGGACGCTATAGTCGAGATTAAAAGCGCATTTTAGACCTTATTTTCCTGATGCAGGCATCATTGGGGAACGAGTATAATTTTGGTAAAAGGGTCCGTTTACCCAATTTTTTTGTTCCATTCGCTGAACTATCTATACTTAAAATAGATACAGTTATGCAATTACCAATCATCCTGTTTCCACCCTAATTCTTTAAGCACTGTGGGCTGCCCTACTTACCGCTAATAACGATATGAGAATTAATTTTATTTACAAAAATTATGAGTTGGAGTGGGGGGGATCAAATAAAAGAAATTGAAAACTAAAAAAAAAAAATAGCGGGTGATTCGGGGACTCCCCTCCCCTTGAATTTAAAACTCAGTGGAAGATTATCGACTGTTTTCCGGATGACTAAAAAAGACTATTCGAACAGGCTAACTGACAACTTTATATGACGCATGCGCCAACGTAATTTCAGACATAATTGCTTTGATTTAGTTTGCAGGTAGACACAAAAATATCTGTTTCTTTTCTTTTCTTTTTTTAGCGATTTTATCTCACACGAGTAAAACAAACTAACCAGACATCTATAAATTGAACGTAATATACTTCTGCATTTACTGAATCGGCTGTTTAAATTCTACTATGAATCAAGCGTAGGGTGGGTGAACATAAGCCAAAATATAGAAATATTGTTGATCTTGCCTATTTAGCGAAAAAATAAAATGCGAAGTCGGCTAGGGCTGCAGAATACACGGACGGCATCTCTGCAGAGGGGGGGGGGTAATCCCTCACCAAAAAGTGTCCTGGATATGACATTAAACAATCTGATGGAGAGATTCCAGTAATGATGGAGCTTTGGGGAATGCAAAGTACCCCTTTACTGCCATCACTCCCAGGTCCTCTGTGGCACGGAGTAGTAGTACCTGATAGGGTCCTATTTATGGGGTAAATAGAACTAAAAAGTGTACTTGTACTAAACTGAATTGTTTGAAATAGAACCATTTTTTTATATTGAAACTGTGTGTAAACAAAAAAAAAACTGTGCTTCTGCTAAGCTGAATTGTTTGAAATTGAACTGTTTATATGTATAAAATGGATTTAACATTAAATAACCTACAAGGTTATTTATGCCATAAAACGCAACCCAACCAAAATCTTATTTGTTTAATATATATGTATAAAGAGGATTTGGAATTAAATAATCTACAATGGTTGATATGCCATAAAACCCAACTAAAACAAATCGTATATATTTAATATACATGTATAGTGAGGATTTGGCATTAAATAACCTACAAAGGTTGATATGCCATAAAACCCAACCCAACCAAATCGTATATATTCAATATACATGTATAATGAGGATTTGGAATTAAATAACCTGTAGCAGAAAGAATTTCAAATTATTATTTAGCGCATTATTATTTTCACCGTTGTGGTCCTGACCTCATATTTTCACCCAATGAGGATGATTTATCCCATTCTGCCCGGATGACTTTCCCGGGCAATATAAAAGGCAGTGTAAACGCGCTTTCATTTTCTTCTTCACTAACTCTTCTTGACGATTTCAGCAGCAGTAACAGACCATCACAACATGAGATGAGCACATTCAACTTTTGGGCCAGTGTTCCTTTAGGAGTCCATTATTTCATCATTCATTCCTCCTAGACCCACTGGTCCTCGAAACTTCAGGTTAGACGTTTAATTCCGGCTCTATCATTTGAAACTGTTTCCTTCCACGTATGATTCACAGCACAAGGGTTATCTCTCTGGCTGTCATTAAACTTCTTGAAACTCATCAATATTCTCGTCCTCATTCCTGTATTTCCTTTTTTCTTAATGTAACAGGGCAGACTTCAATTTGCCCTTTCGTTAAAACCTACAATGGTTGATATGCCATAAAACCCAACCCAACCAAATCGTATATATTTGATATACATGTACAATGAGGATTTGGAATTAAATAATTAAATATAGTTGGTATGCCATAAAGTCAAACCAAACCAAACTAAACCAAGCAAATGATATTAGATTCTACGTTGGTTATGAGGTTTGTCGGTATTGTCTGAAGAGATGGTCCGAAGTAGAATATGGTTACGTATATGCTAAAGACAGTGTGATTTTCAAAAGTTAATTTTTGTAACACTATATAGGTGGTCCGCCAAGCAGACGATTCCTTTGTCTGTTCTGGCGCGAAACCAGACAAAGGGTTTTGGACCCGCGATCTCGACGTGACCGGAGGTGGTAAGGGGACGCGAGCCAGAGAGTGAGACAAAAAGGGACTGAGAAGTTGGCAGTTGGCGAAGGGTGACGCGAGTGACCAGTCGACACCGGAGCTGAGAGACCAGTCGGCATGAGATGATGTCCAGCCACAGTGAGGGGAGATGAGTCGGCATTCCAGTAGCGTTGTAGAATTTTCGCTAGTAACCCACGCTAGCGTTAGTCTACATATGTACACAAGAAATGCAGTGTTGCATAACTCCCTTTCTGCACTTGAGTTAACCCCAGGTATATTGTTCGTTTGTTCTCTTTCCTCCTGTTCCCACGATTGTATTTGATGTAGCGGTAAAGAAACGTGCGTTACCCCTATCGGAACCACTAGTTGATCACCGGTCGTAAAGTGAAATGGTTCTAAGAGTTGATGTAACGTTGGGGCCGAAGCGGTAACGTCACATTTTATTCTAAAACTAGCGTAAAACAAACTAAAATTGTTATGAAAATGAATTCCGAGCGGTGATTATGGTGGGTATAGGTTTATTTTGAGGTTCTCAAGAGGAATGTCGCAAATAAACATCCTCTCGCCTACTGTTTTTTTTTTGTGTTTTACTGAGCATGTATAAAGAGGGCGACTCGAAGGCTTCCTTTTCAATAGCTACTACACAGATGTGTCGGCAAGAGCGCTACTCCTTTGCTGAATTGCTCCACTTTACCCTTGATCCGTACCTTATAATGCTGAGTGTAAAGCAAGGAGGCATCAAGTACTATTTTTGAGTCTGTGGCATGACTCGACCTGGGATAGAACCCTGGTCTCACGGATCATTAGCTAACATTTTGACCATTTTTATAATCCTCACCATCATGTCGTGCCGCCAGCACGGATTTCCCTGACCCTCTCTCGCCATTTCTCCCTATCGTTCATCGCCTCTGGTAGGACTTCAGGGCTACAACCCGTATCCTTACAGAGCTGCTGTATGTATGTTCGAGCTGGTCGTCCTGCTTTTGCTCGGCCATATGTGGGTGATCCATAGGAGTATATCACTTATGAGCTCGTCCTTGCTTCTCCAGCCGTGTCCTGCGTGTCTGGTTCGTCTAACTTGGATAGTTTTCGTGATGGGAGGTAGGTGGCCGTAGAGTTGGTGCTTTGTGGAGTGTTGCCTCCAGGACTTGTTCAATATTGCTCGCAGCATGTGTACAACAAAGAGCATGTGTACAATATTAAAAACTTTTGGTACTATTATTTTAACAAAAGTTAGGTGCCTCGAGTGGTGTAATGGTTAACAAGTTTGACTTGCATGAGTTCGAGTCTCATTTGGTGCCCCATTCACATGACCTTATGCCACATCTAAGCAAAAGGCTTACTAAATTACTTATTTTAATTTAAGTTAAAAACGAGCAGTCATTCAGCCAAAGCAATCGAATTAACAGTTTAATCTATTTCAATAAAAATCGGTCCTTTCACCCTAATCCCAGCATATACGACATATGCCTGGGAGAAATTATAATTAAGGCATAATTCGCTGGAAATATCTAGAAAAGGTGTTTCAAACCTCCAGCCCTTTATACCCATTTTTCCAGCCAAGGTTCCTGTTATATATATAGCGATGGAGATATTATTATTATTATTGGGTTTTAGGTTTAAGTTGGTTTTACGTTGGTTATGTTGGTATTACGTTGGTTGCGTTGGTATTTCGTTGGTAGCATTGGAATTTCGTTGGTAGCGTTGGTATTTCGTTGGTTGTTATCCCCTCGCTAAATGTTGATGGAAAATAAAGGTGGTGGAGAAGAACGAAGACATCATTAGGTTTTAAATGAAGGTTTTAATGGCGGCATGAAGTAAGGGATTTATGGCGGTATGCTGCGAGTCTCATAGGGAGGAAATAAGGTAGGAAATTGTTAGAATGTATCATCTAATTTGTTTTTAACTAGGATCCCTTGGTCTAGAAGAATAGACCCAAGGGGTCCACAAACTAGATGGCTCTCCTCATAGTGTATGATGCTACTTCTGTTATTCAGGAGCAGACAGTAAGACGTCCGTTCCCTTTGAGGATTTCTGAGGGAGAGAGAGTTTCGCGAGCTTTCTTCAATTTTTGGTGCTGCTAGGAAATATGGTTCGGGCTGAATAGGACAGGTCATCCAGATTAGATGAAAATGTTCGGTGACTCTAACAGTCAAATTAAATTACGCGCCAAACAAAAATACAAATTTCTTTCTGCTACATATACTGTACCTATGAACATTAATGGGTCCCATTCTCCATAAATACGTTAGACACTATTGTGAAGAGAGAAGTTTGATATGCTGATTAAGTAGTACACCACTAGCAGTTGTTTACCTTCTTCACGCAGCTGGCAAGTACTGTATTTTGTTAATGTTATAAAGATTTCCATTTCAATTCCAACCTCCGTTTTGATTATTTTTAATTCAGTAATCTTTTGTTAAGACACAACAGTTCCTGTAGTGAAACACAAGCATCTTAAGAAGAGACAGAGGGCGGTCTAAAAGAAATCATTACCACCTACATGATGGTCAACTGTGGGGATTTAGGAATTAACAATAAAACTCCCAACCGGATGTTGACTCGTCGGCTGCCACATACAAAATGTATAAACGCGTCGCCACGCATAAGGCTCCACGCGTCCATCCGGTTAAAAATAAGAAAAAAAGAAAAATAATAAAAAGTAAAGTAGCCAATGGGAAGCGGTCGCGCCAAAATTAGAAGGATTTTGGAGTGGCGAATTTGGAGCCGGTGGAGAGAGATAAATACTCAGGTTTTCTGTGAACCGGGCCTTGTCAGGCAGTGTCCGTCGAATCAACAACATCATTTTGCTGTCTGGTGTTTTGGGCACCACGCTACGTCTTGGGACGTAGCGTTGGTTAGTTCATTCACCAAGTAAATAAAGGAAAGTATGGAAGAAATGTTTTCGTCTCTTATCTGTTTCTATCTTTTCTTTTTGTATATTTCTTTTGGGACTTTCTTTGGACAAGGCATTGCGCCGGCCAGTCAACGTGGGGTAAAATAATATAACCAAAATATGGAGTCAGATATCTACGGCAACACAGCCTTGCCCTTAGCCCCTGACCTTCAAAACTCCCTTTTAAACACCACACTACCCTTAAGAAAAGAAAAGTATAGTGTCTGGAGAGAGAACCTTACAGAGGCTTGAAGCCTTTACACCCTGTAAGAAATGGACATTAATGTTACTAGCGAGAGAAATTTGAAGTCTTCACACGGACAAATTGAATCTTTGTCCCTTACCTTGCATTGTTCAAACTTTCTAGTGTGTTAATTTGTTTAGTAGAAAACCCATTTTGAGTAAGTGTTTTTTTTTTCTCTATTGTTCAAACTTTCTTGCGGGTTGTTTTGTAGAAACCCATATTTCAGTAAATGTTTTCTTGTATTGTTCATTCCATGTGTGTCCCATAAATTCCAATATTACACACATTTTTTTTCTTTTGGCACAAATAATGCACGTATGTCTTTGATCTTGGGATAACTGTAAACAGATATTCTCCTTCCCCTCGATTTACTTCGTTTGTCAAACAAGATTTTCTAACACTCCTTAACCCAAGTGTTTCTTCAAATCTAAAAATAGAAAAAGACCCCTGTGTATTATAATTTCCAAAAATAGCTTTTCCTTAGTTTGCTGCCAAAATTTAATAGGTCTGAATCCCATCTCTTCTCAGTGCCAGTTAGTAGCAGTCCAGTAGTCGAAAAAGACATACCTGTGTGGATGTGTTGCATATAGATGGACTTGTGTCAACATTTCCAAGCATTTAACATCGATGAGGAGAAGACAGGGAAAGCATGTAACAGCAACAATATTTATTTTGAACTTACTAAAGTACAAGAGTGAATTCAGATCATGGAAGGAGTCATAGTTTGACAGTAAAGTGCTTGAGTGATGGATATGTGGATTGTTGAGTAGTTAAATTATCCGCTGCAAGAAAGAGAGAGAGAGAGAGAGAGAGAAGAAATGAAAGAGCGTCAACATGTAGTAGTTGTCCGTTGTTGATGTTGATTCGGCCGTTTTAGAATGTTAGCTGCCGTTGATGGTAGATTTTACCAGGAGTCTTGGAGGTTGGAAATCTCGTTGTTACTCGTAGCTGTAGGTTTAACTGTGAAGAAAAAATGTGCCTGGTGTTTGAGTTGAAGTGTCATTGACTCCAGGTCCTCGACCGTTGAATACCGAATCTCGACGCGATTTATCTGACATCTCAACGTGTCAAAATATGGTACAAGGCCGTTTTATAGTAGAGGCCACACACGAATCGAGAGATGCACGGCCGGTGCAAAAATTCTTGAACCCATCGGTATTCCCTTTTTGAGGCGCTTCAGGCAACAAGCAATAAACTTAGTCTTGCAAGCAGGCAAAGACGAGGAGGTGTCCCCGGAGGACAATGTGTCATTGAACACAAACAACCACCTGGCACGAATATCAAGTGGCTGACAAGAAGTCCGCGAGTCGAGGGATAGATCTGCCTCAGTGACGCCAAAGACCGGCTCTGGCAGAGCAGTGTCATAAAAAAGGCGAGCATGAGGCTGTCGTGACCCGCCTAAAAACAAACAAATGGGATCACTCAAACCTTAAACATTACATCTGGCTACGACCGGATGTAAAACATTATATAACGCTAACTTGCCGTTATAACTAAAAGAAAAAAAGGAATAAATGACATTTACATCATTAATAGGGCCCTCTGTTAAAAGTAACTCTATCAAAATAAAGTGGATTATCTTCCGAATCCTATCCCTGGCTAAAGAAGAACTGTACTTCCACTCCTATTTTTTAAAAGAAAAACTTTACGCTTATGAAACCCTGTTACCCTGCTAGATATCAATAAGCCTTTTCTCGACGGTCAAGCGGGCGCGTTTTTCATAACGAAGCTCTCAAGGCTGAATCCTACATCTCGTAGTCGCATTCGCCTTACTTCCAAGGCTGAATCCTACATCTCGTAGTCGCATTCGCCTTACTTCCAAGGCTGAATCCTACATCTCGTAGTCGCATTCGCCTTACTTCCAAGGCTGAATCCTACATCTCGTAGTCGCATTCGCCTTACTTCCAAGGCTGAATCCTACATCTCGTAGTCGCATTCGCCTTACTTCCAAGGCTGAATCCTACATCTCGTAGTCGCATTCGCCTTACTTCCGAGGCTGAATCCCACTTCTCGTGAGTGCATTCGGTTTACATCACCTAGATTTGCCAAAATGTCATTTTAAGGATCATTAGAGGTCACCTTCTGCGGGTCAGAGTATCTCTGACGGTCCTTACGGACTCGTCGAAGCAGACGGCCAGGTGGCACACACGAAGAGGACTCTAAGACCATCCAGTCTTAACCATTCAGTCGGTTCCGTTGTCCGATCGTCCGCTTAGCTGCGCAGCGCTAAAGCACGATTTAGCTTTAGCTTTCGATCTCCTGTCTGCGCAGCACCGGTTAGCTTTAGCTGTCGGTTCCCTCGTCCGTTCGAGTGCCTTAGTACAGCAAAGGCATGACCATTTTGGTACTATCAACTTCGACTTCGACCAACACCAGCTACTCGCTTCGATCATCTAGCTGCCGCTCTTCAACTTCGACCAACATCAGCTACTCGCATCGAACGTCTAGCTGCACTTCTACGACTTCGACCAACACCAGCTACTCGCTTCGAACATCTAGCTACCTTTCAACAACTTTGACCATACCAGCTACCGACACCAACCATCTGGTTGAAGACACCAACAACTATCACGAACTTTACATACGCCCTTGTAAACACGACAAATAAATTGTTATCTTTGTTATATTGTTACCTCGCCTGTGTTTCCTTCGTTGTCTTTTGGCTGTCATTACTCGCACGCTTAACCTTATAAATCATTTGCGGGGTCGATGTGTTTATCGGCTCCGCAACAAGGCTGATTGGTCGGAAAATGAATTGGCGCGTTCGATGCCGATTTTATCTCTATGTATTTTTTTAGTGCGTTCTAAACTGGGTCACACTGAGATTATTTTATTTGGTCACCGGATCTTATATACCTTACACTCCTATAATTTAAAATGGGCGGTATGCCACTTGTTCCCGAAACAAAGTTGGCGGACACACGCAAATACTCAGTCTCGGGAAACCATTGGCCAGGAGAACCACGTGGTCAATGCTTAAAACTACGTCCTCATTTGAATTTCGTCCCGCGTTTTTGGAGCCGACTTCAAGACACGTATTTTCTATAAATACTTCGTTTTCACATTTTCACTTGCAGGGCTAACACACTCTCTCCAGTGTGACTTCCAGAGAGAATACTATCACTCTCCCATAATCACCAACAGCTGTCAAACGCCACAAAATGTATAAGCCATGCAAACACTCTTTTCTACATTATACTTTGTCGATGAGACTTTTTCCAGCCTCGACAACAGCAATTGCGTCGATCACAGAAAGAAACGAACATTTAAAAATACGTAGTCAACATGCATAGGACACTTTTATTATTTAGTCCTTTTTGTAGTTTTAGTTGTGTTAGTCACACACACACAGAATTATTTCACGAACAGTAATAGAACTATAATAATGTTTTAAATGTTTTCATTGTATGTTTTGTTAAGATATAAATTTGTTTTGTTTATGCCGCCTTGTTTTGAATGTTCCTTTTGTTCGCGCCGTTTCATATCGTTTACACATCTTTACTACAGTTGCCTCCATGTGCCTTTTTTCTAAACACCAACTATATACTACTAAGCAAAATATAAACCCAACATAAATTTTGGAGGACCAAACATATCTACCAAATAACATGTCCCCTTACAACCCAAGCCTCTGAACTAAAAAATATCAGTCCTGAATTTCACGATGATAACCAAGTTTTATCCCTAAAAGAATTCAGGTTTGGTTTTATGGCATATCAACTATTTTTAGTTATTTAAAGCCAAATCTGGTTCATACATAATATGAGATATATAGTATTTGTAAACATAAGTCAACAAAATTAAATAATTTCAAGTATTGCCATGTATCGCTAACAATTAAATATCAGTCATTTGTTTGCTCATAGTTAAATGATCAAACAGTTCTCTTTCAAACTATCCAATTTAGCATACGTCATTTGTTTGCACACAGTTTGAATGTCAAACAGTTCCATTTGACTGATAGATAGGAATCTATCGGGTACTACCACTTCGGGTCAGACAGAACCTGGGAGCGATGGTACTCTGCATTCCCCAAAGGCTCCAGCATTACTGGAACCTCACTATAAGATTGTTTAGTGTCATATCTAGGACACTCGTTGGTAGTGGGGTGTCTTACCCTTCTGCCGAGACGCAGTCGGTGTATTCTACAGCCCCAGCCGACAGGGCTTGAAAGAATTCACGATTGATAGGCAAGTAAGCAATAAAAAAAAAAAAATGGTAAAAACATTCACGTAAGCTGTACACATACAAAACTTAATACCCAAAAACATTTTATGAATTATTGCTTATTACCAACAACAATACATAAAAAGATCATGCCTATTTCAACTCAACCTCCTGTTTGCTTGTTTTATTGATAATTCATTTTAACGTTAACTTTTTATCACACAATCGGTAAGACTTCTCTAGGACAATATTTTGTCCTATTATCTTACGAATTCGTCACATATAATTTAATAGAATTGTTACAAAAAAAAGCGTGAATTCAAGTTAGATTTCTTCTCTACAGAATTGAAAAGGGCGTATATTTTCAGGGCTTACAATTGTAGTTTTTCATGTTATTAAGCAACCCTTACTCTCGCTACCCCCCCCCCCAGCAAAAAAAAAAAAAAAAAAAAAAAAAAAACTCGATACTGGATATCACAATTTGCTGGACTAGAAAATACAAGCTTTTACTGTTCATTCAACTTTATCGTGATTTTTTTAAAAGACAGTTTTCTTATTTATTGAGAACATCTTGCATATTGTTTAGAAAACTGCAAATGAAGACGTTCTTTGTCAAAAACCCTCTCGAGACGAACCAGTAGAATATCTGGGGAAAGTTTATAAAAAAATGTGGTCCAATAATCAAGATATCGAGGGAGAGACAGAGAGAGAGAGAGAGAGAGAGAGAGAGAGAGAGAGAGAGAGAGAGAGAGATGATGATGATGATGATGATGATGATGGGAGTGAGAGCCAGAAAGAAAAACGAATGCATGAGAGATGGAACTTGTACGAAGATCAGATGAATGTCTGTGTACTTACTAAGAGAACAAGACACGTGATCTTCAAACCAAAATAGTTAACAGGCAACCGGCGCTACCCGAAATCTAATCTTAGCACCCCTCACTCTCTTCTCTTTTTTTTTCTTTTTCTAGCTAACCCCCGTGTGGTGAGAGAGTGGTCCTCGTATTTTGCCAGGGTGTTTTTCTACTTCTTCCCTCATTAGGTAAGATGAAAAAAAAATTTTTTTCTTTCTTTCTCGATCCAACTAATTGCACTTTTTACTTCCTCACCTTTAAAACTGTATTTTAAATTTGTTGGTCTGGAATAATATCTAAGTTTTAGTTAGTCTATCTATCCATTCTCAGGTGCGCAAATCATTTCTTCTTGTTCGTAAAGGTTACATTGCCCGAGTACGTGCATGCCTTGATTACTCAAAGCCACAAGAAAGAAGAAAAAAAAAAAAAAAAAAAAAAAAAAAGAGCTGAGAGTTATAAAACGAAGAAGAGATGCAAGAGAGGTAGATGAACAAAATCGATCTGGTTACCCCTCACACACACCCTTTAAAAAAGTGGGATTACATACAGAGCTAAAAGGATTTGTTTCTTTGATTACTATTCGTCAGTCCTGTTATATGCAGTCAGAATTTTGTAAAAGATGCATATTAAATTTTTTCATGGATTTTGGAAAAGATCGAGCAAGCAATTTTAAAACTGGTTTCGTTATCGTAACTGTTGTCTTTCCAACATTTTTCTCCTTAGTAACTTGGCCCCAGAAAAGATTTTTTTTAAATTAAAAGAAAAAAATTAAGAAAGAAAAACAAAACAACAACAAACACTTAAAACAGAATCCTTGAGATGATTAAAAAATAAATATCCCTCTTAGATTTTCAGGATTCCGATTTCTCTAACGGCGTTTTTATTTTTTGATATCATGCCAGTCTTGTTCTTGGATATTGTTCGGGGAGAATTAATAGCATAAAATAAAAATTCTTGAATATAAAACAAAAAAACAACTAAGATTACCGTCAAACAAGAAACATTCACTTATACAAGCCATATGTCCACGAAACGTGTTTGGTTTAATTGTGACATCTTTCTCTGCAATAAACATTTAAACTGTCATCTTTAATCTAATTAATTTTAAGAAAATTGATATGTTTTGTTTTGAGCGCATAATTACAAATTATACCCTAATCTCATTGGATTGTTAAATGTAAGTATTACATTTCTATATCAATTTCTATAAGATTACTTGCAGACATTTTTTCAGAAGGATATTATTCTAAATAATTGTACCTTATTTTAAACTTTTTTTCCAAATATATTATTTATAACATTTATTGATTTTTATATTTGTAATATTTTTTTCATATGTATCATTTATATTATGCCAGAGAAAGCACATTGAATTTGAGGTTCCCAATAGAAATGAAAGAAAGAAGAACGTCTCTATTAACTATAAGCGAAATACAAAACTCTGTCATTTTTTTTCGGGTAAAAAGGTACTCTTCAGTCCCAACCCTAAAAATACTGATGATGTCTCAAATAAATGTGGTCTGGTCTGACAACGTGGTGTCATGGTTAGCCTACTAGATTAGCTTATCATTAGTGAGTTCGTTTCACTCTAGGAGTCCTTTAGCGTTGTAATTTACTAAGCATTTTGCTTAGATGTAACACAAGGCCGCATGAATGGGGCACCCAATGAGAAGGAGTCCTTTAGCGTTGCCCCACAGCTAAACAAAGCGTTAAAAATAACTTGCAGTGATTCTATAATACATATACCATAAAGTTAACCATGCAGAAATGTTCGTAGACGTATTTTCACTTGCCTATATTAACTTTTGGTATTAGGGTTTTATGGATGCGAATGGTTGGTTATTTCTTCTTTCAAATACCAATTTCATCTTGTTTTCTTTTGCTGGTTTCGTTGACTGAAATAGAATGAAAGAAGGGAGGGAGGAGAGACAAAGAGACGAGTGGAGCTATGAAGACTCAACTTTATCA
>OY757915.1:37275308-37321512 GCA_963585895.1 Sepioteuthis lessoniana
TGATGGTTAACCCTAAAATAGTCCCAAGAGAAATGGTGAGTTTTAGTCACTCCCTAATAACAGAGGACCCCCCCCCAAAAAAAAAAGAAAAAAAAAAAGAAGTTCCTTTTTTTGTTTTTCTTATAAGGCAAAATACAAGTTTTATAAACTGGTTTATTAACAAAGTTCTTCTCATCATTTGAATATGAGAAGTTTTAGCAGGTTAGGATGGTAGAGTGATATAAATTATTTTTTAAATTTTGGGCACTGGTGTTTACCATTATTTTCTACACATACAACCATTTCCTTTTGACTCAGTCTTTTTTTATTTATTGATTTATTTTTTTTTTTTTTTGGAGTTAGACTCTGGTCACAAGATAATAATTCTTGAGGTCAGACATGTTTTCTTTTTCTCTTTTTTTTTTTTTTGGAGTTAGACTCTGGTCACAAGATAATAATTCTTGAAGTCAGACATGTTTTCTTTCTTTTCTTTTTTTTTTTTTTTGCTACTTTATCTCCTGAATTAGTTTTCAGTCTATTTGTCAATGAAATAGATTTTTTTTTTAAACACACGAGTGTTTTGTTACCAAATACCCAGTTAAGTCCTCAGTCATCATCATCATCATGTCGCGCTGGTAGCACAGATATCCCTAACCCTCTCTCGCCACTCCTCCCTATCGTTCATCACCCCAGGCAGGTCTTCAGGACAACATCCCGTATCCTCACATAGCTACTGAATGTATGTTCATGCTGGTCGTCCTGCTTTTGCATGGCCATGTGTGGGGGTCCATAAGAGTACATCACTTATGATTTCGTCCCTGCTTCTCCAGCAGTGTCCTGCATGTCTGGTTCGTTTAACTTGAATAGTTTTCATGATAGGAGGCAGGTGGCCGTACAGTTGGTGTCTTGTGGGGTGTTGCCGCCAGGACTTGTTCAAGATTGCACGCAGCATTCTTGTGTAATTGCCGTCTAGCCTCTTCTCGAGCCGTTTTGTTTGAGTCCATGTTGTGCACCCATATAGCAGTATTGATGTGACCGCGGCCTGGAAGAAACTGCGTTTCATTTTATCGGTTAGGTCTGATTTCCATATAATCGATAGCCAATTGATAGCTGTCCATGCTTTCGTTAACCTCGTGTCGATGTCCTTTTCGGTTGATTCGACGCTGCTTCCTAGGTAAGTGAATTTGTCGACTAGTTTAAGAGGGGTTCCGTCTAGAGTGGAGATGTCCCCCTTTTGATTAAAGCACATATATTCCGTTTTGTGTGCATTAACATAGAGGCCTATGCCTGCAGCTGCTCGTTCCAAACTATGCAGTAGTGTTTCGGCTTGGTCGGGTGTATTTGCCAGTATCGCTATGTCATCGGCGTAGTCGGCATTGGTAATTGTTTTTGCGGGGTACCTTCTGCTTCTTTTCTTCGTCAGCTCGAAGCCATTCTCTCTGATTTTGTCAATCGATGTTCTAAGTACGTAGTCTAGACAAATGATAAAGAGGTATGGAGCCAGCATGTCTCCTTGTAGTACTCCTGCTACAATGTCGAAGTATTCCGTGTCTGGCTATTGACTGTATAATTAATTTCAGATTGAAAATACATCAAAACTCACATGTTGAGTGAAATCAGTTTTAAATAAAATTGTAAAAAAAATAATTCAATTTTGTTGGTTCATTATAAATTTATTTCGGGTCTATAAAATGACCCTCTTCAGATGGAGAAAAAAATACTAGTGTGTATTTGAATATAATTTAGGCAGGTTTACATTGCTTCCTATGAGAAGGGAATTTTAAAAACATTTTTAATCTTTTCAATTTTTTAGTTAAGAAAAAAAAAACAATGGAAATATCATTATATATTATCAAATATGTTTATATATTCTTCTTTTTTTTAAAAAAAAACAAACTGTTTCCTATTGTTACGGAAAAATAACACACTTGCCAAGTATTGGGAATAAACTAGGAAATTTATTTTTGCAGAAAATATGTACAGCTAATGGTTGTTAAATTTTGAAAAAGACAGCCTAGAAAAGTCCTGTGTGCCACGTTCCTGGTGTCATGGCGGAAGTCTCTCTTTCTGTCTCCCAGCATGCACCAATTAGCTGTCCTTTTGAATAGTCATGGGAAGATAACTTTGACCCTTTTTATGGTGGTCCTAATACCTATAATTCAAAATATTACTGAATTTTTTAAAAAAGTGGTGAATACTGAAAATAGTGGCTTAAAACTCAATTTAAAAAAATCATGAATAAAAAATGAATCCCTAATTTCATTGAAAATATAGTGTATTATAAAGATTAAATAATGTAACCCGTGTTGTCTAAAAAAATAATAAATCAATGCTAATATTAATTTACTAAAAGTCTATTTCTAATTATGAAGCATATAAAAAATTCCTTGTTATTTATATAAAGAAGAATTAACATATTAATTGTTAAGTTAATTGTCATAAGTAAAAGATTAATATTGTAATAGATATTGGATTAATATATCAAATAATTCCTAACTTCTGATATAATTATTAAATTAGACAGCAGTTTCAAATATAAATTTATATAACTGAGTTGTTAAATAGTTCAGACCTGACCGATAAAATGAAACGCAGTTTCTTCCAGGCAGCAATTGTATCGATACTGCTATATGGATGCATTACATGGATGCTAACTAAACAGATGGAGAAGAAACTAGACGGCAACTACACAAGAATGTTGAGAGCAATATTGAACAAGTCCTGGTGACAACACCCCACGAGACACCAACTATACGGCCACTTGCCTCCCATCACGAAAACTATACAAGTTAGACGAACCAGACATGCAGGACACTGCTGGAGAAGCAAGGACGAGCTCATAAGTGATGTGCTCCAATGGACCCCCACATATGGCCAAGCAAAAGCAGGACGACCAGCTCGAACTTACATACAGCAGCTATGTGAGGACACAGGATGTAACCCTGAAGACCCGCCAGAGGCGATGAATGATAGGGAGAAGTGGCGAGAGAGGGTCAGGGATATCCGTGATGGTGGCACGACATGATGATGACATACTGTTAAATGGTGTTGTACATGGAACAAGTCCTTCTAACATTTAGGACTATAGCATTAAGTTTGAATTTTTTATCAAATATACATTATATTAAATTATTATCCTTTTTTAAAAAAGGAAGTATATTCATACTCTATCTTCTTAAAATTAAATATGTTCTTTATTGGAAAAAATCATATTCAAATTATTTTATTATTTAACCAATTTTTTGATTACACAGCAATTTTTCAATATTCAAAATTAAATTGTATATCACCTAATTAATGGTAAAGTTAAACATATTTCATATAATTCAGATATAGAGTTAAATTATATTAAGAATTTATTTCTATGCTTACATTTAATTATAAACTCATTCCTAGCATTTAGTAAGTTCCTATCTTTATATTTCGATCGATATACATATTTTCTTTTCTAAGCTTAAATTACACATACCATATAAATTGTTAGTCAAGGAACATCTTTTAATTATTTTCCAATTTATAATAGGTGTTAGTCATAGTTCTTTCAAATATCAGTAATATTTAGATAGGGCAGTTTGATTTTTTAATGGTGGATTTTTGAATGATTGGAGGTGATTGTAATATCTAAATTTCCAGTTTAAACTTGTTATACCTATGTATACATTTTCATTAGTATTAGTTTCTTTAGTTTAAATATTATCTTGATATATAATATTATTTAAGTTACATTTATTTCCTAGGGGCATTCATTTTTTATCTTACAATTACAAGATTGTTTTGAGTTTGTCATTGTTATTCTAGTATAGCTTGTCTATTAATATTTTGTTGTGGTGGTAAATCATTTTAGAACAAGAATAAGTAATTTTTACTTTATTTCTATTAATTATTTTGCTAAGGGGGTTATCATTTTTAAAATGTTTATTAAACCTAAAAAATATTTCCCTATATTGATATTAGAGAGTTTGCAAAAAAGCGGTTAACCCAGATGATATTTCTACATCTATTTTTATAAATATTTTTTTATATTATATTATTCATATTTATATCATTATTAGTTCTATGATTTCCTAAAATATTATCCCTATTATTGTGAGTTTTTTTTTGGTTTCTAAGTACTTAAGTTCATTTTTATAGCTGCTGTTACATTTGGTTTCATTATAAAATTCTTTGTGATTATCAAATATCTTTTTTGAAGATGATAATCTGTCTATTCTAATATTAATCGCTTTAGGAATTTGTTTAATTATGGATGCAGGATGGTTAGAACTAACATTAATGTATGTTGTTATAGTATTAATCTTATAAAATGATTAATAAGAATTGTCATTTAAATTGAGAGTTACATCTAAAAAATTGACTATTTTGTGTTTGAACTAATTTCTATTTTTGACCCCATATAATTAAAAGCCCTAATAATTTTCTTTTGTATTTTAGATATATCTGGAATAAATTTATAATGAAGCTACAAAACTGATTTTTTCTTTTTCAATCTTATAAAATATATATATATATATATATATATATATATATACACACATGTATAACAGAAATTACTGACCACTAACCTTTCTTACAAAAGAAATAGCAAAAATGTGAAAAGTTCTCAAAATACAAGGGAGAGGAATATATATATATATATATATATATATTCTTCTTCTTCGTTTATATATATATATTCTTCTTCTTCGTTTATATATATATATATATATTCTTCTTTTATATATATATATATATATATATTCTTCTTCTTCGTTTATATATATATATATATTCTTCTTTTATATATATATATATATATATTCTTCTTCTTCATTTATATATATATATATATATTCTTCTTTTATATATATATATATATATATATATATATATATATATATATATATATATATGTATATTTTGGCAGTATTTCTTCATTGATACATATTTGATTCAACATTATAGACATTTTTTGTCTACACATTTTTTTGTTAATCCTTTCGAATTACCATATTGATCTTATGATATTCAGTGGGAATTGGTTGGTAAATCTTCCATAATTAGTTATTTCCAAAGTACTTTCTGTCCAACTTTGGGCCATCATCAGGGGAGGATGTATTACAAAAGTGATATAACTTTTGTAAATACATTACTACTTTGTAAAAATGGGCATTTATATTGTTGTATTGTGTAGTGTTTACTTTCCAAATTTGTTTCTTTAAATAGCATCAGTAGCTAAAGACATTTAAGTACATAAGCACTGGTTTCAAAATTAATTCTATTAAGTTCAGGTTGTATATTCCTAATATGTAGTGCCTTGAGAATATATATATATATATATATATATGTTAATGCATAAATATTCCTCTTCTTTTATATATATATACATATATATATGTATGTTAATGTATAAGTATTCACGGGGGACATCTCCACTCTAGAAGGAACCCCTCTTAAACTAGTAGACAAATTCACGTACCTAGGAAGCAGCGTCGAATCAACCGAAAAGGACATCGAAACGAGGTTAACGAAAGCATGGACAGCTATCAATAGGCTATCGACTATATGGAAATCAGACCTAACCGATAAAATGAAATGCAGTTTCTTCCAGGCAGCGGTCACATCGATACTGCTATATGGATGCACTACATGGACGCTAACAAAACGGCTGGAGAAGAAACTAGACGGCAATTACACAAGAATGCTGCGTGCAATCCTGAACAAGTCCTGGCAGCAACACCCCACAAGACACCAACTGTACGGCCACCTGCCCCCTATCACGAAAACTATTCAAGTTAGGCGAACCAGACATGCAGGACATTGCTGGAGAAGCAGAGATGAACTCATAAGAGATGTACTCTTATGGATCCCCACACACGGCAGCGCAAAAGCAGGACGACCAGCACGAACGTACATTCAGCAGCTATGTGAGGATACAGGTTGTTGTCCTGAAGACCTACCTAGGGCGATGAACGACAGGGAGGAGTGGCGAGAGAGGGTCAGGGATATCCGTGCTGCCAGCACGATATGATGATGATGATGATTCCTCTCCTTCGTATTTTGAGAATGCTTAACATTTTTGCTTCTACTTTTGCCAGATGTGGTTAGAGAATTATCATTGTGATATTCTTTGTATTATTGTTGTGATATTATCAATATTATTGCATTATTGTATATTATTATTATTATCATTATTATTATTATTATTTATTATCATATATATATATATATATATATTATTATTATTATTTACTCTTTAGAGTTTTTCTCATCAGTATTTGCTGATGTTCTTTCACTGGAGTTTGAGTGACAGCAAGTCTCCTTAAGTCTCCAGGACCCTTCTCAGTATTCTGGCTGTTCCAATAATGTAGTAGTTTGGATGGTCTCCGCTCGTCCACCAACTTCCAAGTCTTCCAGTCCCTTTTGTAATCCTTTAGTTATTGTTCCAAACGCACCAATTACAATTGGTATAATTGTCACCTTCATGTACCATAGTTTTTTCAATTCCCTAGCAAGGTCGAGGTACTTATCCTTCTTTTCACATTCTTTAGTTTTATTCTGTGGTAAGCTGGGACAGCAAAGTCAACAATTTTGCAAGTTCTCTGTTGTTGATTATTATTAGGTCTGGTCTTCTGGCCGAGATTAGGTGATCTGTGTGTATGTCAAAGTCCCAGAGGAGTTTATGTGGGTTATTTTCTAGGACAGGTGCTGGGTTGTGCATATCCCATTTGTTCATATGGTCAAATTTAAATTTCTTGCACATCTCTCAGTGGATCACCTTGCCGACCCAGTTGTTTCTAGTCTTATATTCCTTCTGCGCTAATTTGCTGCATTCGCTTATTATGTGATTGATGGTTTTATCTCTGTCACCGTGTAGCCTACATTTGCTATTTTGTTGTGTCTTATCTATTCTCACTTTAATATGATTGGCAAGTCCTCTTCCTCCCTCTTTTCTTGATACATATAGTCAGTCAATGATGTCTCTGGGATGTAATGCCTTATGTATGGTCATTAGTTTTCTTGTTCTTTGGTCCATTTGTTTAAGTTCATCTCTGGTTCATTTCAGAAAGGGTCCCGAATATCTGAGGGGTACAGCCCAGGTATTTATTCCTTTGATAAGGTTTCAGCAAGAGAGTTTTGTCTCTAGTAGTTTTCTACAGGGTGGAATGATTAAACTGTTGCCCAAGAAAAGACGACATGATTCCATTTCCGTTTAATGAAAATCGGATTTCTTTTTTTGTTCCAGACCATCTACTAGTTGGCCAGTTGTGTACTAATCCTGAGAGTGATAGGAGCCTTCTATCATGTTTGAAAATGACATAATGTTCAATGAGCGAGATTGGAGATGTACCGCAGTACAACTCATGCTCTCTACCAATCCAAATTATGACAACAGGACCATTGCAAGCACCTTCACTGGATTGCCACGAATAACAGGGACATGCCTGGGGTGATGAAAACAAAGTTTCCAGTTACGGTTATGGTCTTTGGTGTGGTTTCAAGTGAGGGCCACATCATGCCACCTCAGATCTTCAAATTTGGCTTGAAAGTCAAACCAAAGTGTACCTAGATGTGCTGAAGAGTGTGATGATCCTCTGGTGCAATCAGGTGGCCGGTGGCAGACCCTGGGTGTGGCAGCCGGACTAGGTGCCAGCCCACAAGTCCAAAGAGACCCAGGCTTGGCTTCAGAAGGAGTGCTACAACTTTGTACCCTTCTCTCACTGGCCCCCCTCCTCCCTCGACCTGAACCCACTGGACTACTTTGTTTGGTCATACATCGAGAGCATCACCAACACGACCTCCCACAACACCAAAGCAAGCCTGATTGCTGCCATCTGCCGAGTATTTGCTGAGCTCCCGCCGGCGCTTGTGGAAAAGGCATGCTCCCAGTTCCGGATCCATATCGAGGCGGTGATTGAGGCTGAAGGTGGCTACATTGAATAGATATCAGCTCTACTACATAATCAAGTTACCTGAATTGATTTTTCAATAAAAGTTTTAAAATAAAGCTGTAGTGTTGTTTTCTTTAGGACAACAATTTTATCGTTCCACCCTGTAGTTCTCCTGAGATATTCTTTTTGAATTTTGTTTTTCATTTCTACTTGTTTAATAGTGTCAGCCTCCAAGATGCCCAAGTATTTGTAGGTTTTGTTTTCTGCGAGTGTTCTAATCTTGTCTTGATTTGGTAGTTCCATTCCGTCAGTTAGATATCGTTTGCCACTTTTCATTACAAGCATTGCACATTTTTCTATGTCAAATTCCATTCCTATATCCTGACTGTATATTCTAACTTCATGTATTAGAGTTTCCAGTTCTTTTTCATTTTTTGCAAATAGTTTGATGTCATCCATGTACATTAAGTGATTGATCTTTTTTTGCAATCTACTAAGTTTGTACCTGGCTGTGCATTTTCTGAGTATGTGGTTAAGTGGCATCATGCAATTATGAATAATAAGGGTGATAGAGCATCTTCTTCGAAAATACCTCTTTGGATATTTGTTTCAGCTAAGCTTCTGCCTCCTGCTGTCAATTCCACTCTTCAGGTTTTCATGGTTTTCTTGATAAAGTTTATGACTTCATGTGATATTTTGTACATTTTGAGGCAGTTTATTATCCAACTTTATGGAACAATATCATATGCCTTTTTGTAGTCAACCCAGGCCATAGCTAAATTTTTTCATCTGGTCTTGCTCTCATTTAGCATGTGTTGATCTATGTAAAGTAACTCTGCTGTGCCTCTGGTTTCTTTGTAGCATCCTTTCTGTTCATCAGGGAACAAACCGCGGCTTGTTAGCCAGTAGTAAATCTCTTCCCTTATTTGTGCTGTTAATATTTTCCACATCATCAGTAGGCAAGTTATGGGTCTGCAATTGTTTGGGGTGGTTCCTTTGCTTGGGTTCTTTTAGATCAATGTGGTCCTTCCTTTGACCATCCATTCAGGTACATGTGCTGTTTGTAGGCATTTATTCATTTCTAGTACTAGTCTATCGTGAATGGAGGTGAATTTCTTGAACCAGAAACCATGTATTCCATCATGGCCTGGCGTTTTCCAATTGGATATTTTTTTAGTGTCATTTTGAGTAAATTGATGTGTATTCCCACTTTTGGGCCTTCTTCGAGTCCTTCTAGTTCTCTTGTCATATTGTTTATCCATTCAGCCTTTTCGTTATGTGTTTTTGGTTACCATATTTTTGTCCAAAATCGTCGGGTGTGATATTCTTTGTGTGTTTTACATGTTTAAATGATATTTTCTATTAACTGTATTATTTGATATCTGCATACTTTTTAAATGCTTTTGGCTTTAATCATTTGCAGTTTTAACAGCTGCAATAGAATGCTTTGCTGAATAAAAACCTTAGACCAACTTCATGTAATTGTCAATTATCTCAAACAAGTTAGGCAAAGGCAAATACAGGTATTTATGGGGATGTTTTTTTTTTTGGTTTGGTTTGGTTTCATGGCGTATCAACCATTGTTAGTTATTTAATGCCAAATCCTATTTATACATATATATTGAATATATATGATTTGTAAACACATTTTGTTGATAACATTTTTAAATGAGTCTCAGCTCATTTTTCTTACACACAGCTAAATACTTTCTAGTAATGCTATGTAACAGTAACAATTTAATCTCATTCTTTTGTTTGTACACATTCAAATAATTCTATTCTGCATTACTCATTTGTTTGCACACAGATAAATGGTTCCAAGTATTGTTATAAATCACTAACAATTCAATCAAACATCAGTATTTTGTTTACATACAGTTAAATGATTAAACAATTCTGTTTCTAACAATTCAATTGAGCATAAGTCATTTGTTTGCAAACAGTTTAAATGACAAATAGTTCTATCAGGTGTTACTGCTCTGATCCATAGTTGACCTGGGAGTGATGGCAATGAAGGGGTATTTTGCATTCTCCAAAGCTTCAGCATTACTAAAGTCTCACCATCAGATTGTTTAGTGTTATATCAGGACATTCATTGTAGGGAGGTCTTACCCTTCTGCAGAGATGCAGTTGGTGTATTCTACAGCCCAAGCTGATCTAACATATTTACAATATGTTTGATCAGTAAATGCTTTTAATTTACTTTTTGGACAGTAAATGCAGAACAACAAAGTTTTTGATATTTGATTAGTACAATGTAGTTGCAAAATTAATAAAATATTATCAGTTTTTGATGGCACAGATGAAGTTATTTAATGATATGGGAAAAATGGACATTTTTTCTTTTGTCTTTTTTATGAATTTACTAATATTATCAATTTTATTTTAAAAAAAAATGATAATGAGATTCAAGACAGACAATATTCTAGGTGAAAAATATTTAATTTTAAATATACTGTTCTATTTTTTATTATTAAACCCTGACATTTTAGTAACCATTGGCAAAAATAAAGACAGACCTATTGTTAAATAAAAGTTTAAATAAATAATTATTTAGGTTAGTCATATTCACTTTTTTAAAAATATATAATGTGTTCTTCTTTCTTGTTTATATGATGAAACATATTGGCTAAAGATGGGAACAGTTTTCTTAATAACTTGGGAAATAATGACAATATTTCATCTAAAAACATTTAACAATGCAAAAAGAGTCCAGAAAATGTACTAGCTGAATGCTATTATCATAATAACAAATACACTGACATTAGTCTGAATAATTCATTGAATAAACTTCAGCTAACATTTGAATAAAACATACAGAAAGTTATGTTTGTATAACAGAGGAAATATTGTAACACTATTGTGATTGTAAATTGTTTCTTGCTATTCAGGGTTAAAGATCTCCACCTCAGTTTTGTTTCTTCACAACAATCAAACTGTCAATGACGTTAATTCTAAAATAGAATTAGGTACAGCTTGCAGTTAAGTGCATTGTAGTGTAGACTTTCAGGTCTCCATTCCAATTTCTATTGTTTTTGTTAAATTGGAAAGTTTATTACAGATCAGCAAAAAGAAAAAAGTATTGGAGTTAAGTAGATATAACAGGTGACAGGCAGCTGATACATTGAAGGTTCATGATTAATTGATTGATTTTAATGGCACATCAACCAATGAATAATTTTCTTTTGCTTAATGTTAGGGAATTATATTTGTTGTACATTTATATTTATATTTGTAGAGTTTTTTGCCCACAGTTATATGATATATTAAGTATTCCTTTCAAATACAAATATGATATATTAAGTATTCCTATTAAATACAAATATGATATATTAAGTATTCCTTTCAAATACAAATATGATATATTAAGTATTCCTATTAAATACAAATAATTTGCACACAGTTAAAAGATATAAAGTATTCCTTTCTAATACAAATGATAATCACACAGTTATATGATATTAAGTATTCCCATCTAATACAAATAATTTGCACACATATATATCATATCAAGTATTCCTATCTAATACAAATAATTTGCTCACAGTTAAAAGATATTAAGTATTCCTATCTAATACAAATAATAATCACACAATTATATGATAATTAGTATTCCTATCTATACAAATAATTTGCACACATATATACAATATTAAGTATTCCTATCTAATACAAATAATTTGCATACAGTTATATGATATTAAGTATTCCAAATACAAATAATTTGCACACAGTATTAAGATATTAAGTATTCCTATCTAATACAAATAATTTGCATGCATATATATGATAGTAAGTATTCCAAATAATACAAATAATTTGCACACAGTAATATATTAAGTATTCCTATGTAATACAAATAATTTGCAGAATTATATATTAAGTATTCCTATCAAATACAAATAATTTGCACACATATATATACGATATTAAGTATTCATATCTAATACAAATAATTTGATATTAAGTATTCCTAATCAGACATTGGCATAATGGTTAGAGTGGTCGCCAATGGTCTGAGAGAACTGGGTTCAATCCAACATTGAGTCATACCAAAGACTCAAAAAATGGTACTTGATGCCTGCTTTCTTAACACTCAGCACCATAAGGTAAGGATCAAGGATAAAGTGGGGTTATCCTGGGAAAGGAGTAGCAGCCTCCCCTATACCTTTGTGTAGTAGCTATCAAAAAGGGAGCCTTTGGGTCACCCTCATCTATGGTTGCCAACTTTACTTACTAAGTATTCCTATCTAATACAAATAATTTGTGCATATATATACGATATCAAGTATTACTATCAAATACAAATAATTTGCACACCTGTCTAATACAAATAATTTGCACACAGTTATATGATATTAAGTATTCCTATCTAATACAAATAATTTGCACACATATATTCAATATTTAGTATTTCTATCTAATACAAATAATTTGCACACAGTTATATTGATATTAAGTATTCCTATCTAATATAAATAATTTAGAGGACACGCTAGCCCCATACCTCTTTATCATATGTCTAGACTATGTGCTTAGAACATCGATTGATAAAATCAGAGAGAACGGCTTCGAACTGACAAAGAAAAGAAGCAGAAGGTACCCCGCAAAAACAATTACCAATGCCGACTACGCCGATGACATAGCGTTACTAGCAAATACACCCAACCAAGCCGAAACACTACTGCATAGTTTGGAATGAGCTGCCACAGGCATTGGCCTCCATGTCAATGCACACAAAACTGATTATATGTGCTTTAATCAAGCAGGCGACATTTCCACACTTGATGGAACCTCTCTGAAACTGATTGACGAATTCACCTACCTAGGAAGCAGTGTCTCATCAACCGAAAAAGACATCGACACGTGGCTAACGAAGGCATGGACAGCTATCCATAAGCTATCGGTCATATGGAAATCAGACCTGACCGATAAAATGAAATGCGGCTTCTTGCAAGCAGAGTCATGTCGATACTGCTGTATGGATGCACCACTTGGACGCTAATAAAACAGCTGGAGAAGAAGCTAGACGGCAACTACACAAGAATGTTGCAAGCATTATTAAACAAGTCCTGGCGGCAACACACCACAAAGCACCAACTATATGGCCACCTGCCTCCCATCACGAAAACTATCAAAGTTAGACAAACCAGGCATGCAGGACACTGCTGGATGGTTTGTTGGTTTTATGGCATATCAGCCTTTGTAGGTTATTTAACGCCAAATCCATTTTTATGTAAATAATCTGTTCTATTGAAAACAGTTCAGTTTAGCATAAGTACACAGTTTAATTGTCAAAAACATTTCCATTTCAAACTATTCAAGCAGTTATATGTAATAATTCAGTGAAGTGTAAATACAGTTTTAATGTCGAAAAACAGTTCTATTTGAAATAATTCAGTTAAGCATAAGCACGCAGTTTAAGTGTAAGTACGGTTTAATTGTCAAAAACGTTTCTATTTCAAGCTATTCAGTTTACTCAATTCAGTTTAGCATAAGTATGCTGTTAGTTCTATTTAACCCATAGATAGGGCCCTATCAGGTGCTACCACTCCGGGCCAAAGTGGACCTGGGAGCGATGGTAATGAAGGGGTACTCCGCATTCCCCAAAGCTCCAGCATTGCTGGAACCTTACCATCAGATTGTTTGGTGTCATATCCAGGACACTCGTTATGGGGGGGGGGGTCATACCCCTCTGCAGAGGTGCAGTCAGTGTATTCTACAGCCCCAGCCGACTGGGCAATACACAGATTTAAATGTCAGACAGTTTTATTTCAGATAATTCAGTTCAGCATAAGTACACAGTTTAGACGTCAAAAACAGTTCTATTTCGAGCAATTCAGTTCAGCACTAGTACGCAGTTCCAATGTTAAAACAGTTCTATTTCAAACAATTCAGTTTAGCATAAATACGCAGTTTAAATGCAAAAAATCAGTATAGTGAAAGAAGCACGGTTTTGTTCTATTTAACCCATAGATAGGACCCTTATCAGGTGCAACCGCTCCGGCCAGAGTGGACCTGGGAGCAATGGCAATGAAGGGGTACTCTGCATTCCCCAAAGCTCCAGCATTGCTGGAACTTCACCATCAGATTGTTTATTGTCATATCCTGGACACTCGTTGGGGGGGTCTTACCCCTCTGCAGAGAAGCAGTCGGTGTATTCTACAGCCCCAGCCGACTGGGCAAGACACTGCTGGAGGAGCAGGGACGAGCTCATAAGTGATGTACTCCTATGGACCTCCACATACGGCCGAGCAAAAGCAGGACGACCAGCAAGAACGTACATACAGCAGCTATGTGAAGATACGGGATGTAGCCCAGAAGACATGCCTGAGGTGATGAATGATAGGGAAAAGTGGCGAGAGAGGGTCAGGGATATCCATGCTAGCGGCATGACATGATGACGATGATGATATGACATTAAGCATTCCAAATAATGTGTGGGTCATGGTTATCTTTCAATGGATGTTTTTATTCTCATCCATAGAAGCCACCCTTATAGATGAGCAGCAGTAGTTCCCCGATCGAACTAACAATCCCAGCCATTGAACCGTGAGATTCATATGCCCAGAACCACGTTAGGCATTGCATTAGGCCGTCAGAGGGTTTATCCACTTGCCTTTACATCCACCATGCTGCTTCCTATGGTGTTAATAAAAAAAAAACCAAAAACTTTTATTTCTACTTTTCCATTGAACAAGTCCTGGAGGCAACACCCCACAAAGCAGCAGCTATACGGCCACCAACCACCTATCACGAAAACTATCAAAGTTAGATGAACCAGACATGCAGGATACTGCTGGAGAAGCAGGGACAAGCTCATAAATGATGTTCTCCTTTGGACCCCTTAACATGGCTGAGCAAAAGTAGGGTAACCAGCTCGAACCTACATACAGCAGCTCTGTGAGAATATGGGATGTGGCCTTAAGGACCAGCCAGAAGCGATGAACGATCGGGAGGAGTGGCGAGAGAGGGTCAAGGATATCCATGCTGGTGGCACGACCAGATGATGATGATGATTCCAAATAATACAAATAATTTAACACGGTTATATGATATCAAGCAAATTCTAAACCTTCCTGTCTTTTCAGCAAGTTTCAATAATCCGTGTCATTCTTTAAAATAGTCGTGAAAGAAAAAATTCAAATCCGTGACATGATGAGTCTTTTATATATGTATTATAAATACGTTTCCTTTGCTGAAAGAAGGAAATTGTTTTCATTTTGTTAGTTTCATACTTATAAAATATACAATATTATTAATCTTTCTCTGCTTTTCCTTCTTTAAAAGAAACACATACACAGACAAAGGAGTTATTTCAAAATAATAGACAGCACGGTTCCTTAGCTGTATATAGTGAATCATAAAAATGAGAACAGAAAAGAACTGATATTAATGAATTTGGAGTTCATTAATATATAAGGGATATAATGTTCAGTGTGGATATAGAATAAAAGAAACATTCCATGGAACATTTCAAAATAAACACGTCATAGTATCACCTGCTTGCGAATGCGCAACAACATTCTAATAACGTGAGCAGATTTGAAAATTTACATGTCACCGTTAGATGTTGATTTGATAGGATGCTTTAATAGGGCCTCATGTCAGTTAGGGGGTGCCGATGTGCAAATAAAACCATTGAGAGGAAGGCCCCGAAACGGTACATATTCTCTCCTAATGACCCCAAAACAAGCATGGAGTTAAATTGCTCGGTGGAAATGAGAATGGCTAAAGGAGCATTTTCTATCCGCTCACTTTTTGGTGAGTTTCTGTTTCTTGGTGAGTAACTTCCTTCTTAAGGGAGGTAATTCAATCTGTATTTTGTAATATGAAGGCTGAAAACATTAAAAATGAATTATGTAATTTAAAACTGTGGACTAAAGTAAAAGAAATATTTTTATTTATAAATTATAACATCTCACCAATAAGAAATATATTAGGAGTTAGAGAAATTAAAAGCATTTTTTTTAAGATTAAAGAAAAAAAGTTCTTTCATTCCCAATGTAAGGACCTGGTACAATTTTAATAAAGTGTAATTTCTTAAATCAGGTTTTTTTAATTTACTGATCTTGAAATGTCAAAACTGAAATAAATATTGAGCCATTATAATTATTTTAATAATTGTGCATAACAAGCATCAAATAAGGTCTTTTTACAAGATAAAAAATAGTGTTGGAGACTGTTTTCATAGAGGGTTCAGTAAGAGACTAAATATTGTCTTCTGATTATGGCCTCAATGGAAGACTAAATTAGGTATAACAAGGTAAATAAGATAAATAAAAATCTACACTTGAATCTGTTCAAATTCACTGGGAAAAAAAATTTCTTGTAATTTTTTTTTTTTTTTTTTTTTGTGATTTGAACTAATTAGACCCTCAAAACTCACTGCAAAGAATGTTCAACTTCCACATTTTAATTCAATGTAGAGGGATCCCCCATTTCTGAAACAGCGTTAGTAAAAATAAATAACTGGACAGGTTGAATTATTTTAAAATAATTGTTCTGGTAATGAGTAATCATTCTACATTAAATTAGACTGTGAAAGTGCCCCCTGCTCACTCATAAAATGCAAAATAATTCTGTGTTTTGAAAAAAAAAAAAAAATTGTGTTTGAGGGTCTAATTAGTTAAAAAAAACACACACAAAAAAAAAATACTGAAAAAATTTTTTTCCAGATGAACCTTAATGAGTAAATATTTGTGTGTGTGTGTGTGTGTGTGTGTGTGTGTGTGTGTGTGTGTTTTAAAGGAGGAAAAGCAGAGAAATATTAATAATATTGTGTATTTTATAAGTATGAATGGCCTATCAACCATTGTAGATTATTTAATGCCAATTTCTCTTTATACATATATATTGAATATATATGATTTGTAAACACATTTTGTTGATAATGTTTTTAAACGAGCCTAAGCTCTTTGCATACAGTTAAATGCTTCCAAGTATTGCAATGGATCACTAACAATTCAGTCTTTTGTTTACACCCAGTTAAATGATCAAACAGTTCTATTTCTAATAATTCAGTTTAGCATGAGTCGTTTGTTTGCATTCAGTTCAAATGTTAAACAGTTCAATTCGACCCATAGATAGGACCCTATTTGGTGCTACCACTCCAGGTCAGAGTGGACCAGAGAGCAATGGTAAAGAAGAGGTATTCCACATTACCCACAACTCCAGCATTAGTAGAGCCTCATCATCAAATTGTTTAGTGTCATATACAGGACACTCATTAGCGGAGAGGGTCTTACCCCTTTGTAGAGATGTTGTTGGTGTATTCTACAGCCCTAGCCGACTAGGCTGTATCACAAGCTTAGTAAAATGGTTATAGTTGAATGAAATGGCATCACTGACCAGAGTTTAAATCCTGTACGAGGCTGTTTGCATTTTACTTCATGCTTATACTCTTAGGAAAGGCATGAATCCATTTTTTCTACCTCCAGCTATGAATAGATAGTAGGGCAGATTGGGTTCTTTAGCCTCGGTAAGGCAACCAATCTTGGAGATGAAAAACTCTGAATTCAAACCAGCTGGACTTTGCTTAACAAATTGACCTGGTGTCATATTCTATTTATAGTGGAGGGGTTGGGTAAATACATACATTTTTGGTTTCACACTGTATTTTTGTACATGCCCATCCCTCTTTTTTGTACATACCCTCCCCTATTTTTTGTACATACCCTCCCCTCTTTTTTGTACATAGCCTCGCCTATTTTTAGCTGTATCTGTACTCCTGGAAGATGCATTTTGAATACTGACTACAATATGACAACAATATTCAATTTGATGCTTCAATCCAGATACAGTGATACCTCTAGATACAGAATTAATTCATTCCTGAGGGATTTTCACATCTTGGAATTTTTGTATTATGGGACAAGATTTACCCTATAAATGGCATACTACACTCCAGCCCCCAAAAGCAGTTGTACAAAGTGTAAATATTACCCGAATAAACCAATATACAGAGCTGAAATGTATTTCTTTTCTCCCTCACCTTCCTTCCTTTGACTATCCCTCCCTCTCTTTATTTGACTATCCCTCTAATCTGGTTGGAATTTTTTTTTTCTTATTGGATCTGATGAAGTCTTGTTAAAAATTATTTTAGAGTCTTTGATTCATATCAATGCTCCTAACAGGATGGAAATGAATTTATTATCCTAATGTGACCGAATATTGTTTTTTTTCTTGGTTGGTTGTTTGGTTGGGTTTTATGGCATATCAACTTTTGTTGGTTATTTAATGCCAAATCCATTTTTATGTAAATAATCAGTTCTATTTAAAACAATTCAGTTTAGCATGAGTACGCAGTTTAATTGTCAAAAACATTTCTATTTCAAACTATTCAGTTTATTCAAACAGTTATATATAACAATTCACTTTAGTGTAAGTACAGTTTCAATGTCAAAAACAGTTCAATTTCAAACAATTCAGTTTAGCATTAGCACGCAGTTTAAATGTAAGTACAGTTTGATTGTGAAAAACATTTCTATTTCGAGCTATTCAGTTTAGTCAAGCAGTTCTAATTTAGCTAATTCAGTTTACTATAAGTATAGATTTTGTTTACACACAGTTAAATGTCAAAAC
The DNA here is from genome assembly GCA_963585895.1 of Sepioteuthis lessoniana. NCBI lineage: Eukaryota > Metazoa > Mollusca > Cephalopoda > Myopsida > Loliginidae > Sepioteuthis > Sepioteuthis lessoniana. The sequence continues at coordinate 37,293,740 of OY757915.1, forward strand.
AGTTCTATATTAAACAAATCAGTTTAGTGTAAATACAGTTTCAATGTCAAAAAAATAATTCAGTTTAGAATAAGCACGCAGTTTAAATGTAAGTATGGTTTAATTGTCAAAAATATTTCTATTTCAAGCTAATCAGTTTAATCAAACAATTCAGTTTAGCATAAGTATGCCATTAGTTCTACTTAACCCATAGATAGGGCCCTATCAGGTGCTATCACGCCAAGCCAGTGTGGACCTGGGACCAATAGCAATTGAGGGGTGCTCCATATTCCCCAAAGCCCCAGCATTACTGCGACCTCACCATCAGATTGTTTAGTGTCATATCCAGGACACTCATTGAAGGGTTCTTACCCCTCTGCAGAGGTGCAGTCAGTGTATTCTACAGCCCCAGCTGACTGGGCAATACACAGTTAAATGTCAAAACAGTGTTATTTCAGATAATTCAGTTTAGCATAAGTACACAGTTTAGACATCAAACATTTCTATTTCGAACAATTCAGTTTAACATAAGCATGCAGTTTAAATGTCAAAACAGTTCTATTTTAAACAATTCAATTTAGCATAAATATACAGTTTAAATGCAAAAATCAGTATTGTAAAGAAGGAAGCATGGTGTAGTTCTATTTAACCCATAGGTAGGACCCTTATCAAGAGCTACCACTCCAGGCCAGAATGGACCTAAGAGTGATGGCAATGAAGGGGTACTCCACATTCCCTAAAGCTCCAGCATTGCTGGAACCTCACCACCAATTTTTTTAGTGTCATATCTAGGACACTCATTAGGGGGGGGTCTTGCCCCTCTGCAGAGAAGCAGACGGTGTATTCTACAGCCCCAGCAGACTGGCCTTTTTTTTTTCTTTAAATAATTTATATATATATATATACATATAGAGAGAGAGGGTGAGAGAGACAGAGAGAGAGAGAAATGTTAGATTTTGGTAAATCTGACAAGATGATAAAAAATAGTGGAAAAGTGGATAAACCAACACTAACAACAGATTCAGCAATTTTGATATTTCCTTCTTTATTGAAAAGAGAACTTCTTCAGAATGAAAATGAGTTTTTCTAAAGTTCAGCTATGGAGGAAATAGATAAAATGAAGATAAAAAAAGAAGGAGGGAAGGGTCTAAAGAAAAGAGAAAGAAAAGGAGAAAAATAAATATAGGCTAGAATGATGGTGGCAAAGGTCATTGGTTTTGATTGTGACCATATATATATATATATATATATATATATATTTCATTAAACAATATAATCTTTTTTTCTACATATCTTTGAATATGTCCTTTCGAGTTGCTACATCGATTTCATGGTACTCTGCGGGAATTGGTTAAACTCCCATAGCTAATAGGTACCCTAGTACTTTCTGCTTGATCTTGGGCCATCAATAGGGGTGTGTATATGGCAGAAGAGATGTGACCTTTGCATGTACATTACTACTTTGTAAGTGTTTATCATTTATACTGGTGTGTTGTTGTAGTGTTTTATTTTTAAATTCGTTTCTATAACCAATTCCTGCTGGATACCATAAAAACAATGCGCCAACTGGAAAGGACATTTACAAAAATGTGTAGACAAAAGATGTCTATATTGTTTAATAAAATATGTATTAATGAAGAATTGCTGCCCAAATACACACACACACACACACACACACACACACACACACACATATATATATTTCTTGTAAATATATAATCCAGTTTAACTAAACTGAATAGGATATTTAAATAAATTAATAATCTGTAAATGAAGTTATGATAAAATTTTTAAATGAATTATGAATATTAATAATTATATAGTTGTAATTCTTTTTTAATTTCTTGGATATCTCATACCTCACATTTAGTTTTGGTGGTAGTGGTGTCTATAAGACAGGGATATAGGGTAACAAAAAAAAAAAAATTGGAAAGTAGTAAGATTAAAAGAGAGATAAATAAAGATGACACTTACTGTGAAAATTTAAAAAGCAATGTAGGTTAAGGAGAGATATGTACATAGAAAATTTTTGAAAGATGAAAAAAAAGAAACATACAAATTGTAAAAAAAAAACAGGAGATAGGTGTACAGAGACATCAGCAGAATCTCATATTAAAGAAATCTCTAAGAGTATAGTCGCAAAAAAAGCCAAGGTGGCTATGATCAATATATACCACTGATTTTCATGCTTTAAAAAAAAAAGAATATATATATATATATATATATATATATATATATATATGCCTAATGTATAGAGTGTTTGCCAATGGGCTGAGTGACTAGGGTTCAATCTCAGGTCGAGTCATACCAAAGACTCAAAAAATGGTACTTGATGCTGCCTTGCTTAAACACAGTATTATAAGGTAAGGATCAAGGGTAAAGTGGAGGAATCCAGGGAATGGGGTAGTGCCCTCCCTTACACCTCGGAGTAGTAACAATTGAAAAGGGTGCCTTCGAGTCACCCTCGACTAATGTTGCTAATTTTACTTATATATATATATATATATATATATATATATATATATATATTTTTGTTTTTTGGTTTTTTTGAAAGATAGAGTGAGACTGAGGAAAAACAATCATGAATTTATTAATTTCAATGGGATGAATATTGGAAAAAACAAGATTCACCAAATAATTTCATTTCCATATAAGAAGTCAACTTGATATTTGCTTAGGGTAAAAAGAGACCTTAACAATTAGATCTGATGTAGTTTGTTGAGAGAGTAGTAATAAATATGTAATCTGATACAGTCACACAAATCAGTCAGGGTGAATAAGAAAAAGAGACAGTCTTTTATTTGGGAAAAAAAATGAATATATGTAGAAAGGTTGGTGAAACCCATAAACAATAATCTTTGAAGAATAATAGTGTATTTTTGGAGCATAATGGAATCAAATTTTACTTATCCAATTAAATAGATAAGAATATCATTTTTAGATAGTTGATAAAGCAAATTCTATAAACTAATATTTTTGTTTTAAAAAAAAGTAACTCCCTCAGTCCCATAATGATTGTTACATTTAATGTATAAAATTTACATGCAAATGTAACAATCATTATGGAACTAAGGTAAAATTAGATTTAATGAAATGAGAACTTGGAGTCTACTGATATTTTTTTTAGTAGAGCAGAATGTTTAACTTGATATAATCAATTCTGTTCATTAAACTTTATTGGACTTCATTTTGAAAGACCAAATTTTGCCATTATTACTTGACTACTACCATTGCTGATATCACCTCTTCCTCAATAACTGGATCTATATTTCACCATTATTGCCAAATATAGAATTGAAATATTTTTATAATTTTAGGTAATAAATTTTTAAAAAGTGATTTCTTTTATTCATTAAAGATTTAATTTCCTCCAGATAGTTTCAAGTAGCGAGATATATCTGCAGAGTGCTTTCTTATATAAAGTTCAATTTTTCTTTTAGGGAGCAGATTTTTATTTATTAGCAATTCTCATTTTAAATTCTCCTTTATAAGAATCATAAATCAATTTATTTTACTAATTTTGCTTAAAAAAAAAGAGAAGTATTTAAATCATGTAGTTCAACATTTAAATTTTAATATTTGTTTTTACCTGTGTTGAACAACATTTTAGAGTTTTTATTTATTTAATGATTTGATTAGAAAAGAACATTTTACATCACTAAGTTCAATTTTTTCTTTAGATTGGAAAGTATATTTTCTGCCAAATTTCTCAATCTAAATTTCTTTTTATAAGCATCAGTTTTTAAGTCGTTTTCAATTACTTTCTAAAATTTATTTTGCCCAGTCGGCTGGAGCTGTAGAATACACCGACCGCATCTCTGCATTGGGGTAAGACATCCCCCTCCAATGAGCGTCCCTAACATGACACTAAACAATCTGATGGTGAGGCTCCAGCAACGCTGGAGTGTTGGGGAATGTAGAGCACCCCCTCCCAGGCCTACTCTGGCCTGGTGCAACAGCACCTGATAGGGTCCCATCCATGGGTCAAACAGAACTAAAATGCTAAACTGAATTACCTGAAACAGAACTGTTTTGAAATGTAAACCACATACCTATGCTAAACCAAATTGTTTAAAATGGAACTGCTTTTGTCACTGAAACCATACCTATGATAAACTGAATTGTTTGAAATAGAACTGCTTTTTGACATTTAACTGTGTGTAAACAAAATCAATACTTATACTAAACTGTATTGTTTAAATTAGAACTGTTTGACTAAACTGAATGGCTTGAAATAGAAATGCTTTTGACAATTAAAGCACATACTCATGCTAAACTGAATTGCTTGAAATAGAACTGATTATTTAAATAAAAATGGATTTGGCATTAAATAACCTACAAAGGTTGATATGCCATAAAACCCAGCCAACCAGCTAACCTAAAATTTGTTATTGTAAATTGATTTAATTAGCAAAGAACTTAACACTGTAGTAAGAGTTATAGATTTATATTGTAAAATTTTGAATTTCATATGGTAATTTCATCTTTCTGATGAAATAGAATAGGAAGTCTTCTATGCTGTACCATATCAGTACTACTGTATGGTTGTACAACTTGGAACTGAAACATTTAGGGAAAAAGCAATATGTGAAATATACAAGGATGCTGCATGCTGTTTTGAAGAAATCCTGGAAGTAGCACCCAACCAAACTGTAGTTGTACAGCCACTAATCTCCCATCTCACAAACCATCGAAGTAAGATGAGAAAGAAATGCTGGGCACTGCTGAAGAAGAAAGGACACACTCATAAGTGATGTTTTATGAACTACACATGGACACACCAGTGTCGGCCAACTGACTGTGAAAAATTACATTCACCCACTCTGTGCAGATGTTGGGGCCTTCTAGGGGACTTACCAAGAGCAATAGAGATAGATGGTGAGAAAAAAAGTCAAGGGAATTTGTGCTGTTCACATAGCATGAAGATGATTAAGATATTATAGAAAACAAACCTACGATTCTTTGTAAACAGATACTTACGATTGAGTTGACTTTCTATCACTTAAATATAAAAATGATACCCTAAATATATTATCCAGACTACTATTTATTTAATTAGATATTAAAACACATAATAAAAGTATAATACATTTATATAAGAATAAAGGAAATGTTTGAGAAATTTTGTGTCGTTGTTAGCTAGAGGAGGTATCCTACAAAATGGCAGCTCTCCTAAAAGATCGTAAACACATTGGTTTTATAGTTCTCACCATGAGAGGATTTTCATCCAATCAGAATATTACATGATTATCATCGAATCAGAATCACCAAATGATCATACAAACATTGGCGGCTCCAGTCTCTGACTTCTATTTTGACAATTCTACTTCTAATTGTCATAAGAGACTTCAGAAAAATTGATATTTGCAGCAAACATGAACAAGAATATAGATTATAAAGATTCTATAGATACAAATAAAGGAAAATGACAAATACACAACAAAAAAGAGTTTTAAAGAAAAAATCTAATTAGTTTCTGTTTGCCACTTTGATGATATTCCTTGTTCCTTCATCTTTTACAAATATGTAGTCCTTTATTCATTACTAACACCTGAACAGGAAGTGTCTCGGGTGGTGTAATGGTTAGCAAGCTAGACTCTCAAACCTATCGGAAATTTATTTCATTTCAGGTTAACACATTGCATGTCTTTTTTTTTTCTATTTGACATTTTGTTCACATAATTTTCTTGGAGCTAAGTGCCTTTTTTAATCTTTAACATTGAGCCCTTGTTTTGTACCTTAATATAAAGAGACACTGAAGGAAAAAATCCTATGTCAGGCTCTGTATGAAGGACGTCGGTCACATGAAGCTAGCCCCTTCTTCTTCCTCTACCCAAAACACAAGGTGTGTAGACATGCTACTCTGCCCATAGATGAACTCCCACTAAGTAACTCAAGTGGAGTGTCCTGGATATGACACTTAATAATCTGATAGTGAGGCTCTAGTAATGCTGGAGCTTTGGGGAATGCAGAGTACACCCACTTTTAGACTTTCAAATTCAATTTTGAAAAGTTGAATTCATATTTGCTGGACATTCAGGCTTATGTGCCCTAATCTCAGCATATATGATACATGCCAAGGAGAAATTATATGTTAAGGCATTGTCCATAGGAAATATCAGGAAATTATATTTCAAATGCACAGCTTGGTCTACCTATTTTCCAGCCGAGGTTCCCTGAAGTGAGACATATGCATCTTGCAAAGAGACAAAAGGCAGTATAAAAAAAGCCATTACCCACCAAGACTGCAGTTCACCTATAAGAAGGAGAAACAAGAGTGGCTCGGGAAACACAGCATGAGGACAGTTTCCATTCGCTTCTGTTGAAGCCTTTAAGAAAGGACATTAAAGTTTCTGGTGAGAGAAACTTAACTAAAGCTTGAAGCCTTTACACAGACAAATTGAACTTTTGTTCCTCATATTGCATGAGTATAAACTTTATTGTGGGTTATTTTGTCTTGAAGAAAACCCATATTTTGAGTAAGGGTTTTTTCCCCATTATTCAAACTTTGTTACGAGGTGCCTAGAATTATAATGCTGTGTTGCCCACAGATGGGAAATATATGCAACCTTGTGAAGAGCCTCCTCTTGGAGTGGCTCTTGCAAATAAATTCTTTCGAATTATAATTTAACAAGACCAGTTGGATTTTTCATCCTGTTTTCCCCTCATGACCCAGGTTAAAAGTCAAATTTAACAGAAAGTGGATAAATTTGCAGCAAACCTTCACAAGTGAGTTTCAGTCTAATTGGATGCCCCATTCATACAGCCTTGTGCCATATCTAAGCAAAAAGCTTAGTAAATTACTACTTTGTGGATGTGTGGATGCCTAGAGGGGTGTAATAGTCAGAAAGCTATGCTAGCAAATCTTCATGAGTGAGTCTGAATCTCATTAGGTGCCCCATTCATACAGTATTGTGCCAAACCTAAGCAAAAATCTTAGTAAATTACTATGGCACCTTGGGTGGTGTAATGGTTAGCAAGATAGACTAGTAGACCTTTACAAATGAGTTCTGGTCTCATTGAGTGCCCCAGTGATACAGCCTTGTGCCATCTCTAAGCAAAAATCTTATGGAGGTGCAATAAGGTTTGTTCAGTTATTCTTTGGTTTTTAGTTTTCATAGGTTGTCGGTATTTGGGATTAGTGTATCTGACACCATTGTTTTCTTTCTTTTTTCTGCACTTAACTCGTTGGCATCTTCTGTATCTGTAGAAGGCTACAAAAGAATTACTGAAGGAAGGAAGAAAAGAGACTAAGATACCTTTTAAATTTCAACTTTATTTTGGGTTCCATATGGCTACTCTGTTGTGAGGTGATATCTTCCTAGACTATTTGAGAACAGTTGTGTCTCCCAAATAAGTTGTTGAAATGTACTAGTTGTTTTCAGTGGTTGATACATCCAAATTCAGTGTGGTCACATTCAGTGGGTGTTTTTGATATAGGCTGCTGATAGAGGAGATATGATAGCAAACACGAAGATGACTTTATCCATCCCACCATTTCTGAAATCAAAACATTTTTGGATTGATCATTTATTATATCAAGATCTTCATTTCTGCCCGTTTGGCCAAGATAACATTTTGTCATCTGATGATCTGCAGTGACCACAAATGATCTCAGAGGTCAACTATACATAGAAAGGCAAAAAAAAAAAAAAATCAAGTCCTTATAACTTTCTGTTTAGTTTGGTTTCTTTGTTTTATGACATGTCAACCTTTGAGTTCTCTATTTAGCAGTGATCTTTCAGATCATATCCTTACTTAGTTAGCTGAGGCTGTAGAATACACCGACTGCTTCTCTGCACAGGGATAAGACCTCTCCCCACCCCCACAACGAGTGTCCTGGATATGACACTTAATAATCTGATGGAGAGGCTCTAGTAATGCTGGAGCTTTGGGGAATGCAGAGTACTCCTTCATTGCCATTGCTCCCAAGTCCACTCTGGCCCCAGAGTCGTAGCGTCTGATAGGGTCCTATCTATGGGTCAAATAAAATTAAATAGTATACTTATGCTAAACTGAATTGTTTGAAATGGAACTGTTTTTTGAACATTGAAACTGTATACTTATGCTGAACTGAATTGTTTGAAATAGTGTTTGCCAATGGTCCAAGAGACCGGGATTCAATCCTGGGTCAAGTCATATCAAAAACTCCAAAAATGGTACTTGATGCTGCCTTGCTTAGCACTCAGCACTATAAGGTGAGGATCAAGGGTAAAGTGGAGCAACCTGGGAATGGAGTAGCACCCTCCCCTACACCTTGGTGTAGTAGCTATTGAAAAGGGAGCCTTTGGGTCACCCTCGACTATGGTCACCAACTTTACTTTTACTCATATGTATAAAAATGAATTTGGCATTTAATAACCTACAATGGTTGATATGCCATAAAACCAAACCAAACTAACATCAGGACTGGTAAATTCATTGTGGATCAAATGGATTGCCAGTAAATTCATTGTATGGTAAATTTATTGCAGGTAAATTATTTGTGGCTAAATTTAGAATTTAATAATAAAAAAAAAAACTAAAGGGTTAAGGAAATCCTATTTTAAAAGAGCAATTCATCTGATATGATAAATTTACCAAGAATTCTCTAAGAGTAATATGGATAAAAAAAGTTTTTAAATTTAAATCAGTTTCAAATGAACTTCTCAAAACAATTTTCTGCAATTAATTTTCAATGGTTCATTTTTTTTTTATAGTTCAGTATTTTGACATTGAAATATTTGAACAGGATAGAAATTTTTTAATTTGGAATAAAAGAAATTTGATATCTTCCAGAAAAGCCTATCTTATCTACTTTCAAAGTACAAAAAGTAGAATCCCCTGCTGAAATATATCATATTACCTGGCTTATTCTTATTTTTGGCAATCAATCCAACTCCTTCAAGTGAGTAGGGGGTCTTCAACATATTTTTTTATTGTATGTTTACTTTTGTTTACAAGATAAGTATATGCTTGAGATTTTTAGTGTTTTGTTTTCTTTTTAAAGAAAAGTTTTCTAACCTTAATAATATAGTTTGTGCCTAACCTATGAATTATCACAGCCATTCTCTCCAATTCTATTTATTAACAAGAGTCTTGAGGCTAACATCTTCACTGTAAGATAAACAACGATGATGAAGAATTCTTCTGTTTAAGAGATAACAAAGAAATTTAGTAATAATCATTTTCTGATTATTTTAAAGCCTTGTTTTACATTGTTTTTGTTTGGGTCAGTCTCTTTGTTTAATGGCATATCAACCTTTGTGGGTTATTTAATACCAAAGCCACCCTTGTAGAAAAACAGCAGTGGTATTATTTAAGCCATAACTGTGAGTCACATTGGACTGGTTTGGTTTCTTTGTTTAATGGCATATCAACCTTCATGGGTTATTTAATACCAAAGCCATCCTTGTAGAAAAACAGCAGTGATACAATTTAACAGATAGCTGGGGGTGTTAAAGAGTTCAACGCCTTTATCAAGGGTATTAGTTCAGGAGTTTGACCTAACTTACTTCGGTGCCGCAATCCAGCACTTTAGCCATTATGCCACCGGGACTCACTCGTTTTACATAGTTCTAAAAAAAAAAGTCAACCTTGTTAAAGATGAAAATTTAAAAAATAAAAAATAAAAAAGCGAGAGAAAAAAAAGATTAAGATACAGACAGTAGGAGAGGAAAATTTGAAAAGGAAGAAAAAAAAGTCTTGAGAATATAGAAGTGTATAAGCTTCATATATACATTTTTGCATTCCTATCTAACACATAAATGTGCATAAAATAATATTGATATGATAAGACAGCAATATTTGGATATATATCGATAGTTAAGAGGAGTCTGGAAAGGATAGGTATAAAGAAAGAGGTGCACATTTATTGTGATATATAAACAAATACTCACCAACTTTCTTTTAAATTACTGATTAACATATCAATAAGAGAAGATTGTCATGGGGCTGATAAGAATGTTGACCACGCAAATTAGTTTGAGTTGGAGAGTAAATTGGAAGCCAGAAGACAATGAAGAAAACAATAGCGAGATAATGGTATATTAACAAATAACAATTTATTTTGTCGTAGGTTACTGTTTAATGGTCGTATTGGTGATGGAATAGTCATATAAGTGGTGGAAATAGTAGAGGCAGCTGGTGGAATAGCCGTTGATAGTAGAGACAGCTGGTGGAATAGTCATTGATAGCAGAGATAGCTGGAGGTTGTTGGTTGGAATCCAAGTTGGTCATAGGCGTTGAAGGTAGTTGGCTGCAAGGATCGAACAAGTGGACTAAGACTGCCGTGTCTCTACGGAACCGAGGAATGAACAAGGAACCTGTGGCTAAGACTACTGTATCTAAGCTCTGCATGAACTGGAACCCACCGAAATGGTTAAGACTGGATTAGTCTTATTATCCTCTTTGTGGTGCCTCCAGGCCGTCTGCTTCGACTATTTCATGAGAACTAGTCAAAGATGCTCTGACACTAGAGTTGGAGACCTCTAATGGTCCTTAAAAGAACCATTTTGCAAGTCTACATAGATGTAAGACAGATGCAATGATAAGATGTAGGATAATGCCTTTGGAGCTTCGTTTACGAGTCCAGATTTTGAAAAACCTTGTCTATATATAGAGCAAAAAAGAAATTGATGGTCTCATTTTAGTTGCCAAAAGATCTGACTTCATGACTGTCTTAAAAGCAATAGTATTTTTCTAGGTTAAAAGCATGGTATGAGTAACTCAAAATCGAACCTCTTTCAGACCTTATTTTTTTGATGCTGGCATCTTTGGGGAACAAGAAAGTTTTGGTAAATGAATCAAAGCATAGCCCATTTATCAAAATTTTCTTGTTCTCCAAAGATAGCTACATCCAAAAAATAAAGTCTAAAAAGTTTGGCTATGGGTTACCTGTGAACCTTCATCTTTTAAAATAAGAGATAATTGGTTATCTTGTCACGCTCTGTTCAAATGTAAACAAACTAGACCACTCTAATCGCTAAAAAATGCTCCGTTCAGTTATGACCGGAAATGATTAAATTATTGATAACCTTGCCTTGTAATAACAGTGAGGAAAGAAAAAAATCCATCTGTTTACAACACTAACAGTGCCAGTCTTGCGAAAGTCATCTTAATTAAAATAAAGTGGATAATCTTCAGAAGCCTATACCTGGCTAACGAAGGATTTTATTACCACTGATGTTTTATATGGATGAACTTTCTTCTCATGCGGCTCAGTAGTGTGTCATTGGTATGACTTGACCTCTCCTACTGTCTGTATCTTAATTTTTTTTTTCTCTCGCTTTTTTATTTTTTTAAATTTTCATCTTTAACAAGGTTGACTTTTTTTTTTAGAACTATGTAAAACGAGTGAGTCTCGGTGGCATAATGGCTAAAGTGCTGGATTGTGGCACCGAAGTAAGTTAGGTCGAACTTCTGAACTAATACCCTTGAACCCCGGTCATCCAAGCCAATGCACCTTTAATTCTTGAACTATTTTTCAGTCGGAAGAATGGATTTGCTGGGATTGATTTTTAAAATTTTTTTTTTTTGTTTGATGATCCAAATTTTTACAAAATACAGAAAAGTTATTATGAATCGAATATTGAATCATAATAACACTCACATCAACAAATATCTGGCAAAACTAAAACTGACATAACAAATAAATAATCTCTTTGGTCAGACTGGGATTTTTCATTTATAATTTACTTTTAATCATTAAAAATCTGTTACCATAGATGAGAATTAAAATTTCAGGCATTGTATTTTAATTTTTCATTATTTTTCTTTTCTTTTTTTAAATATATATTTTTATTGTTTGTCTTTGTTTTGTTTTTTTAAGACACCTAATAATCTATTATTTTAGAATTCAGTTTTTATAAAACAATTTGTTCAAACTATAAATGTTGTCAGTGATTTCTTTTAAAAAAAAAAAAAATGATTATTATATGAGGGTTTGGTAATTTTGATTATTGTTATTATCTGACTCCATTTTGGTTTCTTCTTACCCCATCTTATATTTGCTGGCATCTTCTTCTGGTCTATGAAGGCTGTAAAGGAATTACTGAAGAAAAGAAGAAAGGAGGCCAAGATATCTTTTAATTTCAACTTTATTTCATTTGGTATTTTCGCACAAACTCTGTTGTAGATTAAATTATGACGTGCACTCTTTCATGACTGAAATAAGATTGATAAAAACACTTTTTAATAAGTTAATTTCTGGTTGCATTTAAAAAATTAGAAGTATAGTTAAAACTTGCTTTTTAATCAGGTAATTTCTGGTTGCATTTAAAAAATTAGAAGTATAGTTTAAATTTGCTTTTTAATCAGGTAATTTCTGGTTGCATTTAAAAATTAGAAGTATTGTTAAAACTTCATAGTTCTTATTTAAGTTTGTGTTGATCATATTAATAGAATAAAATTTTGCTAAAAATCAGATTTATTAACTTTTATCTGACCAAGACAGTATTTGACCAAGGTTGGTATTGTTTATATAAAGAGCATACTGTCCCATAATGGCTGTTAATTTACTGAATGAAATTTATATGCAAATGTGTGAGGCTAGTTCAAAAAATTCTAAGCCTTACCCAGAAAGAAGAGCCATAGCTGAACACACTACCACTTTTTATAAAACTAATACCCTTGGGGAAGGTATGAATCCTATTATTCTCCCTCCAGCTATGGATAAATAGTAGGACAGACTAGGTTCTTCAGCCTTGGTGAGGCAACTAGTCTAGGAGAAGGAAAACTCTGAATTCAAACCTGTTAAACTCCGCTTAAAATAGTACCACTTTTTATAAAACTAGAAAAATTGATTCAGATTTCTGACTTAATTTTTGTGCAGGTGAGACCCATACAGAAATGAGTGGTGTACAACAAATTTAAGATCTGGATGACTCTTAGAACTTTTTGAATGAACCTCGTAAATATCTTAATTTCTGTGCAGATGGGGCCCATAAAAAGGTGAGAAGTGGAAGATAAATCTAAAATCTTGTTGAAGCTTCAAATTTTTTTGAATCAACCCTGTTATGAAACGGAATCATTATAATCATTGGAATGTGCTTATTAGTTACATTCCTTTAACTATCTATTGCCATCCATCCCTACTGGCTATTACTGTTGGTAAGTCAACAAGACGACATCCACTGTCCTCCCAGAGCTGATCCTATTTACCCAACCCCTCTGCTCGGGCAGGATATGACACAAGGTCAATTTTTAAGTGGAGTTTAACAGGTTTGAATTCTAAGTTTTCCTTCTCCTAGACTAGTTGCCTCACTAAGGCTGAAGAACCCAGTCTGTCCTACTATTTACTCATAGCTGGAGGGAGAATAATTGGATTCATACCTTTCCCAAGGGTATTAGTGCTATGTGAAATGCAATCAGTCTCGTCCAGGATTTGAACTCGTGTTGCCGTGTCCATTTCCTACGACAATAACCATTACACCACGGGCTCCTCCCAGAGCTGATGAATGTAAAACAGAGGGAGTAGTATCAAATAATTATTCTCTAAATCAAATAAACAATGAATTTCACTTGAATAATTCACTTTCTTTTTTTTGTTTTTAACAGGACTGGTATTTTTGGGCAAAGAGTTAAAAAAAAAAAAAAAATTAAAAATTCTGAAGAAAAGGCTAAATTAAAGGAAACCAGGTGAACATTTTAACTGTCGGGACATCAGAAAAAAGAAATTTATAACATTCTAAAGTTAACAAAAATACCAAAACAACAATGGAAGAATACGCTGAACAAGATATGAAGGAGAAAAAATATGCTGAAGCCTTAGAGAAGTACAATGCCTTACTAACAAATCCAATCGAGGATCCTAACATCTATTTACAACGAGCCAAATGTCATTACTACTTAAGAAATTACTTGGCAGCGCAGTTCGACATCAGGGAAGCGCATGCGAAAGGCTTGAAAACCACAGCTGCTTATGTGTGGGCAGGAAAGATTGCGACGAAGCATGCCAAATATGAAGAGGCTCTCAGCTACTACAAGGAGGGGCTTAAGTTTGATCCTGGAAACAAAGATATCATTGCGGATTTAAAGAACATCCAAAAAGAGATCCTCGATTCTTATGAGAATCAGGAAGCTGACATTAAGGAAGAAGAAGTGAATCCGATTAAATTCTGCTCACAGGAAATCTATCCTGGGGATGATGTCTTACTAAGAAACGAGAAAGAAATCTTGGAGGTAAATTACAAGATAGTCTCGGAAATAGACGAGGATGAAGTTGACCCCAGACTGGCCTATCTTCCACCACAGCTGAAGAATGCTTCCAATTTAGCAATCCAGGGTCAGAAGCGACGATTGCAAGGTAAAGTGGAAGAGGCATTGCAGTATTATGAAATGGCAATCGCACTGGATAAGAAGAACCACAACTTCAAGTTGATGAAAGCAAGGCTATGCTTTGAATTGGAGAAAGATTTGGATGCTCTTCAGCAACTTTGGCTCATACCAAAGACAATGAGAAATCATGAAATTTGGAAAATGGGAGGTAAGTGAAATACCATTGTTTTTACATATAAAAATATGTAGTGTATGTATTTATCCAACCCCCACCACCACCACAAGCAGGCTGTGACTTAAGGTTAATCTTCAAATGGAGTACAGCTGGTTTGAATTCAGAGTTTTCCTTTCCAAGGTTACAGAACTCTGTCTGTATTACTAATTACACATAAATTGGGTGGGGAACAAATAGATTCATATCTTTCCCAAGGGCATTAGTACAAAGAGAAATGCAAACAGCTTTGTGAAGGATTCGAAATTAGATTGCTGATTCCATTTCCTATTATGATAATCATTGGACTAAATATGCCTCCGATCTAAGTAGGAAGGATCTATCCCTTAATGTGAAAGATTACTGTCATACAATTTTCCATATCCAATTGCCCTTTATGTCATATTAAGCCAAAAGATATAGCTTAGTCACCAGGGGGGGGCTGTAAAATATGCTGACTGCATCTTTGCAGAAGGGTAACATCTCTCACTATGAGTATCCTGGATACAACACAAAACTACATCTGATGACAAGGCTCCAGTCCTGGAGCTTTGGTGAATGTGGAATACCGCTTTATTGCCATTACTCCTCGGTCCACTCTTATCCAGAGTGATGGTACCTTTTAGGGTCTCATCTACAGGTCAAATAAAACTATTTGACCATTCAACTGTGTGCAAACAAAGGATTGATGTTAAATTGAATTGTCAGTGTTGTATAGCAATACTTGAAACCATTTAACTGTGAGCAGACAAATGATCTCTGACTTGTTTAAAATGTTACCTACAAAACCATTTGTTTACAAATTATATATATATAAATGTGTGTGTGTGTGTGTGTGTATAAATAGGATTTAACATTAAATAAGCTCAAAGGGTTAATTTGCCATAAAAATAACGAACCAAGCCAAGCCAAATGATAAAAGTTTGAACTAACATAAAATTGAATGTTAATTTTTTAATAGGCAAATTAGCATTACTTATTTGGAAGATTGACATAACTTTTCCAGTCCTGATTTTTCTTCATTTGACTCAAGGCCAAATGAAAAGGTAAGGGTTTAAACCCAGGTTAAAGTTAAGATTTCAAAAGTTGATTTTCTATTGGTTTGGTTTCTATATTTAATCGTACATCAATTCTTTATGGATTATCTAATGACGAAATTTGTTTAATTTGTAAATGTTTAATTGTAATTATAAATATATTTTTATGGCAATTTTTAATTGCACTTCCTTTTTTAAATATTTTTATCTGTGAGTGATAGTACAGCTATCCTCGCCAAACCCAGGGATGATCCTGCTTCCAATCCGCTAATCATTCTGCTGGTTGGATATAAAAGAAACAAGAGAACAAAACATGGCTTGCAAAATAAAAAATAATTTGTACCAAAAAATGTCTTTAAAAATGATACATATATTCCCCTGTCCAGGCAGTGGCAAGTTTTAGTCAGAGACCAGTTCATGAGTTAACAGTCTGTCAATCCTTCGTATAAGTTTTAGGCTTTTCTATTCTTGCTGTCTATAGTCTGGTACAAGGTAATCTTAAATGCAGTTATGTTTGCATTCCTCAATTCTTGGTACTACTTCACAAGTGCTTATTTAGTTTAGCTTCTTTGCTTTTTCACAGCATTATATTATAGTTGACTTTCTTTATTTTCTATACTCAAGGCAGTCTGGTACAAGGTTAAAGACTCAGAGTTTTGGGGGGAAAATTCTCACTGACTCATGTGCTGTTCTTTCCTCTGTTTGTTGCTGGTCTACTTCTGCAAGGGTCAAACCCTGTTATTTTATGTATATCTTCAACAGAGAGGTGGTATGGGGAAACAAAAAAATATCAGTTTTCTCCTAATTTGGATTTCAATAATTTTTTGCATATATTAAATCGCAGTTGTTTAAAAGAATAAGTTCCATATAGGTTATTCTAATTTTAGATCTGTCACTTTTGATAATTGGTTGCTCCTGGCATTGATCTGGATTCATTCTTTCACCTTAAACCACCCAGGAAACAGGGATTTGTCAAAACAATTTACTTAACTTTTAGTTTAACAAGTAACATTATATTTGCTTTTCTTTCCGAATAATAATTTGTTTTTGTCAAATTCCTTTCTCATCAAAATAACATAATTTTCATCTACACTTCATTTTAAAAATCCATTATGCCATTACACATATGTACTACTTTATTCTTCCAAAATCTAAATTGGTTTCTTTTTTTCCTCTGGTTATTAAAATTTCTCTAACTAGTCTCTGACTCTTATAGGATTACAAGTATATAATCATTTATTTCCACACATTTATATGATATTCTTATCTAATACAAACACTTTGCACACAGTTGTATGGTTTCAAGTATTCATATCAAATATGAATAATATATACACAATGATATAGTTTAAAGCAAATATTTCTATTTAATAATAGTCATTTGTTAGTACTTAGTAATATGGTTTCAAGTATTCACATCTAACACCAATAATTTATAAGCATCATATGGTTTTGAGTAATTAATAATGATCATCACAAATGCTCTGGAAGATAACTGTAAAAAATTTGATACAAGACTTTAGTCAGATGGTATTTATAGACAGATCACAATGTCCAAATTGGTACTTCCATTTTCTTTACTCATTGGCAGAACAGCTACTTCCAGTTTCTTAAAACTTAAGAACTAAAAGATAATAATTGTTTGTAAACAATTATAACTTCAAGTAACTATTCTTAGTACAAATGATTTGCACAGTTATATGATATCAAATATTCCTATCTAATATAAATAATTTGCACACAGTAATATGATATCAAGTCTTCCTATCTAATACAAATAATTTGCACACAGTAATATGATATCAAATCTTCCTATCTAATACAAATGTTTTTTAAACAGATCTATTTGATCCATAGATGAGACCCTAACAGGTATTACCACCCCAGATCAGAGTGGACCAGCGAGTAATGTCAATGATATGGTATTCTACACTTTCCAGAACTGAAACCTCATCACCAGATACAGTTTAGCAGCATACTCAAGATACCCCCTTGGGGAGAAGGGTCTTATTCCTCCATAGACAATGCAGTCAGTATATTCTAAGCCATGTCAGTAGGGTTGTCTAATTTGCTTGTCAAGCTAGCCATTATTCAACATCAGGAAGATTAACATTGCAGATCCTCCAATGCATTTCTCTCCAATTAGCCTTATGCCATATTGAGTTAGAATTTTCAATATTGATTTTCAAGGTAGGCAAGCTGGTGCTCTTCACCTGGGAGATTAACATAATATAATCTTCTAACTCTGA
The DNA here is from genome assembly GCA_963585895.1 of Sepioteuthis lessoniana. NCBI lineage: Eukaryota > Metazoa > Mollusca > Cephalopoda > Myopsida > Loliginidae > Sepioteuthis > Sepioteuthis lessoniana. The sequence continues at coordinate 37,311,472 of OY757915.1, forward strand.
GAGATTTACATAATACAATCTTCCAACTCTCATTTCCTCTTATTGAGCAGTGTTAAACTTAATAAAAACAAGAGAGCAAGTTGTGAATGTTGTAATTTGGTTCTCAAGTATTAAGAAATCAGAAGTACCATTCCACCATTGTTATTTGTCAATAAAAATGTGGTAGGACTCTCTCAAGCTAACATCTGACTAGATTCTTAGGTCAAATTTATTAAAGTTACCTTCCCAAGCAATTGTGGCACCAAATCAAATTGCTTGGTATTTCTTTTTCTTTAATGGCATATCAAACTTCATGGGTTATCTAATGCCAAAACCATTCTTGTAGAAGAACAGCAGTGATACTATTTAACCCGAAGCTTGAGGGATAAGGTTTCTTTCTTTCTTTCTTTCTTTGTTTTTTAATGGCATATCAACCTTTGTAGGTTATTTAATGCCAAAGTCATTCTCCTAGAAGAACAGTAGTGGTACTATTTCACCCATAGCTGGGAGGATAAGGGGCTTCATCCCTTTCCCAAGGATATTTGCCTGAAAGTGAATGTAATTACGCAACTGGAATATGAACTCGCTTATTACGATCCTGAAGTCCATCGCTTTAACCATTACACCACAAGGACACCTCCCTTGAGGGATAAGGGTTTCAATCCCTTTCCTAAGGGCATTAGTCCAAAAGTGAATGCACTTGTGTGACTAAAGTTTGAACTCACTTACTTTGATACCACAGTCCAGCACTTTAGACGTGACGTCATGGGGGACTCCTACCCTAATTGGTATTTGATTTTGGTACATTTTATACTTCATTTTAAATGCAAAAAAGATTTGATCATAAAATTCGACATTCAAGATATTCACTTTATCTCTTTCTTTTTTGCAGGAGCAATTTTACAAAAAATGGAACTTCCTGTTCTGGCAGAATTTTGGCTCCGAAAAGCTACACAAATATCCCAGAATCAAGATTTGGAATCGGCCATTGCATTTCAACAGATTCGTGTCAGTCGTCTATATGATCCTCTTTGCATTGGCTTCCCAGTGAAAGTGGCGTACTCCCAGTATGGCAAATGCATTATTGCAACAGAAGATATTGAACAGAATGGTGTCATTTTCAAAGACAGTCCACTGGTTATTGGACAGGCTACCGATACAATCCCATCGCATCCAACCTGTGACAACTGCGGTTATTCTCTCATAGAACCAAATCATTATTTTGGTGATGAATTGAACACAATGAATGATGATCTAAAAGATTTGGTGGAACAATATTGGCCAAAAAGAGCAAATATTCCTTGTGAACATTGTTTCCGAGAGAAGTATTGCAGTAAAGCATGTAAACTGGAAGCTTGGGAAAGGTATCATAGAGTGCTCTGCCCAAGCAATAACTCTGAATCCAGGTGAGTTTTCTATGTATCTTATCGGTAATGATAGCTTAGTGGACAAGATACAACAAGGGTGAGTCAAAAGTTTTGCAATATTTGTACACAGTTGTATGGAAGCCATAGAAATATTCCTTATATTAATCTGCACTATCAGCAGGGCTTAGAATGTCTGACTATATCCCCTTGCAGAGGGATCATACAGCCTCAAAAAGGGATGTCCTAAGTATGAAAATGACAACACTGATGTATAAAAATATAATCTGCTTCTTTTTTTTTTTCCTTTTATAACCCAAAATCTATGTATGGGTTTGAGAGAGAGAGAGTGAGAATTTGAGAGAGAGAGAGAGGGTTTGAGAGAGAGAGGGTTAAAGACAGCTGAGCTGCACACACAGGGATTTAGGTATGATTCTTCAGTGAAACCTCTTCTGGTTTAGATCAAAACCTTCCTGGTTATATAATATCCTGGACACCCACACAAATTGTTGTGGTCACACCTCCAGCCTACCAACTACATATTGCACATGGACATACCTTCTTCTACTTTGACCTCTGTAAAGAGTATGGATGTAACTTGCAAGACACATTTTGGCTAGTGGTGGAGATCATGGTATACACTGCTGATATGACCTAATGAGGTTGAAACAGCTGTCCAGCGTTTCTGCATGTCATGCGTAGGTGTTCGCTTGATTTTCTGGTCATGGTAATTCAATTCACAATATCTTCTTCAAGTACGTCACTCATGCAAGTTCTCATGATCACACCTACAGCTTGCCACCCACACAATGCACATGATCACTTTTCCTTCTAGCATGCCACCCATGCAATTTATGTGGCATTTCCACTGAGAACACCTGCATCCTGTTTACTTTCAATGTAATTTTTGTTTCCAGTGTCCAACTGCTGGAGCTGCATTGACAGATGTCAAAGCAGGTCTTCAAGTCAATATCCAACAAATGTAAGACTTCATACTACTTGAATAACCCAAAATAAACTCCAGGAACTTGAGGGAATTGAAATGATGCCATATCCAGCATATAGTCTGGATCTAACTCCTTTGGATTATTACATGTTCTTATCCATGTCTCACTTCCTGCACTAATGACACTTCAAGAACCAAGAGGAGGTGGAAGCTTCAGTGAAGGAGTGCTTCCCCTCAAAAATAAGAATTGGTATTAGCATGGGATTAAAAAAAAACTCATGGAAAGGTGGCTCTGGATGGTGCAACATGAAGATCTCTATTTTAAATGTTAGGCTGCTTTTGTTCCATAGTGGAGAAACTGTTCAATGCAAAAAGAGGTCAAAAGTTAGGTGTGTTTGGCTAGGTACACACTCTTAAAATTAGTAGTTTCTAGTGTCACGTGATAGCTCACGGAGACAAAGAGGCAAGACTGATACTATCCTCCCGTATTGAATTAGAGTATCAAGCAGTCAAAAAGTGACCGTTAGGAGAGAATGTGGGTCACAGAGGAGATAGACCAGATGTTCACACTTAGTGAACTCAGGTCGCCGGACATCGGAAGGGGAAAGAGAGAGAAGCCAAATGACTGGCTGGGACCCCAAAACGGAAGTGGGGTTCCCTTCCCCTCAGTGGAAGTAAAGGACAAAAAAGTCAGTTTTTGAGCAAGGCTCGTGGCAGACGGACCATAGCCATTTTACTCCGGGCTAAAGACAAAAGATTAACTGAGACATGAGAGACACGAGTCCCTCAAGCCAGTACTAAAAACAGAACAAAGTCTAGTAGCCCGTGAAAGAAGAAAATTCTCCAGTGGAACCCCGTCAAAAAAATAAGATAAGTAACTTTGAGGACATTTTTCCTTTACACCCAAGTTTCGTTTACTACTCTCTCTCTCTCAATTTGAAAAAGGATAAAAGCCAAGAAAAGACATTCATGTTCATGGACTATCCAATTATATGTTTTGACACTTTGAACGTATATATATATAACCGTAGTAAAGAACCTATGTATTTTCATTTTACCATGTGGTCTATGTTGTTATTCCATGCTTTCCTTTCAGCTTCTATTCGCCTTATGTTATCTTGCTTAGAACTGTCCTATTAATTTCTAAAGTATCACACGGGAAACCGGAGTTGCCGACTACAACAAAATTAATATTATTACGACTAAAACCTATAGGCTCATTATCTTCCATTATCTCGGGGAAGGAAGAAAGCTGCCTGGTGGGTGTGTGATAGTGTGAAATTTGGAACCCCTTGCCAGCGGCGGTCAGTCTGGTCCTAAATTATTCCCTCACGTAATATGCCAGTTCTTACATGCCTGAGAGAAAAACTCTGAACAGGACTTATTTCTGTAGGGGATCAAGTGCCAAGCTGCCCCGTCTTCACATGTGCAAAAATAAAGTCCCGTTTTGGGATTTTAGTCGATTTGCCGTCACACTAGCAAGAATTATGTCCTCTTTACCAAATGAATGTTTGGAGAAATTTTGCCATTTTAAGTGGTGCTAACAAAATCTGTGTGGCAGTTGTCATACTAATTTGCATTGGAGCAGTAAGTAAAAGTAAAGTTAGCGACCATAGTCGAGGGTGACCCGAAGGCTCCCTTTTCGATAGCTACTACACCAAGGTGTAGGGGAGGGCGCTACTCCATTCCCAGGATTGCTCCACTTTACCCTTGAACCGTACCTTATAATGCTGAGTGTTAAGCAAGGTGGTATCAAGTTCCATTTTTAAAGTCTTTGGTATGACTCGACCTGGGATTGAACCCAGGTCTCCCGGGCCATTGGCGAACACTCTAACCGCTGGGCCAATAGAAACAACCATTTAACATTTGGACAGTTCAAAGCTAGTTGTATTCGAGGATTGCCATTACTGAAATTTTTTGGTACCAGACATTGGCATGATGGTTAGAGTGTTCGCCAATGGTCTGGGAGACCTGGGTTCAATCCCAGATCGCGTCATACCAAAGACTTAAAAAATGGTACTTGATGCCGCCTTGCTTAACACTCAGCACTATAAGGTGAGGATCAAGGGTAAAGTGGAGCAATCCAGGGAAAGGAGTAGTGCCCTCCCTTACACCTTGGTGTAGTAGCTATTGAAAAGGAAGCCTTCAAGTCACCCTCAGCTATGGTCGCCAACTTTACTTCCATCCTTTTTGCCCCATTTTGTGATTTGAAGAATAAAGCAAATAAGTTACCAAAATATTGCACAATTTTTGACTCACCCTAATACAAACATGGTTGGTTGTTAATAGTTCAATCTGGTTTTTGAATTTTATATTTTTATTCTATAATTTGATATTGTAAGCAAATTAATTCAGGGAAAATATTTTCAATAGAGGATGTGGATGGTTTCCAGTAAGTAATTTAGGTTTGGTTTCTTTGTTTAATGACATATAAACCTTCATAGGGTATTTAATTCTAAAGTGATACTTGGAAGAGCCCTATTAGCTGGGGCTGTAGAATACACCAACTGCATCTCTGCAGAATGGTAAGAATCTCCCAACAGGTGTCCTGGATATGACATTAAACCATTGGATGGCATGGCTCCAGCCTCGGAGATTTGAGGAATGTGGAGTAACCCTTCATTGCCATTGCTCTCATGTACACACTGACCTGGAATAGTAGCACATGATAGGGTCCTATCTATGGGTCAAATAGAACAAACTACGTGTGCAAACAAATGACATGTTAAATTGTGACTGTTATATAGCAATACTTGAAATTATTTAACTGTGTGCAAAAAAGAGTTCAGGCTCATTAAAGAATGTTTTCTACAAAATGTGTTTACAAATCATATATATTTGATATATAAGTGTAAAGAGGATTTGGCATTAAATAACCTGCAATGGTTGATATGCTATAAAACCAAACCATTGATGCTGAAGAACAGCAGTGACACTATTTAACCCATAGCGAGGAGCAATAAGGGGGTTCATTCTTCTCCCAAAGATATTAGTCTAAAAATAAACATATTAGCATGACGGGAGTTAGAACTCACTTTGAGGCTGCAGTCCAGTACTTTAGCCGTTACACCATGGAAATTCCTCTCAGTAATTTTAACTATCATGGGGAAGATGATAATGATGATTTTTGTGCAAATTTAAACAATTTTAACATGACAGTGTTTTTTTGTTTTTTTTTTTAGTTTGCTTTATGATGTCCGAGATGGAGATGGTATGGCTATTAATCCAAAGACTCAAAGGAGAGAGGAATTCTGGGGTGGCCATTTTAGCCCCATGATTCTCCCACGAATCTATGCGTCTATTATCAGCCATGCCCAGAAATTGATGGAAGAAGAAAACCTGACAGAACCTACACAATTACACTGGGCAATTTCCTTGGCACCCTACAGAAGGTAACTATTGACTCCTTAAACATTCTTGTTTTTTTGTTTTTTTTTTTCAAATTGCAATTTACCCATACATAATATGGATAAATCCCAACAATTAACAAAATTGGAATATTGGATATTAATGATAATTTGGATTTAATTTTTTTACAGATTCATAACTCTGCTAACAATTTCCATTGACTCAAAAACTGAGAGCATGAGCATTTTCAAAGCACATGCATATTTTCTTTGACTTACACATCTAATGGTTAAAATGACTTTAAGTAAGGGGCGGATAAAGTAAACACATGAAAAGTGGCAAAAAGCTGTAATTTCAGTGAGATATCACTGCTGTATATTGTAGTTCTCATATGTGTGTGAATAGGTATAATTGCAAAGTGAACAGCTCTGACTAGAATTTAAACTTGGTTCATTGATTTCATTTTCTATATTGATAATTGTTATGCTACCTGCATTAATATATATACATATATACACACACACACTCAAGCAGACACATACACACATATATATATATATATATATGCATGTTTGATTAAATTTTGTCTATATAATTTTATTAAGATCCTTTCAAGTTTCCTAATACGAGTAAGTGTCTTGGTTTCAGGTTTGAATTGGTAGATGAATTTACCAAAATTATCTCGAGTGCTTTCGGACTTTTCATAGGCCATCATCAAGAGATGTTTGTATGAGTAAAGAGTGTGTTTTAAGAGAGTTTTTTTAGGATTTTTATAACATTATAAAATTACATAAATGCAAAGTTGGCTAAAACTGATATATATATATATATATATTACAGCAGTATAGGGTTGTCACTATCTCACTTGGTGCAAACCAAATGCAGTATAATTTGGAGAGTGCTCAATATCTGTGATAGAGCTATTATAAAAATAAGTTCCAATGATGTCACAGATTTTTTCACCATGTTTACAATGCAAGAGCCAGAGTAATTTAGTAAAAGTATAATAATTTTATGGATTTATTTAATCGTTCTGATGTTTTTGACCATCTATTTTTTTTTTAATGTTATATAATTATTCAAATAACTTTATCAAAATAAGTTCATTTTGGAATTATATAATTTAGTCTAAATACCATGAATTAAATATATATATATCTAATATATATTTATCATATATATATATATATATGTGTACTCCTATGGACCCCCACATATGGCCGAGCAAAAGCAGGACGACCAGCTCGAACATACATACAGCAGTTATGTGAGGATATGGGATGTAGTCTTGAAGACCTGCAGGAGGCGATGAATGATAGGGAGAAGTGGCGAGAGAGAGTCAAGGATATCTGTGCAAGCAACACGACATGATTATATATATATATATATATATATATATATGTATGTATTTATTTATATATACACATACAACTTAAAAATATAAAATAAACCCTTATGAATAATTGGTTTGCCAATTACATTGTTGATACTGAAATTAAACATTTCATTAATAAAACAGAACAGCATAACGTAGACAATATCTTAAACCATAAACAATCAATAAACCTATAAACCTGCAAAAACCAATTTGATAGTAATTATAAGATAGACGAACATATATTAAAAAAAAAACTTATTAATGTTCTCCCCACCAAAAAAGGAGACTTATCATTTACTACAACAAATTTAAAACCTCCAACCTAGTTATTTCTAATAACACTTCCCTCTCCACCAAACTTCTTGATAGGACCAATGTCATATATATGTTCAAATGTCCCTTAAAAACATCTTAAATAAATTATATAGACAAAATGTGTCTTTATTATTTAATCAAAAATGCTTAAATGAAAGACTGCAGACCAACTGGACACATATATATATATATTGGTCTAATGAATAGTGTGTTCACCAATTGTCTGGGAGACTGGGGTTCAATCCTAGGTCGAGTCATACCAAAGACTCAAAAAATGGTACTTGATGCCACCTTGCTTAACACTCAGCCTTATAAGGTGAGGATCAAGGGTAAAGTGGAGCCATCAAGGGAATAGAGTAGTGCCCTGCCCTACACTTCTGTGTAGTTGCTATTGAAAAAGGAGCCTTCAGGTCCCCGTCGAATAAGATTGCTAACTTTACTTTTATACATATATATATATATATATATATATATATATATATATACTCACACACACTTTATGTTTTTGATTATAGCAATGAGTTTTCTTTCTAATATATTCCAAGGCTTCTGAACAGGATTCTCTCCTATGAAAATTTAATGTAATATTTTCTCCATTTTTTTAAGAAACTGAGAATTTCAAAATCGCATTTTGAAATATCATGATAAGCATTGACTGCTTATCAACTTGTGCATCTTGGTTCACTGATTACATTTTCAATACTGATAATTATCATGCTACGATCACACACACATATATATATATATGGAGAGATTTATTTATAGCGCTTTGGTTCTAATGAACCATCATCAGGACTATGAGGGATGATATTAGTGATTTTAAATCAACGATGGATGTGTAAAAAGTGAAAAATTAAAAAACCCAGAGAAAATTTGTATTACAAGAAAAAGTTGGATTACCTTGTTATCAATTTTTCTTTACGCATTGTCAAATTACAATTCTGTATTTACTTCCTTTTATATATATATATATATATATACCCACCACACAAACATATTTTATATGTACACACGACCCATTAGCCTCAGAGGTAGCATGTTTGCTAATGGCTCGACAGACTAAGGTTCAATCCAAATAATACCAAAGACTCAAAAAACGGTACTTGATGCCTCCTTGCTTAACATACTGCATTATAAGGTACAGATCAAGGGTAAAGTAGAGCAATCCAGTGAAAAGAGTAGCACCTTCTCCTACACCTCGGTGTAGCAGCTATTAAAAAAGGAGCCTTTGAGTCACCCTTGAATATGGTGGCCAACTTTACTTACTTTAATTTATTTACACACATGTATATATATATATATATATATATATATATATGTGAGGATTATTAAATAAGTTTCCAGACTTTTTTCGTATGGGCACTTTTATTGATAGTACACACATGAAACTCTAGTCCCCTTCAAAATAATCTCCTCTGGCTGCAATGCACTTGTTGTACCGTTCCAATAACTTCTGGAAGGCCCCATGGAAGTCCTCTTGTGTGAGTGTGTCAATGACCTTCCTTACAGCCTCTTTCATCTCCTCAATTGTCTCATAACGACAGCCTCTGAGCTTAGAGAATAACGAAAAGTCACAGGGAGCAAGGTCTGGACTATAGGGAGGGTGAGGAACTGTCTTGATGCCCATCTTGGTCAAATAGTCTGTGACAAGGATGGAGTTGTGGACTGGTGCATTGTCCCCGTGGAAATGCCACTGACCCGGTTTGAAGAGTGCTGACCTCTTCCCAAGGGATCTCTTCCTGAACTCCCTTAAAAGCTCAACATAGTAACCCTAACTAACCATTTGGCCTATAAACACTTTCTTACTCCTCCCACACTTCTCATCATCCCTCACAGACTCTGTGTCTTCCTTGAATCTCTTATGCCACTCAAAAACTGATGCTTGAAAAGCAGTCTGAAGCATTCCATATGTTTCTGTGGCATTTTTTCCAAGTTTAAAACAGAATTTTATTGCATATCGTTCTTCTAAAGTGTCCACACAACCAGATTGCATTTTTGAAATTCACCAGCTGTGACAATTAGGCTTTAGTAGGGTGTATTCCAACAGCTGTTGATTTGAACCTGAAATCATAAAAATAGGTCCGTTATCTCATAAGATGTATAACAATAACATACTGAATTTTCAAGAGTCTACAACAATTTTAAAGGCCTGTACAAAAAAAGTCTGGCAACTTATTGAAGGCACCATGTATATACATATATACACACACACATATATATATAAACACATGCATAAATATATATATATATATATATATAAACACATGCATAAATATATATATATATACACACACACACACATAAACACATGCATAAATATATATACACACACACACACATATATATAAAGCCATGCATAAATATATATATATATACACACACATATATATATATATAAACACATGCATAAATATATATATATATACACACACATATATATATATAAACACATGCATAAATATATATATATATATATATATATATATACACACACATAAATATATATATATATACACACACATAAATATATATATATATACACACACACACACATATATATATATATAAACACATGCATAAATATATATATATATATACACACATATATATAAACACATGCATAAACATATATATATATAAAACACATGCATAAACATATATATATATAAACACATGCATAAACATATATATATATAAACACATGCATAAAC